>JANHMN010000002.1:200303948-200406174 GCA_030674055.1 Rhabdomys pumilio | reverse complement strand
GTGTGTGTGTGTGTGTGTGTGTGTGTGTGTGTGTGTGTGTGTGTGTGTTAGTTAGTGCATGCATACCCCTGTGTATTGGAGGTAATTGTAAGAAGTTATTAATAGTTGACCTCAGTTTTTGTTGACCCACACTCTTTACCAGTTTGAAGATCACATAGAAAAATTTTCAGATGTGGTAACTACTAGTGTCTCTTTCGACTTTTCACAGACTCTGGTTCAGCAATTCCAAGGTGGAACTAGGATGCTCACTGTCTGACAAACTCCTAAATGGTCCTGTGCATTGAATATGAGTATATAAAAACAAACTCAGGATTCAGAGAGACCCCTCATAGGTCTGCATGTCATCCAGAGATTCTGCTAGGCTTGAGTGAACTAAATCACTGCTGCCCATATAATCAGCAGTGGCCTTGGAAGTATCCCAATTACCTTGACTGGTTTCTCACATATGTAAGGTCAACAATGTGTAGACTACTACATGTTGGTCTTGATGGTGACTATTGAAATCTCCTCCATCTATCTCTTCCTCTCAAAAGTTCTAGCCTGGACTGTTTCTACATGGTGGCTGTGGCAAATTTAAAGAAGAAAAAAAGCAACATACGAGATCTCTTGAAGTCTGGTGTAGAGGAGGTCCAGCATCAATTCTGAACATTCTATTGACAGAAACAAGTGACAGCATAGCCAAGATTTTAAGGTCAGGGGAAAAAAAGTTGTCTTTTTGTGGGAAGAGTTTTGGAGACTTGGAGTGCAAAGCACTTGACTTAGGGAAGTCATGAACATGCCACAGCCTCTAAGGTAGAGAGGCCCCCAGGTCCCCTCCTGTTATTCTATATTTATCAGAATTACCAGTAATTGTATTTGAAGAGCAAAGTGATTTCACTGTAGGGTGATCTGTAAATCAAAGTTTCAAAGAATTTGATTTTAAACACCTGAAATCTGAAAATCCACAAATACGTGAAGGAAAGAAGGACCAGGAGCACCAATAATGAGTAGTTGGTTTCACTTGATGACATGCTATGAATTCTCTGTCACAAACATGGTTCCCTGAAAATAATAACTTACCACCCAAGGGAGCAAAAAAGATACCATGCAAAAAGTTGAAACCTGGGAAATTAAAGAAAGGTCACTGTGAACGCATATTGTTAAAAAAGGGGACACTTTGTCCTTGGTTCCCTCTTTCCTGTAGCTGAAGTCATTTAAAGAGGTTTGCAGTAGGAGGCCAGAAAAGAACTCCCTGTTGTCTAAAATGTCCTGAAGCTAAGCTCTGTTTCCAAACTTTCTAGACTACTGTTGCTCTCTTTTGCAGTTATAATGCCATGATCCCACCAGTACTAGGAGTTCTCTCATTCCTAGGAGACCTGTGGATAATAAGTTTAACATAGCCAATCCTGGAGAATATTGTTTCTGGGACATAGGAGAGCAAACCACATGAGTTCAAAGGTTTTTCCTTATACAATAATGAATGCTGGGCACACTGATTTTACTGGACATATCCCATTCTGCCCTTGGGGCTTCTCACCACTAGGATTTTTGGCTTTATGGATCCAAGCCCCTTCTCAGATTCAGGTGTTCATAATTATTACTCATATTTAACACAATTTAAAACATTTCCCAATCAAATGTGTTGTGGTTTTTTGTGTTTTGTTTTGTTTTGTTTTGTTTTTTTGTCCCCCAGTCTCAAAGCATATATCCAGTGTAACACAGAGATCAAAACAGATGATTTGTTAACCCTGGAGAGAGAGTTGCTGTTGGGGGCAGCAGTTTCCTCCTGCTGGAGCTCAGCAGCTGGAGCTGACCAAAGATTCTCTCCCGAGAAGGAAGCAAGTCTGTTCCTTCCCAAAGGCTTTGTTTATGTAACTCTCTAATTATAGTATCACCAAATCACAAGGATTTTGCCATGGGAAAATGTAAAGTCATTAAGCAACTTAAATACCACCCCACCCTCTTCAGGCAGACAACACAGTCATTAAGCAATTAATGCATGTTAAGACATTTCCAATTTTGTGACCTAGTGCAGGTTCAATCACTTGGGACTGGAGAGCATAGCTAGAACCTAGTCATTATTGTTCATGATGGGAAGAAGAGTGTTTTACATGCTTCTTTTAAAAATGAAATTCCAATCTCCAGCCCCCACAATGCACAGAGCATTAGCCTGGTTGCAAAACAAGATTGAATACTGTTTGACAGTGCCTGGCATTTCCAATAGGTGTGTGAGTCAGGCTTGGGCTTTAATCTTTGTTAATTGGCTGTCTTCAGAGCTTGTAGATTTCAGGCCTTCTAAACCCCGCTGTCAAATTCTGCTGACATGTTGGGCTGTGGTTTGTTTTGGGTCCCACGGAATGGAAAAACTTCATCTACTTCTGTTTCCAAAACAACCACAGGGACCTGCTTATCTCCTTGTAGCCATGGTTGGTGACAGTGTGACATGTTCTCTTGTGTAATAATAGAAGTATGGATGCATATAAAGACAAAGAATAAGCAGATATTTTTGGATAAACTGTTTCACTGTAAACATTTGGCTTCTACAAATTTTATGTTTTTTTCTATCTGCATTTGTTTAAATATTTCTCAGTCAGTCATGAAGTGCTCAGAGTGGAAATAAATCCAAGATATTTCTAAGAAAAGCAAGGATAGAGCACTTACGAAAGGAGTATCCATTGATATTTTCCATGTGCTAGCACTGGAGGTGTGAGAATATCATGATGAGTAAGAAGTCCTAATCTCTCCTGGAGTACAGTCTGGTGAGACAAGACAGATGACAGAGAAGAATTAAGATAATACATATGGTGAAAATACTAAGATGAAATTAAAACAGAGCAGTGTGCTCTCTAGTTTGCAGGAGTTTATCATAAGGCTCAGTAACATCAAAAAAGAACGAGTGCTTTATTGGACTACTCGGATTCAAAGTTCTTTGGGTAGAAGGAACCTTTACTGTAAACATTCCAAGTTAATGGCTCCACACTATCCTGTGAAAGTCATAGAAAATATATTAAACACTACATTTTTCTTTATCTAAAGCTGTCAGTAATTATTTATATGTACACCTTAAGGATTTGTATCCTAATGAAAACCTACCTGTTATATTCATGTTTGCTTTCTTAAAATTTGGAAAAAGTATCACTAAAGAATCATGGAGCTTTCTTATAATATGTCTTTTCAACTTGTGTGTGTGTGTGTGTGTGTGTGTGTGTGTGTGTGTGTGTACAAGATATTCTGATTTCCATAAAAGAAAGGAACTGAAAGAAACTCTATCACAAGACTTAGGACCAAATTCCTAATGCTAGGTAAATTAATTATCTTTTGTTGTATTGGAACCACTCCCAAAGGGATTCAGTGCCAAGCATTTGTTTAATCCATGTATCTATCTATAGGTCTGTAAATTGACTATTCACACTGAGCTCATTTTGAGTCTAATTTATTCTTTTATTTATTTCTTCATTCTCAGGCAAGAAACCCAGGACCTTGCACATTTAAGTATACCCTCTACCATCTAGCTAGTTCTGTAGTCTTCTCTTGGTCTTGATCACCTTCACCCATGTTCCTGTGGTCAGCTTCAGTGTGGAACAATTTTGCTTCTTGGGTTTGGTTAGTCATTCCAAAGGGAATACTTGGCTGAGCTGTTCGTCTCCTAGGATCACACAGACTATCTGACACTAAGGCAGGGTTCTAAGAGATGGAGTTGAAGTCTGAAAGTCCTCCTGAAGGCTCAGCTCAGAGGGCTCAGAATAGGCACAGTCTCATTTCTTTGATCCACTGTGGATCATAGCTTAATGCTTGGTGAGGGACATGACAGTAAAACAGATAGCTATAGGTGGAGAATATTGCTACACCAAGACTGAGCATTCCAACAAACAGGCTGTGGCTGAATATTCCTTCTAAAGCCTTTTGTGAGACAGTAACAGCCACCAGGAAGGATGTCCTGGATTTGCCCTTCAGACCAAAACTGACATATGGCTGAGCTTTGGCCCAAGGTTGAGGGAAAGAGCATGCCTTTGGCTTTCAATCCAGTACATGTTTACAGAGCCTCTTACGTAAACTAGATATGTATCGGTGGTGGTGGTTGTCTGCTGCCTGGATGTAATAATCACTAACTTCCTTTTGTTTGTTGTGGTTAGTTCACTTTCAAGGAAGAAAGACAAAAATTTCTAAGTGGAACAAATGCTAAGAGGCAGGGGAAAGGAAATAGTGAAAGAATGAGAGCATCCCTTAAGGGCAGGGATGGGACCCTATCCAGGATGCCAGAGTCTCCAGCTGGAAGTGATCCTTCACTTCAAAAACACTTGTTCTTGCTCTTGGTACATATTTGATAAACATGGGAAGGTTTGCAAGCTCCTGGTCCTCAGGTCACACCCCTAGGGCTGTGGAATCAGATTCACCAGGGCTGGAATTCAAGCACTAGGTAATTTTTCAAATCACCCATGTGAATGTAATATCAGTCAAATCATGGAAGATGGATCTGTGATCTTGACTCCTCTCAGTGACATTAATCTGGACCATCTCAGGCATATTTATCTGCAACTCACCTGAAGGATAGCCTCACCTTCCTCCATTGTCTTTCTCCACCTCTGTTTCATAAGAACTCAATAATAATGTGATTCCTTATTAATCTTTCTGAAATCAGATAGAGCACTGGGCCCTGAAATTTAATAACCATTGGCTTGAAATTTGCCTCTTATCAAAATTTCATATTTCTTCTTAACACTCAGTTAATGAGTTTATCACAAATATCCAAAGAACTTGATTTTGGGAAATCATTGACATTTTTAGTTAAAAGTATTTTTTTTCTGTTCAGAGTAGCCAAAGGTACCTTTACATAGATTTCATATAAAAACCTTAATTTTTTAATGGATAAAGTCATCTTAATATTTTCAAAATGCCAACATCAAGTTAGGTTTTTCTATCACTTCATTTAGGTGATGGGTACAAACTTAAGCTAAAAGGTTTAAATATCTAAATAATACCTGGACCCTGTGCGGATTTTCTTCATATTGTTCACAGCAGCTGACTATGATTTTCCTCACACTCTAGCAGGGATGTGATTTTTGCCAGCTGCTGCAGACAGTTTTGTGTGTGTGTGTGTGTGTGTGTGTGTGTGTGTGTGTGTGTGTGTTTTCAATTGTGTTACTATTGGAATTCTGGGGACTCTTCAGAGGCTATGGAAATTCTAATGCTCCAAGAGATCAGTTGGGTTGTTGTTGGCTGTTGGTTGTTGGTTTTTGTTGGTTGTTGGTGGTAGTGGTGGTTGGTATTGGTAGAAGTTTGTTAAGTAGTCACAGGCAAGGAAGAAACAACAAGAACAATAAATTAGATATCCTGATGGTAAAGGTCAAATTTGCCCCAAGGAACTTGATGCCCCCAACAATCAGCAGGAAGCAGTCTCCTGATAAAGTTGTCCCCTTTCTGATCCCTGACTTCATTCAGTGATCTCTTTCTTTTCCTTTCTATCCTTTTGTCCTCTCCTATCAGTGTTAGAGGATTGAAAGAAAGTGTGGAAGAAAAAGTGGTGGAGATGGGTAGAAGAAAGAAGAACCAGAAAGTAGCCAAGAACAGCTTTTGTCTCCCCGTAATATTCCCCAAAGCCTAGAGAGCATAGCAGGCATCTGTCCCCAGGCCCTGTAACCAGATCTCTACAATGGCTTCAAGGTCAGAATCAGAAAGGGGGAGCTCAAGTCTCCCCCTACCTTCAGCTGCCAAGGATCAGAGAATTATAGCCCTTCCAGAACCAGTATCAAAGGACACTGTTCACAAAGGGTGAGGAGAGCTCCTTCCAGTTCAAAGCTGCAGCCCCTGACATCCTAGCAGTTCGACAAAGTCTGTCCACATTCTGAATCGAGGGAGGTACCACTAGCTGAGAGCTTAGAAAAGTTGACAAGTTCAAAACCAAGCAAGTCCATAACCTCATAAACAGTGGGAAATGCACAGATATTTTAACATACATTCAAGATTTGAGAACCTGAAATTGTGATTTCTATTGACTACTGCTTTTCTTTTATTATTTGTTTACTGATGGAAGTTCTCAAGTGCAAATGAAAGCAGATGGTGAGGGGAAGTTCCCAATTCAGTCCCATACATTTTAACATTGTGCTGCGTTCGTCTCATCCCTTTTCCTCAAGTGGGAGAGACTTAGAAACTTAGACATTGCGACATCCTCTAGCCTTCTCCAGTTCAAAATGTGCTGCTAAAGGAAAAAAAAACTTGTCCCATCGCCACACTTAGCCCAACATGTGCTTTCTTTGTGTGAGCTTATGCTTCAGTACACTGTAAAATTTCTACAATTATTCACAGATAGTTCAAGTGGCTGTCTGGTTCATTCCATGGCAGATTTAGTCCAGATGCAATTCCTGGATTAGGATGCAGAGAAAGCAGTCCTTTTATGTCACCGTGAGGGAAATGGCTACCAGTGTTATATCAGTTCTGGAAGACTGGGAGGGGCGGGATGGGGATGTAATGTTTGGGAGGATGATTAAAAAAAAAACAAAAAAACAAATAGAAAGTTTCTGACAAGGTAGGAAACATAGACTATTGGGAAACTCCCAGGTAGAGGTGGGAAAAGTGTCAAATTGAATTCGGTGAACCAGCTTGAACATACTGGTTGAAGATTAGGGCATTCTACTTTAGGAGTTCCAGGATGGCCAATCAAAGCTACATAATGAGATGCTGTCTGAAAACAGATTAGCACAGTCCAATAAATTATGCATACATGTATATGCTGTGTAGGAAAAGCGCAGAGGAGGTACTGAACATTTCTTAGTTCAAAAGGGAAAGGACATAATGGAGAATGAGATGATGGTAGAAATGAGGCTGAAATTTTATAACATAAACTCCAGTGTTTGGGAAGCAGAGGCAGGTGGATCTCTGGTTGAAGATTAGGGCATTCTATTTTAGGAGTTCCAGGCTGGCCAGTCAAAGCTACATAATGAGATGCTGTCTGAAAACAGATTAGCACAGTCCAATATTTCTTGACAGCTAAGAGACCACAGAGCTTCCAGGGTGGCTGGAAACCTGCTGCTACAGGCATAGAAGGAGCAGAACTGAACAGAGCTGCTTGGTGTGCACCTGCTTCCAAAGAGCTTCTTAGATATACAAGTGCCCTGGCCCCACCCCAGACCCAAGGGTGTCCTCTCAGAATGAGTACCAGATGCCTGCTGAAGCAAGTTTTGCAGAGGTCTGTACACAAATTCTTTGTGTGACTTTGAGGGGCTTTCTTCAGTACGCCAGTCAAGACTGCCTCATTGCTTGTTAGCTTCGTTCAAAGGTACCTTTTGCCTTTTCTTGCCTTTTCCCAGAGCAGAGCTGATTCTCTACTTGTAAAACACTAGAAGAAATAAGAAAGCCAAGGCAAACACATGCCGTCCTGCCAAACCATAAAGAGAACAAAAATTCAAAATCCTTCCATTTTCTACATTTTTTTGTTCTTTTGTATTTAATGCTTCAGGTCACCTATGAAATGTAAACTTGAGAGACATAGTCTCAAGAAACAGTGCATTTAAGAAATGAGAACCCGGCCGGGCAGTGGTGGCGCACGCCGTTAATCCCAGCACTTGGGAGGCAGAGGCAGGCGGATTTCTAAGTTCGAGGCCAGCCTGGTCTACAGAGTGAGTTCCAGGACAGCCAGGACTACACAGAGAAACCCTGTCTCAAAAAACAAACAACAACAACAACAACAACAACAAAAAACCAAACAAAAAAAGAGAAATGGGAACCCACCTTTCCCAATGCCTTCCCAGGATACCCATGAACTAGCAACTGATCCTTCTTCCATATTCATCTAACTCTCCAGAAGAATTAGTGAAATGTATCTCTTCAAGCTTCTTGCTTCCATTTTATTTGACTTTTTATTTGTTTCTTAGCATCTCCCATCCAACCTCCCCACTAAACAGGTACGTATTTCTAAATTCTTTTTTCCACGTTGACGTTTACTCTACCATTGTCTCTCCTGCAGAAGTAACATCTGACTTTCATTCTTATCGAGCAGTCACTAGTCTGAGCATGGTGTGTAGGCATAACTTGGGTGACGTTCATATATTTACTCTTAAGGTATATATCCTCTCACCATCTGGGATCCATGTCTTTTTTACCAAGTCTTCAATCTTTCTATGCTAGGTCTTTTCTCACTTCCTTTGATCTACAAATAGTTAAGAAACTCAAACCTTCAGACTCCTATCATCTCATTTAACCATCGCTCGAACCCAGATCCTTTGCACAGGCCTTTTTGTATCCCCGTGTTTGTTTCTATGATGCTTGCGCTTGCCTCAGGCTCATTGCGCTCATCAAGCTATTACTAAGCATAGTCATGGTGATACTGTTAATGGACTTTGATAAAACAGCGCAAGAAAGCAAGTCCGTGGTTAAAATATGAAAACCAGTTCCAATTATACTGCCCATCAGAAGTTCCAGTTCCCGAAATACCCGATGTCAATGGAGTATACCTCTCAGGAAAGGAGACTGTACAGGATCGCAGCTGCAGTGCCTTTCTCAGAATATACACAGTGCTGTATTAATATAGCCACAGCTGTTTTCATTATTCTAAATTAATGCTTTTGTCCATGCTAAGTAGGTGCTGGGCCACTGTGGTATACTCCAGTTCCCTCTGTTATCTAAATGGATATTTATCTTTAGATCAATATACGGAAGATAAGGGTTAAAGTCTAAGAAAGGCTCTAGAATAGAGGAAGTCAGCTTCCCCATAGTACTGAGCCCCTTGAGTGGTTCTCGTCAAGCCAGATCTTTGGCTTCCAGAAAGTCTTAGCATCAGTTGGTTAACAATTATAGCAATGTGGGAATTTTAGACATAGGCTCTGTGTGTGTGTGTGTGTGTGTGTGTGTGTGTGTGTGTGTGTGTGTATGTGTGTGTGTGTATGTAGTGTGTGTGTGTGTGTGTGTGTGTGCGCGCACGCACATGCATGTATGCATGCACAGGCACTCATATGCATGCACGCACACAGTATTGCTGTCAAGAGCAGCTTTGGGTAGCAGCCAACTCTCCCAGCATCTCTGAAATTGCTTCCCAACTTCTCTTCTTTCTAATGAGGTGGCTGCAAAGAGCTTGAGAATGAGACCTGGAGAAGCTGCAGTCAGGATTTCCTACAACTTCATGCCACCCACGGTGGCTCAGCCTCCGCTTCTGGCACAAACAGTGAAAAGCCAGAACAGGCTGTTCCTGTACAAGTCATTCATGTATGCCTCAGGATCATCTGAAGCTTGAAGTTGAAGGGTGAATGGCTCTAAGTCCTTAAATTGGATAGAGTCAGTTTTCATACTTTTTTGTAAATTCATTAAAGTAATAACCCCACTGTTCTGAGTCCCCCGAGGAACCCATTTCTCCACAGGACTGTTAATGATTACTTAAAATGCAGTAACAGCAAAATCATCATCCAAGCCAAAAGGAAAACAAAGCTTAGAAAATGATGATAGAGTGATGTATGAAGTTATAACCATTTGAGACATATCACCCCGAACTCAAAAGTAGTAAAACAGTAGGCGTTCTAAATTATTGTTACTTTTGTTTTTTTGGAAGCAACATGGAGAATGTGACTCTGGTAATATCATAATAAAAACATATGCCACACATCTGGGGAATAAGTTCAATTTTAATCATTTCCCAGAGCAAAGAGGAGACTCTAACATTTATTGGCCACAGAGAGCTTTGCACATATCTTCAAATGTAATCCTCAAGAAGCCTGAAATTATATCACATGTCAACACATGCAGATGAAGATATTAGGGCTTGAAGAAGCCAAGAATATTTACATTTTTGATCTCGTAGTGACACCATTTTTGTCAGCACACTCCTGGGCAAGATCCATAATCAGGAGTAGTTGGCCAAGGAAAACCCGACCCAGTGCTTTAGTGCATGTAAGTGTGCGTGTGTGTGTGTGCATGTTGTGTGTGTGTGTGTGTGTGTGTGTGTGTGTGTGTGTGTGTGTGTGACATTTTTGTTGTTCGTTGGTTTGTTTGTTTTCTCTCTGACAGAGAGAAGTAACATGGAATCAAATTGGGGGAGGATCTGAATGGAGTTTAGGGAGGAAGGAGAATAGGATCAAAATATATTGTATGAAATTCTCAAAAATAAACAAAAGCATAATGTCAAATTGATATGAAAAAAGATTGTTATAGTTCAGAACTGAATTAGGACATGGATTCATTCATTCCTCAGCTCTCCTCTGTCTCTACCTTTCCTAAAATGCTTATACGGAAGAACAATTTCTTCTGCAAACTTAGGATGGATCTGCTTGTAAAGTCATAAACTTTCTACTTAGAAAATAAAGCTCTCAAACAAAGACAATGAAGATGGCTAACACACCAAACCTTTTTTAGACCTCCCCTGAAGCCTATCCTTTGCAGTGAATTAGTACTTTTGTTAGTACTGCAGAGTATCTTTGCCTGTTTGTGACTGGAATAGAATACTATGTCAGTCAAAAGCGATAGTGGTGACTTCTTTAACCCCATAGTAGCTTTGTGAAAGTCATATGATAAAATGTATAAATCACTGACTTTCACTGTTGTATAATATTCTTTATAAAACTAGCCATACATGTTTATACAGTCTATACTAGATAACGATGTGAAGCATTGCCTATTTCTCGCTACTACAAATCATTCTGGTGAGCCTACGTAAACTTTTTAGCTGATAGTAGAAATTATAGGTTATAGCTGCACAGGGTCAGCTATAAGGAACAGAGTCAAACAGCTATACAGGCTGGTTGTACTAGCAAACATCCAACAAGAAGTTTACGTCATTTACAAATCCAAGTCTTTGTCAAGCCTTGAATGTTTGCCATTTTCATTGAATGCATTCTAGGAGTATATGAATATTTCACTGAAATTTAATGTAGATGGTATTGTGGACTTTTAAACTTCCCATGTGTAGATGTGCCAATCTTATTTATGCAGAGCCTATATATATATATATATATATATATATATATATATATATATATGATATATATATCAAAAGAGCTGTTCCATTAACAGTAACAAAAATAGAATCTTTTAGTGAGATCCAGTGTACTATTGATTCTTTCAAAATTATCCCCTGTACCTATGTATATATAAGTTTTATGTATAATATATACACATAGGATTATATATGCATATATAATATGCATACAAATCCTGCCACATGGATACCAGTACAGCTATATTCATGCTGCTCTATTTGGAAAAACCATAAAAAGAAATCATCAGCTGACATGTCCATCAACAGATTAATGGATAATGAAGATGTATTTCTGTATACAATTTATTCAACTATAAATAAAATTGGATTTGTGAAATTTGCAGTTAAAAAAAAGTAGAAAGAACTGAAAATAATTTTATGGGAAGGATTCCATTCTTGAAAAGACAAATATAGCAAGCTATTATTCACATGTGACATGCTGCTGCCTCTACTTATGTGCAAACAACTAAGAGTACATTGTAAAACTAGGTATGAGATCACAAAGGAGAAAAGGGTAAGAGAATAAATGAGAGATGATGGTAGAAAAACGACCAGAGGAGGCACATGGCAAAATAAAGTATGTGAGGGAGAGATGTAGAGAGGAATATCAAACAAACAAAACAATATTCATGAAAAGGCTACAACCAAACCTGTGACTTTGCATATTTCAAAAATTAATATTATTAAGGGACTATGAGATGCACTTAGTAGGAGTGGAACAGATTGCACCCTGTCCCCATTAGCCATCCCATCTCTGGACATGCTCTCTGTAATGAGAACTAGCAGTTCCTCCAATTAAGTAGTATAGTGTGTTCCCTAGTCTGTAAATACAGTCTAGCACTCTGATTCACTCTGGTGAATGACACACAGCTGAAGTGACAGTGAGTCAGGTTACCTTAGGCATGGAAACTTCATTCTAGTTTCTAATAATTTAGTTGGAATCTTATTGAGACACCAAGTGACCAAGCCTATGGTAGCCTCTGGGAGGATGAGCGACATCTGGACCATACAGAATTGTCCCAGTTGAGGCTGTCTTGGTGGGCTGAACAGAGTCTCAAGCAATCCTCATTCAAGTGTTTTTAGACTGAGAAGGCAGCAGAGCTATGGAACATATAAGAAAATGATTAAATAACTGTTATTTGCATTCACTGACTATCTCTCAATACCAGCTATGGCAGTGTTATCCTGCTTTAAACAGTCTTTTTACAGTAGCTCTAGTAGTTTTACTGAGTCTGAAATTTCTTACCTGGGGTGGGGATGGGGGTGGGAACATTTGTACTCTGTTGTGTTTCAAAGCAACCAAGTGAAGTCCTATTGTTCCCCTGCTCCTTCTTCTACCTCCACAATCTTAAAGACCTTTGCAGAAGATGTTCAACAATACCTAGTCCAAACAGGCTCTAGGAAAACAAGCCGTGTTCTGTGGTCCAATTTACTTCTGGATGAGAACAGCAGTCAGTTCCCAAGTACAGCCTAGGAAAGCCAGGAATTGCCTGTGTCAGCACATGCAGCTTCCCTGGAACTCTGATGTACTGCCAAAGAGTCCTCCTCCCAAAGCAATCAAACCACCTCTCTGCCAGTGATGAAAACGCTGTCTTTGATGTCTCACCGGATCTGTGCTAAAGTATTTCCAATAAAGAAAATGACTCTGCAGAAATCTTGACTTGTTAAAGAGGCAATGTGTCAGAAAGGGCCAGAGAAAGGCCTCAACTTCACAGGATGCGGTGAAAGCTCATTGTATAAGACTCAGACCAAGCAGATAGGAGGTGGACTCTGCATTCAGCATTTCTAACTAGCTCTTGGGTGGTGCTGATATAGTTGGTCCACAAGCCATATATTCAATAGATAATGTATTAGCTTTATACAAACTGGTCTGAGACCAGGGTGTCAGCCTTAGCTTTTTCATCTTTCATCTGTTTCTTGGGTTGGTACAAGAATTTTATGAGACCACATATTTAATGGACTAATCCATTAGTTTCTGAAACTTAGCACACATAGAGTTACTGTATTATAGCAAGATGTCCAGTCTTTTACAGGAACTCTCCATAAAAACAGGTCTCAATTCTCATTAGGATTTCTGAGCCCAGGTTGGTTTCAATATTTTCAGAGATTCATGGTTTCCCTGGCATCTTTGCAAGCAGTATAAGCTAAAGAAGTAAAATGTTGTGCATTCTTTCTGTTCATGATGAGAATTAGGAGTAGGATGTCACAGAGGATCCACTCTAAGTCAGGGCTCTTCAGCAAAATAGATATAGTCAACATCTTTCATTATTCTCATTTATTCCCAGCCCTACAGTCTGTTAGATTATGTATGCATATGTGATATGCATTTTCATTTGTATCAAAAGTTGAATTTGAGAACAGAATGAATTTGTCCTAATTGAAAGTACTCAAAATTTTTAAACCCACTTTCCTTATGTACATCTAATTAATTGCTAATTAAGAGAAAAACCAGAAGGTTTGAATTTATTGTATTATTGAATTTATTGTGATGGTTAAAAATTGTGATCAAAATAAACTAGGAGACTAAAGAACCACACCTCTTAGGGTATCAAAAGTGTCTTGTTTAAGGACAGATTAGTTGATTCTAGGGACTTTGATTTTGACTTAATGAACTGATAAATTTTAATTGATTTATAATATGATAGCATATTGTGAAGTCAGTAAATGTGGAAGAGACCTAAATGAAGAAAGTACCTGGGTTGTGTCCTTGGTGCTATCTCATGTCCAAGTGTCTTTCAAAATCTCCCTTTCTCTGTTTCCCATCCATCATGATAGAAACTGATCAGCGGTGCCACACTGTCCCTGTTATGGTGGGTAGAAATTTCTTAATTAGTTACCCCAAATAAAGCTTCCTCTTTTAGGCTGTTTATGTCCAACATTTTGGTGCCGGTAATGAAGAGCAACCCATACATTTAAAATTAACGAGAAAAGTCTATCCAATGAATAGGTTCCCTGAACTTTTACACCAAATACATTCCAGGGACATTTTAAATCAGCATCACACGGAAATTTACTAGAACTGATGAAACATGGGTCTCTCGGCAGACCTGATGAATCAAGATATCAGGTACGGGGCCCAGAAATCTACATTTCAACAACCTCTCCAAGTGATGCTGAGGCATGTCCAGTTTGAGGACAATGGCCTTGGGGCTTCAGTTCTAATAGAATTAATTTGGTCCCTTTCCACATTTTCGAACAACTGAGATAGAATTTGTATGTTAACCATATCAAGAGATTTGTATAGTCTTCTTGAAGTTTGGGAAATAAATCTCAACCTGGGGAAAATGGTGTGTGTGTGTGTGTAGCATATGTGTTGTACACACATGAATGGGCAAGGACATAATACATGTAGTGGCCACAGCAGGACATCATGTGTCTTCCTCCATCACACCACATTTTTTGCCTTGAGTCAGTGTCTCTCATTGAATCAGATATTTGCTATTTTGGCTTGACTCTCTGGCCAGAGAGCTCTGAGGCTCCACCAATGTTCACCTAGTCTTTGTCTCATTCCGGCATTACAGGCACTTGAAGCCATGCCATGCTTTTTACATGGGTGGCAGGGAGTTGAACTTAGTTCTTTATACTTACAGAGTAAGCACTCTCACCCACAGAGCACCCCCTCCCAAGTCCCTCAATCCAAGCAAAACTTGACCCTATTTGTCCTGAAGGAAACTGATTAAATAAGGTAAAGTAGTCAGAATACAAATAAATTCCTGGATAAAGCGTGGACGTGTCTGCCGAGTGCTGTGCTTGTGTTAGTGCGAAGCAAATGAGGAATGAATCCTCCAGGCCTCACTGTTCTGCTTTTCACATGCTGCTTAACCAAGTTGAGGGGTACATTGAGCTTCAGTGAAGCCAGTAACAGACATCAATCTTGCTGTGAAAATATTGAAAATAATCCTCATCTTGGCAACAATTTTTCTAAAGAATGACTTCTCTGCTCCATTTCTGGTCAGCTCAGATCAGAGGTTGATACCAAACAGAAAGGGAGGGAGGGCTCTGTCATTCGGGGTGAGGAAAATATCCCTTCCCAAGTTTCAACCCAAGGCTCTGGCCATAAAACTGGCTGTCTCTTCCAGGTCTAGTTTCCTGGAGGCCCTGACCATAGAGAGTCCTGTGGTACAATGGCTGCAGGTCAAGATGGAGCATTGTTTTTATCGTGCTCACTCCTTGTACTTCTCAACCTTGGCAATCAGGCAGGATCTGCATCCATGTCTAAGCTTGTTTTTTACTTTTTTTTTTTTTTTACATTCTCAGCATAAATATAGAGTAGGTAGGCCCCTGTGGGCATTCCACCTAGTTATGGTGCCAGAATAATTAACAGAGGGTATACTAATTTCAGACTTATTCAAAGGTATGTGTATGTGTATGTGTATGTGTATGTGTATGTGTATGTGTATGTGTATGTGTATGTGTATGTGTATGTATATGTACATATATATGTATGTATATATATATACATTTAGCAGCTGCTGACATATAAGACACACTAGACCTTCTAAGAAATGAATATCAGTATGATTAGGCATGTAATATTTTTATTATGTGGACATGCCTTACAGGAAACAGGGAGAGGGTCAAAAGATATCAGTCCTTGCAAAATGCAGCTCTGAGTCCTATAAAGAGAAGAACAAAGAAAAGAAGACTAAGTATCCTAGACGACTGTTTACTCTAAGAAGGTTTTATATTGACAGCAGAGAATCTGACAGCCAAAGTAGGCTGCTGGGGGCGGGGGGACACATATGTTCTGGAAATGGGACTTTCCTAGTTTTCCTACCATAGTCTGTCACTGAACAGACACAGCCTCTGTGAAAGGAAGATGACTGATATCAGTTAACAAGGATTAAAGCCGTTAGTCAATGCCTCTACAGATGGGGGTCTATGATGTACACGATAATGTCATGTACATAATTATCCCTTTTCTTATTGTGAAGCATTATTTATTACATAAATCATATAAGCATCTTTTAAATGACAGTATGCCAGTCTGTCTTAAATGGTATTGCTGATCTCTTTGATATGAAATAAGCTAACCTACTATTCTGTCTCATTCAGGGGTTATTGACACTTGAAGCTATTTTGTGCTTTTACATGAGTGGTGGGGGTTCAGAGTCAGTTCCTCCAACTTGCAGAGCAAGCATACCCACATAATCATTCTACAACATTAGAACAAGATATCAACTGTGTATTTATGTGCAGATTCCATGTTCTTTCTGGAAAAATAAACAAGGAAAAATTGGGCTTCGTTTTGTATAACTTGAACAACTAGCACTGATCCTTTATCAAAGTATGAAGAGGCATTGGACATCCATGAAGGGATGAGATCAATGTAGTCATGGTGACAGTGACCTAGCCTGACCACATGCACAACTGCTTTGCTGAATCATTCTATAATGTTCTTACACTATAAAATGCAAGCATTCCTCTCACATATCCAAAGAGGACTGCTGTAGATTGTTTAATAAATGGATTAAAAAATACAAACAATAATGTGAAGTTTCAATTTTTATTGAAAATACATTTTTCATAGAGTATATTCTAATTATACTTTCCACTCTAACTCCTCCCAGGTTCTCCCCACCCACCCAAACCCACACTCTTTCTTTTTTTCTTTCTTCTTTCTTTCTTTCTTTCCTTCTTTCTTTCTTTCTTTCTTTCATTAGAACACAAATAATCATCTAGTTATTATTATTACTATTATAAAATAAAAACAAACAAATCAGAAAGAAACAAAAGAAACAGAAGCAAAAGCACTAAAGCAGAAGCACAAGAAACATACCTGGAGCCAGTTTAACTTTAAAATTCAAGTGTAAATGGGAGATTTTTAAAAATATTTATTGCTGTAGTGAGTGGCCATTAGCAAGTCATTTCAGTTTTCCTCAGAGTCATGGTTATCTCCTTTGTGAAATAACAATAATCATAAGTGATTACCTACTCAGTAGGGTGGTTCTTGTTGGATGGCATCATGACATATTGACTCTGAGGTGACTGTGTGGCATGGCTCGTGCTCCCTTTTATGCCTCAAATCCCAACAGTCTGCTGCTGCCCTGGGCTAATACTGTTTAGAGAGACTGTAGAAACTTAAAAAGGCAGAAGCAGGGCCTGGCTGGTACAGGTAGCTCACTGTGGGTGCACTGATGAGGTTATAGCCCAGTACTTACTCCCAAACCTCTGCTGTAGTCTAGAACCATGCTATGCTTTCTAGATTGTTACAATGACAACACCCTCGACTACATGCTTTCACTGCCACACTCATCATCATGGGCTGAAATGCTCTGAAACTATGTAGTCTAAAGGAAATGTATCATTGAACCCTCAAATTATTCTGTCACAGTGGCACAAAAAGTAACTAATATTTTTTTTCTTTTTTAAAGATTTATTTATTTTCTATGTGTGAATACATGCTTGCTGTCTTCAGACATACCAGAAGAGATTACAGATAATGGTTGTGTGTTGCAGTAAATTTCCAACCCAAGAAGACCCGATCAACAAAAACACAACTCACATGATAGAAGTACAAACTACACGCCTAGATTGGGCAGAATTACCACTACATAACTCTATTCGCCATCCATGAGATCCCTTATAACTTGCGGTTTTTCCAGGCCGAGTGCTTCTCCTTTATTGTCCTTCTGCCTTCCTCCTCATAGTCTTCCTCCTCTCTCCCTCTCCCAAAACTCTTCTCTCCACATCCCCTTCTAGCTCTGTCCTTTATTCTACAAGTTAAGGTGGGCAGAAGGTTTGCAAGTCACCTGTATACTGATTCACTTCTCATTTGCAGCCCCTTCCAGGAAAGAGGAATTAGCATCAGAATACAAGACCAGGACTGTCCACAACACTTCCCCCTTTCTGTCCAATTAAAAGACTCTTTTAGCTCAGATACAAATTGAGCACAACTATTGTTGGTGCCTAATGTGAGGTGCCATTTGTTGAGGTACTTATTTAAAAAATGGTGGCATTCAATCTGGCTTTTCTTAATCAGCTGCTATGTTCCTGGCTAGCCTAGGCCTGTGGCCATGAGTGGCAGCAGTGTACTGCTCAGGCAACCAGAGACATCGGCCCGGCAACCCACTAGACACAAGCACTGGAGAGGGCTCTGCCAATCTTCTATGCTGTCTCCACAAGGCTGGGCTTAGCCCAGACCATCCCACCATCCACGTGGTACCCAGTATGAATGAAACCCTAATGCTTAAAGATTAATCAAAGGCTTTATGTGTTTGGTAATGTTCAATTAACCAGATGCCCATACAACTGGAGGTGTTTCCCAATTAACTAACCTAGATATAAGTTGTTACCCGGGACTGCTCTTGGTACATGCATGGCCATCCATGGTGCCTAAAACACTGACTCCCGAGCTCCTCCTCTTTCTTTTTCTCTACTTCTCTTTACTCCTCCCACCTTAGCACCTCCCGATTTGTGGGAATTTCCCACTACAGTTGTGAGCAACCATGTTGTTGCTGGGAATTGAACTCAGGTCCTCTTAAAGAGCACTCAGTCTCTGAGCCCCTGAGTCATTTGTCCAGCACCTTCTAACATTTCTTACAGGAAAGCATTTGTGTATGGATGCGTGTGAGCATGTGTGGTACATTCACATGTATGCATCATCCCCACCATGCATACATGTAGAAACCATAGGAAGACTTCAGATGTCTTCTTCTATCACCCTTTACATTATTTCTTTAAGACAGGGTTTCTCACAGAACAAGAAGTTCACTGTTTTGGCTAGGTTGTATGGTTATTGACCTCCTGGGAACTGCTTGTTCATTCTATATGAGGTTATAGGAACAAAGAGCCATGCCTTAGGTTTTTCTACTTACAAAGCAAGTACTGTTACTCAGTTAGCTATCTCTCCAGCTTAGTGACTCTGGGGAAAAAAAAAGAAAGAAAACTCAACCATTTCTTACCAGAACATTGATCATGTTCCCAAGCTTTTTATAATATGCAAATTATTGACAAGTCTCCACTAGACACAGTGCCTGACTAAACAAGCAGTGACATGGTAGTGGCTAAACTATCCACCAAGCCTCTCAAAATATCCAAAGGCAAAGTAGATTTTTTTATATTTTGTTTTAATTTTTATTTTATTTCCTTTCTTGCTTTTTTCAGTACATCCTGATCACAGTTTTTCTGTCCTCCACTTCTCCTCTGCACAATCCTCTCCCAAATCCAACCCTTCTCTGCTTCCTTTAAGAAAAGAGCAGGCCTCCCAGAGATATAGGAGGCACATGGTGTGATAAGATACAAAAAGAGTAGGCCCCAATCCTCATGTCAGGGAGGGGTGAGACAATCCAGTAGGAGCAAAAGGGTTCTAAGCATAGATAAAAAAAAAAAGTCAGAGACACCCAAGTCCCACAGTTAGGAGTACCACAAAACCACTAAGGTAAAAACCATAACATATATGCAGAAGACCTAGCATCGACCCGTGTGGGCTTTGTGGTTGTCAGTTTAGTCTCTGTGATCCCTGCTTAGTTGATTCTGTGAGACTTGTTCTCTTGGCATCCTTGACTGCTAGTTTGTTTATAAACTTTCATAAACACTGTTCAGTTCACAGATGAGCCTAAAGATTCTTTTTTTTTTATTTCTTTTCCCAAATTCTTAAATGACAACCTTGATTCTTTTTCTTGAACACTATTTCTGTACTAAGGCAAATGTAATGTGTTTTACCTGTAATAAGAGAGGAGGCATTACTATATTTCATTCTATCCAAACCAAAGCCCTGAAGTGCCCCTTCCCATGCTAAAGCTGAGCCACCACTACAACGTGAAGATCTAGACCTCACTAGCATCTGGGTCCTCTCCTCCAGCTCTAAACAGTTCCAGTCCCATTTCAAATGTTCAGTGCCTGAAATTGCCTAGAGGGTGATGCACTTATAAAACCATTTTCAATGCAGAAGGTTCGATGCAGGTGCTTTAGGAAATGTCTTAGTGTCATGCCAAGCCTAAGACATCAATGATAAAACCAAACACTCAGGAAAGAGATGCTCTAAAAGGAACAGTTGACTCATATAATACAATCATAATTGCAGGAACTGTAAATTTATGTAGTGACTTTGGAAATTCATTTCATGTTTTGACAATTAGTTTATTATTATAAATAAAAGGATTAAGGCCTTTGGACTCCTCTGTTTTTATGTGTATATGAGTCACCTTCAGACCTCCTGTGGTACAGATCCTCAGGCAGAAGGTGCCATTCCTGACCATATCACATGGGGCACCTTGAGGTTGATGCTTAAGGTTTGTGGACTATACTTTGTGCAGAAAGAGAGAGAGGAAGAGAGAGAGAGAGAGAGAGAGAGAGAGAGAGAGACAGAGACAGAGACAGAGACAGAGACAGAGAATAAAAAAAGTCAGTAACAGGGAGTCACAAAATATTAGTTCCAGAAGGACCTTAGAAATTCTAGATGAAAAACCTACTCTTGAATCTTCAAGGTTTGGAGAAAACTCCCATTCATATTTTTAAAGGGACACAGGCACTCACAGGCCCATAGGAATTTAATAGTTCTCTAAATTGTTCTATAAAACTATAAAAAAGTCTTCAGAAAACTTCTAGCTTTGTATGGCAAGCCTTGATCCTTACCTGGTGGCCTGTAGTGAGCTGCTCTTTCAGCTGATGTGGTTTACTCACTGAAGATAGACTAATCCTCATGGTTTTGGATGCTGTGTTACTGTCATGTTTAATTCTAGACATCAAAATATGACAATTTTTAATAACCAATCTTACTTATATGACACAAAACAGAGCAAAAAAAAATCACATGAAGTTGGAAGATCCTAATTTTTTCCCATGTGTTGTGTAGTGTGGTCTCTGTGTGTGTGTGTGTGGGGCCTCTGGTGAAAAAATATATTGCATGCAGATACATACCATATATACCATAATATACGGTGTGTCTATTACATATAATGTTCTGTAACACAATGCTCCAATTTTCCGCTACAGTGCTTTTCAGTCTGAGACTCATAGATTAGTCTTGAATTTAAGACTTGCTGTTCCTCATGAGCCAAACTAGATGTGCTTCAGTGAGCACAACCATGCAGAAGTGTGTTTGTTACAATCAGAGTCATTCAATTTCTCCTAAATGGGTGGGCCTGGTTTTTGCATTTGCAACTTGGATTTCAATGCTGGGAATACTGGAGCTGAGGAAGCTGAAGTACAAAGGAAGGGAATAAAAGGGCTAAGGACAAAAACCAACAGGGAAAGGCAATTACAAGGTGTATTAATGCACCCTGTGCAGAAGTAGGGATTTATTACATTTACAAGGGGTGTGTTTCTGTGTGTGTGTGTGTGTGTTTGTGTTTCTCTCTGTGTGTGTGCATGCGCATGCGTGAGTGCGTGCGCGGGCATCCTCGTGTGTGCACCCACTGCATGAAAGGTAGAAAAGAGCTGACATTTGTTAGTCTCAATTGAGTAAGTGCAGTTGTAAAGAATAAAGGGATCTTTTAGAAAGTGGGCAGCTGTGGCAGAGCCTGAAGCCATGGTACTTGATACTGCAATATACTCTCTCAGTGATGCTGGACTGCTTTTGAGAGCAGCGAACAAGCCATTCAGGGAGGAGAACAATAGCAAATGTCAAGATTGAAAGAAAGAATCCATCCTTTAAAAGACTGTTGAATGACAAGTAGGGCAGATCAAAGAGAGAAACTTATCAAGTATTTATAATTATAATGCTAATGGAGATCAATAATCATAAAAGAAAAGTCTTATAAAAATACAGAAGAGGACAAAACTACCCAATGACTCAAACACTCACCATTTTCCCCATTCTGCTTTTTTTTATTTTTTTTTAATGCATATTTGTTTCATTGCTCAATCATTGAAAAGAACGTTTCTGGAACAAGCTTCAATGTCTTTGCTTTGGAAATTATACAGTTGAAACCGTGCTAGAGAAACACAAAACAGAGCTCATGAACAGTGTGCTGTAAGGCAAGCCAATGAGCCTGTATCTTAAACAGGAGATTTTCTGATCAATGGGAAGTATTTAAGGAGAGGCAAAATTCTGAGGACACATCCATCACCTACTTCTCCAGCCCTTCCTTCATTCTTGTATCAATTCTGTGTCCTACGCACACATGGATATGCAAAGCTTCCTTCTAGCAACTTGAGAGGTAAGACTTGAAGGGAAAACCCTGCTTTTGAAAACTTGCTTGGGCTTGCTGAACACCAGGGTGGTTTAGAAGCCCAGGAAGAAATGTTGAAATCAGTCATTGCAAAATCACTTTTGCAATAAGTAATGAATAAAAACTGAAGGAAAATCTCTTTCCTCCCCAAAGTAAAACTCTACAACTTGTCTAAACAGCTCCTCATAACAGAAGTTTAAAGGCTCCATAAACCAAAGTGCTTCCCACGGCCAAGGCCAGAACCTCTAGCCATCACTGATTGACTGGTTCATTCATTCAGATCTGTTGAGATAGGGTTTGCGGAAAGCACAGCCCTGGACATCACTGTAAAAAAGCAAGAATGTATGACAGTTTCTCCATGACCCTGAGGTCAACAGAGATGTCTCCCAACACAGAACCATTATGTTGCCCAATATACTGTTTATAAAACTTGGGGTCTTTCTCCATCCATTACATTACTGCAAAGAGGTAATTTGTTACCTCTAGTATCCTAGGCAGCAGTACTTCATGCCTAGTGGTATGTCAAAAATCTTTAAGGAGACAAATGTAGATCGTGTATCCTTAAAACACGCCATCTGGAAAGGGACAATGCCATACATGGAAAAAGCTATAAAGAATAAGTCTGGGATCCTTAAGAAAAGTCAGGAGTTAAGGGCACTGACTACCTACACAGACTTCATAAAGCTCTGAATAGTTTTATGGATAGCAAGGGAAACAATCAATCAAGTGAAAAAAAAATACAAAGAGTTGGAAAAATACCTATCAGCTACATATCTGCATAAATACATATCTGCTACCAGCTACATATCAGGTAGCAGATTAATGTTCAGAATATAGAAAGAACAAGAACAATAATAACCAAGTGATTAAGAAAACAAATTATGCAATTAAAAATGAACTATGGATCTGAACAGAGATTTCTTGTAGGGAATGGGTATTGTCTGATAGGAAAAAAATATGGTCAAAATATATTGTATGCTGTGGTTTTTAATCCCAGCACTCAGGAGGCAGTGGCAGGTGGATCTTTGTGAGCTGGAGGCTAGCCTGATATGCAAAGTGAGTTCTAGGACAGCCAATGTTGTTCCATAGAAAAACTCTGTTTAAAAAACAAGCCAAAAATTTTAAAGAAATAAAAATTTTTAAATATTCAAATACATTTAACATTCTCAGTAATTGTGGAGATGCAAATTAAAAGTGCTTTGAGATTTCGTCTGGCCTTAGCATGGCTAAGATAAAAAATAGCTTATAACAAATGCTAATGAGGATGTGCAGAAAGGGAGACTCTCATTCAGTGTTTAGTTGGATGGAAAACTATTGCAGCCACTATAGAAATCAGTATGAAGAATTACCAGAAAGCTAAGAGTAGATCTGTCAAATGACCCATATACTATGGTAGCATATACTCTAAACACTCAACAATCTCCTTCACCAACATTAGCTCAGCCAAGTTCTTTGCCTCTCTATCCACAACTAGGAAATGGGATGACCTAAATATCTGAGAAAGGGTGAACCAATAATGACAATGTGGTCCTTATTCTCAATAGACTACTATTCAGCTGTATAAAATGGAGCCATGAAATTTGTAGGTAACTGTATAGAGCTAAAGAATATTAGACTGTGTAAGGCAACTCAGACTCAGAAAGAAAAAACCCTGAATGTTTTCTCTTAATTGTGGATCCTAGCTCTGAATCATTGGTTTTGATAATGAGGAGTAACTGCAGAAGCTAGTGACATAGAAAGAAACTAAAAGGCAAGAGTCAGAGAGAAAGAGGGAGATAACAGGACATGGACTCTATGAAGAGAGAAATAGAGAAAATGGTAAAATTTAAATGGGAAGAAGGAATTGGGATAATGAATAGAAAAGGGGGAAAGAAGAGACAAGTAACACTAAAAATGTTTGAAAAATATAAACTTACTTATAATACTGTGTGGGGGGAGTGTTAATGGAGTCACAACATACAGAGTGATAATGCTCTTCCAAAGAAGTATAAACTATCTAATAAAACCCTTGTGCCAGGTCTTCCTTCTAAGTTGCTGATTAAGGAGGCTCGGAAAAAATATGGACTATAATTCTATTGATCTTGGTTTCCTCCAAGAACTTGAAGGTAGTCCTTATTACCAAAGACAGAACATGCTTTGGACACAGGACTTTGAAGATTAAATTAGAACTGACCTGCAAGTCTCTTCTCTAAGGACTAGCTCTTATAGCATAAAAATGTACTATGCAAGCTGAAAATGGAGAAGTTAATCAACATTTGAACCAATTCCTGATGGCTATGCACCACAGTTATCAGTAAAGCAAGATATGCACATTGGTTCATATGTGATACTTTCGTCTTAGGGGTAACCATCAGCTATCTAATTGGACTGGCTCAATAGATAGGAATTCATACTTAGTACAGTAAGCTTGCTTATCCAACTATACATAAATACAGGTGTTGTAGACCCAGAAAGAGTTGCCATTTTCTATTAATGACATTTTCCTAAACCAATATAAATTTTAAATGTGTTGCACATATTGCATATAAGAATATACTTATTCTTATACCAACAGGTAAGTGTAACTATCACCTCTTATCAAAGAAGGTTTTTTTTTTTCAACAGAAAAAGGACATTGGATAAAGGTATAATTAATCAAAACACAAGCGAACAACTGACCTTGGAAAACCCATCTCCAATTGTTTTATCTACTACATAACCCCCCACACCAAAGGCTCAAGGTAAATCACAAAATAAGGGAAGACTGTAAGTGTCAGGGTGTAAGAAACCTACTGATTTCGAGATATGGCAGGATAGATGAATCCCTGAAATCCCAACAATATCATTACCTAAATAATAGATTCAGAAAATCTTCCAATCGCATATGTGGAAGAGAAAAGTTTCACAAGGCTCCATACCTATATTAAGTGCTACAAGTAACAACAGCTACTGAGAGAGTGAATCCGCATGCTCTAAGGATTGGCTCCCTGATAAGTTACCCAAACCATAATCACATTTATGTAGAAGCATCATTGACTGGACTCAGTCATTTTCATATAAAATATATATGCACATATATCTGCACTTGTGTATACACACACACACACACACACACACATATATGTTCATGACAATAGCAATTGATAAAAATACATCATTAATTTGAATTGGGTGAGGTGGACAAATAAGAGAGGAAAAAGAAAATGGGGTGTGAAAATTATGTAAATATAGTAATCATACAGTTTTCAAAAATACAGTAATTAAATGAAAATTAAAAAGTGAATTTCTTCATGAGCCAAATTTGAAAAAGTGACTTGAAAACTGTTAGAGAACCTTCCTTTAGTTCTGAAAGCTTCCGTGTGTTTTTAGATTCTAACTAGCATAAAAGAAAAAAAACATAATTAAAAAATTCAACCATTTTAATGATATTCTGGTAACAATGCATTCTGATCAATAGAGCATAACAGAATCCAGAATTATGCAAAATGCACATAAAAAAAACTAACCATGTCAAAGGCAATGTTTGAAATCAGTAATTTTGATTAGTTAACAAAGGGCAGGGAGAACTGGCTTGTAATTCAAGAGATAATTTAAACTTGGATCTCACTGTTATTTGTTATTACAATATAAATTACACATTGTTAATCTTTAATATAATTTAAAGTGATGTTTTAGAAGGGAATATGTTTGATTCAGTAATATAATTTATAGTCTGAAATCTACATAGCTTTAAGAGGAAATGTTTTTTATCCAGTGAAGAAAGCCAAAGAAGAGATGAGAAGCAAAGGACATGTTTGTGTACATGCTACAGAAAGTCTAGCATACTCATGAAACTGACTAGTTTATAACTCTCAAGAAAAATATCCTATGAATTATCATTAGATCAAGAAAACAGAAAGGACTCATATTAAAAGGTATGATGCCAAAGGCTTATATAATGCTAAAATGGAAAATAATATAATAATGAAATACAATTTTCCATCTTAAAACAATGGAAGTCCTTTAAGTGTTTTTAATACAATGTTTGTGAAGTTATAAAAATAAATAATAAGACAGTCAAAAATATGAATTGTAGCCGGGCAGTGATGGTGCATGCCTTTAATCACAGCACTTGGGAGGCAGAGACAGGCAGATTTCTTAGTTTGAGGCCAGCCTGGTCTACAGAGTTCCAGGATCAGCCAGGGCTACATAGAGAAATCCTGTCTCAAAAAACCAATATATATGTGTGTGTATGAATTGCTACTTTCTGCTTGAAAAAATTTAAAATAGTTATGATAAACAAGGCCTATACTTTTATTCTATAATATAAATTGTTCCATATTTTATTTTATATGCCTTCACTTCCTCTTTTAAGTAATTGGTTCATTTCTTAGCTCATTTTGTATATGAAGGAGCTTGTATGAGTGTCAAAAAACAATTGGTAGGAGTGGATTTTCTTCTGATTTTGCATGTACAAGGAAACAAACTTGGGTCATCAGGCTTGGGGCCAGCTTTTCCTCTGAGCCATTTCCTTGCTCCTAGATGTGCTTTCTCCTATGCATAAGCATGATTGTAGAGAGAGGGGAGGGCAGGAGAGTGAGGTAAAGGGAGAGGATGAGAAGAAGTTGTTTCTAAATATCCATTTATGGAAACATGTCAGATAATTCGACAATAAAAAATATTGGGCATGTTGATATTGAAAGATCTCAACAAAACAAAAAACAAATAGCAGTTTAGAGAATGGAAAAAATGCAAGTATATTGTAAAATACTAATCACTGAGAAAGAATATGGAGGAACTGCTCCAGGAAGAACCAGTTGTCTCTCAACTGAAAAGCCATCTTTCATGCCTCAGTGTAGGATCTAGGACTATACAAGCCATGTAGAGTCTTCATCATGTCTCTCTCTGTTAAGTCCTTTTAACAGCTTCCAGACTACAGTTCCTTTCAGAAAAAAGTCTGAAGTGCAGAGTAGTGGAAAATATCTTCAACTGACAAGTCACATCAGTTCAGAGTGCTAGAGGTCTAGGACTGCCACAGTAGTGATGTATAAACTTCTAAGATGGTCAGTTTCACATGGTATGCTCTGCAAAGTTCGCTTTCTACTCCCTTTGAATTTGATATGAATTTGATAGGCAGACCAGGAAGGCAAAGTAATTAACAGAACAAACTTGCATTTAAGAAAATTAATTAACTTGAAAATATTAATTGTTTTCTAGCCATTAGAATTCAAAGAGTAGAATATGGTAGTGTTTCAAGTTTTTTTTTTTTTCAAATGCAAATAATATATTTTTGCTTTGAGGATATCTGACAAACACAATCACTCATTGGAAAAGAGGAGGGAAGGGAAAGACGGAGGGAGGGAGAGAGAGAAAGAGAGAGAGAGATTTCATCATTGACCAGCACTTAAAATTTATATGTGATATTCACTTTAATATTGCCCAGCCTTTTTAATTTCATTATATCATTAGAAATAAAATGTTCCTCTGAACCAACAAACAATGTGACAATCTGAAATGGTATAAGACCCATAATCTCACCAGTAAACAACACAAATAAAAGAACATATATAATATATATAGTAGCAATTTTATATATTCCAACATGCTTTGTATTCATATATTGTATATCATATATATGTATGTATGTATGTGTATATATATATGTATGTATATATATATATATGATATACAATGGTTGGACATATGGATAGATATAGATAGATAAATAATAGATACATATGTATATGCATAGATTATATAATGCATAAATATGTATATAGATGAGTGATAGATACATAGATAGATATATAAATAAATTCATAAATACACAGAAAAAGACAGTTTGAGGATGAAATTTTGAAGATTTTTAAATTGTAAAGAATGCCCAGACTATGACTGTCACCATAGATTATTTCCCATGCACTGAAGAAAGGTTTACTATGGGAAAACAGGTATGGCTCTTAGTGCCATGCAGCTTGTCTTAATACTATGAACATGTATGCAGGAGAAGCCATTTGCTATGGAGTGTGATTCCTTAACATCAGTGGAAATTTGGCACTGTCATTTGGAGACCATTTTGATTTTCCTAACATAGAATTTGAAGTGTGTGTGTGTAGGGCAAGGAGAATAAACCTGCTATGTAGTAGGATAAAGTATTAGATGCTTTCTAAATTTTATAGTGTACAGAACAGCCACTCACAATCAAGAATAATCTATTCCTAGTGCCATTAGTGCTAAGAATCAGAAAGCATCTGCCATGGAAACTGGACCACTGCAATTACTGCTGAGTAGAAATGTCTTCAAGAGTCTTGGTGGGGGTATCATGTTCATTTGTTTAGACAAGTCTCTAAAGCTCCAAGTTTCAATTTCCTCATCTGCAAAATGGATATAATAATATCCTCCTACCTCCATAAGTGGTAGTAATGTGTAAATCAATTCAAAGATGACAAGCTTGAAAATTAGATTAGATGGCCAATTTCAAATGGGCACCTCCATGTTATTAACTTTTCTATAAAATTGAAATATGCCATGAAGCATCAAAGATTTTTTTAATTAAAAGAAGCTTATCAAAAACCTAATACTGGTATAATTACAAAATTATAATTACCAGCCCCTAATTTTCATTTCTAAAAAAATGTCTCATTTGAGGGGCTTACATTGTAACATCACAGGTTCAAAAGAGAATCAAAATTAAATTAGTTGCTTAATTATGCCAACATTCCATTCATGTGATGCAAAAGTAAACAGAGAATATATTGTGGTTACACATTATTCATGCTGTTTAGGCCCTTTCAATACTCTTTCAGGCCTAGAAGGTCAAAAACACAAATCATGCCAAAAATGAAAGTTGTCTCTTTTTTGGTACTTGATGATTTTTCCAAAGGCCATTTAAATAAAGAGATGAGTCCTCCATTCCTTTCACTTTAGCATGTTCACGTGTTCATACTATTGTCTCTCCTATGCTCCTTATACTGTCCTGCTCCTCTCCTTTAAAACTTCAGAAACATTCTGTTAGTTAGAAGTAGAGTACTGTGTCTTCTTTAGCTGTTGTAGCAGCTTTGCAAAAAGCAGATGTGTATTGTGATAAAAAGAATATAATTGAAATTAAGATGGTCCCTGTTTCTGGGTGGTTTTTCTTCTTTATATTCATGGAGATGAAACTACTACTTAATCATGTTGTAGATTCATAGTAATACTATAGTTCACCAAAGCCTTGTGCAGTTAAAAAACGAGGATACCAATAGACTAAGCAAAGCATTAATATAAAGTCTCATGTAATGCATAGCAAGTTGGAATCATCTGCTAATTTCTTTGACTATACGAAAAGAAGAGCTTCATGCTAAGTACCATGGTGCTCTGATAACCGCTGATCTCTGGTAATAGTGAGTAGGAACTAAGACAAGAATGAGAGCCTTTAAAAAAAATCAGATCATAATAGAAGAAAACTTTGATCTTCTAGATCAAGCTTTACCTCAATGTTTACTGACCATAAAGTTTTGTTGGCTGATGAATTCTCGGTTTGTGTATATGAGCAAAACTTGGACCTTTAGACAAAGATTCTCACACTTTACCAGAGAACTCAAAATGCCTACAAGAATTGCTTGAAGCTCTTACAGACAAGCCCAGAGGCATAATTCCATGGGTGATCCTCAAAGAAGTCAAGTTGACAGCAATGACTAATCATCAACTGGAAAATGTTTTATGAGAATATTAAAGAAAAGTTGACAAGGTTCAGGGAATAACTAGAAAATGATACATGGCTATGAACCATAATGATATAACCATAAATGTACTGTCTAGAGATAAGACTAGAAATGTCAGAAAGCTTAATATTTAAAGAACTGCACCATTCATATTTCATAGAATCCATCAATAGCTTCTGAACATCAGTACTTTATAGGCCACTAAATTATTCTCAAATACTAAGGGTACATGCATCAAATGTCAATGTTTATCTTTTTCTATAGCCAAAAATTTAGAAACATACTAACCCCACCATTATCTGTTATAACATTTTATAGCAAAAAAAAATAATGCATATCGTATTTTTGTCCTTTCTGGACACATAAAGTCATTTCCTAATCACCTAACCATGTCTCAAGACCCTTGTCTTGCTTTGTTAAAATTATTGACTGTATATCTCTAAAGCTAAAGCAGAAAGTAGCTGTAGAGTATTTTCCAGATTCCTCTACAGGGCCCCTTGAAGACCAGGGGATTTACGTGGTATTGTTACTATATATAAGAAAGTAGTATTAATGTTTCCACTTAAGAAAATGACTCTTGTTAAAGCTGCAGTAGCAGGATTTTAGGATAAAGTCTGCGCTAAGCTTCTGAGATCTCAAATGTGTGCTCATTCAATAAAGGTAGAACTGGAGAGATAAATCAGGGGCTTAGAGCTCTTCACTTGTAAGCGTGTGGACCTGAGTTCAGATGTGAATGTCTACATAAAAGATTGAGAAAGACATTGTTCATGGCTATAACTCCAAAGCTGTAAGAGTTGAGGACAGGAAGATTTATGGGGCTTGTTAGAAGCTAGATGAACCCCAAGATCAGTGGAAAGAATTAAGCCTTATACATATGCAGGCATATGCATATACCACACACAATTCTATTCCACACTCACAAACCCACACATGGTAAATAGTAAGAAACTATGCCACAATATAACCTGTTTAATGCATATATTATTACTTTCGTGTCTGTTATCAGGGCTGATCATTTGGCATTGATTAACCAATTTATGTGCCAATTAATTAACCAATCAATCAATTAAGAGAGGAGGAAGACCAAGTCTCTTGCTCCTGGGTTTCTTCATTAAATTATAGTCCTTTGTGCAGAGTTGAGGGCTCCTTGGATTTTAAATTGGAGCAGCCAATTGTTACAGTCCTTGTGCCTCTCATACTTGGTAGTCATGTTGGCAAAACTTTTACTATAAGTGTAGCTTCTTATGTATGACAAGGAGACTAAATCTCACAGCACACTCTGTGATCCCAGCTCTTACAATCTTTCTGCCCCCTCTGCCACAGTGTTCCGTAAGTATTAGGTGTGAGAGTGTTTTGTAGATATATCCATCGAGATTGGGCTCCTCTACTGTGCATTTTGATCGATTGAAATTTTCTGTGACGGTCTCTGGCTATTGCTAAGAGATGTAATAGATGCATATAATAAAAATTAGTTCAAAAGAAGCCATCAATTTTAAGGAGCCTGGTGTGGGAGCATTTGGAGGGAGAATAGGGAAGAGAAAAATGTTGCAGTTATAATCTTTAAAGTAAAATCAAAGGAATGAGGTTAAAAAGAGAATATGCTCATGAATTTAAAACCAACATTGTTCACTAAAATATATGAGGCTCCAGAGATGACTCAATGGTTAAGAGCCTTGACTGCTTTTTCCAAAGGACTTGGTATAGATTTCCAGCACCTTGAGAATACTTCCCAACCCTTTGTAACTGTATTCCTAGATGATCCATTGCCCTCTCTGGCCTCCAAAGGCACTGTACTGTGCTCACACATACATTCAGGCAAAACACGCATGCACATAAAATAATTTTTGAAAGGACACACAAACATATAAAAAGGAACATTTTTCCAATAGCTTAAACATGAACATTGATAAATGCTATCATAAATGAGCTTCTTTAAAAGAATTATGATCAAGTTGAATTTTGGATATAGGAGATCAACTTTGAGGAAACTGATTATCTTGGGAACAATAGAATTTTTTTTTCTGAAGTTGTCATTGATGTTTTAAATTACTGGTTGGCGTGTCATCATTATTATCTGACTGAACACAAGGACATCCCTGGGTGCTATATTGCTCTTGCTTCCCACCATGCTAAACTCCAACTCTCTCAGAGAACTTCCTAATTTACAATATATCACAAATCATTCTAAACCAAAAGCTTAATATGGAAGCACTTGAAGATTATAGAGCTGGAGTTTATGTTTTATGAGTAGATTATAAATTCTGACTCTTGTACATTGACAAGTTAGTTTTAAGCAACTTTCTGAAATTAAACAGAGAAGTATATACAACTTCTGCAGCATACTGATGCTTCAGTGTGAGAACCCAGCCCATGAGGAGTCAACGGTGAAACACATGCTCCGACTGCGTTATTTGCCCAGGGCAATCTTACCTTTCAGATGAGTCAAAGGAAAAAAAATGATGCTTCCCAGAAAACTGCCTCTTTGACTAGCTTGGTGGCCAGAAATTTCATATTGGCCTAGGATATGTAAATGGGTGTAAATATAACTTTTATCCACTTGGGTGATTGTCCTCCTGGAGGTGTGCTGCCTCTATCTGCTAATGTAGGCCTAGTCCTAGAAGCCTTTAGCCTCTTTACATTTGATGTAGGCCTAGATTTTTTCAGCCTCTGAGGCTTGCTGCTGGATAAACTCACCCCTTCTCAGTTCTTTCTGAACTCTAATCAGCTCAGCTCTTCTAGTGCAAACTCCTCTCCAAATTGACTGATTCAATCTCACTTTTCTCGGCTTCTAATTTGCTCTGCTTAGCCTCAGACAAACTGTGGCTTGTTCTGTCTTCACCTGTGTCTACTTTGTGTTTTCTTTAATATATCTCTGTAAAAATTACCTCATCCTCCTTTCTCTCTGTACTGCTCTCCAGAGTAGCTTCCATTTCCCCTCACTACTCATGAGAGTTGGGTATATCTTATTCTGCCTCATCTTTCTCTGATTTGTCATTTTGTTTGCCACTCAATTAGGTATCACTTTTAAACATGGCTTCTTCTACAAACTAACTTTACCTTCATTATTCAGAACTAAAAGTGTGTCTGTATTCTAGCCAGAAAAATTAAAAGGGTTTGTTAAGGGCTGTTTCACACCACAACTAGCAACTAGATATTTTCAGTAAATAACATAATCTTGGGGTTCACAGTGTAGTCAAATATCCTGCAACAAATGAGAATTCTGGCAGGTCTCACTAGGTCTCTCTATATGGAATCACAATTAGGAACAATTAACATTTTAAAAGTTTATCCATGAGGTTTGTCATTCCTAAGCCCACTTTTGAAATCCGGGATGGTTTAATACGCTTTATTGCGTATGTTTATAATTTTTAAAGCATTCTTGTTCCTTAACTTCTTTCATATATACTTTGTTCCAAAAACCACATTGTCTTAACTTAGATGGCCTCTTCTCTGTTTGTGTGTGTGTGAATGCACATGCACACATATATGTGTGTACACACACATGTGTACACACTTGTGGCCATGTGCGTGTTATGTACATGAGGATGCACGTGAACATACATACACACACACACCCCAAAATAGTGTAGAAATTTTGCCCCATCCTTGTCATTGCATGTTCAGGAGATCTTTGTTCAGCTGTCAGCTCTTGCTTCTCTGGCTAGTCAATGTTGAGGTTTGCTCTTTTGCTGTGTATTGTAATGCTAAGTGCGGCCCCCAACCTGGTTGCCCCAGAGATACAAGAGTCTGCTTGTGGACCCAAGTGACACTATGTAACTTGCCGCCAAGTTATTTCTGATTAATAAATAAAGGTGCTGACAGTTAATACATAGGCAGAAAATACATAGGCGGGTTTTAGGGTTCCTAGGCCTGGGGGCGGGGAGGATCAAGAGATAACCACAGGAAAAGGTGAAGAGAAAGGAGAAGCAGTCATGGATTAGGTAAATTCATGAAAGTGTGGCCCTGAAAGCTGGCAAATTGGAGTTAAGAGCAATTTAATTCTGTTCTCACATTGTAAAGATAGGCAGGGACTGCCAAAGAATTAGCATTTCCAAGCATAATCCAGAAGCAATCTCAAAATTATCAGTATCAGGGATGATGAAAAAGCCCACAACTTTCCCACTTTTCAGAAAGAGTTATCTCAAGGTGCTTGCTCAACTTTACTTCCTGGGGCTTCCCATAAGGTTACTAGTTACTCAGTGTGGGAAACTGAATATGCATATTTACTGACCACACTTCTTACTTGCTAACTTTCTCCACCTTTCTGCTAATAGTTCTACACCTTCACAAGTAAACTGCTTGCTCCTTAACCAGACAGAATTTCTAAGGAAAACCTAACACCCACACATGTGCATGCACACACACATACACACTAAAAGAGAGATATTAATTAAAAACTTTGAAAAGAAGCTACCTCTGATGACTCACACAGAAAATAATTTTGTGACATTTGTATTCCTAAAGCACTTGATGTGCTCGCTTTCAGAAGCTTTGTGTCCTTTGCCCACTCCATCTTCTCTTCAAGGTTACACCTTCAAGAGAGCACTACCTACACTGTTTCCATTGTGTGTTTTCCCTAACACGCACCTTCATGTTGGCAGAGAAAAAAAATGTGATATGTTTTTATCTTGAAATGAGAAATAGAAACTGAGCCTGAGATGCCATTGCAATTCAGTTAACAAAAATTGAATCATTCAATAATGAAGAAACGTTTACTAATTCTAGAGGGTCTAGTCTTTTTTAGACCCAGTGCACTGTGGGTTCTTTGGGACTTTTGACAAAGCTAGATACAAAGGTAGTTCTGAAGGATTTGGTGAAATCTGAGCCAGGTAATAGAACAGTTGCGTCTCTGTGTGCTGATTTGGGCAACTGCAATGTACTGGTAAGAGGCAAAACAACAACTTGAATGAAATTTCTTCAGGCAATTTCAGATCCCTGACATTGCTCTTTGCATAATGCAACTGGTGTGTGGTAGGAAAATATATATTTCATCTCTATGGAATGGTTAGAGTTTAGCTGGTGCTTCCTGAGCTTGATTTGTTTGTGCTTAAGTGGACGGATCTTATAGTTTATATTCATAAATAGTAGAAACACAAGTGCATTTCAAATACCTAAAAACTATAAAAACTAAGTTAAAAAGAAAAGCTGAGGTTTTTCTGTAGAGCCCTAAATTAGAAGTTTTTCAACTATTGGATGAACTGCTGAATTTAATCAATTGCCTCATATGGGTGCAAGCTGTGGGCTTCGTTTCCATCAAGAATAAAGAGCATAAACAACTTCCTATCTAATTATAAAACTAAGTTCCTGAGTAATTAAAACTCAATATTACTTAATAAGAATCAAAGTGGTTAAAATAAACTGCATCATGTTCTTACAAGACATCACTAAGTACAGAACGTATCCTTCTGAGAATTGAACCCTTATTTTTTATTTAGCTTGTGCCAGCTCCTTTAAGCTCCATGCGACTAGTTCTGTGTCATCAGAGGGAGTTGTACACTCATAGCAATGAAGACAGGCAATTCATTCTTCTGCTCTTTACAGTGCATCTTTCCAGTCAGTCAAAGCCAGCAGCATAAGGTACCAAAGCCTTCTCCTGCTCTCTGTCTCCCTGCCTGAGGCTCTGCCCCTGATCTACTCAAAAAGTCACACCTTTGCTGTCCTTTATCCCTGAAAAGAAAGTACTCTCCCTACTTGTTTGCATAACCATAGAATTAATGATAGCTCCTGACAATGACTTAATTCAGGCTTGACAGAGCAAAGGAAGCAGAGGCATTGCAGTAGTTGTTTGAAATAATGACATTTGTGCTAATATTAATAGCTCTTATCATCCTTGACAATTCCCGTGCTGATAAAAGGAGACTCCTACATCTCTGTCTATCAAGCCTGATTTGAGGGAAGGTCTGCACAGCCAAAACTCACTGAATACTCTCTCTCTCATGATTCAACTACAGTGGCTTTAAAGATTAGATTTAACAGTTAATTACTTCACCTATGCCAAGTTGATTTATCTTGTGTTTCAAACCTTAATTAGTTTATTTATAAAGTGAAGATATTTACATCTTCTTCAAAGTTATAAGTTTACTCTTCAGGAAGATTAACTGGAACAATATATGTAAAGTATCACTCATTACACTGGGCATATATTAATTTGCCAATAGCTAGTAGTGCCATTGTTATTATTCTATTTATTATTATAATATTTCCCTAAGTTATTCTCTATATACAAGCTAGAGAGAGGTCCATGATATCTTAAGATATCCCTGGATACTGACCTTCAGTGTGATGTATATACCAACCATTTAAAAGACAACTGGAAATGTTTAGGGCCCAAATGGTATTTCATACTTTCTTCTGATAATAATAGACATAGTGAGAAAGTCGACAAAACTCATTTGAACGGAATGCACATGAGTGAACTGTATATAAAGTATATAGTATACAAAACCATGTTAGATTTCTATAATCTTAGAGAAGTTTTCGGTGAACTGAGAGAGAAGTTAGGGACATGATGGGAAAACAAAAGAACTCTGACTGTTCCATCAAACAGATCCTAAGTAATCTTCAAGTTAGTGCCACAAAGGTTCTTACAGACTCCACAAAATTGTCTCAATATCCATTTAGGAGGATAAGCTCTATGTAGCTGTAGTTAGCAATCAATCTGTCTAATGATAAATTAAACTGCTTCACAAAATAGTAGCCCATAGACTGTAATGAGACCTAGTTGATGATATTTTTAAATGCTTAGGAAATAATGCAAGCAAGAAAAGTGATGTCTATCTCCCTTTCAGAAATATCAGACATGGAAATGGAGTCAGAGTCTCTGACTTACTGCTTCCTGTTCTTCTCCCCTAACCTTGGCTTGCTCCTCTAGCTGCGGTAGTTCAAATGGTGAGGGTGTTCTAACACGGTTTCTCGTTTTCCATGGAGAAGGATTACATTTTTTTCATGTTCCTCCAGGGATACTAGTTTTCTTCTACACCTAAATGCTGCCATTGATCAAGCCCTTTGGGTGCCAAGAAATACCAAATTTTTCTAAGACTTGGTTTCAACTTGTATTTAACATTCAACAAATAAATAGGTGTTTATTTCTTTGCTTTTACTGCAGATGTGACTGAGTTAGAGTGGATTCTAATACAAGTGTAGTCTATGGTGATTTTCTTCAAATTTCTATAGGTTTGTTGGGTTGGTTTTGTTTTAAGACAGTCTTAAAAAATACATTCAAAAAAGGTGTTTTTTATTTTTATTTTTTTTTAATTCCTTACAAAATGAGAACCATCTAAGATGGCCTGAAAGTTACTTACCTGTTGGCATTAAGATCTGTACAAATCCTACCCCCAAGAGAATGGTCTTGATCAGGAAACTTACTTTCAATAATCGGAATACAAATGAAATGATGAAAAGGTGTTCATTAAATGATTAGGTTATGGAAATAGTTGACTTATATACTTGAATTCTTTTTCTTTTTTCATCCTTAGCAGTGGTGCAGCAATCTGCAGCCTCTATGAAGAGTTTTACTGAGAGTCCAACATGAGGAGTTACTTGTATAACTAGTAACAGGTAGAGAGGCATTGAGGGTCTCTCCTAGCATCAATGGAATGACCTTGAAAGCAGATCTCTGCCAGATGAGCCTTGGAGTGGCAGAATTTATCAAACACCTTCATGGTAGTCTTCTGAAAGAACCTAAATCAGTGGCACCCAGAAAACTGTGCATGCATTCTTGACTCAAAAAGAGATGAGCAATAAAGTGACTTTATATATACTTCCCATTGATTTTCAAGTAATTTTGTTATATGTCTGTATTACTTTTCCCTTGCTGTAGGGTTCCAGATTAGAAGTAAATCATTATACATACTCCTATCTGCAAGCTGAACATGGTGGCTAGAATAGGAAGCTGAGAGCTCAATCTTAACCAAGCATGAAGCAGACAGAAAGAGAGAGCAAGAAAGAGCAAGAAAGAGAGAGAGAGAGAGAGAGAGAGAGAGAGAGAGAGAGAGAGAGAAGCAAGGCATTAAGCTCTAGAAACCTGCCTGCCGTGACACATAGCCTTCAGCAAGTCTACATCTCCTAAGCCTCCCCAAGCAGCACACCAATTGGCACTAAGTATTATATATTGGAGTCTTTGGGAAATATTTATCATTTAAGAAAACAAAATAACAATATATACTTAACAGGCCCTGCTATGAACATGTAAAGCTGCAATTAGAAACAGCAATTAGCACAAATAAGTACTTTTCAGCTGCAGAGTTAGAGTGAACTAGAAGAGATGTGAAGCCCTGTCCATACAGGTTAGGAATAGCAGACACATTTCAGAAATAATTTATCACCCCAGGGAACAGGGACAATGGGTACTGATGGCTCAGAGCTTTCTTCCTTGTTGGGATTTCCCTCAGCTTCCAAGAACTGCCTCTCCCAAGACTACGACCACAAACGATTAATTAAAGGAGCTGCTGTTATGACACCTTGACTTCCACTGGACAATTTCAAAATCTAGTCCCATATCTGAGCATGGGCTCAGCTAAGCTCTCCACTCTTACAACACTAAGGTTCAGCTTTTCTCTCTGCCTAAACTGCTTCCTCGGTTCCTTTGGCTGTACAGCACACTTCCCAGTAATGTTTCTCAGTGGACACCTACCTCACCAGAATATCTAGCTAAAGTATTGTGTTTCTGCTTGAATTCTTCTCCCTGAGCATTGTGTGAAATAAAAGCATCACTCAATAAATTGTTATTTGTCTCCCAAAATCCAAAATGGTTTTTGTTGCTGTCTTGTGCTCACACCTAGTTAATGTGTATCACTATTAATGCGGCCTCTCTTCTCATACTAATAGCTCGAAGATGTCACTTATGACAGAAGTTAGCTTTGCCAGGATTTGAGGAAGTAAAGCAACCTACTGGTTTGGGTGGTTTGTTTATGGCAGTCATTAGGGCACCCAGCTTGCAGAATTGTTCTCACAACTCCAGTTCTGTTGAGAAGAGGTGGCCGGATCAATATTGCTGACTTTAATTTTATATTTGGGTGAGCAAAATAGTTAATAAAAGAACATTTTATGCTTCAACTGAGGTAAAATACTGTAGACACAATGTTATTTTCCTCCAGAGCTCATTCCTATTTAAGTCAATTGATCCCTGGCCAACCCAAGCTAGTGATCTTATTTTCTCAGATAGATTTTGGGAGAGACAATGTAATATAATTTGTCACCTTTTTAACTCAGAATAAAGAAATAATGAAGATTGGAAGGAATACTACTATGAATGCTTACTATACTCAGAAGATTTCCCCAAATGACCCTTATTCAACAAGAAAAGAAACCCAAGTTAAGAAAATATGGATAATTGAGAAAATGTCCCATAAAATAAGCCTAGTCTAAGAAAAAGTTTGAAACCATTATTATGGTTTGAATATAAATGTCGTCTGATTCAAACACTTTGTCCACAGCTGGCATTTATATTTGGAGAGATTCTGGAAACTAAATTGTAGGGCCTAGCTGGAGGAAGTAGTTTACAGGGAGCTGGTCCTTGTGTGTGTATTATCCTTTTCAACATCTTGTGTCATCTCCTTCCTACTCCATCACAAAGTGAACAGTTCTCCTTCCCCTCATACTTTCACCACCATGATGTCTTACCTAAATACCCGGGTCCAATCTACTGTATTCTGAAGCTTTGATATATCTCTTTTGCTGAGTGTACCTGTTGGTTATTTTTTTTTTGTCACTGTGAAGCAATACTACGCAGCACAGCTAGAGAATAACGCAAAGGATCAGGTATCTTTTCAATACAGAATACCAATACATACATCCAGGGTCATTTCATTCTGTCAGACAGGGATGGCAAACAATGGCACACCAGACTGATGTGTACTTTAATAAATACACTTTATTGGCTTAAAGACACCATAATTAATTTACGTATTATGGGTGGCCCTTTCTGTGCTACAATGGTAGAGTAGGTGCAACTGAGGCATGTAGCTCGTCTTAAGAGTTTACTATCCGGCTCCTTATTATACTCTTCTATTTCAATTGCTACTTACCAAAGACTGGAGCCCAGTTTGCTGGTATTTTTTTAAAGTTACTTATTAAATTATAAAAATCTTTGACAGGGATGCAACTTATGCATGTGAGAAGAAAAAAGCAGATAACTCAATTATCATTTTCACCTCTGGCCCACCAAACAATTGTGTGTTTAAATGTACAGTTTCATTCCAGCATTCTTTCAGGACTTATGCAGCTTCTCCACATTCTCCTTGAGTGAGACTTATCACCTGTTGATTCCCACATGGCTGAGTTAAATAATGTTTTGGCTCGTACTCAATTTAGCGATGGTGTTAGAGCCTGAAATCAAGACCTTCCTTGTTCAATTTTATTTTTTGACTGATTAGTGTTCTTAGATTTGTGAAATTATACTTTGATGTGTTCAGTAATATCTAGGACTTGCATTTAAAAAAAAAACGAGTATGTAATCTTACAAACCTGTTTTCACTCTGCTGCCTCGTCATCTGTGGAAATTAAAAATTAGGCACGTTGACGAGCCCTTTCACTACCATGTTAACGCAGAAGAGTCAGAGATCTTACAGATTGTTCTGGCTTCTTGTGAGTATGTGCTCTTTGGGCAAGAGCACTTATGTAAGCCTAATAAACACATCGTAACAAATGGCTTCATTCAGTTGTTTGAAAAAAAAATGAGCAAGTTTCCTTTCAAGCCTCAGCAAGTAGAAATTGATTTGGAAGGCAAGTTGAATGGCTCAGCTCCTTCTCTTGTTTTAGTTTCCATACCAGGAGAACTAGAATCTAAATCCTCTCAGTCGCCAAGGTTCACCTGGATGAGGAAAGAAATAGCCAGAATGACTTCTGTGAGCTAGTTGCCAGTGTATATCAGTGTCAGGAGGAAAACAGAATACTGGGGGAAAATTTCATAGCTAAATTCTTCACTTTTCCTTTAACCAGTATCAAATGAGATATAGTTGCTCCTATGAAATTAGTGGTGAACTTATGATACAATAAAGTGATACATTCAAATTTCCTGTAGTTTAGTAGGTGCTTGATTTAAGCACAAGTCCTGCATAGCCTTCCCTCCCATTTGATGGGGCATTATCATGTTTACAAGTATTTACCAGCTTGGAAAATCCATCAGATTTTGAAAGTGTATGTATATTTGCTTGGCTTAAAATATAGTTTAGCAGAGGGCTTGAGGAAAATAAGGGGTTTGGCCAATTCTGCCAAAAAACAATCTCTGAGGCTATAGCATTCTTGTGCTGATGAGTCTAGATAGTATTCATGTCTTAGCACATTATTTTCTAATCTGATTTTTTTTTGTACCTGGGCTCCTGGCTGATTAAAGTCTTAAGACAGATCATGAAAACTCTCCCACTCCTCCCTTTCATTTATAGACTGAATTTGTGGGTTATTCATTGGCAAGCATATCCCTATCAGATCTGTCATTCCTAGGCATACACAGAGCAAAACATTCTCAAACCACCCACAAACTCAGCATACACTCACTTGTGTGTGATGAAATAGAAAAGTCTTAAAAAACAACTCTTGTTTTCCTTCCGGACCACTTTCTTGCATATGGTTTTTCTTTAATTGCTGAAAGAACATATGCCTGCTTTCTGCTTGCAAAGAACCTGGAAACCAATATAATAGCTATTTCTGTGTGGGTTCACATATCCACTTTAGCTTTTTTCTTAAATACATCATACTTGGGCTTATGTAATTCAGCAAGAAAATGGGGTGACCTGTACCCTACAACTAGAAACTGACAGTCTTAGAGATCTTTTTCTGAGCTATGCCCACAAGATCTGTGAGAAGGGAATAAAGTGTCCACAGTCTTCTATATAGAGCTTATTTTTACATCCAGTGGCTCTTGATGTGCTCTGCTATACTCAAGGAATAATAAGGTCCATATTTTGGGCAAAGTGGTGGATTTTCCCAATACAGTTGCATCTTAAGAAATCCAGGGGCAACAATATTTATTTTCTTGATAACCTGCCAGTTATTTAATACTTGTCATCTCTTTTTATCTCCACAAAAACTAGTGGGGTAAGTTGTCATTTTCCATTTGTAGGTGAAGAAACAGAAACAGGAGATTTAAGAATTCATTTTAGATCTTGGCTAGTAGTAGATGACCCTGATTTTTCAAATATATGTAACAGTTTAAACCCTCATTTTTGAGATATTTAGGACACATGATAACAGACATAGAAATTACCTGGATAGGATCCTTGAATACACATTCTCTAGGCCTACCCCAGACTCTCTGTCTGGCGTGAACATAAAATATTTGATTTCTAGAACACTGATGGTTCTTGACTCTGGACCTTGCTTTGAGAAGGACTGTTACAAAACATAGCACTGCAATAAATATACTTTTAACAGTCTTATAGCTGGCAACCACAGCGCACACTCCATTCCTCTGAAATTTCGGTAATAGGAGTTATATTCTATTGCAATCTCAGTAAGGTTGATACCCACCAAGGGATGTGCATGCTTCTCAGTCACTGGGTGTAATGTTAATAGCATTACTCTCAAATTTGAAGAGACCTTAGAGATTATCTAATTCCATCTCCCCGTGTTACAAAACAGCAAGCGTGACTTGCTCAGATTTATTAGAGAAATAAATTTTCTGATTCAATAAAGTTGTCATGGACAGAACTGATGGCTGCTCATTATCCATTTCTAACCAGCTAAATTCTTCCAAAGGGAGTAACTTGGACTACTTGATGATGAGAATCCATCTCCCAGAGCCTTGGAAATAGATGATGGTGAATCCTGTCTTTTCATTCATATTCCAACTAAATAACATGTGTGGTATGGGACATTAATTCTCTTTCGGGACTGATTACTGAGTCTCTCTGACTGGTATATGAGGACAGAGGTTTTTGCATCCATGCACGCGATCTGGAGTTCTACTATATTTTCCTGAACCTGGGCCAGAGATCCTGACTCAGAATTTCCCATCCCTTCTTGAATTAAAGTAACCCTGCCTCGAATACAGTTTCACTTCTAATTCCTCTGTTGTTTCTTGTACTCAAAACTTCCAAGTTATATCCAGGCAGATCAAGAAAGACTTACTCATATTCTGTTTCATGGGTGAGCTCATTTTAGTGGACTTTGCTTTGTCAGGTACTCAAGTTCTCTGCTAATACTTTGATGATTGTTTCAGGGGTTTGTGGAGTGAGGGTTGTAATATAGCTGATCTGATTTATCAAACTGGGAGCAGAAGGGTATTGAGTATGATTCAGTAGTTAAGAAGGCTCACTATCAAATGTTTACAAATGGGAAGATTTTCTAAGACTTAAGTACTCCCTGAGAATGAAAAGATGCTGTGAAATCTGCCTTGCTAAATTTTAACAAATAGAAAAATTAAAATATAATTTTAGGGTTGAATAAAACATTACCTCTGTAGTAAAATTATGATACTCCACTAGTTTATAAGCTAATAAAAGCACATTTAAAAAGAGATTTTAGTGCACTTACCTAGGAAAGTAAGTAATTTTGCTTCTAGAAGACAAAGTATCAAATGAAAATTTCAGGCTCAGGTACAGGTTACCTCCTTCTTTATACATTGTCGGTCTGAGAGGCCTGGGAAGAACTCCAACTAAGATAGATCACTGCCTATCTTGGTTATCAATCATGAGGAGATGATAAGACACTGTGGCTGAAGACTCCTGTTATCATTTGAAGTCTTGAGTTTATCAAGAAAAGCTTTCCTTCCTAAACAGATTTCATAGTGCAGGGAAGTGCAACACAGACTATTGGGAGAGAAACAACACCAGTGATCTTACTCACTGAATCCTGAATCCTGGATTCAGGATCCTGTCTGCTAAAATAATGAACTGCTTGGTGCTTATCTGTGTAACAACAGAAAGATTTTTTTTTATGGGAGTAACCAACTACCTTTTGTTTATTTACCTTTTTATTTTATTGTTTTAGAAGTCCATACCATAGTTACAACATGCCCACTTTTTTCTTTTCTCTGACTCCTCCCTTGACTCCTTACCCCGTAAGTTCAGGACTTCTGATATAACTATTATTGCTTACACACATGCACATGAACATGTGCACATGCTCACACAAATGTGCATGTACACACACACAAAACCTATTCAGTCTTTCTAGTGTTTCACCTATGTATATGCACATATATATGTGTATAAATATGTACATATTTATGGCTATGTATAGGCATTTATGGCTGACAACTTAGGATAACCCAACAGTAGAGCTCCTATCTACAAAAAACTTATTCTTTCTCAGTAGCCATTGAATGTTTGTGGCTCTTTATCTTGGGATGAGGCCTTGTGAAATTTCCTGTATTTAGACTAGTATGTCACATGGTATGGTGATTATTCATGACTCATTTATGCATCCATATTGTTATGGTTTCATTTTTCTTCATGGATGAAAAGAATTCTGTTGTGCATATAAAAGGAAATGTGATTACTTTGGATCATGGGCATACCAGCAACATAACAGGTTTTTTAATTCACTATATCATCTTTGTGTGTCTTAAAGGTTAAAGTATAAAGATAGAAGCTGGAATTCTCTCCAGAGGAATAACTGGTGTTTGTTTAACTCCAACAACATTGGAGAAAATAAGTGGGCAGAGGAAAAAGTTTCAGCTCCATAAATGAAAACCCTGCCTCAATGACAGCAGCAAAGATTGACTTGTTAAATGCCTGGGATTTTTATTTGACATTCATTTGAGGAAATATTGTAGTTCAAGCCCATTCTTTCAGAGAGAACCCAGGAGACTGAGGATATGATGGACTAAGCAGCAGACTTAAAATGCAGCAAGAAAACATAAAAACTTGGCAAGAATTGGTGATTGACACAACCTACAGGAGACAAGAAGGAACTAAGAAATACAACACTGAGGATTTGTAGTATGGCTATTTGATTGCTCTTTCTATCTGTGCAGAATTATTGTGACATAAGGACACTTTGCATAAATGTCTTCCAGGAATTTGAGGCAGTAAAGTGAAGCCTGATGGAAACATATGGGCAAAAGATGTAAATTTGAAATCTTAAAGAAGGAACATTAAAAGACATGGAAAATAGCTTTCAGATTTGTTTTGCAGAGATAACAATAATTCCAAACATTGTAGTACATTGAATACATGCATGCCAAGCATTACAGTTGGAAGGTTTGACTTTATTCTGACACCCTCTAGGGCATGTTTATAGTATTCTTCATTTTCTCACTGAGAGGCTGTGACATAGATATAAAAATAATGCCCAAGGTCATGTCATCAATAAATCATAGTTAGGATTTAGACAATCTGATCTCATAGAAAACATTTTTATCAGAAAAAAATGTATAGAAGAAATGTTAAATATCACAAAATCAAATAATGCAAGATAATTAACTATTCATGTACTCTGAGAAACACAGACAAGACATGGACATTTGTCATATGACAACATTGTTGACAACAGTAAGAAGTTGGACACATGTCTCTATCTTTTAGAAAATTGCTATGATACTTAAGTTCAAAATAACTCTGTGTCATGTAATAAAAAGAACAAAGCATAACTGTATTATTAATCTAGATCAGTGACACTTTAATATAGTTCCTCATATTATGGTGACACCCAACCATAAAATTATTTTTGTTGATGCTTCCTACCTGTAATTTTTCTACTGCTCTGAATAATGATGCCGATATCTAATGTGCAGGATACCTGATATGCAACCCTACAAAAGGGTTCTTCGACTCCCAAAGGAATCATGACCCATAGGTTGAGACCCAATGATATAGACAGATGTCATTGGCATGGTAAGTAAAAGAACAAATGTCAAATTTTCTAATTATTTTAATACTATTTACATAAATTATAAAATGATTATTCAAGCAATATAACTGAGATGTGATACTTATATGTAGGATATTTATATGTAGGGGACTTAATAACAGAGATTGGAATACTTTCAAATTTCCATCTCTTCACTTTAAAAATTACCAATAATTTTTAAATAATTTAAATTTAATGATAAGGCTATTTTTCCCTTTGAAATCAAGTGTATCAAATACTGCTGAGAGTGGAAGGATCCTGTAGACAAACTGTGTGCCAGGGTGATAGGGAAGCAGAAGATCAGGAGATTAAAGTGCTGTGCTCATCACATGAATAAACTTAGTCGATTTTCCTAATACCTTTCACCTTCTACAGTTGTAGAAACATGGGTTGGGAGTAAGATAAGAAGTTGAGAGCCGTGCATTGTATAAGGTGTACAACCGAGATTTGAACTACTGCACTTTGACCCTTGAACTTTCAAACCGAATACTGCTCTATACTTAAAAGATGACCAATTTCACAAAAAAAGAAATGAAAGAAATTCAAATTGAAATGATGATATATTAGCCTTTAATCTGATTAACAAATGTTAAAGAAAAGCTGCAATAGTGGACAGCTGATACTGTCGAACCCAGGGTTCAGTCATCGACATGTGGAGAATGTAATTGGCGTTATCCCAGAAAAATATAATAGTACAAGAACACTGTTAAATTCCATGTGGGTTTGGCTAGATGTTTTCTCTTCCAAGAACCTATTCTGAGAAGCCAGAAAGAAATACACATAAGAATCCCTCTGCCAAAGCACTATTTTGAGCAGGAAAAACAAGAGACCCTGTAAACGTTTAGCAATGAAGCAAGGTAATACATGATATAACTGAATCCTGAGATATACTATGTCCATCAAGATAGCACACTACAAGGTAGTTGAATTTTCATAAAAAACATCACGCCATGCTGCCCACTCTGCAGAGCAAAAGATGGATGCATTCTGTAAAACATCCTGTTTCTCGGCTCTGTATCTGCCCTTATCACCATCTGCTTACCGTCTCACCAAGGAGGCAAACCTATACAAGGTAGCTTCATTCTTCCTGGTTTGAGCTCTATCTGGAGGAAATGTAGTATGTATGTATTTATTTATCCCAACCCTTCATCTGACAATAAGCTGAACTCTGTCTTTCTGAAGTGGTCGAACTTGTTTTTATTGCCTCATTTAAGTTTAATTATTATAAATATACCAAGTAGATAATATAATTCTTTTCCTAAGTTGTTAGATTTTGTGTACCACATGGAACCACTAGGTTGATTTTTTTAAAATACTTTTTAAAATTTAAAACTAGTTTTTGAAACTATTGCTCAAATGTACTCTATTCATTAGCATTTGGCTATGTCTCCTAATATATAATAAAATTCTACACGTGTTATTAGATTCATAGTTTTTTGCTATCTTATTTTGAATAAAAATTTATAATCATCTCTCTAATTCCAGCTTTTAAGGGAAAGATGGGTGATTAGAATACACATCTACTTATGTCTATGAAGAGCCTTCCCAAAGATCATTAACTGACTATAAACACCCACCCTGAATGGGAGTGACATCATATAATCAGAACAGTCAGGACAGTGTTGGCATGCCCTACTCTCCGCTTCTTCCACACAACAAATAACAATTATCTGGTGCCACACACTGCTGCGATGTCTGGTTAAGTGCTTGATGTAAAGCCCGCATGGACAGAACTTTCTGGAAACATATCAAAAATAACTGTTTTGAATTATCCTCAAATATTCTGGTCACCGTAAGAACTGTATTAGTCATGTGGACATTTTACTCTTCTGGAACTTTTATCTACCAGTAGACCAAATATGACTAATCAATGACGAGCCCATGTACAGCAAACGGAGGCTGTCTGTGAAAAGAATACTCTAGATCATGATCACACAGTGAGAGAACCTAGACAGTACTATGATTGTCCTCCTGCTGCACAACCAGCCTCACAAATGAACAGTACACTAAGTCATGAACAACGATTGGAACTTATTGATTTTAGCTAATTAATTTTAGAAGACTTCTTCACATAACATTTATATCTTAGTAGAGTTTTAGGGTGTTTTAAGGTAAAATTCAAAAGTATTGAAATGGGTGGTACTTTTGCCAGTATGTCACTCTATAATGTAGTGTTAGAGACTGGGTTACTAATCAATATTCATTTCTAAAATTCTGGAGGATAGAACTGCAATAGCAGAAAGCCAGCATGGCCAGGTACTTCATGTGGGTCTTTCCTTCATTAATAGATGTATGTCTTATGCCATGTTGCATGGCATAGAGAGAGATGGCAGATTATATTGTTTTATATTGGTACCAATTTAATTGCAAGTCTCTACCCTCATAATCCAACTACTTGGAGGGTTCCATTTTCAGCTACTATCATATTGAGTTCTAGAGTAGTATAGAACTTGGGGATAAAGACTTACTGTGCAGTTATAAAAAATGACATTTCTGTGAATGGTCTTAAATTTATAGATCTTCTAGCCTAGCTGTAGGCGTAGCAAAACCAGGGCTCTCAGTTCATCCTGAACATTTAAGTCCATCTGACCACCCATGTCACAACATAGCCACCCAGTTAACTAGGTCACTCTTTTCATGCCATCAACATTCTCTTAAAGACCTAAGGCAGAAAATTGTATCTCAAGGTTTAGGAGTTGATGTGATTACATCAATGCAAACTCCTTGAGGGACCCAGTTGCAGCTTCCACCTGTTCCATATTCTGATATTGAATGTATGCTTTGGAAAATTATTTCTCATTTTTAAAGTAATAAAATACTCCCATGAGTTGATGGGCATATGCCTTTTGGGGTGGGAGTAGCATTTAAAAATGTGTGTTAATAAAAAATACTAAGAGAAAGAAAAAGAAATTCAGTTAAAATTTTAATGTCACTTCTAACAATTGTTTCCATTTCTTGGAAAAACTCTTAGTATAATAAATGGAGCAAACATTTCCACCATAAATACATTTATTATTTCCACATGGTGTATGTGTGTAGTGTGTGCAATTGGGTTTGCTTTCAAATTAGAACTGCTTTAAATCTCACACACAGAGTCACTTTTCTTTCATCAGGGGGTCCTGCCAGGCAGGATTTTCTCACGGAAACTGGAGAGACCTACACAGCTCTGTTTCTCTGCTCCTTGGAGACTTGGGGTCATGTCTTTGGTACTCTCGTGGTTCCCTGTATTATTTTTTAAACAATGAAAGAATGTGTCTGTGTCTGATTTGGTGGATTTCCATGTCTTTGCCCATCCATCTTTTCTTTTCTTTCTTCCTCTTTTTTTCAAGCTACTTTAGCCTTTCACAGATACTTTTCTTGCTCTGGTGATGTCTATTTGCCGAGAGCTTGTTTGTGTCTGCTTCTATTAAACCCAGTATGTGTGAGTTTTACTAAGGTAGAAGTCATCATCTTATGACCATGTCTCTGATAGAACAAGCAGAACTGAGGACCATCTCTCTGTAGCTATTCCTTGTAATGTATGGTCTGTAACTTCTGGTCATTTGAATACTTATATCTTGTAGCTCCTCAAATAGACTTTGGCTTTTGTCAAAGGAGATGATGTTTCTACTGGGAAAAGTGGTTTTACAAATAAAAGGAGAATTTTAAAACTAATAGTAAAATGTAGTAAGTATCAGTTTGTTTCAATAATTTATTTATGCACTTTATATCCTGATCACAGCCCCCTCCCTCCTCTCCTTTCAGTCCCACTCTTCCACACCCTTCTCCCATTCCTCCCTCCCCTTATCCTCAGAGAAGGAGAGCCCACCACCCTGGTACCAGCCCACCCTGGCACATTAAGTTACATCAGAACTAAGTGCATCATCTTCCACAAAAGCCAGACAAGGCAAACCAGCTAGGAAAAAGAAATCCAAAGATAGGCAACAGAGTCCCAGTCAGACAGCCACTGCTCCAAGTGTTAGGAATCCCAAATGAAGACCAAGCTACACATCTGCTGCTTACGCGTAGGCTCTCTAGGTCCAGTCTATGAATGCTGTTTGGTGGGTGATTCAGTCTCTGTAGGCCCCCATATACCTATGCTAGTTAGCTCTGTAGGTCTTCTTCTGGTGTTCTTGATCCCTCTGGCTCCCTCAATCCTTCCTCCCTACTCTTTCACAAGACTCTCTGAGCTTCACCTAACATTTGTCTTGCATCTGTTTCCATCAGCTACTGGATGAAGCCTCTCAGATGACGGTTGTGCTAGACTCCTGTCTTCAAGCATAGCAGTTTCATTACGAGTGTCAGGGATTGGCTCTCTTCTGTGGTGTAAGTCTCAACTTGAATCAGTCATTGGTTGGCTATTCCTTCAAGCTCCGTTCCATCTCTATCTCCGAACATCTTATAGGCAGGAAAAATATTGGGTGGAAGGTTTTATAGATGGGGTGGTGTCTCCTTTCCTCCACTGGAAGTCCTGCCTGGCTAAAGAATGTGGCTATTTCAGGTTCCTTATCCCCAAGTGCTATGGAGTTCCACTAGAATCACCTTTCAAAGGTCTCATCCATCCTGAGTCTCTGGCTTATCCCAGACTTGTCCTCCTCCAACCTCCAATTTTCCTTCTCTCTCCAATCAGACAGTATTGTATTATAGTAGATCCCAGAATTTTTCATTTTTTACAGTCCAAATCTTATATACAAGAAGCAACTTTTCCTTTCCTGTGCTATCCTTCTCTAGCCAAGTGCCCCATTCTTCTGTTGCTTTCACTATTTCAGAGTTCACACCTAGGTAAAATCACGCGGTGTTTTTCCTGTGATTGCCTTGATATCGTAATACTCTCAAAATTCTTCCATGTCATCTCATATTTAAAGTTTTCTTAAGAATTAGATTTCACTCTATGTACAAGCTATATTTTCAATTTTCAAAACAGTGTCTTAACTCAAAAGATTATATGTATATATGTTTGGGAGGCAAAATGATGCTGTTATTTCTGTCCAATAACTAAATGAAAACAAATCAATATATCCACTGCCTCAAACACTTATTTATATGATAAATGACCATTATAAGTTTGTTAGCAATTCTGAACTACACTATTATTGTGGATACCCACACTGCAACTAGTCATATATAATTTTTTTTCTCTTAGTGAAGCTAAAATTTGTATCTGTTGCCTCTAGTTCCCTTTTCCTCAATTGTTAATTTTCATTTCCACTGTTCTGCTCTCTGCTTCTGATTTTTATTATTTTGGACCTTACATGTGTGGATATGCAGGATTTTTTTTTTATGTACACCACAACATAAGATTTACCAATGTAAGTAATTTTGAGAATTGTTTTCTTTATAAGGCAGAATAACATCTTATTGTGCACACAAACATAATGTTTTGTCTCTTATTTATTCATTAGTAGACAAGGAAATTTCCTTCAAAATGCTGAAATATACTATAATAAAATTAGGTATACAGGAGTGAGACCTTGATTTTAATTTAGGTATACAGGAGATAGACTACTGGATTATTCTTATTTTAGTTTTTTATTGTTTTAGAAAACTCCATGGCATACTAACATTTCCATCAACATGGTAAAGGCATTCAACTGGGAAGTGTTGTATCTGTTAACCAATAGTTAATGTAATTTGCAAAATGTCATATACCTATTGGCTAATAGTTACATGATAAACATTGCTTATCATTCAGGAAGTGAAAACAAAAGCTTGAATGATATATCACCTCAGGCTTGACCGGGCAGCCATCACCAAGACAATAAAAAGTAACTGTTGACTTTGATAGTAGTAACAGTGACTCTGAAAATAACTTTGAGTAGTTATCGTAATGATACTAAGTTTTGTACTGGTGTCTTTTAAAGTTTCTTTCAGCCAATACTTTATGGGTTTTGGTGTGCAATTCTTTGCCTCCTTAAATGTGTGTATTCCTAAGTATCTTCATTTTGATAATTTTTAAAAAATTGTTTTATTTATTTTATTTTGAAACAATTTATTATTGGTGTATAGAAACCTGAACAATATTTGACTGTTGACTTTCCATTGTGTGACTAAGCTCATCTGAAACTTTGACAGTGCAACATGACATATTTAGCGTTTTCTACATGCAAAACTATTCCTTTGTGAGTCATGTGAATTTGCTTTCTTCCTTTCCAGGCTGATGCCCTTTCTTTATGTTATTACTCTGGCACATTCAGCCTATCTTGAATATGAACAAAAGAGAGTTGTCATACCTCATTTCTTCGCCGTGAAGGAAAAAGTTTTAATATGAAAAATGTCTATTCTGCAGTTATATCCCCTTCTACTAAGTGATGTTGCTTGGGTATGAGGCTTTGAAATCATTCTGGACCATTTCTTTCTTACATTGGGTATCAAGGACGTCTATTGGTTAGACTTTCAAAATAATCTCAAACCTAGAGAATGTTTGCCAGTATCCTTTCTACCAATCTGGTCCAAGCCACAATCATCTTTCATATATAAAACTCTGAAAACCTCTCTGTGATTAAGTATATATATATATACCTATCTACTTAACATAATGGTCAGGGTGGTGCATTTAAGACAATGCTTACATAGTGTATTTGTTTAAAACCCTCTGTATTTTACTAGGAGCAAAAGTGAAATAACTTTTTTCTGCCTACTCTCCTATAACTGGCATTGAATAAGAGTTCCTAATCTCTCTTTCACTTTCCTTGCTTGATCTATTGACCTTTCTGTTTTTAGGAAAATCAACATATCCTGTTTAGGGCATAGGTACTGGCTGCTCATTCAGTCACATCATATGAGCAACTCCTTACCTTTTTTCTCTTGTCTATATCCAAAGTCACATGCTCAATGAGACCTACTAAAGTTTCTATCTGCATTTCTTAAGGACCTAGCAAGTCCTCAACCACTGTGCTTTTCTTTAGCTTTTCTTTAGTTTATCACTATATATACTAATATTCTATACTAAACCATCCAATGTGTACTCCTGTGAGTGGCATCAATACTGTCACCTGAGAGCTTATAATTACAAAATATAGGACTCCACCCTAATCCTAACAAGTCAGAATCACCAGGGCGGAGCACATACCTTCTAGTTTCTGATGTGTAAGAGCATCCATATATGGGCTGAGTCCCATTTTTAAACATATGGACTGCACTTATAATTAACTATGTCTACTAGATGAATGGAGGCTTCCTAAGGATAGGGTGACTTGTATATTATGTTCTTTGTTCTACATTATTTGCAGTGAAATGTGGCAGTCAATATTTTTTTAGTGAGTACATTCTCTACCACTTTAAGAGCTAACAACTTACTGTTAACTCTTTTAAAGCCAATTTTTGAGGTATAATTTATATAAAGAAAATTTATTCTTTGTGGAGACCAGTTCTATGATTCTTTACAGATGTTTATGATTATGCAACCACCACCACAATTATAAAACAGAACTGTTGTTCATTTCCGAACATTCCCTCATGCCCTTTGTGGTCAAATACCTCACACCACACCCATACCGTACAACAGTTAATTACAGTTCATTGTTTCCTGAAAAATGCTAAGAGAGTAGATTTTGAATGTTCTTGTGTGGCGTGTGTATGTGTGTGTTAGATGTGCATGCACACCCTCATACATGTGCATGTAGAGGCCAGACATTGGGTGTCTTCATTGCCCAGACTTCACTTTAATTTTTTTAAGACAGAATCTCTCACTGAAACTGGACTCACCAAATCAACTAATTGGCCTGTAAGCTTCAAGGATCAACTGACCTCAGGTTCTCAAGATTATACAGCCGGGACATTACCAAAGGAGCAATCACCCTAACCCACTGACTATTCTTATAGTAAATAAAGGATAAAGTATGATGTGAAACAACAACAAAAATCTAACGTATGTAGCCTGTTCCAGGGTACCACTGACAGTTTCTGTTCCTGTAGTTTTCCTCTTTTTCAGGACGTTATGGAAATGGAATCACAGCCTATACAGCCCTTCAGTCTGACTCATTCACTTAGGATATTGCATCTGAGATTTCGGTTGCATGTGAACACCGTGTCCTTATAGGGATAACACACAGTTTAGCTCACAGTTATCTATTGTAAAACACTTGTGTTGTTTCCAGCTTTTGGTAATTATGAAAAAGTGAGACATAAAAATCTACATGAAGGTATTTGTAAGTAATAAATTTTTATTTCTCTTGGATAAGTACCTAAGAAGCAGATAGCTAGTTGATAAATATACGCTAAGCTTTGTAGGCAACTGCCAGCGCTTTTCAGTTCTATTGTTTTGCATTCCCAGCAACGACATAGACCTGTGGATTCAAGGGTTTCATGTTCTTACCATCATTTGGCACTGTCAGTTTTATAATAATTATGATTATAATGAGGAAGAATAGGATAATAATAGTGACAGTTGACAACTGTATATTAACAGGAGTTAACAGTCTAATAGTTGACACATTGTTGTAGATTTTTATTTTTATTGCTTTAATGGATAATGCTGTTATTAGTATCTTTGTTCTCAATGTGTTTAGAAAATTTTCTAGTTTTTATTTTTTATTTTATAAAATGAGCAGTCATTTTATAAAAATGACTATCAACAGTCAGTCAGAGATCAGGGAATAGCTCATGGGGTTCTCCCAATCTCCCCTAAACTGGTTACTGATAATTGTGGGAGCGGCACTTATGGGTTCAGTTTTATACTCCATGAGAACTACACTGGGCTTTGCTGGATAGTTACAAACTCACCATTCTACAGATGTTAAACTCAGTGCATCTCAACAAGAAAGAGAAAAGAATGAATACACAAATGTTAGAAAGGGCCTAGAAGGAAGGAAGGAGAAGTAATCAGAACAAGAATAAGATTGGAACTGATGGGGGATATTATAATTAAGTAAACTTTATATAAACATGCTATTGTCAGAGAAAATTTCTATAAAAATTTTAAAAATTAAACTGACTTATTTTTATTTATTTTTGAATTTTGACTTTTTATTATAGATGAAAATATTTTACTAGATATATTCTAGGCAAATATTTTCTTCTAATATACAGTCTGTGTTTTTTATTTTTTTTATCAAAATTCCTTTAGAGTAAAGGTTTTTGCTTTGAAAAAATCATAAATAATAATTAATAGATAAATTTTTACTTATCATATTCCACATTTGGCATTTGTGTAATGTAAAATAAACCTATGCCTTACCCGAGACCACAGGGCTCTCTTTGTATCTTTTTTTAAGTTTTGCCCTTTTAAGTTCTAAATTTAGGTAATGGTGCATTTTAATTGATTAACTTGGGGGCACACAGATGAACATTGTTCTACCCTGTTCTTCACAGAGCATCACTGACACTCTGAGCTCAGATGCCATCTGCGGTTTCAGTTGTGTATATGGACTCCTTTTAACAGACTTGCACTATCACATTTCCTTGATAGGCATAATGATTGACATTTTAGCGTGATTCTGTTTTGTTGGTGTCGAATGAAGAGCTTAAGGAGAGCTTCAAAAGCCAAGTAGATGTTGACAACAGGTAAGAATAAATTCTGGGGAATAATTCATGGAGAGTTATAAAAATAAAAAAATTTCAAATTTTAAGTCTGAGAATTTTTTAAAACTGCTTGGTTAGTTGACATTCTTGGTAGTCAAACAGAACAAATGACTTAAAAAGAAACCTCAAGTGCCAGAATGTACTAGGAAATATTTTAAAAATTTCTGTTTCCTCTGAAACCATAGAAACTCCAGAATTAAGCAGGTATTGGGGAATAACGGCCTGCTGGGATCAACTACAGGAGTTTCTGTATTAAGCCAGCAGTAAGCCTGACCTTCAGACAGTAGTGCTGATCTGTAGGTCTACGTGCTTACTGCTGTGCTGGGAGGCACACACTGCAACATCATTGGGCTCTCTAGTTTGTCACAGACATCACAATGGCTTTCTGACGTGGAACATCCCTATCCTATTGGCAGGTTTCAGAGTCCCAGCTGGGCATATGATTGATCAGAATTCAGTGTCAAGTACAATCATCCCCTCACACAAACTGATGAAAAATCCCTCTGTTATAAATAGGAGTGGGGTCCTTCCTGGATATAAAGACCAGTTAGTGGGGTAGCAATCTGAAACCAAAATTTTGTAACCTGGTAAGTTGGACAAACTCCTCAATTTTACAAGCCGGAACATTGTGTTAAACAAATCCCATCAAGACTCTAAGAGAAGACTTCCCTGAAACAATATATCAAAGGTGAGGCCCATTTGACCCAATTCCCATATAATATAACCCTCAGGAGGAATAAGCTTTGTGCTTTTCACTGAAGTATTTCCAAGTGCTCAGATTGGCATTTGGACAGACCGAAATTGCATGGCAACTTGTGAGGGAATAGATGAGAAGCCAACTTCTCAAGAAGCGCTCAATGAAACTCCTCCAGAAATGCAACCCTCCCCTCATTCTGCATACATGCTAGATCCCGGCATCAGCCAAGTGGAAGCACACTTGGTCATATGCTGATGAACACATCTACTCCTGTCCCCAGGCAACTGTGATCTTTGGATAATGTCTGAGACAAAAAAACAAAATCAAAACAAAACAAAACAAAAGGGCCCTAACAGATATGAATGTTTTCTTGCCAATTGAGTGAATCAAGGGAAGACAAAAACAATGTCTGGAGTTACCACAACTGTCACATAATTTCATTTTTCTGTGCCTATTGATTAGGATGGTGTGTCTCATCAACCCAGACATTTTTTTTTATTTTTAGTTATGCTTCCAAAGCTTCTCTGAAATGCAGACAAATGAAGGCAATTTTCTCTGCTCCTGACATTACTAGAAACACCTTTGTAAATGATCTGCATGTGGGAAGAAAATCTTGAATCAAAAACATTCAGCTTCAGATAGTATAAAAGGAATAAACTTTGAGAAAACAAGATCTCTGTACATTCAGAAAATCACAATTCATTACCATTTTGTATATGAGATTCCTGTGATACTGAAACACTAAATGTCTTGGACAAAGAACACAAATAACTTATATAAGTATCCCCTTTAATCCCAATATGGTACATACAAACCATCTTGCTCATCTTGTAGAAATCAAATAGAATGGACCATACTTCAAAAATAGCTACAAACCTCAGTAGTTTATGCAATGAAGGCTTTCTATTAATAGTCCATATTGCCTCCCCCAGGTGGAGAACTATAGACTTTTTCTGTGGATTCTTATTACCAGCTTTACAGGTAATTGAGATAAGTCACAGATCATTGTTTGAAAAGAAAAGTAAAACAGAAAGGTCCATACTTGTCTCCCAAGCCTCTGTTAAGAAAGAATGCAAAACTTGCCATTTCAGAGTCAAAACGACATACATGGCCAATCTTAACTATCGGTGGAGTAGAGAAAGTACGTTCCATCCCAGAGATGAGTAAAATTCTGGAGAATAAATTAATCTCCCATTTACTTGTCAAATAAGACCTATAGATCTAGAGGTAAACATCACTAGAGTGTTGGGGCAAAGAATACTGTATATTTTCTTATTTATTGAAAAGTGCTTTGATATATGTTTATTATGTTTTTTCTTTTCCTCAACTCCTCTAAGACTCTCTACCCATACAACTCTATGTTCTTTCTAACATATAAATATATTTAATAATATATTTATTATATATAAATAAAATATTATATATATATTACAAACACACACACACACACACACACACACACACACACACAAAACTGACAGTTTGTCTTGTTTTGTCCAACTACTACTGGACATGGGGCCAGTGACATTTCATTGATTTTTCTCTTTCCCAGTAGTTATCAGTTGCAAGTCATTTCTTGTTTAGAAGCGGAGCTTTAGGTCAACTTCCTCTTCTCAGTACTAAAATTTTATCTGTGTGAATCTGTGCAGGTCTTGTGTGTGCTCTCATAGTCTCTGAATTCACATGTACATCAGTTCTGTTGTTTCTGGAAGACTCTATTTCCTGGGAGTTATTCATCATCTCAGGCTCTCACATTCTTCCTCTCTCCTTTCACTGAGTCTTGGGGAGATAGGGCTGATGAAGACATTTCATTTATGACTGAGTGCTCAGAACCCCTTAAACATCACCAGCTATTGCCACTGGTATTTGTTATTCTCCACAACCTGAATTATAAGACCCTATTGCTTAAAAAACTATTTATACATGCCATTGAACACAGAAAAGTTGAGTTGGTGCCCAGCCAGAAGCTTTACTCCTAATGACTAATGTTCCTTGTGCTAGAAGGAACTCTGCATATTACTAAAGAAATAAATCCTCAATATCAACCAGCTACAAGACCTAGGACCTACAACAGTGATGCACCTCCAAGATATACTGGTGTAATAGTGATACAAATGTCCTGGGAATAACTAACTGTGTGTTGATTTAATTTCAGGCCTCATCCATACCTGACACTGCTAAAGAGGCCAAGAACCCGAGACTAACTAAATAGTCAATGAATCTCAAAGAAAGCTTACTATTTCTATTCTGCAGAGTGAGCACAGCAATACAGTGACACCTAACAACATACTGATATCTGCATAGATCAGTGTCTTCCTCAGCCCTCATAGAAGAAGTTTTCAGGAAGTGAAGAATAACACAGGGACCCACAACTGGATAATGTCTAGAAAATGCATGCCTTCAACCTTCCCCAGGTCTGCCAATCATTATAGCACACAGGAAATTCCTGTGCTATTAATGTGGGAATCATTGTGTGAACACAGCTTTTAGATATACCATTAAATGTATCTGTTCATTGTCATTTTTTCATTTTGCTGATTGCTTATCCCACTTCTGTAGTTAATGGAGGAAGAAAGAGATATAAGAAGGGACCCCCAGTTACATCTATAACCTACTTTTCCTTGATTCAATGTTTTTATTATTATTTTAATATTTAATATTTAAATAATTATTTAATATTATTATTTTAATATTATTCCAGAGAGAATAATATACCTCTTGCCTTAGGCATAAACTTAAACACTTGTATAGTCAGATATATTTTCTGAGTGGTAAAACACAAGCTTTACAATCTCCATTGAGTATCCTTGGGATATTTTTTAGTAAACAACTTTTGCTAGATCTCTGTCTGTTTCAACAAAAAATGTGTGTACTCCAAATTGATAACTACTTTAATATTGATGCCCTGCAAAGCAAACTGCAGAGGTTGTCGTGAGTCACAGACTTCAAGCCATATATTTGTTTTGTTCCTCCTAAACAAAATTACAGCACTAGAAAGTTCTCTGAAAGCAAACACACACACACACACACACACACACACACACACACACACACACTAAAGGGAAGCATTATTACAAAGATTTATTTTTAATGTTTGTTCTTTTCTACCAAAAAAAATTCTCATAAAATCAATAATAAACTGAAAATACAGAGAACTCTTTGGCCCTTCATTATTTCTCAACTAAGGCTGGACGGGCCTTTCTTTCCAAGCAAAGAAAGAATATTCTGGTGTACAATGGTGTACAATGGCTTCTAGATAGATTCTTATGATAACTCTTTAAACATTCATTTGTCTTTAGTTAAAAAATGTAGGGACTTCACCTTTCTAGGTCCAAGACTATAAATTTCCACATATTCCATTTTTCTTCAAGAATTCTGCATGTGATGTCAGCTTTATGAATTTAGTTTCTACTTTACTTAAGACTTGCTTGAAACTAATTCTATAACAAAAACAAGAACTCCATGTTCTCCTTTCAGTCTGTTAGTATGAGATCCCATGGTTGCCCATTACTGGAAGGACCTTATCAGAAGATGAAGAGGATGATGTTTTTATCCCCTGTACTTAATGGGAGAAAATAGAAGTCAGTAGACTATCTTTGTTCATCTTAATAGACCAGTATTGTTCATCTCAAGTCTAAAACTGTTCATCAAGAGCTTTCAGCCTCATCACTTTTCAAATACTCGTCTTGTCCACAGGATGGTAACAGAAACAGAATAACCTCATAAAGTTCATCAATGGTGGTTAAAAACTTGAGTTTCAAAATGAGTCCAAGTCTGCCGTTGCCTCACCAGTGACTGAATAATCTGCCATATTTTCATTTTAATTGGTTTTATTTCTCACACATGTAAATGGTACAATGCCCATTTTACTAAACTTTCATAAGTGCACCTGGAGAAGTATATGTGAATAATTTGGCTAAGCTAGAAAAAAATTGTAGGGTTCAATAGATTTTGATATAGTTATTATTTAATATGTCAAAAATGAAATGACTAATGTGATGGGGGAACTTTAGCTACTGTATGTTTTGATTGAATTATGCTTCCTTCTCCAGCTAAAGATGCACCAACAGCTTAATATCACTGGGTCTCCAAACTGGCTATGTCTAGAAACAGCAGCTTTGCTGATTCAGGTACAGTTCTAGTTTATACTAAGCTAGAGTACTCTGGGCACCAGTTCAATATAAATTCTTGTAAGAAGCTGGTCTTTGAAAGACAAAGACAAGGAAACACACAGATATTGTCATGTTTTCTGAAAAACACACATTGAAGTAATATAGCTTCAGGTCCAGCAATGTCATAGGTCACTAACAAGGCAGAAGAAGCTGAGAAGAGGCAAAGAAGCATTCCTTTAAAAATAAAGACAGAACATAGGCTTCCTGTTATTTTTTTAAATTTCTAGCCTTTAGAATTACAAAATAATAAGCTTCTGTATTTTTAGTTCACTGTGTGGTACTTAACAAGGGTAGTCCTGGGACATTTAGACATCATATATATTACCAGATTTTTCTTCAAATTAATTTTTACGTTTTAAATTAGAAGATATATTCTATCATTTATCACTCAGAAACACTATTGATAAATACTTGAACAAATCTTTTAGCTACTGTGAATCTGACCAATCAAACATTTTATCCTCTCATGTGTGTGTGTGTGTGTGTGTGTGTGTGTGTGTGTGTGTATGTATGTATGTATATGTGTGTGTATGATATATAAGTATATACGTGAGAGAGCTAACATATGACATGGAATATATGCCTGTAAAGAAAAAGACAAATAATATAATTAGATTTGAAACACTTATCTAGACCTTGAAATCTTTTGTTTCAAATACCCATAGTAAATTATTACATGGATAACACATACCTTCCTGTGTCCATGTCTCTGGACACACTGACTGTGGGGTTGACTAGCTATGTAAATTTCTGTGGCCCATGAGATTACAGCATACGCAAGAAGAACTTTGCACCTGAGGCTGGCACTCTTAGAATACTGCTCTCATGTAAAAGGTCCAAATTGGCTATTGGAGGTGCATGAGCCTGCTAGAAGCCAGAATCAACACCAACCTGCGTCTTTGACGTCACAGCCTAGTTACTATGGCTGCCAACTTTAGCAGCATGCATGGCCAGCAGCATGGCCCAGTCCCTCTCAGTTCTATTGATGATCCAGAAAATCATGAACAGGTACTATGATATTTAAATTAATTTTTATGCTTTGTTACATAGCCATAAATGGCTGATACACAGACAAAGGTTTTAAAACCATCAGTTTAAACATCTGAGCTCTGTTAAACTCCTGAGTATCATTCATAGGGGATAAATGAGGAATATTGCCAACTGGAAAACAACTCTGTCTTAAATAGTACAAAGTAGGCTTTCAGATATTCTCTTGCAGCTTTCAGATTCTGGCAACAGAGTTCATGTTTCTAAAATATTTAACTGCAATTTTAAAATTTCACATCATGTGAATTTTCCATTATTGTAAAATAATAAATAAATAAATATAAATAAATAAATAAATAAATAAATAAATAAATAAATGGAAAGGGGGGAAAGTTATCAGGGCACCCAGTTTCAGTCCATGTTCTTTATACTCCATTGCTTTGGCTCTGTGGCAAAGCAGTACTGATCTGTAGTAGTTGGTGGTGAAACTAACCTCTCACCTCAGAGCCAAAAAGAAAAAGAGACAATGAAGGAGACTGTGACACTAGAATCCCTTTGGCGAGCACACACCCAATGGCCTAAGTACTTTCCATTAGGCCCCACCCACTAGACTCGCAATACCTCTCAGTAGTGCCAAGTTCCAAAGACCATGCCTAAAATAAACACATGAGCCTTTGAAAAACACTTACATTAACACTATCAGGATACATGATTCAAGAATTAAATGCACATTAAGAAAAGAAAATGATGGCTGTAGACACATTTAGGTAAGTACAGAGAACAGAGGGGCCAGACCACTATTACTTCTAGCAGTGGCCATGAGGTTTCTGATCTGATAAATTGGACACATGTTGGGACTTTATGGACTTACTTTCCTTTAATAATTAAATTTTATTGTATTGCAGATGGATTAAGTCTTTAAAGGTTTTATAAAGTAATATTTTTGGTACAAAGAAAAGTTTCTCTTTGCTAAACTGGAGCATCAATTAGCATACAACATGTTCTGTATTTTATAACCTAACACATCCACTAAGCATTGGAAATAAAAAGTATCTTTTTTATTTCAAAGAACAATCACACACTACCTTTGCCTATTAAAGTGTTGTAGGATCTTAAAAGAATATAAAAAAATTAGACATGCTTAGGGTAAAATTCTATATCACTGGAGAATCAAATGTGCTATTATAGGGTGAGATTTTCCTGGCCTGGGCCATTTATAATCACATTTCTTTCCAGAACCCAGCAGGGTGGGTCCAGGATTCTCCTTCATCCACCCACGGAGCCATTGCTAACAAGCAAGACTAAATTGCTATTTCTTCTTTGTGCATAGGAGTCTATCTGTACACGCCTCCAATATCTCAAAACAGATGTTTGCTGTTGGAATTGTCATGTGTGTGCAACATATTCCACAAGTGGGGATATTCTGAACTCCAGGGTGTGTGGAGACATCATTTAGGGTGGAGCTCTCTGAACAGTAAGTGGGGAGTCTGTGATTCTGTCAAAGGGCCATTTTATACAACGTTTTCCTAACAACATAGCTATGTGAAGGAGATTTTAGGTGACTCTATTAGAATAATGAAAACATTCAACACTTTGTGCACACATTAGTAAAAGTCTGGTTAGATTAAAAGCAAAAGAGCTTACCAACCAGCTATTTGAATAGAAAGAAGTTACTATGGGAAACTGGGTAAATATGGAAGTGTTAATGAAGAAAGATCACCATTACAACACATTTAGCAGATGCAAAGAGAGCTAATCTCCTTAGGAAAAGAAAGGGAACTGTTGACATTAGTTATATATAGAAATTTGCTATTTCTTAGTATGGTCTTGAATGACGGCAATCCACACTCTTGTGATAGGCGTGCTTTGCAACTGCTGTAAACTTCAGAGAAATGTCATTGAGCAATGCTTAGATTACATATTCAGTACCGTTAGCATTCTGATAAGTGTTAAAAATCAGAGCAAGTTATTACTAAAAGTGTAGGAGAAGAGGCACTGGAAACAACATGCAGCCTTCAATGTGGATTCTAGGGCCCCACTCCAGACCTGGGCACTAATTCTTGGACAAGTAGTCTCTTCATATTGATATTGATTATATTGATATTATCAACAAAATGGGAGCACAGTAAACTCAGGCTTTTTTCCTCAAAGCATTTTCAAATATTCTGAACATGTTTTTAACGCTGTGAATCATCTTCAGATGACTTGATCTTTCCAGTTGTTGGAAGTATAGGTGTATATGAACTGTCACCACCTATAACTTTTCTTAGAGTATATCAGGTAGTCAATTAAGAGATCCATCTGAGTTACTTTGCCAATATTATATTTAGTGCTTGCATCAACCTGGAGGATTAGCCCAATTATTAATCAATCATTCACCTGGTGTCTATTATGTACCAAAATTTATGCTAGTAAAAAACTTTTGACTTAAATAAAAACTAACATAGCTCTGGCCCTCACATATATTTTATGTACTAAGAGGAAATATATTAAATAAATTAAATCAATTGATAACATTCGGGTGTAAACCTTGGAAATCTTATGAAGAAAGAAAAAGCTGTAATGAAGACTTATTACCGTAAATCATCAAGAGTGACCCTTGTTCTTTTCATTGCAATCACATGACTTGGAACACAAGCTTGGCATTCTTCCAATAAGTAGTCTATTTCCCTAATCATGTTGAATCTAAGCTGACTCCCTTACTTGTTTACCTAGTAATACATTGCAGAAAGGCATTATACATTGAAAGCCATCCAAGGTCTAAACTTGAATGAATGGACAAACAAACTATGCAGGCACATATACTCGACTTTATGTCTGAAGGCAGTTCTGAAATATACTAAGCATGCATCAATATGGAGGATATTGTGCTAAATGAAGTAGACCTGTTGCAAGAAGGTAGACCTTGTCTGATTCCATTAACCCCAGCAGAGTCGCAATAATACATGCAGAAAGTAAAGTGGTAGCTTCCATAGACTGTGTAAACAGAATAACTAGAGTGTTTATGTATTAGAGTCAATTGCTCATTTTTCCAGGTAACGCCTAGATACCAAAGTTGGTAAGAGTTGCTCAACTATGTGAGTGTATGAAAGTTGTGTGTGTGTGTGTGTGTGTGTGTGAGAGAGAGAGAGAGAGAGAGAGAGAGAGAGAGAGAGAGAGAGACAGAGAGAGAAAGAGAGAGAGAGAGATTTTCTATGCTTTATAAAATATTAGAAACTGCTTTAGATAGTAAATTTTATTGCATATGTGTTTTAAAAAACAATGAAAAACTAGGGAATGTCTAAACTTAAATGCTTTTCTGAGCTATCTGATTTGCATTGATTGAACAACTTGTGTTTTCCTGTTGACTATTTTATAACTGTGTAGAAAACTAGCTTACATATCTGCATGCAACACATAACTAGTGCAAAAGATTTCCATCTCTGTACAAATAACCAGTTTTTAGAAATTATTGATACCTAAAAAGGACCTTGGATGACCTTTTGTTCCTGAGATCATCACAACTTCATTTCATGGTTTCAGTGTAAAAATTTGTTTGTTGCATTCTTTTTTAAAATCTATGTTGAGATGACATCTGACTATAGCTGTACTTAAGAAGACACCAACTAGATTGCTAAAAACCAGAGGCTAGATAGTACAGCGACCTAGGATAGAACCAAACATGACTGAAAAACAAACCAAACAACAACAAAAACAAAAGTCAATGAAATGGTTCCTAATGACATAATTCCTAACAATATTCTACTATACTCATAGATTGGCACCTAGCCAAATCGTCATCACAGAGACTTTCTCCAGCAACTGATGAGAACTGTTCAAGAGACCCACAGCCAAACATTATGCAGAGCTCATGGACCCCACACAAGAGGAAGAAGAAGGATTGTAAGACCCATAAGGGTTAAGAATACTAAAAGAACAGAGTCCAAAGAATCAACTAAGTGGGCCCTATGGGGGCTCACAAAGACTGAAACAGCAATTCAAAGCCCGTATAGACCTGAGACTGGGTGTCTATATATGTTATAGTTGTATAGCTTGGTGTTCTTGTGGGACTCCTAACAGTGGGAGTAGGGGAGGGTTTATCTGACATTTTTGCCTTCTTTAGAGATCCCTTTCCTCCTATTGGTTGCCTCACCCATCGTTAATAAGAATGTTTGAGTCTTATTGTTATCTGTGTTTGGTTGATACCCTTGGGAAGCCTGCTCTTTTCTGAAGGGAAACAGAGGAGGCATGAATCTGAGGGAGAGGGAATGTGAAGGAAGGAACTGGAGGGATGGATAGAGGGGAAATTGTGGTTGAGTTGAATGTGATAAAAATAACAAACAAAGGTATCAACTACTTTCTAATGCATAATTAAGTATATTAATATGAGTTGTAAAATTAACAAAATCAGGTTTTAGAGTATCTTTTTATCAACATAAAATGTAAGCTTTACCCATCAACTATCACTTAAGAATTACTCCTTGCACATCGTCCCAGAGGTTTATCAAACACTAATCTAATTTCTGCCTGTACTGTTCGCGTTCATCAATCCTAGACTATGTAAAGGGAGTTGTATAATGTACATTATTTTTGATTGCCAGATTCCATCTGGCATAGTTTTGAGATTCATTCATTTGTATCAGGTATGAATGTTTCATTACTTTTTATGGTGAAAGTATCACCGTATTGTGCTTATCCTCAATCAATACATATCTGGATTGTTTCTGCTTCTCAGCCTTTATGAATAATGCTCTAATGGACAAGTGTGCACAAAACATTCTGTGGACACTATTCTGACTTTTCTTTGGTCTTTAAAGAATTGTTAAGTCACAGAGCAACTCTATATTTGACATTTGTCAGCATTGCCAGCTTGCTTTCCAAGGTGCCCATGTCACCTACAGAAAGGACAAAATCTAAATCTATGTCGTTATTCACTGTTGTCTGATTTTTCTGTTTTTGCTTTTTCCTATTATAGCTATCTTAATGTGTAGGAAGCACTAAATTTTATGGGTCTATTTTACATTTCCTTAATTACAAATTTTATTAAGTGGGCCAACAAGCTGTTTTACAGTGTAACAGTGCTTTCTGCTCAAGCCGGGAGAACTTATATTTGATGCTGGAAATGCATGAAAAGATTAATGGAGAAGATTTGTCATCTCAAAGTTGCCTTCTGATTCCATGTGAATGCCATGGCAAGTGAAATCCCAACCCATACATATAATAACATTGTATATTTCCAATTAAAAATGATATTATTAATCCTTCCATATACTGTTATAAATCTTACAACTATACATTCCAATGCTTTGTGTATTCCCTAATTGAGTTATTTACCTTCTTATTACTTATTTATGTAATTTACATATACTAGATAAATAAGTTTCTATTCAGGTATACGTCTTAACAAATATGCCCCGTGATAATATACATTGCCCTTTATCTACATGAATGTGTAGTCTGAGGAAGAATTTTAGGAAGTCTAATCCAATTTTTTTTTTCATTTTATCCCCGATCTTTGTTATTGTGAATAAACTAAGTTCATTGCCTAATTGAAGCAAATGGAAATTACATCCAATGGTTAATCGGATGATTCCACAGTGGTAACTCTTACAGCTGTACCTACACATCATTCCTAGTTATTTTTATTTACAATGTGAAGCAGTGATATGGTTCTCCCTACATGCTTAAGCTGTATAGCCGCCTCGTCACAGTTTCCAAACAGTTTTCATTTCCTCCTCTTTATCACTAACTCACTTCACTGCAATCAGTTGAACATTAATGGCAGAGCATATTGTTTTATCCATTCTATCTTATTGATCATATGTCTATAATAATATAATTACTGAAACTTTGTGGTAAAAGGTAACGTTGGAAATATCTATCCTTCAACTTTCTTATTTTATTTCCAGACATTTTTTTGCCCACTCTGAGCCTTTTGAATTCTGTGACACTTGTCGATCTGTTTGGACATGGAGCTGAACAATGAGAGAATCTTGTTTCCATCATTAAAATGAAAAAAAACCTAAGTATTTTATTATTTATTTATTTATTTATTTATTTATTTATTTATTTATGAAAAAATCATTTTCATGGCTAAGAGTTATTTCGTTTCAGATAATAAATACTATAGAATAGAGGGAGCATCTCAAGGCTCTCACCAACCTTTACCACAAGTCATTTCACTGATCCATCGGCTTCACTTGGCCTCCTGGGCACACTGGTGCTTCGTGGCTTTATTTCCTCTTTATCTACAACCTCTGTAGGACTCCAAACATGACTTTTTAAATTCCATCTGCTTAGCGAACATCTGTAATTGGATGTCTTAAAAAAAAAAAAACAAACAAACATTCTTTATACACAAGATGAAGCTTTAGTTTAGTTCTTCAGGACCCTGGCATAAGTCAAGTCTAATAATTGATGCTTGTAGTGTAAAAGGAGAGCATCTCCCATTAAGTTGCACAGGCCAAATACCTGGGACTCTTTCTTTCTTATGCCTCCCTTGATGCTCCTCACTGTGCCAAAGGCACTTTCACAATATCCTACAAGCCTCAAGCCACAAGCCAGCTTCTATCCTTCTGTGTTACTGATAATGTTTCCCGATCCAAGATACTCTTATATCTTCCCTGACTATTGCAATCATATTCTAACTGGTTTTCTTGTGATCACTATAGCTATCTTTGGTAATTTTAATCACAGCAGTATGGTTTTAAAAATCAAGTAATCATGTAAATATGCTTGAAAACTTGAACTGGCTTCTTTTACTTCTCATGATAAAGTTTTACCTCCTTCCTACAGTCCAGAGGACCATGCACAGCTTGGTTCTTGCCTACATTTGTTTTATATTATACTACTGTTCTATAAATACATTAAACCTAATTCATTTGAATGCTATGCATTTATCTGTCTTATATGTTTTGTTCCTGTGGCCCAGAACATATTTTATCTAGAGTCTTAAACACTTAGATTCATATATCTAGTCATTTTTACAGAAAACGGTTATATGATTCCCTCTCAGGCACAATTTTACAATAAGCTTTTATGAGTAATATCTCTTTTCCTCATCTTATTCATCTTTATAGTGCTCATTTTAGTCTTAGATTGCCACCCATTTCCTTATAGGCTATAATCTTCATGAGATCCAAGATCAACTCTATCTTGGCTAACTTTGTATACTGTACTGTCATCGTTTGTCTCTTACAACTCAAATATGGAACAAATTCAAGGGAGAAAGAAAGAAGAGAGAGAAATCACTTGTTTCATTCCTTAGTTATTTTACTGCATGTATTTCACGTTCATAATTTGTTATATTTCAAAATGACGGATAGATGAGCCCAGGTTTAAATTCTGCTAATTTAGCTCTCAGAAACAGAAAATGTGTCTTTCAGTGACATGGGTTGTATAACATAGCCAATTCTGAACCAGTATTTTGGCTAATACTGGTTCCAAAACCACAAGACAAAATCAGACTCAGTCAAATCACGTACACACAGCGCTTTAGGGAAGAAACTCTCAAAATAAAGGAAGAAGAAAGAAAATTAAGCCTTTGTAGAAAAGGCGTTAGTAAATCTTCATTACTTAGCATATTGGTGTCTTGACTTTTGGCCAGTAACACTAATCAGATGGATAAAGTGTGTCATTAGACAATTATATTGCTATAAACCAGTGATTAAAAGATAGAAGATGGAGAGGAATCTTCGGTTGATGAAAGGCATTGACCTGAAGTTCCATGTCCAGCCTTTGCTATCTGATTAATCATTGGCAAAGTAGTCAAACACTTTAGTTTTCCTGCTTTGTTTTGTTTGTTTATTTTTGTTTTGGGGGGTAATGCTTCCTAACAATCAGAGATTTTGTGGGACCCATGTATTAGACCACCAAGTAACTTAATTGGGCATGGCACAGAACAAACCCACCAACTCCATTTCACTCTTCTTGAGTGAAAATTTGGTTTCCTTCTTCCAAATTCAGCTGTGTGTCCATTCTTCCCTCACCAGCGTATGAAATGAGGATTATACTGATCCAGACTCAAGTACGATTTTCCTATTGAAATACGTACATTCATGTCTACCTTCCAAGTAGGGGAGAAAGAGAGAGAGAGAGAGAGAGAGAGAGAGAGAGAGAGAGAGAGAGAGACAGAGACAGAGAGAGACAGAGAGAGAGAGACAGAGACAGAGACAGAGACAGAGACAGAGACAGAGAGACGGAGAGAGAGAAAGGTGAACGGAGAAATTTCAGTTCTGAATGAGTCAGGTGAGGTTGACGGGTGTAACACATGGACACCTTTCTCTACCACCCAGAGGAACCTTGAGCCAGTCATCATAGCCTTTCTATCCCTCTCACACCTGGTTCTCAGGGAACTCTACCTTAGAGTTAGCACAATGAGCTTGTTTGTATTGTTCTGTGCTATTTCTTCCTGCCCTCACCTGAAACCACATTTCAATCAATTGCTAATGTCAGCGTGGGAGTCCTAATCCTGCTTTAGCTGTGGCAAGTCACCACATCTCCTAGGGTCAGGGGAAGGAGTTTGAGTGCTAGAGGAAGCATAACTAAAATGCAGACAGAGCTTTGTGTTTTCTCTCAGGCAATGAAAGGGATCCAACCCAATAAATACATGAGCTGTGCAGCTAATACCTCTGCTAGGTCCTAAATGTACCGAACATTCCCTCGGTTGCAGACGATTCTTCTTCAGAGACCATCATAAGCCTGTCTAACATCACAGCCTGAAAAGTTAGGTGTAAAAATGAACTGGCTTTTGGCATATGCCAGACACGGGAGGCAAGTTTCTGGGCAATGTTATCAAATAAGTCACATTGAAAATCGTCCAGTGGTCTGGAAAAGAGCTCCTTGCAGAGCTCTCAGCAATGCCTGAAGACAGGGTAGAGAATCACCATAGAATTCCCAAGTGAACAGGTTTGGGAGGGCTCCCAAGAATACAGAACTAGAATGCTGCCATATCTCCAGGCTTATGAAGTGTTTCTACAACCTAATATCTATGGATGAGGTATAGTTTGGTTCACAGTTGATTTTTATAACAATCAACTAATAAAAGTATTGGGATAGCAAGCTGTCACATACTGCAAACTCTCTGTAGTGGCTACTATCATCCATCCCACAGTTCTTAACACAGAATGCACTTAACTTAGTTCAGCTTAAGAACATTGTGTGGTTTTTACATTAGTCTTTGCCAGGTTGCAGCAGCCTTTTCTGAATATGTGAGTATTAATTCAATAATAGATGGCCTATTAAAATATGAAAAGCAGCTTACATTTATATTAAAAAGCAAGTACCCTAGAGCCCTTTGTATACATAACATTGTAACATTCGAAAACGAGAAATGAACCCAGTCAGTGACAAGCACATATGTTCTCCCCACAATGTACAGCATGCGTGGGTGAGAGGAGAAATTTTGATTGACTACATGACTCTCAGAAGACAAAGGTACAAGGATACAAGGCAAGACTAAATGTATACTAATTTCCCAAATCCAGCTAATATCACATTTTCTAATGTCTCATTGGTCAAAGCCAATCACATGGCTGAGCTGGGGAAGAGGGAAAGATAACAATGCAAGTTGTATCCCTTAGATGGCTAATGCCAGAACAACGCTGCATACATAAAAAGGGTGGTCCCAAGAGGATGAGAAACCTTGGCCTCAGGTTCCCAAGGGGAGAAGAGACACTCAAGAATACCGCTCCAAAGCATCAGACTGTGAAGCCAGCAGGAAGCAAACCTCAGGAGAGTAAGCCTCAGACTTGAGCTCCCATTTTCTGTTGCAGTTCTTGGTTCTCACACACTGACTGTAGTCCCAGCTTATGCATGCCTGTTTGGCTAAATACAGAATATCTTCCTTTCTTTTTTTTCTAGGGTGCAGCATGCTATTGTAAAATATTTGGTAGTTTCTGATCTTTACATGTCTTTATTGGAGCTATCTTGCTCAGTAAATCCACCTTATAGTAAAAAAAATGTTCACATTCAGAAAATGTGTGAATAAGTCTTTGTCTGCTTCCTCATAATCTGTGAGACTGAAAGTTCTTCAGCCTCTTAAAGAAATATCTTCTAGAAAACTGAGTCAACAGATGTGGTGCCTCCAGGGCTATTCAAAGCACATGACAATGTGCTTTTTATTGCAATTATGTGACAATAATTGTGAATCTTTTTTGGACTATGAAGTACCTTGTAAATACTAATAACGTTATTAGTATTCATTGACTCTTGCAAAATCAAATTGGAAACAAATACCAGAGGGTTTTTGTTTTATAGTGTCTGCAAACTTATGCCTTAGATTATTTAGATTCACGCTTCATGCGTTTGAGCAACACTTCTACACCCAGGATTCCAGCTGAACTCTTGCTTCAAGTTCCTATGCCTGCACAAAAGGTCCCCAGCTGCCTTCCTGGGATGACAGGTCCTTTCATATTGAGGCTGTTTGTCCATATTATCTTCAATGGTTCCATCACCAACTGCTGGTGAATCCCGCCATAACAAATCTCTCCAGGCCTCTCAAGACCTGAGTCTGCACAGGCCTTCCCCTAGGGTTGGAATCTCCCAATTCCTGTGCCAGGCCACCTGCAAATCTCCAGCCAGGGAGGCGAGTTGATCCTCTGCATTAGACTATCCTCCAAGCTCCAGTGTTTGGGGAAGCCTCTACCCTCTCCCACCCTCCAGGCGGAGTTAGTCATTGTCTTCCTGGGCTGGAACAGCCTTTGACATTCTTCTTCTAATACTTCATTTATTTTGTTTACATGTCTGTCTCCCTAGCAGGATGCTGAGCTCTTGGAATCAAAGTTGTGTTATCCATCTCCACCCATAGCACATAGCCCAGTGTCTGAAATGTTAACAAAGGGTTTTGTACACACAGAGAAATTGCTATCCTACCGAGTTGAGGGGTAGACTACACTGACTAAATGTAAAGTCTCTTCTTTTTGAGTGTGTTTAATATGTAAAAATGATATAAAATTAGCAATGTAAGTAGTTTTGATGGTGTGTGTGTGTGTGTGTGTGTGTGTGTGTGTGTGTGTGTTAAGTTCTGGGACCAATCCAGGGTCTTACACATGCTAACCCAGCATGCCACACACCCAGCCCTAAACTGTTTCTTTAAAATAAAGCTTTCACCTTCAGATTACCAGCAAACCTTGTGTTGGGCTCTTAAACTTTAGCATTTAAATCACCTGTGAGAAACTGACAGAAAGGTACACCTAAGGAATGACAGGCTTTAGAAGAAGAAGCAAGCCTCTGTTTCCAGAAACATCTCCCCACCCCTGCCAAGTGATTCTGATGCCTATCAAAGTTTGAAAGCCATCGCAATAAACCAATCCGAATTAGAAATTGCTGGTTGCAGTTGCTTCAAATAGTTCTTGCTGTCAGAGGACTCAGGAACAAAAGCGCCTATTCAGAGAGCTGGGAGCCCTCTCTCCACCTGGCCTCAGATGCCTGAGCTCTCCCTGGAGAGTTAATGCCGCCTTCCTTATCGCTGGGCAGCTTGGGCAGCCTTTGATCAGGAGCTTCTTCATTCTGGCTCATTCTTCACTTCAAAGCTGGGAAACTGGATCAGCCCCTCTCTTCTCCCCTTCACTCAGGGTCCAGCCAGCCCCACAGGTGGGCCAGCCACATGGAGAAACCTGCACAGACAGGCTTCAACCCTCATAGAGGCCAGGAGAAAAGCTTTTATGGGACACTCCTGTCTGATTCTCCCTTAACGCAACTGGTGCCAGAGAGAAACCAGGAGAGGAAATCTGAGCTTGTTCTAAGTCTGCCATGTGGGTGTGGAGTAACCACAGTTAGGGCACAGTTCATGAGGAACAATTCTGTGGCGTTCCATCTCCTAATCCCTGAGGCGAGGCTTCCAGGTTAGGCTGCAAAAGTTCTTAAAAGAAAATAATCCCTTCCAGGTTCCAGAAGAAATCATGTATCTTGGAATTAAAATTAGCTCCCAAGTGAAAATTCACGGAAAGGAAGATGATAGATGATCTGGCTTCTGAGTGGGAGAATGCAAGTACTTCCGTTTCCTTGATGAGTTCCTTCATTTCAGGAGACTGACATGTACTCACACTAGATGTCTTTTCAGATCCACGGTAGTTATCCAAGCCAGACCCGTCCATTTGTCCTCTCGAATGTACTGCTTTTTAAATGTTCTAAGAAAGTTTATACCTCCAGGAACTAGTTGTAGCATTCATTTAATAAGTACACAATTTAGAATGTGATTTTAAAAAGATATAACTCACACAACTTTATCTTTGCCCAGGAGAACATACACTTTAGTGCTTTTTATCTGTAGAATTAAGCAGTCTACATTTAGAACATTCTCATAGCCATGAAAGAAAACTTGTATTCGTTACAAAGTATTCCAGTCTTTCTTCCCATGCACAGATCCGTGAGCTACTTACTAACTTTCTGTCTCTACAGATCTCCATATTTTGTATATTTTGCATAAATGCAATCATAAATCAGGTGGTCTTAAATAAATTGCTTAGGTCTCTCTTCCTTTTCATGAATAAATATCCTATAGAATCAATATATCTAATTATTTTGTTATAAACTCATTCAATAATGGACACTTGGGATCTTTCCATTTTGACCTACTATGATTAAATCTACCTGGACTATTTATAAATATGTGTATGCATATGCACTATTTTGTCACATCTAAGAATGGAACTGGTACTGACATGACTTAGTCATCAAAGTGCCTGCCAATCAAGCATAAGAAGCTGAGGTCAGATCCTGGATACCCACAGAAAAGCTAGGAATGATGGCACATGTCTGAAACACAAGTGCCGAGCGATTGGAGACCAGCAATGCCCTAGAGCTCACTGGCCACGCAAGCTAACCTCATGGATCAGTTCCAGGTTTAGGGAGAAACCCTGCTTTAAAAAACAAAAACAAAAAAACGTGGAGGGAAATGAAGGAAGACATTTCATTGTCATCATCTGGGCTTTAATCCCCCACCCCCCAGACTTGTACAGTGTTGTGATTTGAATAAAAGTATCTCCAATAGGTTCATGCATTTGAATATTTTGTCTCTAGTTGGTGTTACTTTTTTTGTGAAGGTTATGGGATGTTGGAGGGAGAACCTTGTTGGAGGACATATTTCAAAGGTTTTCATAGCCTGACCCATTCGCTCTTCTCTCACTCTATTTCTTGAATGCAAATGAGGTGTGATCAGTGTGTGTTCTGTCCACCCACCATGCTTCAACAGCCTGCTGTCATGCCTTCCCCACAACCAAGATCACATTCCCTCAGGAAGTGTAGGACAAAACGAACACTTTCTTCCCTAAGTTGGCTCTAGAAGGGTATTATTACATCACAGAAACAGAAAATTAATTAATGCATGGGGTTGTACAGTAACTCTATAATTAATAATTTGAGGATTCACATAATTGTTTCACAAACTGAACATACCATTTTTACTCTTGCCAGAATTTGATGAGCACTTTAATTTCTCTATATCCACACCACTATTTTGCTAATTAAAGCCAATTTCGCTGGTGCACACTGGCAGTAGTTTAATTTGCATTTTGCTTACAACTAGTGACACTGAGGATCTTTGCTCCAATTGATACCCATCTGCATATCTGCTTTGAACAGATGCCTACTCAAATTCTTTGCACACTTCTTAAATTGGGTGATTTATATTGTCATGACCAAATTCTACTATTCATACACTGTGTACACATAAGCGTCTCATAAAATATGTGTTTAACAAGTCCTTTGTTCAAGATTATAGACTGAAGTCACTTTTTATTCACAGTGTAGTTTGAAACATGAAAGTCTTAAATTCTGATAACATCCAGTTTCTCTTTCTCATGTGCTTTTGATGACATTTTTAAGAAACGATGAAATTATCTGACCAATACTTTTGTTTTCTTTTAATAGGTCTAACATGTTTGCTGAATTATATGACCACTTTATCTTTTGGATATGCTGTGAATTGGGGTCTGCACATCATTGTCTTGGATGGTGTCTAGCTTCACTTGACTGAAAGGTTGTCCTGTCTTCATTTTCCTCAGCAATCACTTTACAAACTCTTTAAAGTTTGCACTTGGACTCAATTCTATTCCTCATCTATGGGCATTCTTACCCTGCTACAATCCTTATCCTGTTACAACCTGATTTATTTTGTTGTGGCTGATTTGATTACTGAGAAGAGTTAGTCTTCCAATCTATCCTTGTTTAAAACCATTTTTGCTATTCCCAAAAGTTAGCGTTTTAATGTAAAACTTGGAATCAATCTATTGATTTCTTGGATTCTATGTTTATGTTGAATCTGTGCATAGAGTTGGATAGCCTTAACCCAATTTATATATAAATTTATAAATCTGGCACATTTATCAAAAACAAATGCTAGTTTTTCAATCTTTGAATGCATCTTTCCAGTCATCTTCTTCAGCAATATTTTGTAGTTGTCCATGAAAATGTATTATGTTTCTTTTATTAAATTTATGCCTAATTGTTTTACATTATTTTAAAGATTATTTTTTCTTACAGTTACACTTTTGAATAATTTATTATTTCCACAAATAAGGTGCAATAACACAAATTATTTCTCACGGAGCAAATTTTTGTACAGTTTGCTTTTCTATAAAATGTTTTATGTTAATCAATTTGTTGATATATAGATTTTGTCTTTGTTCTGTTTCATCTGTTTGCATTCTGTTTTTTTTTCTTCTCTATAAAAAAGGCTTTCTAGCCTGGCCTTGGAGCCTTGAAATCCTTCTACTTCAACTAAAATTATTCAGTTACAGGCATGTGCTTCCATGCCTGCTCTGTTGTTTTCTTCATATGGTTTGGGTTCTGTATGTGCTTTGAATATTATTAGGCTCTTATCAGATTATGTATGGTTTCCAAATATTTTTGTGCATTCCTTAGGCTGTCTCACTGCTCACTATACAGAAGCCTTTTTTATTTTGTTGGGATATAAATTGTCTTTTTTCTTACCTCTCTTTTTGGGTCCAATATCACCCCATAAAAATTGCTCAGACCAATAACACAAATTCTTTTTAATTGTTTTTACAGTATTGGGTCTATCTTGGGTCTATCATTTAAATATTTTATTTCTTTGGAGGGTTTTGTTTTGTTTTGTTTTGTTTTGTTTTGTTTTGTTTTGTTTTGTTTTTGTCTTTGTTTTTGCTTTTCAAGACAGGGTTTCTCTGTGTAGCCCTGACTGTCCTGGTACTCACTCTGTAGACCAGGCTGGCCTCGAACTCAGAAATCCGCCTGTTTCTGCCTCCCAAGTGCTGGGATTAAAGGTGTGCACCACCACTGCCCAGCCTGGAGTTTATTTTTATATGTAAGGAAAGGTCTAATCTAGTTATTCTGCATGTGAGATACATGTTGTCCCCAAACCATTTATTAAGCAGGCTGTCCTTTCCTCTGAATATATTCTTGGCCAATTTATCAAAAACTTATTAAATATAAATTTGTATATTTATTTCCGGGCTTTCTGTTATGTTCCATTTGCTAATGTGGCTTTGTTTTAATATAACATGCTGTCTAGATTATTATAGCTTTACAATATATTTTAAAGTAAGAGAGTACAGTATCTCCAATCTTGGTTTTGTTTTTTCTTTTTTCTTTTGTGTTTTGCTCAAGATTGTTTGACCTCTTTGGGATGTTTGGTTTTTCCACACATATTTTGTGAATGGTTTTTAGTTATAACAAACAAGCAAGCAAACCAATGTATTGGCAAGATGGCTCAGCAGATAAAGACACTTACCGCCAAACCTGCTGAGCTTATTTAAATCCCTAGGTACTATGTCGTAGAAGGAAATAACTGGCATCAGCAAATTGTCTTCTGTCCTCCAAGTAGACTCCATGTAGAGTGCAAGCATGCTCTTGCATGTGTGCATTCAGTTATACCTACACACTCACAAATACACAAGTAAGTAAATAGATGTAATAAGACACTTTTTACATCATGCCACTATAATTTGATTGAGACTGTATTGAATAGTAAGTGGTAATTTTATCAGTATCCCTTTTTTCTGTCCTTGAACGCAGGACAGCTTTCCACTTACATTGATATTCTTCAGACCCTTTCATCACTCTTATGTTGTCAGTTCTTAAGTCTCCCATTCCTCAGTTAAACTTATTTCTAAGCCTTGTGTGAAGGTGTAAGTGGGATTGTTCTCTTTGTTTCTTTACCACTCCTACCATTTGTGCACAGAAATACTGCCCATTTTTAAATGTTGAATTCATATCTGCAACTTTACTGGATTAATTATTGCTTATAATTGCTTGGGTGAAGTCTTTATGGTTTTCTACACATGATGCTGTCAAACACTTCTGTAGACACTTTATCCCCAAGAACTAAGGTTTTATTGAAACTTGTTATAATGTGTGTATAACAAGATATATTCACATGGAAATAAAGACCATTATATTAAATGAAATAACCACACCAGGAAAGAAAAATATTGGGGGCTGGAGAGATGGCTCAGTGGTTAAGAGCACTGACTGCTCTTCCAGAGGTCTTGAGTTCAATTCCCAGCAACCACATGGTGGCTCACAACCATCTGTAATGGGATCTGATGCCCTGTTTGGTATGTCTGAAGACGGTGACAGTGTACTCTAAAAATAAATTAAAAATAAGAATAAGATGAGAGTCAGAGCAAATTACTCAAGCTCTTAGATGTAATTAAAGATTTTTAGATGGGCAGTGGTGGTGCATATCTTTAATCCCAGTAAAGGAGGCAAAAGCAGGAGCATATCTGAGTTCATGGCCACCCTGGTTAATGGAATGAGTTCTAGGACAGTCAGGGCTACAAAGAGAAACCGTCTCAATAAATAAATAAATAAATAAATAAATAAATAACAAATAAATAAATAAATAAATTGCAAAAATATGTATGTATGTATATCATATGTATGTTTACATTTGTATATATTTACATATGTTTTTCTTTTACAGGAAAATAGAAAGGAGAGTCTACATAAAGGAAAAAAGTGGGCTCTTAAAAGAGAAGCGGGTAAGAGAGCATAATGAGAAATGAAAGACAAATATCATGTGAATTTCTCATGTCATAAGGTTAATTTTTTAACAGATATATGACAAAAAAGCCCAACCAGAACTATTTATAAGAAGAAGAGGGCTACTGGGGACAAGGGAAGGTAATGAAGTGACAAATGTGAGCCAGATACCATAGTACACATTCATGACTATGTCCTAACAAAAACTATTATTTTGTATTTAAGAAAGAAACAACAAATACTGTCTAATATATGTACCAGACTGTATTACATAGTAAATGCTTCTTTCCCACTAACCATATTGCTGACATACCAACAGGAATTTTGGTGGCTGCTGCATTGTTTCTCATAGGAAATTTTTAAGCTTGTTAGCGAATTTAGATCCTCACATCCATTTCAGATTCACCAAATCAGAGTCAGTATTTTGGGAAGATGAAGCGTGCACACATAAAATTTCAATTATTATTTCTCAGGGCAGTAAAGACCATTATGTTGATGTTAATGATCTGAGGCATAGTTCAATAAGTGACTTACCGGTGTCTCACCAAAAGAAAATAATGTGTGTACAGCCTAGAAAGTTGATCAAGTTTCTTGTCAGACCATATATGTGATTACTTTTCCTAATAACATTGTTTTATCCTGGCCTTCATACTTATAAATCCAACACAGTGAAAATAAAGATACTGGGGAAAATATATGAAAAACTTTCCTTGATTATCTTAGTCCAGAATTTTATTTAATTAAAAAAAATTAGTAAAATTGGTTCTGTGGGAGACAAATAAGTTTATAATAAAGTTTCTAATATACAGGTACTTTTGTTGTTTCTTTGATGACCCTAGTTTAATTTATGTTTGTTCTCTTAACTCCATTTGTCCAGACAAAGGGGTATCTTTTCTAGTGTAAGGAGAGAAAATAGAATAGACAGTAATGCAAGGTGGCTTTTGTATTGAGCTCGCTTGTGCTTGTGAGCCATGATGAATGACGGCTTCAATTTCATGCTGAAAACTGAGTTTTAAACTCCACGCTCAATCATCTGTCTGAATACTTACAATGATAAAATTTAGTGCTCTGAAATTTGCCATGGGAGGTGGTGAGTTTACAAACTCAATATGACCATATTTTTAACACTTAGAATCTCATTGTTACTTAAAAGAGAGACACAATATTTAATTTTAGCACAATCAATCTTTATAATTTTTCTCCAAATAACAAATAGGTGGTAGGTCCTGATTTTGACAGTGATTTTGAAATCAGACAGTGTTGTCATCCATATTAACTGAGTTGTCTACCGTGTATCTAACATCACTAAATATTTTTAGCATGCCACTTTTGCGTTAAAGTGACCAGAAGTTACCAACTTTGATTAAATTTGGCTCATTATAATTAATATCCCAGTTGAATTATCAATACAAATAGTCAGAAAATTGCAGAACTACAGCAAGATGAAAAAAGATGCAACTGTAGGATGTATTAGAGCCTCAATGTATTACAGGCATACTATTATTGTTGGGTAACCTACATATTGATTCATGTAGCTTATGATGCTTTACAACTGAATTCCAAGTTCTGAGCTCAAAGACTTCTAGAATGGCCTGAAAAGCTTAATTGAGTCAAATTTTGGTTAAAGTTTATGAAGATACTGCTGTCCTCTTCTTTCTGAAATCAACATGAAAATGATAATAGTAACTATCTTAATAATAGTAAATTATATCTCCAATTAAACTGAAGGGCAATAGAATTTCACAGCACAGCTTATGGAAGAGGTGTTTAAAATACAGCAAAAATAACAATTGGTTGGATGGAAAAGTAAATGCAAAAAATAGCTCTGAATAAATTAGTTATTTAAAATTAATATCTATAAATATAATACCACCCTGAAGATTCTTCTCCTTCAAGAGCAACTAAGTTTGACCACATCCTGAGTCTTGCCTGTTTCTGTGAGTTAGCAAACAAGATATGCAGGAATGACTACCAGGCATGAGTACTCATCACATATAAAGCTATCTACCCTCTAGCAGCAAATTCAGTTAGATGCCAAGATGAAGGAAACATAACAAGCAATTATGAATATACCAGTAACAAGAAATTCTAAGTCAGACTAGACACACACATGCAGAGAGGGAAAAAACAGAGAGAGAGAGAAAGAGGGAGAGAGAGAGAGAGAGAGAGAGAGAGAGAGAGAGAGAGATTAATAGAAACACAGAGACAGAGGGAGAGACAAAGGAGGAGGAAGAGGAGGAGAAGAAAGAGAGAGAGAGAGAAAGGAAGAAAGAAAGAAAGAAAGAAAGAAAGAAAGAAAGAAAGAAAGAAAGAAAGAAAGAAAGAAAGGCGGGCAACCTTAGGTCAAATACCCTCTCTCTTGAGTGTGTGTGTATATCATACATACACCACCACAACCACCATCAATATCATACAATATACATAAAAACAAAACTTTATATGAGAGAGTTGTCAAAAAAACAACAACTCTAAGACTATTCATTGGTTGAATGGCCATAAAAACAACCATTAACTTTACCAAATAAAAAAGAGAGAAGTTAAAATCTGCAAAAGACTGTCCCTCCTTCCCTTCCTCTTGACCCTGTCTCTGGCACTGCTGTTCTGGAAGGAGCTTGTTGCATGGAGTTGGGCTCTTGTGCCTCCACATGACTGAAGGACAGAGATATCAAAGACAAGAAAGAGAGCCCCACAGTCATATACTCTCCTGTACTGCTGGTTCACCCACTGAGACAAGAGGATAGAACTCTAAACTTGAAAATTTTCCAGAGGATTCTAGAACTTGCTGTCAACCCACTGGGGACAGCACAAACAATGTCTTCATTTCAGAGGGTGAGGACCAAGTGAGCTTCTGACTATTGATAGGAACTTTGACTCATTTTTGACCCATTGAGGAATTTTTTTTTTTTTTTTTTTACAAAGCCACTCAACTGCCAAAGCAAGAAACTGTACTCTGCTCTCAGACTACACGGTATGGATAATGATGACAAACTCTCCCACAATAAGATGTTACAAGTCTACAAATGATGGTTGGAGTGAATACCTCTGATGGGAAGTTGGGCATTACCACAGACAGGACCATCCAGGACGCTGCTCAGGATGGGGATACTGCCATATTTTTTTTAGAATTTGTTAAGGATTTATAAAAGGTGGGCGTAGAACAGAAAAATGAGCATCTTATCTTTTCCCTAAAGAACAGAGACCAAATTATTCTTCTTTTCAAATATTTAAGTACTGGAAGTTCCTTGTGTCCTCCAGTCTATCTCTGTCCTGCCATCCCTTTCCCCATAATACTGCTACTCTCGTGTGACAATCCCAAAACTTTCCTATCCACACAGATCTGGCTTTTGTGTATACACAAGGTATTACAGATGGCAATCTATCTATTTCTGTTCAATATTCACCCACTAGACTCCTATAAGTGCAGTTTATCCCTGTTCTGCTGATGGATGTCATGGATCCATCCCACCTACGAAATCAGACAGGGACTCATATCATGAACCAGACAGCAAAGCTTCCACTGGATGGAGACCGTATCCAGCCTGCCTTCCTTTCATCAGGACTCCAACATGTTCCTGTGTCCTTCTTGTGTGTTCTTTACTTCCTTCCTCTCTATCACCCAACCTCTATTTGTTTGATTTTCCACCCTTCCTCTTTTTTGTTGAGATTTCCTGTGTTCTATTTGACACCAGGCTCTGCTCTTAAACCTATTTCTGATATGTCAGGCTAGTTAGAGGTCTGATAGATCTCTGGGACCTTGCCTATCCAGAAGCATTTCACCAACCAGTACTACTCTTTAAAGCATGGGACACATTTTTTGTCCTCTGCTCTATCAAAGGGCTAATAAGTGGACATGTTCACAAAAGGTAATCATGATAAGGCTTTTAGAGTCATGTCCCCTAGGTGGCTTCCCCAAGTCGCCCTACCTCTGGCTTTGTGTGTGTGTGTGTGTGTGTGTGTGTGTGTGTGTGTGTGTGTATGTGTGTGTGTGTGTGTGTCAAAAAGTTTATGTGTTTTCTTTTTTCAGTACAGTGTTGACATTCAGAAAATAGTGTTATTACTGCCAGTTTATTCCTCTTTGGGACATTGTTAGCACCAGAGTGACTGTTCAAAAGTGTGGGCGATCTTCTTGTTGCTTTCTGAAGGAAAGGCTAGGCTCTCTGGAGATCATCCACATTGTGAGTCCCTCGTTCTGGAGGGTGTTCCACGACGATCTCCTGACTGGGGACAGGGTGAGAGCAGGGAGGGCTTGCTACTGTTTCCGTGCTGCCTTTGGCCTGTGTCTCCACTGTCTGTAGATCTCTGGCCCAGCCTGATGTGGGAGGTCTAGGCCAAAGGACACAGAGTGCGAGCAGGAGGGGATTGCCTGCACCTGCCGCTGCCTCTGCCTCTGCTCGCTTGCCGCTGTCGCTGACGGGTCTCTCCCAGGTGTTGCCCCATCTCTCCGTGATGAGCCTGTCCAGGCCCGGGCTGGGCCGATAAGGAACCGGCTAGCTGACAAGGAGGCAGCTTGGTGTCCCAGGCAGGTTCCAGGAGAGCAGAGCTCTCCCCAAGTGTTACAGCTCTTGTGACAAAAACTCTCAGGACAACAGGATGATTCTTGAGCGAGCGCCTTTACTTCCCCTAAATAGAGCCCTTATATACAGTTTCTGGGTAGGTTAGGGTCTGACAGCAGATAATGTCTATTGGCTTGATCTGAGAGCTTGGAGATTCCCACTCATCTGCATGTGGGAGAGCCTGAGGGACCCTTCCTCATGACTGATGGTCATAAACCTCTCAGTGGGAGAGGTTGTTGGAGGACTGAAGCTAACTGAAAAGAACCAGGGCCTGGGAGCAGAGCTGAACTCCTGCTGTCCAATAAAAGTTCCGGGATTCAAAACTCATGCTCAACCAAACACCCAGCTGCTTCTCACAGTCCACTGCCCTACACCACATCATCTGTCAAGCCTGGGTCATGTACTCTGAAAGGTTCACATTTCCAAACAGAAAGAATAGTGTCACAGAAGTGCCTGATTTAACTCAGTCATAAAGACTAAAGAAAAACCTGCTTTTAGTGTCTTAAAGTTTTGTACTAACTTCTGAAGGAGTTTTATACTTGGCAAATTTTAATGCTGGATTCCCTAATCAGCTCATAATACTAGTCCAAAGCATTGGATATATTATCTGGTGGGCTTCCAAATCACAGGACATTCCTAGTTCCTTGTTTAAACCACTGCAGGTCCCTTAGAAGCATGGAGCCTGGAACCGGTGGCACCAATTGAGGGACATTGGACTCCTTTGAGTGACCCAGCTCAATTTTTTGGCCAATGTCAGTTTCATTTTTACTGAATCACAGTGTTTCTATCCTGTCGTTATAAGTTTGCTCTTGGCTGCCATTCTCTGGTATTGCTTGCTTGTTTCTTCACTTTGGAAAGCTGTCCAACATGTTTAAACAACTAATTCTTTAGGAACAAAATTGATATTGAAAATCCAAACACACAAAACACTGTAAAAGGGTTCTGTAAAGGAAGGGGAATGGCCAGGATACATGACTGGAGTCTACATGAACTGGGGAACTCTTTATGAAATATGGCTGACTTTGTGATCAAATGGTGTAATATAGTAATTGTGCAAAAGGAAAAACTGTCTGATACTAATATGTTTGAGAAGTACTTAAGAGGCCTCTTTGTTTACATATTAAAAGTTTCTAAGATTATTCTGCCCCGGCTGTATAGCAAACTGTTTTAATCCACAGTTTGTGCCTTATTGTCCCATTAAAATTGTATTCCTCAATCCATCAATAAATTATTATGGATAGAACAAAAATATAAAAATAATAAAAGTGCAAGAGAGAGCATTTGAAAGACAAGCCAAGCAGAACTTACAAAATATAATCTGATAATTTTTAAAATAAGCCAAATACATCTTCCAAATATATCTAGAATCTTCAGTGCCTAACAGTAGAATTCAAAAGAAAGATTTATTTTTAAAACTTTCCTAAACTTAAGACAATAAATTCTCCCAGTTTACTTTCTATTGTCTTGTTAAAACATTCTCACTCACAACAACTTGGGGAGCAAAGGCTTTATTTGGCTTACATATTCAGTTTACAGCCCATCACTGAAGGAAATGAAGTGAGAAACTCAAAACATGAACCTGAAGATAGATGGCTTGTCTCTGATTTGTTCATGTTCATGTAGCTTCCTTATACAGCCCAGGAATGGCACTTCCTTCCGGCTTCAATGAATAATCAAAGAAATGTTACACTGACATGTCCACAAAGCAATCTGATAAAGATGAACTCAATTGAAATACAATATTCAAGTTGATAGTTAATTCTAACTGGGACACTCTACCTCTTGTCATCTTTACAGATACATCAGTTTAAGTAATAATCTTTCATTCTTTGTCAAGATCCCATCAAAATGAAAGACATAGTTCAATTGATTTAATTTTTTTTTTGACATTTTAAAAATCCAAAGTATCTTAACTGTGGTCTCCCTTAAAATCAAAAATAATTTCACAATTTTTTAATCTAAAAGGGAATAACTAGTGCATAAAAATAATCATATGAAAGCAAATTCAAAATCCAGCAGTAAAAACCCAAATCATTCTATGTCTGGTCCCTGGGACTCACCTGTGACATAATCTTCTGGGCTTCAAAGGGCTTTAGTAGCATCATTTCTCTAGCTCTACCATCTTCACTACACACTTGGTCTTGTAAGTTTAGGCCAGTTCCAGTCTACACCTGACACTGTAATTGGCAGACATCCCACAGTCACAGCATTTCGAATGTCCCAGGATCTGAACTTTCATCACTGGCCTCTCTCCAAGAACTCTGACTTCCCATATTGTACAGAGCTTCAGCTTTTCTCAATGACCTCTTAAATCCTGCAGCTTTCCTACCTTCAAAACCAGTACCTTCTAGGAGACTTTCACGTTGTGAAATTTGCTGCCAGTTTGATTGTAATTTTGGCCCAAATTAGACCACAGCTTCTGTTCACTGATCCAGAGGAAAAATATTTTCCTTTTTCCAATGAAACAGAATATTTTATCTCAATGATCCTTTTTTTAATTAATCACAGATGATTCTTCCTCCTTAGCTCATCAGTACCCCGCTGTTCTACAAAAGCACAAGAAGCTGTGTTTTACTGATGTTGAACCCTCTGACAATTCTAACTGGTTCTTCACTCCCAGTGTAACCAGCATACACAAATCCTGAGCCAAGGGTCCCTAGTCCAGTTCTCAACTAAGTCTTTTCTTCTCTGTGAAATCTTGTGACATAGACCTTCCACATTACTCTGAGACATAATATGGACATAGCTGTCCACATTACTCTGAGAACTGTCTTCAAGATCAAAATAACAATAGTTTATGAAGCTTAGGAGCACTCAATAACTTTTCCAGTCCAAAGTTCCAAACTCTTCCTCATTCCTTCCACAAACTGAGCCAATGAGAACAATTACTCAATTGAAAAATTATTTAGATATTCAAGGCTGTGTCACATCAAGAGTTAATGCTAAGTAGGACACACACCAAAATCTTCTTTGCTATTCTGCTTGTAGCCAGGCTCTTTTGTTTCTATACTTATTTCTTCTATGGAATTTTTATAGCTATATAGTTGCTAACGACAGTACCGAATGAATTAGAGAAAGTATGAGTATACAAATTTTCTTTTCTATGTAAATCTATAAATGGGTATAGGAGTAATTATCAAATTCTAAAAAGATAAATTTAGTCTAAGAGAACATAATAAACAAACAGGAATGCAAAGAAGTTTTAATATTAGGAAATTGCTTAGTATAATTTATCATATCATTATGTGAACCGTTAAAAATACACCGAATAAGTTTTAATATCTATTTTAATAGCACAGTAAACTATGAATCTGGATGTTCCTTTCTTATTCTAATTAAAAATATGTCTCATTATAGTGCTAGCTCTGTATAGTAGTGAAACACCACAAGACTCATAAGTTAGGATCACCGATAGCAGAGATCACAGCTACTGCACTACTGTCAAACGTTTTCCAGTTACTTCTGGAGTTTAAGAAGCCTCTTGTTAAAAGTATCCACTGTAGGCCTGATCTCCCTCATTTTCAGTGTATACTTAAATACCGTTTTAATGTCTTCTGTTTTAGGAACTGGAAAATTGAAACATTTTCCAGTATTATTTGCAAGAAAATATCACTTTCAGTTTATGAGTAAAATGCTTAAAGTTCATGTACTATCATAAGTAATTTTTGAACAAGAATTTGGCTGTCTTGTATTTAATGTTGTTACTAAAGAAGAAAGCTGGAGATAGAAAAATGATAGAAGAAAAAGAGAAAGAGACAGAGACAGTGAGAGAGTGGTTGAGAGACTTGTCCATGAACCTCAAAGTCTGATAACATTTCAACACAAATACAAGCAAACAATTTGGCCTTTTTCATAGTTTCATAAATTGCGATATGAAAATGTAGACTTCTGAAACACCGGTGAAGGACAAAAGTTATCCCCACACAATAACTGTGGTGTTAGTATTTTTGCACTGCTCTCCTGAGTTTCATACGTCTCTTCACACGGAGAGAACCAAACGGCTGCCACACAGTCAATATGAGTGTTATCAAAGAGGAGCTCAGGTCTTTCATGATCAGCAAAGACTCATTTGTCCCTCTACGCAGATGTTGGCTTATACTACCCTGATGAGTATCGCTCCCTTTGGTGTGAAAGGTGGCATTTACACTACCTTGCAAAGCTGGTCATTACATAACACAAACTTAGTAGGAATGGTTTAAAATCTCCATCCAATATTAGTTGTTCTGGTTTTTATGTTTGTTGTCTCCCCAAAGGCTTATGTGCTTCACTCTTGGTTCCTTGACAATAGTGTTGTGTAGAGGTGACTGGGCCACCAGAGCCCTAAGTCAGGCATTATTAATTCACTGATAATTGAATACTAAATAAGCTATTGAGAAGTGGGCCATGGTTAGAGGAAGTAGGCCTTTGAGAGGTATATCTCAGGGCTGCCCTCTTCCCTCCCCACCTCTTCCACCCCCACTCCTGTGTTCTTTCTTTGCTGGTTGCTATGGCATAAGCAGCATCCCTTACCCATATCCTTCTTTGAAGGTTTGGCACAACATAAAGGCAGTGAAGGCACGTGAACTAGGACTGGACCCTTTGAAAATTCATCTTTCCTCCTTTATGTTGTTTTCTCAGTTATTTTGCTATAGTAAAGGAAAGTTACTAATACAGTGTTTATTTATTTGTTGTAATCACACACGTGTATGTATGGCATTTTATTATGATGTCTACATGAGACCTTATGTCCATGAAGATGTCAATCTTATCCTGTTTCTGTTTTTCAGGGTTTCACCATGGGGTTTCTCTGTGTAGCTCTGCCTGTTCTGGAACTTGTTCTGTAGATCCAGACTGGCCACTAATAAACAGAATCTGCATGCCTCTGCCTCTTCAATGCCGAGATTGAAGATGTGTGCCTCTACCGCCTGGCAAGCCTTATCCATTTGATCCAGAACTACATGCATATAAATAATGGAAATATTTGGGTATAAAAAGATAAAACTCAGAATGTAAGCCATCAGTATTCAACAAATAAACACCAATCATTAAAATGATAGCAATGTTTTTTTTAAATATGTGTGTATATGTATTGTGCATGCCTATGTTTCTCATAACACTTCTCTCTATGTGTAATTCAATTCTAAGGAGCTACAACATCAATTATGTCTAAAATACACACAGGCTTAAGATTAAATCGATTTGCCTGTAATACATGTAGACTTGAGATTCAGGTTCTTCTAGATTTGTGAGTATAATAGATACAAACACAATTTTTCTATACTAATTTTAGACATATATTTGTGAAATCTGTGTGCTGTGTCCACATCTCTACAGCCTTTATTGAGTAGAAGCTGGAGCTCCTTTCCTAGCCTTCACTTCTAGGAAACACTTCTGCACTGCCTGTGTATTTGATTACAGCGTTACATATTTTCTATTCTGCCATCTATTTTTCAGAGACAAAATAAATGCACATCTTTGTGAAATGAATCAATAGAGAATCAATTACTCTTTTCTGTCAGTATCAGATGTAGCTTCAGCTCCACCTAAATACTGTTACTGGTTGGTTAAGACTTAAATGAGGTCATTAAGATGTCTCTTGGTTAAGGTTACTATCAGTACTAATAACACTAATAATAAGGTTTAAAATACATGAAACTTTACATTTGCTTAGCAGAAATATATTAATATATAGAAACTAGCCAATCATAATTTGAAACCAACCAGAAGGTAAACCAAAGCAATAGCTGCAACAACAACAACAACAAAAAAGCCCTCATGAATATGAAAGTTATCAAACAAATATCATTACGGTCAATACTGGACATTATAACAAAAAAAAGTGACAACTATTTGATGGGAAAAATGGTTTTAAAAAAAACCAACACTGAAATAAAGTTTTGAATAAACACTGTGGTAGGCTCATTTCACAGATGAAGATACCATGATGCTAATTCATCTGTCAATGACCACATAGCTGGAAAAGAAAAGTAACAAAATTCTGACACTAAATCCTGGCTTCAGAATCATATTCTTACAATTATAAAACGTAAAAGTTACTCAAATGAATCTAACATTGGTTTAAAATTAACTTAATTGCTAGTTGTGACATTTTCCTTTCGTTGGGAAACCAACTCCCTCAAACTACTTTGCAGAGTAAATGCTTTAATATCTAGGAGGCAACAGAAGACTTGTCTGAGTCCCACGGATTCAACAGCTGGCCTCCAAGCCACATGATAAGCATGAAAAGTTGAATTACTTTGTCTGGGAGTTGGTAGTTTCCAGAAGCGTAGGAGTTTTGGGGCTAAACTTACAAAATATGGGGTGTCACAGAAGAGTTGCTCATTCTCTCATGGGAATCTACTACCCCGTGTGTAATCTACCTAGCAAAGAAGTTGCAGATGGGTAGCTATGAACTTCTGTTTTTTAAGGATTCCTTTGTGTGTTGCTAGATTGCCCTCACTCAGGTCCTAGTGTTTTACATTATTTAGAGCTTTGCTCCTCTACTTTTGACATGGAATAGAGTCGTCTGGAGGACTTGTTAAAACACAGACTCCAAGGTAGCTCCAGAGACTCTGGATTAGCTATAAGTGTTTGAAATGCCTGATGTTGCATGTATAATAAGATGATGTGGGTGATTTAAGCAGCTAAAGTGTTAGTGGCCACACAAACAATACATACACCAACAGAAAGAAAGGATGAGAAGATCATTTATCAGTGTAATTCCATGTGTGTGTGTGTGTGTGTGTGTGTGTGTGTGTGTGTGTGTGTGTGCCAGTGCCACTGCAGACCTGTTGAGATCAGAAGAGACCTTAAAGGTAGATGGTTCTCCCCTTGTACTCTTTTTCTTCAAGGAACTGAACTCAGGTCTTGAGACTTAACAACAAATGCTGTTACACACTTCTCATCTGTAAGGCCCCTGCTCAAATGCTGAGATAGTTATTCCAATCCCTACACCCACATGGCTTCTCAGCTATCAAATAGCCACAACTCCTGCTTTAACAAATGTCTTTACTGCTAAAAATTCTTGCTTTCACTATTTATCTTCATTTCTCATGATGTTCATATTGATAAACCATCATTCAATCTGCTCCTTCCCAGCCCTGACCTCATAACATTGATTTTCCTGAAAAATTCAAGATACACATATTCTTCTTTTTTATTGTTTTTTATTATTCTGTTTTGTTTTGTTTTCTGAGACACCTATGTGTACCACTGGCTGTCCTGGAACTCACTGACCAGGCTGGCCTCTAACTCATAGGTCTATCTCTTCCTGCCTCTGCCTCCCATGTGCTGGGACTAAAGGTATACACTACAACCATCCAGAAAGAAACACATTTTCCAATTCATGTTTAATCCAATGAAGTCCTGCTATCTCACGTGACCACACAAACAACAACACTGGGTGGAAATGATGCACAAGTGTGCATTGCTGCTGTTACTGTTAAACAACATCACAGGGTGTTATCTGTTCTTTCTCCTGCTCTTCAGTTCTGACAGTAAAACTCAACTGCGTGATTTTATATAAATCATAATATGTCAACCAATTTTTGTGGTTAAAATCTTTTACATTACTGAAGAAACAATCAGTTAAGTGAAGAGGAAGTCCACAGAATGTGAAAGAATATTTGCCAGCTGCGCACCTGACTGAGGACTAATATTCAGAATGCACAAAGGACTTTTTAAAAGTCAAAAATCAAAGAATCAAATTTTAAAAATTGGCTACAGACATGAAGAGGTCTCAAAAATACCAAATATAGTTGGTATATAAGTATATCAAAGCATGTTTATCATTCTTTGCCATTAGGAAGATGCAAATTAAAACAACTCTGATCTCATCTCAATCCTCTGAAAGTGGGATCAACAACAAAATTGACCACAAATGCTGGCAAAGATGTGGGAAAAAGGAACCCTCATTCACTGTGGATAGGGTTGCAAACTGGTGCAGCCACTCTGGAAATCAGTGTGGAGAATTCTCAAGAAGTTAAAAAACAGCCTTCCTTTCCCACCCTATCCCTCTGAGTCAGCCACCAACTCCCATAGGATCTCCTTGGAAACCCTGATGCCACATGAACCAAAAAATAAGTTAAGCAATCTTCACTCTCCCCCCTGTCTTTCAATTCCAGTCTTCCTACTTTATCACCAGATTTTTAGCAGACCACTTGCTGTGGCTACTCCTTTATCTCTAACCCCATTCCCGTCTAAGTAATGGGTTACATCCAATTGCCTTTTTGGTCAAAGAGTCCTCATGGGAATCCCCAAACAACCCAGACTATTGCCAAAGCAACTGCATGGTCTTTATAAATGGACAGTAAGGTCCCATTGGTGAAGACCACACATATACAACTAAATAAACATAGAATTTCAAGCTGGTGTCTTCTAGAGCCTTTGTTTTTATGGACTAATGTTCATGATACTGGAAGGTACTCTGCAAGCTACCAAAGGGGAAGGATAAACACCAAACCACCTACAAACCATTCAATCTATAGTGATAACTTGCCTGAAAAAAATGCATTAGTGAAGTTGTGACATAAAGCTAATGGGTGTAATCAACCAATATCTAATCAGATTTCAGGCAGATTCCATTAAATGAAGCCCATTCAAAATAGTATTAGGGTGGCCAAGAACCTAAGAGTGATGGGTCTTGTACCTAGGGAAAAACAAAATACTACTTCTCTGTTAACTACATAGCAATATAATAACCCCTAACAACATATATGTTATGTTATATTATATAATATATGTATACAACTTATATTATATTATATAATATAACATATATATACAACAAATATATATATATACAACATATATATATATCAACATTCTGTTATATATGATCAGTGCCTTGCTTAGACAGCATCAGGGAAACTTCATCCTGTGGTAGATGAGAACAAATACAGAGACCCACAGCCAAACAATATGCAGAGAGTGAGATACTTTCATACACTCTATATTAACTGGGATGGCTCTAGTAATTCCCTCACCTTGGAGCTCAAGAAACCTGCAGAAGAGGAGGTATACAGATTGTAAGAGCCAAAGTGGATGGAGAACACCAAGCATTTTAAACATAGCAGGACTAATGGACACATGAACTCACAGAGACGCTGACAGTATGCCTAAGGCTTGCACACGTTTGCACAGGATAGGCTCCCCGTGCTGAGAGAAGTGGGTGCATGCTCTAAATTTATCCATTAGAAGTTATCTGCAGTTGATGACAAAATGGAAATTTTGTCTTTTCCAACAGAATCTCACTGAAGATACTAATCACTCTGAAGGGCAGACCCCATGCTCAGCGGTAGATGATAATGCAAAATGGACGTGAATGTATATTTGGAAGTACTTTTTACGTACTTGTCCACTTTTACTCGTGGTTAATAATTTGTTTTGATAAGCATGTGAATTGTAGAATGAATTGTGTAGTCACACAATTGGACATTTCCATCATCTCACATGGTCGTGTGTGTGTGTGTGTGTGTGTGTGTGTGTGTGTGTGTGTGTGTGCTGGCTGTGTATGGCAAGAACATTTAAGATACATTATTTTAGTAATATCCAAGTACCAGTACATTATTAAAAACACTGTTATTAGCTATAATCAGCAGTTCTCTGATAGAACTCTAGATAACGGAAATTTTGCAACCTTTGACTGACATTTGATCCCAACCAGTCCAGCACATCTCTTCTAGTCTTCAACTTCTGTCGATTCCTCATATAAGTTCTGAGTCTGACTTGACTTACTTCATGTAACATATGCCCTCCTGATCTGTGCTTAGTTAAAATGGCAGTATTTTTTTATTACTAAGTAATATTACACAATATCTTCTATTTGTTGATGAGCACTTGGACTTATCTCAGAAATTGGCAGCCATAAATATTGTATGATGAACATGGGAGTTCAGATATTTCCTCATGCCCTGATTTTGTTATTTAAGCATATAGAAGTTTTCTGTTATATGAACATTATTATTATTTTAGGAATCCCAATTCTAGTTTGTAAGATAGTTGTGTTATTTTAGATTCTCTTTAATTGTAGGCAAGGATTCCTTTGCTCCACACCTTGGATAGAAGTTACCATTTCCATCATAATGGAGAATAATATGTCAACATGGTTTTCATATGCATTGCTCTTTTAATTATCAATGTTGAACATTCTCATACACTGTCAATCATTTGTATCTCCTCTCTTTCTCTTCTTTTTCTTTTATTTATTTGGAAAGTAAAGGTGAGTGTGACAGTCAGAAGATACTTTACAACTGTCTATTCTCTCCTACCATGCGATTCCCAGGGACAGAACTCAGGTCAACTGGTTTAGGGAAGGCATGTTCACTTTGAATCTTCAAGTGTGTGTATTACATTTGGAATACCTAGAGATTTCAACAAATTAGTATACGGTCATGTGGAAGGGCTTTCAAGGGAAAGGAGAAAAAACATCATGTTATTCAAAATTAGAGGGGAATATTGGAGCAGGAAATAATAAATCAGGGTGAAAGATGGGGACGGTTAGGAGAGAGGAGGAAATATGGGATGCCCAATTAACACCAAAAGTCTTTTGAAAAAGCCATTTGGAAAAGTACTATAGAGGCGTCCTAAAATTTATGCTAGTGCATATGTGAAAAGAGTTTTAATGGAGTTTCTCTACAACAGAAGGACACCACATGCTAGCAAATAAGAACACATGTACCAGGAATTGGTTACATCTTTGTGAGTTTTGGGCCAATGGGATTTCATAGGTCCTACATCCTAGCATTACAAGCTATTTGCCAGTGGCCTTGGTTACTTCCAGTACTCCATGGTAAATATCTATTAATGAAGTCACCACAAACTGGACTTGCAGTATATAAAAAAATCAAGCTGGTACTCACCTGCAAGCTTCATCCCTATTGGTTATCATAAACGTTGAAAGGTGGTATCTGCACTACCATAAGAGCAAGGGTTGTAAGCTGCAACAAAGACTGGCCTGGAAAGGTACGCCAATTAGTGCAATAGTGGCACACATATTTTGAAGGCAACCAATCACTTTCTTATTGGCTGTCCTGACCATGTTGTATAGGTACAGTTTTAAAAATATATCTTGAAACTGAAGTTGCTTGAAAGTACTTATTTTTTTAATAGGATCGTTTTTCCATGCAAACAATTCTTCAAAATAAAAATGATAATTACAACCACAAGGAATAAAGAAGAGCCTTGAAAAGAAGCTAAGTTTTTGTTTTGTTTTGTTTTTCACATTGCATTTTTCTTTGAGTATATCACAGAAATTGCACAACTCATTGTTTTAGTAGAAAAGAATGTAGATAATGTGGTTCATGATCTCTCAAGTGTGTAGACCAAGACTAGGGAAACACACATGACTATAAAGAGCTTTACAGAATGTGGCCCCTCTCTGTGCTGTCTGTAGTATTTTTCCCCTGGGATATGCACAGCCAGAGTAGACTGGAAAGGTGTAGGAATCTGTAAACACACCAGATGAATGAGTTATAACAACACAGAGTTTGGGGATTTGGGGGAGGGTGTTGTGCACTGTGTATTCTGATGCTAGTTCTGTATACCAGAGATTGATTGCAGTCTGGACTTGGCATTGCCATTAATAGTGAAGTATCTCCTGTCTTAATGTGTAAAAATGTAAATGGTTCTCCACCACTTCTGATTGGTTAATAAAGAGCTGATCAGCCTATAGCTGAGCAGAAGAGTTAAGGCAGAACTTCAGCTCCCAGTGAAGGAATCCCAGATGAAAAGAGTTTTGACACAAGTCACCTTGAAGGAGTTGCCATGAGAACATGGATGGAGCAGGAGCAGCCAGGGCAAAAACTAAAATGGCAGGTAACAGAGCACGTGGCTGGGAAGTAGCCAGTGTTGTCGGGCAAAAATAGATGAGTCTGCCTAACTATAGTGCTTGAAGTCTCTTAATAAATATACTATGTCTCTGTATCATTACTAAGAATGAGGGAGGTGTAGAAAACCCCCAAATAATACTTTTACAGGGGGATAAGGAAGGTTCTGGAGCCCACCCTATTAAACCACCAAGAAGCTGACTCGAAATTCTGGATTTTTACATTCTTCAGCATGAACCAAGACAAGACTTCAAGTTCTTCTAGAGAGAAAGTTTTGAATTTGCTCATAAGTCACACTATCTTTTCTTAAAATTCTAAAGTAACTTAAAGTAAAGTAGAAATGCTTTATCATGGAGGCCCCAATTAATAAAAAGAACAGGTTTCAAGCAGATTAAGGTTAATATGAGATGTAAAGCTTTGTCCTGCCTGGGTAATTTGTACATGTATTTTCCCAAGCTTTTGAATGTGAACTTGAGAATAAGACATCCTGATTGCTCACAATATAGTCTTTCCTTGAAAGATTCCAACAGCTCTTGAGAATGATCCATAAGAACTTTACGTCATTCATTGCTGCTTTGTGAACAGACACAGTGAGAGGAGTCTCTATTGGTTCCTGTTGGATTCTGCATGCAGACTGGTTTGTTCAGTCTTTCAAATGTGTTTTTCTTTACCCTCATTCATATATGGTGTGGAACCTGGTTTATCTATGTGCAATAGAAAGTATTTTATACAGACCCAGGAAATAAGGACAGCAGGGTCATTTCTGTACAGCCTTTGGAAACCTTTGAGCTGGCTTTATTTTCCTTTGTCACTAGATGTCACTGCATACACAAGTGTGTTACCATAGCTGAAGCCATCAGAGACAGAGAGCTGGGAGACAAGGCAAGCTTCTGGAAGCTTTCACTGTCATCCTACTTGGAAGATATCAGTACTTTGGATCTCTTTGAGACGTTCTCAGTATCTAGTTTAATTAGTCTAATCTCTCCTAATACTTTGTCGTTTTCCATATTGTGTGAGACCCAATATAAATGTGCACAGGCTTTTTGCCTTTCAGTGGGATCTTTGGCAGGACTTAAATGTGGCAAATTAATCCTATTCAGCGTTTCTTTCTTTTTAGAACTCTGGACAGAATATAAATTGGTTATTTATCTCCTATTCGTAATCCAGTTCTGTATTCTATAAAAAAACAATGATTAGTCTTCAAGCAGAGTAAATATTAAATCAATACTCACAACTGACTTTAAATGTTTGCTAGCAAGTGTCCATATATATCTGCTCCAAACTAAAGGAGTTTGCATTAAAATGTATAATCCCATTAGCAGTCTCCTTCCACATTTCAGGCTTCTATTTGTGTTTCCTGAGTCCATAGGTGTTCTTGGTTAAACAAATGTGCTTCTCCCATCATTTCCCCTAGCAAAATTTGTTGTCTTTACAACAAGCACTTATGGGATCCCTCCAAGTGCATATTCCAGGACTCTATGGAAAGAGTAATTCAAATCTCTCCAAGAAAATTGGTGAAAAATCCTGTCTTCTGAAAGATCTCCTACCTCAGGTGGAATGTCAGCTCCCTGAGTTGATCAGCCTATACCTCCTGGGGGTGGGAATTGTCACTTTGGCGATTAGCATTTAAAGTTGGTCATCTTCCTTTTATCAGCTACAGAGCCAGACCTGAACAAGTACCTGGAAAAATGAATCCCTAACTTTGCATTGAGATCTGCTCATGATCCTGCAGAATAAGGTGTTAAAGACCCAGATTATGATCCCAAGTCTTCTGTGTAGCTGTGGAAAATCTAGGTGTCAATTACTTCCTCTACAAAAATGAAAAAAGAAATTCTGTCCTTTTATTCCACCATATATTAAGACAATCAATCAAGTTATATATTGTGCCAGAATTGGGCGGGGAGTGATAGACTAACGTATCTTTTTTTTCTGTAATTATTTTATTGCAAGGTGTGCACTTAGAGTAAAGCATGGAAAGATTTGTAATACTTTGAAAGGTAATAATTTACTTCTTAAAGGATCTTTTTAAATATTTTGCCCACTGATTAGAGGATATTGTTCACACACCAATAGGCAAATTGAGAGAAATGAAAACAGACTAGAGCATGGCAGAATGTGGTAGCATGTTCTGAGCATCCATGTAGACCACTCAAATGAAGAAAACAGAGCTATTTTATTGCCATGGAAACTGAGATGCTTGGGATGTGGGTAGAACTGGCAAGTCAACACAGGAGTCTCAGAAGAGGCAAATTTGCTCATTTCAGGCCTGCCTATCAGCTTTATTTCTAAGAACTACAGTCCAAGAGAAAATTGTGCAGATGTTGGTGAATATGGAGTCATATTTTGATGCTGCTAAGGTAAGCAAGTCAATGATCTAAGAGGATTACATTTTCGTTGACTTTAAGAATGGGGTAAAGAGGAAAAACTAAGACAAAACTAAGACAATTTTTTAATTGAATGTTAAATGCAATCAGGATTTGTCCCCTATATCCACTCTTTATACACTCGTTAGCCTCTTTTTAAAAACTGTGCTGATGACGGCACATTCGGTAAATCGTGGCTTCAGACCCTGGCAGACTCCTCTTCTCCTCAGTTTAGATTTCTGTGAGCACCACAAGGGCTGAAGCCATCCTCTAATTAAGGGCAGGATTAGCGCTCAATAGCCCATGTGTTGTTCTTCGTGGCTTTCAGCCCTCGTGGTTTCTTGCTTCCTTATGGTCACTGTGGCCACCTAGAAATTCTTTTCAGGATTATAATAACCAGATCAGCTGCTGCAGCCTGGAGCCAGGCAGGACAAAGGGAGGCAGAGGGCACTCCCACAGGGGGACTGTCTGTTCACAGATCCCAGCAGGCATTTCAGGGGTCACATCTAACAAAACTATCATGGAGCCCCATTCGATAGTGCTCCATTCCACAAGACCAGCGGCCTCCTACTTAAGGTCTGTGGGATATGCTCCAATACGGTGCACTTTTGCCAAAGAACCACTAGCAAGATGGTGGGGGTGGGGTAGAAAATACCCAGACCCAGCCTGAAGCAGAATCCGCCTCACACATTTTATCGCAAAGCAGGTTCAGGAGTTTCTTCCAGGATCTGTTTTTAACTCTGATTTGGAGAGAGGTCACTTTAATAACCACAAATGGGAAACAAGAGAGCATTTATTTTATCCTAAGATGACAATGGGGCTGCTCCCTGATTCTGCTTTACTCCAGACAGGTTTCTTCTGCCCCACGTGCCCAGAGACTGCACCGTGTGAACAGCTTTTCCTAAGTAGCATCTGGTCCCTCTTGGGGGATTCCATAGACATTTTGTCTCTTTCAGATTTTCAATAGTGTCCTCTGTGGGCGGGAGGGGACCATCTGGCTAAGCGTCACCTGGCTGGCTGAGCCTGCCTAGCTCCCCTGCTGCTCTGCTCAGAATTCCTCTACATCAAACAGCTACAAGACCCACCAGGGACCTGACTGAGTGATAGACAAAGGGCTACGAAGATGGTATCAGTAATAGTACTTTTTAATACAACAAACTGCCAACAATAATATTTTATACAACAAACTGCATCACATGACTTTAGAAGAGGGACTTATCAGGAACAAGTTGGACCTTGATGTCATTTACCTCCTCACCACCACCGAGTCCATTTGCCTCTGACACCACCCTCATGGCTTTAGACAATTTACCACTGAATGTTTTAGGTCTGAAAAACAAAAGGATGGAGAGAGGGCAGGGAGCTGAGCGTCATCTTGGCCTTAAAAGTAACGAGACTAACCAGGCACAAAGGTTTGAGTTTCAGTGGACTGGAACTAAAGTGTACATTTTAATTACTTAATAACGGGACTTTTTACAGAGGAGTATGTGTGTTTGGGGACAAGCAGTGAGGGATTATGGCATCCCGGAATTGTCACCATACATGGGAAGAAAGGGCAGCCAGAGAATGTTCATTGAAAACCAGGAAGATGGAGGTAAAGGGAGAAGAACGTCCTGGTTCGAACAGTGAACATCACTGGAAGGCTACATTAAGGTGTGGCCAGTGGAGACAGTAGTTGAAAACTGGGCCTAAAATCTCCTTTTCCTCTCACTCTGTAAATCTCTCTCTGGCACCTCCCACTTCCCAAAGCATGCAGCAGCCCTGCCCATTTCCCTTGGCATGAAAAGCTTTTTACTCTTGAGACATTTGGCCTGAGGGCTTTTTATCAGAGAACTATGATTGGCTCAAATGCCCTGAAAATGTCCCTGGAAGCTGATGTACACCACAATAGCCTAAACTGTAACTGATAGAAAATAGTAAATAAATACACTGTGCCACAACCCCCAACTCCCACCGCCTCCTAGAATTCCTGCACGGTCTAGCAGCAGAGTGCTCAGTGAGGGCTAGCGTGATAGCACATCCATCTCTGGGCTTGGAGTTTTCCTATCTCTCTTCCTTGTGCTTCTGTCGTCCCCTCCCATCAAATTCACAATTACTACTGTCTATCTTATCTACGATCATCTCTGAGGATCCTAAGTGAAATCAGAACCTAATGGTCTCCTCCTGTCGGCTTTCCAGGATGCATAACACGAAAAGAGAAAAAGGGAGAGATGAGAGAAATCAAGTCCCTCAACACACCCCATCCCACCCAACCCCTTGCAATAAGCAAGCACTCAATCTCATGCCTGCCATGACACAGAGCATGCCATGTAGCTTGGAAGCAATTATTGTACTGTCTCCACACTCCACCTCACTTTCAAAATGCACCCCAGTCATTGTTTTGGACTTTCTCCCTGTATGTTGGGTCTTAGGTATGTGTGCATTCCATACCTGTAGAATTTAGCCAAACTGATGAAAAATATAGGAATTTTTTTCTATAACTATCCATGCAGATTTTATTTTCTTGCCATTACTGTCTAAATAATATGCCATAAAACTATTTATAAACCATGCATGTTTTATTAAAAATTGTACTTAATGTAGAGATGATTTAAGGCACACAGAAAAGTATTTTCAAATTACATATAAAAGTATGTATTTTATAAGGGATTGGAGTAGACTCTGGTTATTTTGGTATCCATAGAGGCTCCAGACACCAAGAGTGATGTCACTTAACTGATGTCAGTTGCTATCTAGCCATGTCATGTGTACGTGAATGGAGTTTTTATGAATGGAGTTTTTGGGTTTTGTTTTGTTTTGTTTTGTGATGAAAGGTCAAGATTCCATTGTAGGTGGCATGAGGGGCAGATGAGAGTGGGAAGTGGTAGATACTTGGGAAAATGTGAAATACTGGTGGCAGTAAAACAGACCTTTAAAACTTGAATGCACAGAAATGGGTTTGGGGTCACCAGTTAGAAATTGATAGAGGGCTGGGACGTGGGGTTCATCGCAAACCGGAAGCATAGCCAGTATTCATTAAGCTGAAGTTTAATGGCATTAAATCTTACCCCTAAGATAAGAGTCTATGTCTTTTTGTAAGACCTCGGAATATTCAACCCAGTGTGGTAAAGTAATGAACAAAAAGTGCTTCAACCAAACCACTTACTACAACAACTCTAGCTGGAGGGCCTATTATTATATAGACTGTCATGAAGCCAGACTCAGTAATTAGTTAATTACAAATGAGTAGATGAGGTATTGGTTGAATGAACGGGTTGACCTAATAGATCAGAACCAAGGGTACTCAACAAAAATCAAAATACTGACGTTCTTAAGAGACGGAAAGCTCAGTTTTTCCCATAACAGGCTCGTGAGAAATAATCCAATCTCAAGTACTCAGAACAGAGCACATATACATATGAGTGATACTAAAGGGACTCAACAGGTAATATTTATAAATGTGTGTATGTGTGCATGTGCATGCATATAAAACTCAATAAAAAATAAGAGGCCACTAATTTGAGAAGGGGTGTTGGAGGCCTGAAAAATTGAAGGGAGCAGAGGGAGAGGGAAATGTCATAAAGACAGCACTCATTTATGAAATTCTAAAATAACAATTACAAATAAAAAATTAAAATACTAATGTTCTTTCAGTTTCCTTTGTTTAAAACTTTTTCTTTGGTAGTACCACATACTGAAGCTGGGATCTTGCACATGCAAGACAGTGCTGTGCCATGAACTATATTCCCAGCCCATAAATATTAACATTACATACACACATATACATATATGCATACATAAACACATAGATACATATTGTAGTTTACATGATACTCATAATATTTGCTGTCATAATATACTTTGTTATATATTAATATTTTAGTATATTAATACAAAATTTCATTGACCAAAGTGAATCCCATAGGAAATCCTGTGTCGATACAGTACTATGCTACAAAGAACATTGATGAAAAGAAGAATTCATGAACTAAGACCAATTCCAGAGTCAATCTTTCTTGGCATCCTTCCCTTTTACAGAAAGGGTCCCCTTCCCTTTAAGCACTGAATATTCCTGATGCCCTAGCATCCATATCAAAGATCTCCCCATCACCATCTCTGCTAAAAACCCCTGGAATGTTTGGATGCTGAAGGAATTTCTAGGAACCAGCCTTGATAAACTAAAGTTGCATCTCCAGAGTAGAACTTTTAACTTTACATTTTGATAAAGCATAATCAAGAAAAGAGTGGACATGTGTGCCATTTACTTCTTAATATATCAGTAAATCCCAGAGTGCATAGATTGACTTTAAAAAAAAATGGAGCTCATTATCGACTTACTTGTTCCAACTATCTTTCTCTTAAAAGAGTGCTTTATAAAGTCATAAAATGTACCAGGGATGCAATGGAGACCAGGCCTCCTTCTACCCAAGGACAGTTTTTCCATGCAAAGCACCAGGAGGCCAGCAAGAACGGTGGGCATTAACTGAGGGAGTGGGATGAAAAGACAGCAGCTCTTGACACAAGAGCATTGTATTTGCAAAAAAAAGGTTTTGGTTGGCGCTAGGAAGCATCTCCCACAAAGGAGCTAAAAAGAAATATATTTAAGTGAATTTCTTGAGATTTCTACAGAGTAAGAACTGACAGGAGCAAAAGATTGCAGAGTAGACTACAACTCTCCAGAGGATCAAAGAAAATGGTAGCAAAACTGAGGGGAAAAAACTGAAGGAATAAATAGTCGGTGTGCATGTCTGTTAAAATAAATAAATAAAAATAAATTAAAAAAAAACACAGCCTGCTTTGTAATATATGTGAGGTCCTCAGCTCCTAATTCTGCATATTTTAGCTTGTTTACTTTCAGAACAGTTTTGTGAGATTTGATACCTGTTGCACATGTGCCAAAAGATCATACACTTTTGCCTCTACTAAGCAGCACCTCGGAGCTAGTGAGAAAGTGGGCAAATTTTTGTTTTGTTGTGTTTGATTAGCATCTTACATCACGAAACGTTCAACAGAGGAAAGATGATTCATAGTAGAATCCTGAAGAATCAACCTGGAATCACAGAGGTGTTGCTACTTACAAGGATGCTGTAGGGAAACACAGAGACAAAGACATATCCTACCGTCCGGTCCCTTCTGATAAGTCAATTTCAGCTATTTCTGTCATTGTCTGAACTTACTCAGAGTCTAGAAGGAAAATGAATCATACAGTGTATAACAGAATAGGAAAAAGCAATACATGCATGTCTCGCAGTGAATAGGAGCTGACTACTGTAGCTACAGATTAGAGATTTACATTGAATTAATTTTGCCAAAATTCAGTCCTTATTTCTGGCCTTATTATCAAGGGAGGCTGTACGTCCAGTAAGAGGTACTAGAAGAATAAAAAAGCGATCATGTTGATCTGTGCCACAGGTGCTGCCATAGTAGCAACTGGAGCAACTGTAGAAATAATTATGGTTACTCCAGCTCACAGGGACAACATGACTGTGCAATAAGGCAGATGACAAAAAGGCAGCAGCAGAGTGCACAGTAATATCAAAAGACATGAAAGGGAGTCCCTTGTAGTAGAGTACCAAGTTGGAAAGATTTGGGGTTTTTTAAGATGTGTAAAAAGATTTTGATAAACAGTACTCTAGAGTGAAAAATAGACACCGGGAAGAAAGAAAAAGATGAAGAAGCTCTCTCTCTCTCTCTCTCTCTCTCTCTCTCTCTCTCTCTCTCTCTCTCTCTCT
>JANHMN010000002.1:200279350-200296122 GCA_030674055.1 Rhabdomys pumilio | reverse complement strand
TCTCCCTCTCCCTCTCCCTCTCCCTCTCCCTCTCCCTCTCCCTCTCCTTCTCCCTCTCCCCCCCTTTCCATATTTATAGGAATCACTCAGGGCACCTCCACTGAAATTGAAGGAGCAGAAATAGGTAACTTTTACAGATTTTTTTTCCTTTCTTTTTCTGTCCTCTGTGAACTCAAGGTCATGATGTGTATAAACTAAATAAGATCACACGTGTGGTTCAAAAGATCATTTCATTTTCCCAGATGAATGAAAATGACAGGAACCAGGTCTCAGGGGTAACAAATAGGCAACGGAGCTTCACTTGGAAATCTGGTCTCCTGCCTCCCAAGTCAATATTCCCTTCATCACATGATAGCCAGCCAAGAAGTCAGGTCAAAGGCTCCTCAGAAAATATTTGCACCAGGTTTCCAAGGTTGCCTCATCCCTGGTATAGTGTTCTCACCCCACCTCTTGCCAGACCATGAGGTAGCTAGGAATTACAATGACCACATTCTGTAGTTAAATCAGATGATTTTTCCCTTAGATTTACTTGAGTCATTAGTATATTATTGGAGAAGAAAACTTTCCACGCAGGGGTGTGCATAGTGATAGTCAGCGTCCTAACATCACAGAAGCAGGTGTGGAGAGGATCATTAACAATGGTTAGTAGTACCAACTATGCAGTCGCCGAAGGCACGGTTCTCCACATTGATCAGTTGGCTTCCAAATAAAACCCCCAGAGTTGTACAAATTCACTGACTTCTGTTATTTTTATGCTTCTCCTCTCACTATGTTCAGTTCTGGAATGTAGCACCAGGGACCACTGACTTGGGAAAATATGATCAGCAAGGCATTATGTGACATGCCAGGTGCTACAGAGACCTGGTAGGACTGACATAAATAATGGTAAGAGTGTGGATCACAGTAAAGTGTCATTGAATAATTAAAATTTGATAAGTGTTGGATATTTTTGTCATTTTTATGTAATTCATCTCATCATAGATTTATAAATTTGAGTTTAATAATATGCATATAAACTGACCTTCAAAACAAAAACTTGAAAATAAATCAGTAGACTCTCACCAGCAGCTACAGGTGCCTTCTGCATTCCTCTTGGTACAATCACCTGTCCTAAACTTTGCTGGCTTAATTAAGTGGCCCATGTTACTACCCTCACAGGGATATGTAAACAGAAACCACAAATACACCAAGGACCTCTGGCCTCTTTGTTTTTATTCCTAACATTACTGGTCCCCATTAAAACTGCTCTTCCCTGACAATGATGGGAGGATAAATAACCAGAAGTCTAAATTGTGTTTCTGAGCCCCACCTACCACATGCCTTCCACTGAGGCTAGAGATTTACACATGGTGCCTCTGCCGTAAGTGAGGTAGCTAGCAGGCCATCCGAGCTCATCTCTTGTGATTAATCTGTCTCTGAAAGCTTGCATGACTTTTGTCTAAAAGCTTCATATATATCTAATTTCAGTGATATCTGTTCTCATTTTCCTGCAGAGAACATTGAGGCTTAGCTCTTTTAATTATTCTACCCCTAAGGTAATAGCTGCGAAAGATCCAAGCCCAGGATTGATTGAATTTAGTAGCTGAATTTAAGTAAAATTAGGCAATGGTTAAGAAGGTTGCATGGGAATAAAACTGAATCTCTAATAAGAAATGAAGAAACGGGCACCGTAGAAGTTGCTACTAAAGAGAGGAGGCCCTGAAATGATTTTGTAGCCAAAAATGTCATCAAAACAGAATAGCTTTATGAAGATACAACTTAATGTGGATGTGTGTTAATGATCATCATTGTACTGTATGTTTGTTATGTAACAAAAATTGTCATACTTGGAGCAAGGCAGGCAGGTTGAACACATATTATCTGGCCTGGGCTCATCCTGTAGCCTAGGCTTCAGCAAGTTAACCCCGTACTGACTGGTAGAAGATAGGAGAGTGACTCCGATCTGCTCTAGGCATTTTTCATCTTCCTGAAGGCCAACTAGGTTATTTTGCATAGAACTGGCATATTGCTCATGTACCACTTCTAGTAGGCCAAATCAATTTTCAAAAGCAGCCTATACTGAGTACAGACTCTAAGTCTTTAGTGATAGAGAAGGGCACAGATACAGTGAAGAAGAAAGAATTGGCAGCACCAATACATTAGTCACGAGGTTAGAAGAACAGTTAGTGGGACATGTACTGTGATTACTGCAGATATTCTACCTAACAGACTCCCATGCATAAAAAATAATCTACAATTTACCTTAAAGAAATGACTAAACATATTGTCCTATCATTGTATCCAGCCCAACATCAAAAATATCCGTGTGATTATGCCATGTTCAAATATAGCTCCTTTTAGACCTAAAATGTATTAACTATAGACACATGTTCTGTTTTCTTCACATTGCATAATGTCAACACTAGATGAATAATAGGAAGCCTATAGTACACAGTAATCGTATGTCTCTCTCACCCCATACTCATGAGGACCTGAAAACTCAGAATATTACATGATTAGATCTGATTCTTTAGGAGGAAACCCTTCACCCAAAGTTTCCCAGTACTCTTTAAACTCTTTAGAGAGTATTCTTTTTTTTCTTTTACATTCTTTGATAATATTTAATGGTTATTAGAGAATATGTTCTTTTTTGAGACTACACAAGTTTCTCAGTCTGCTTCCTGATTGTACCAGTTTGAAAGTTGTTGAAAAATCTCAGTAGTCATAGATACTTACAAGGGGGGTGACTTATAAGTTGCTTAAAGTTTCTTTGTCAGTAAAACTTTTTAAAAATTAAACAAGTTTTTATATTTACTTCTAGTTAGTCCCAGATATCAAAAAATGTAATGATTGGTTTTTTCATTATCCAAAATGCTTATTTTTGTTCTTTTCCAATATAATCACTTAGTTTTTGTCTTAAAAGTTATTGAATCTATTGAAAATGATACATCAAAAATATTTTTGCTGAAATATTTGAATGATAGAATGGACTTAAAATCTGCTTTAAGGTCTAGCAATTATGGAAGAAGGTTCATATTTCTGGTTTTCTTCAGATCTTCTCTGTATTTCATTCTTTATGAAATCATCCTTTTCAAATCTTTGATTCTTTATTAAGTCTAACTGTAACAGCAAAGCTAAAATTCAAATTTCTAGTTTCCATGAGATATATTAACTTCCATGAGATATATTAACTTAGAAACTGTGTTATCTGGTCCTGACTAAACTTCCTTAATACAATAATTTCCCAAATATTTTCTCCCAGAAACACACACACACACACACACACACACACACACACACACACACACATTTACCATGTTCTTAACCTTTAAAACAAGTTTGATCAAATGCCTACTACCAGTCAACGAAGCCCAAGATAAACTTTTGGGTTTTGTTGGGTACACATCTAGAGGTGAAGCACATATCCCCCTCTACTATAATTAATTTTGGTATATTGCAGGAAGAGTGTGAGAAATCTGATAACTACTTTAATTTCAAAAAAATAATATGAGAATGGATACAGAATATAAGATCAGGCTCATTGTATAAGAAGCACACAGCTCTAATATCAGTTGCTTTAAAACTACAAATCTCTTTTTTCTTTTACTATCTGAAATTTATAGATGAGAGTCACAAAACTATGGTATGTTGCTATCGGTTACCCATTTGTAGTAACAACTGTGTTACTAGTCAAGGTAATAACTACAAATTAACCCATTTGGTTAATTTATACTGCCCAGTTTGATTCATTATTCATGCTATATGGACAGCAAGCATGTGTCTTAGCATAGAAATTCATAGTGGCAAGCCACAGTGAGGGTTGGGCATGGAAGCCTTACACCTCACATCATTTCTTTACATATGACTACAAGTGATATTCATCACTTCCACTTACATAACAAACACTAGCTGGCTTTCATTGTCTTTGCACAAATTGAGCCCCAACCTGGAATGTTGTTCTTCATGTATAGAGAGCCCCATACATGAAGTCTAGGTCTTCAGTGAACCCATCTGTGAGTCTATGTTCTTTGCAGGGAAATTCCCTTATACCTCCCCCAGTATTAGATCTTCTCTTGTGCTCTCTAGAGTGTTATCCACAGTGGTATGATACAAATTGTTCTGCCGTGCTATCATTAACAGCTTTACATGTTTTTACTCCCACTACATTTGAGGATCTCCAGACATAAAAATAACAAAATTGATAGCCCAGGCTTTCCAAGGGTGTACTGTGTTTTAGACACTGTTGGAATTGTTTTCTCACATTGACTCATTTAATCGTGAACAAAACTCTATTATTACTTCCAGGCGAGGAATTTTTCCCAGGTGAGAAAACTCCTTGACAGTAAGGTACTTTCCCAAGGTGAGTTTTGATTACCAGAGCACTTAGGCAGCCCTTGACATGCAAGCCTGTTTGATAACCAAAGACTTCCATCACCTTTTCGTTGCTTTGTCGTCATTTGCTGTACATAAGCCCTCTATCCCACAACCATCTTTTTTTCTAAATAGATCTGCAATCTATTAGAAAGTCTTGGATTGGGTCACATACCATCATCTTCTGAGTCGTGTTGTGGATGAATCTGTAAGCCTAAAGTTAAGGGGAAGCTTATATACTCCAATATGACACTTTTTATCGTTTCCTACACTGCAGGAAGATTCTCAGAAACCTCATCACCATTTTAATTTCAAAAGGGATGTTGAGTATAGATATATAATGTAAGCTTAGGCTCATACTATAAGAAGCAAATAACTCTAATAACAGTTGCTTTAAAATGATGAATATTTCCCTGTGTTAGTTCAAAGCTATAGACATAAGTAAGTCTCTGAACCCTGGTATGTTGCTATCTGATGTTGAGACCCAAGATTTCTTTGTTATTTGTTTGTACCATGCAGATGACACTTAAGACATAACTCAATCGAAGATAGCCAAGAGGACTTTGGGAACATTTACTGATCCTGTCTCATTCCGACTCGCGTGCAAGAAAACAAAGGATACTTCCAGAAATAGGATCATGCTTCCTCCAATTACATCTGCTGGGCAGAAGTTACTCACGTGGTCATTTAAGAACAAGAAAAACTAGAATATATCACATTTACCTAGGAAGTTCCTTACCTGGGTGGAGAGAGGATTTTATTTCTGAGTAACTAGGTAAAGTAGTTTAAAAATTAGTAACATTTTGATTTAGCTGGAGAAGCATCTGTTTTCACTCACGGCTGGCTGTCATTGCCACCTGAGAGGTGATGGTTGTGTCTCAGACAAGTGATCAAAGTATATCAGAGGCTGTGTTTCTGCTTTCCTTACTGTCAGCTCACTATTTGCATTATTATAAGCAGTCTTTGCATGATTATTGTATCAGTCTGCACTTCACTTGTGGGAAGACAATTTGAAAACATACTATTTTGGTAGAAAACTAAAATTCAACTTTCAAAATAGACCAATGATTAGCTCATGATCATACACATTTGTCATGAAAAAAAAAAAAAAAAAAAACAGAGCCTAGTTCAGCTTAACAGCCTCTTCTTAAACCATCAGAATGCATCCCAACATGACGTATGCTTTAATGATCTAGATTAAAAAAAAAAAGTTTCTCTTGAAGCGAATACAATAAACTTATGGATTCTTTTGGGTTCTGCAGCAAGAATAATATTATACTAAAATGTGAGTACTGTTATTTATTTTCTATATGCTACATAGACATTTTGTATTTGAAAATCATGTATTTAATGTAAACTTTCCTTTCTAAAACAAAGGTTAGCACTTGAATGTTATTATATATGTCAACTCAGTGCTGTATGGGCAGAACATCCTGATACAAACAGATAAGTCATTGACTTACAAAGAGCATGTACAATGTTAGCAGTCACCCAAGTAGTACGGATGGTTTTCCAACTACTACTCAATAGCCCTTGAAGCTAGGCAGGGGCAGACTTTTTTGATTTGTACACAAGATAAGCAAATATACCTTCATCCAGTTTCCCCCCAAGCCATGAGAAAGACTTAAAATCTGTGAACACTGTTCTAGGGGTAAGAGAATCAATTACAGAGAAGAAGTCCAGAAGGTTTTGTAAGTCTCTTTCTTAAGCTTTTACTTTTCAACAAACTCTTCCATGTTTACAATGCACTGTACTAAATGTCTAAGTCACGTGACCATAAGTCATTATATGAATTTTAGAGGACAAAACATTGTTATCAATCTTTTGCAGCTGAAAAAAAAATCGACTCAGACAGGATACGCAACTTTCCTACACTTACACGGTAGAACTGAAACCAGAAAGCAAGTATTTTTAATTCCATTTGTGTCTATTTTATATATTTTTACGGGTTCTTAGACACAAAATATATTAATGAGCATAGAAACCTGTCATTAACTTCTGTTATCGTTCACCTTATTTCATGGAACTTCATAGGCTTGTATTGCCAACTCTGCAAACAGTATTCCTTAGATCCAATAATATGTACTATAGAACAATTGTTCCTAAGATGAAAAATGTAATATGTCAATGGAAAGAAGTACACAGCCCTGAAAATTATTATTGAAGTATTTGGAAGACTGATGGGATTCACACAAGAAGTAATACATTAAAGAAGATCAGATGGTAAATTGGAAATGGTTAGGAGTAAAATGAATTTTTCTAACTTCCATGTTTTCTATAATGGTTATGTACTACTACAGTGATGATTGAAAAAAATATCACAGTGAAGGTTCATAAGTTAAATTCCCAGAGACACTGAAGTATTACAAGCTTAGAAGTGTGTGTTTAGTTTCACGGGGTCAAAATCAGACGGTTGGTTGGAGTCTTAGTCTTTATCTAGTAGTTATTTTCCAACCAGATCAATAGTGTTTCTTACTATCTCATTCAGATCTAGAAGGACCAGTATTTTCTCTACCTCACTGAGCGGAGGGTAAAGGAATTCAAGAAGCTAGAATTCAAGGCTGTACTTACATGGTCAGCTAACCTGGAAATCTACTAAAAGCCAATGGCATAAAAATTACTGTTCAGAATTAGAGAATTGGGGGTGGGGGGCAGAGCTTTATCCTAGAACCAACAGTGTGAGGGGGGAGATGCAGAGGTCTGAGAATTACCATTCATCTTTGTAAATGATCTTGCCTTTTAAAACTAACCTGGCCGAGGATCCTTGCTCACAGAAAAGGAAATAAGTATCATGAACCAGCCTAAATGTTTCTTCGAAAGAAAAAAAAAAGTTAGCTCCTGCCTTTTCCAGTCAGCTAGGGACAAGGTTCCTTCACAGACTCCTCCTGTGACTGGGGACACATTTCTTAGCTTTCCTGGCCTCTTCTTTTGTTTTGAAGCAGTCTTCCTTCTCTATCCATCTCCAGGACCTTACCAAACACATACATTTATTTTATCACCAAAAGCTTTGCCCACTTATCACATTAAGGAATGCCTTCTAGGGTGGGAAAGCATTCCTTCTTCCCCAGAGACTGTCCATGCTGCATAGCTCATTGCAACTATGCTAAATATTCTCTCAGTTGGTTGAAAAAATACAAGCAGTATCAGCTGAACCTACAGAAAGTCAGGCATGTGCTTTCACAATACTAGACTTCTGATGAAATTCAAATTGCCAGATTCTTTAACTTTCCTAAACACTATCTCTGCCCAGAGGGTGTACTCTGTGAAGGCTCTGTTGGTGACAGCAGCTGGCTGTTTCAGACAGAAGGTGGCTAGATTCTGCAATGCAAAAGTGAGGATCTGAGAATCTAGTGGGTGGATGGCCAAATGCTCCTGGGACAATGGCTTCTGGCTTTTCTCAGTGGCTCACACAGTGAAAGAAAACCTCTAGCATTTCATAGGATAAGAGGGGATCATAATTAAACTGACTAAAATAGCACCGGGGCTGAGCTGACGATTTGGAAGATGGTGCCCATTCAGAGTGAAAGGGAAGTAAAAGACACTAGCGGGGTGGGGACTTGAGGGTGGGGGAAGGGGATGGAGGCAGTTTCCTTGAAAGACCTGAAAGTGAGCAGCAGGAAAGATGAAAGGATAGGGGTTACACACAATAGCATATTCTTCTCCACAGCACCTAATTCTCCTGCTCAGTATTCATCACTGTCGGGGCTCTGTGGAGCATTCAATGGGGGCTTTATGTTGAGCCTCATTATCCACTCAAAGATAGGGAGCACACCATGCAAATGAAGCAAAGACTACTGATAGGCTGTTAAAATACTGCAATTTGTCAGCATTTAGATAAACAAATGAAGGGCATACTGTGTGTGTGGGAGGTGGACCCCCGGGAGCTTTCTGGGTATTTTGACACTTATTGTGAGAAATATCTTAAATGTCCCCAAAGTGGCTCCCTCCTTATCATTTAAAGAGAGGATAAAGAGTTGCTAATTTGCTTATAACTAAGATAACTGGGAGACTGGAAGCATCTCTGCTTTCATCCTTTGGTGTTTATTCCGCTGATTAATGTCCTCATTAGGTTCAAGCTTCCTGGCTGTCTGTTGCTCATACAGCCTCTAGAGGAGACACCTTTTAAGCCTTTTAATCCATTTGCAGAGGAAAGCTCATGCCCACGCACAAGAGAGCACACGCGCACGCTCGCGCGCGGGCGCGCACACACCCACACAGAAACACACACACATAGCAGCAGCAGCAGCAGCAATGGCAGCATTAGCAGCTCGTGAACATTTTAGTAAAATGAGTTTTAAGCCTCCCCATAAGAATGTGAAAACATTATTCTCTGTGGAGAAACAAGAAGTTAAGGCTTCTGTTTTTGAAATATTGCTTTCATTTTTGCAACAACTTAGGGTACTGATTAAAGAGAAACAATAAAATTATCCATGTTAATTTTTCTGCACTTGCAGGCTTCATCCCTTCTGTTGGGGGAGGAGGGGATGGGAGCACATGTTAAAGAAAATCTGCGAAGAGGCCAACAAAGCCGCCTTTGGTGATCTAGTCTATTCTCTGATTTCTTAAAAGACTTTTAATGATGCTCTGGTGACAGTACCTTAGAAATCAGATCGAATCAATTGTAGCACAATTTCAAAAGCGAGATTATGGGACAATGGGTTCCCATCTCCTCTCAGAGTAAGCATGGCCACAAGGCCGCCTGCCTAAGCTTATCCACAGCTGTTGCCCAACCTAAAGCTCTGAGGCACATCCCTACCCTGCCCCAACCAGGAGGCAAGCCCTGGTGGCATGAGCTCCCATCAATCTCCATTTATTCCACAAAGCAAGTATCACTAAAGTCTCATTTGTGATTCTTTGCCACTCGGGCCTCCACACAAACTTTTCTTTGTAAGAGAATGATGTGGACTTAATTAAGTGTGGTAACTTATATGTAAGGCCGCATTGAGAACGGAGATGTGGTGCAGATGCGGTGTGAAATGATGGCGAATTAGTCTTGTGAAGAACACAAATCGGGGTGAGCGACCATTATCTGGGACTAAAAGAAGTTACTGGGCACTCAATTATCACCCCCTTTGTTAGCACAACACACCAGATGGTTACAACACTGAAGAGTTTTCTATTATCCTAACATTTTCCTAGCCTGTCTTTTCTTCTTCTCCAATTTGCCATAAGATGATTACCTTCTTATGGGGAGTTGATTGTTGGGAAGGATGCTGGGGGTCGTGCACAGATTCCGTGGGGAGAGGCAGGAAAGGGTGTGCCTTGGGCAGGAGAGCTGTTGATAGGCTGTGCTCTGTAACTCTGGCCTCACTCCTTCTGCTTGGGTCTGCCACTCCCTCTCTGCCCTCAAATACAGAGGACACTGTATTCGAATGTGACCGGCTGCACTGCCTTCTGTCAAGGCATTTCCAGCCAAGTGAGCAGTTTTTTTTTCTTTCTTTCTCTTTTTTCTTTTCTTCTTTTAAGGAACTGAGAGGTCCTCGATAAAATTAATTCCCACTCATTGGCAGCACTGAGGCGTCAGGTGAAGACAAAAGCAGAGGACGACGAGCTCTTGAATACAGAGCTAGTCATTAACTCAGGGCACCCAACTCTATCATCCACTCACCCCTCCCTGGCTCCAGAGACTGGAGGAAAAATAACAATCCACGGTAAATAAATAAATAGAACTCCCCACCGTGGAAACCTATGATGCAGGAAATCCGACTGGGAACTTACAGAATTGGAGGTGATTGGAGTTATCTTATGTTCTTCCCACCCCAAAATCTTCCTTTTCAAAGGAAGAGACATTGGTGATATGGCAGAAGTCATGTTACTTTCTTGTTTATTGGTGAATCACTGCTTGGGGGGGGGGGGCATGAAAAACGTTTACTAGAGAAGACTAAGCAGTTCTAAATAAATTCCAGATTAGTGGACTCTATAACTCATAGGAAGATGAGAAATAGCTTCTACTGACCATAATTCTGCCCTGGGTCCCATCTCTTTCCCATCTCTTTAAAGATGTCCTGTCCCTCAGCGAGATTATAATAATATGCAGCAATTTTCAGACTCCATGATCATCCAGCCAGAGACCCTTTACCCTCTCCACCCTGTTGTTATGGTTGCCTCTGTTTGCTAAACACAGTGGTGGGCTGCAGGCAGTGATGCCTCTGTGACTTCCCTGTTGAAGACAAAGCCAGCCCTGGTGGTGTCTGCTGGAAACCTTATCGTGTGGCTTTCAAGGCTGGCACCCACATCCTACTTTGGGGTTAGCCAAATAAAATTATATTTTGGTTTAGTACTGCTAGCTCTGAGGAAATGGTGGGTATGATCTCTGGTTCAGAGTTTATGTTTACTTAAACTGTGGACACTGTGAGACACACGTCCATTTTCCATAACTGAACAAAAGCTTCCCCTTCCTAGCTACTCCCCAGCAGCTTCCAAAAGGAAACTTTGGCTCTCTCATCCTCCTGAGTGAGTTCTTATTTAAGGCTACAGATGCCATAGTATTACTGGGTCGAGCAAAGGCAAATCCAAATGATGCCAAATTATAATGTAAAAAGTAGACACTAAACACCAAAAGCTGTTTATTACGCACAAACACACAAAGCCACAAACATGTATTGCAGAGATCTAGTTTCAACCTTGACTTTCCTGTAATAAATGAAACTGGCTATACTAGCAAAATGAATAATCAAGTGGTGATAATGTCTGGTTTGCTTAGATTGCATCAAAAACAGACATTTTCCTCTAAATAACGACTGCAACAAAAAGGACTCATCAGAAATCCCCCAAACATGACTATGGCTGCAAATTAAAAATGTTACATATCCTAGGCCCAGATGCTACACTTTTGTAATCAAATGCTGCTTTTATTTATTTCTAAAATGAACTCCAAATGTGTGGTGATTATCTTTTAATATAACACAGTAATCAACTTGAGAGTTAAGAAAAGAGAGTTCAGACAAAACTTAAAAAATAATTAATGTTATGCTACTTGTTAATGCCAGATAAATTCCTGAGGTTTAAGTGACACTTGAAATCCGTGTCACAGTGTTGATAACTGTATCTAGAACATGGGGTCCACAGACAGGATAGGCAAGAGACTGTCAAAACTCCCAAGAGCTCTATGCCACTGCAAAAGCACATCCTTTTTACTTTTTAACAAGAGGTTATTGTCTCGAATATCGCTCCTTGCCTTTTTTTCTCAGTTCAGTCATGGCTAGAAGAAAGCTCTCTAGTACTCACACACATTTAGACATAAAGAGTGACAGAGATCTGGCAGCAAAATAGGTAAAGGGACACATTAGCTGGGGCTGGGTGGAAAGGGATCACACAGAGTTAAGAGTTTGAAAGTATTGTCTTCACCCTCTTAAGTTTTTAGACTCCTTATTGTATGAGGAAGACACAAGCCAGAATCATATCCATATCCTCAGTTTTTAACAACATCATTAAGTCAATGGTGGGAACTGAGATATGAAGTATCTTGAGAAAACATTTGGTGAGATAGATGACAGAAGCCTAGGTAGTTCTTCTCATTGGGAAAGTTAACTAAGAAAGTTGAAGACCTAGACTATTACGTACATTTCTAATTTTCAGTATTGGTACTACTTTAGAAATGTTGCAAAGGCTAAGTTAAAGATGCTCTTGGGATAAGTCAGGACTCTAAGCCAGAAATTCACGATGGAGAGTAACAATTCAAGTTATTTCAGCCAAAGCATACTATCTCAAGATCAAATAGACAAGAAAACTAAAAGAGCTGAGTGAAGGGGGATCTTAGAGGTCAGTGCTGAGCTTGGATGAGTCTGCATCTTGTAGGATCCTGTAAAAGGCTTTGAGGATGTGTGGGCCTAATGAAGATGACTCTTACATACTGCTTTATCCCTAACTGAGGCTTCGCTTTTATTTTGAAAATTGTCTTCAGTATTACTGATATATTCCCATTTAAAATATTGAGCTCTATTCATTTGGCTTCTAATAAGAACACTGGGATTATCCGGGAAAAAAAACAACTCAAGATAAAACTTCTACTAAATCTATGACATTTTGGCAACATCTTAAAAATTGAAGCTGAGCTTAAAGAATCCTGTCAGAGGAGTGAAGGACACCACAAAAAAACCTACAGAATCCACTAACCTGGGCTCATAGTGGCTCAAAGAGATTAAAAGAGATTTAAAAAGACCCCCTTTCTCCTACTGAGCCTAGCCTTAATCAGAGTCTAGTCTCACTGCAAGTTGATATACCATGTTTGGTTGATATCCAAGGGAGGCCAGCCCTTTTCTGACAGGAAACAGAAGGGAAGTGGAGTATGGGAGAGGGGGCTTGGGGGAGGAACTTGGAAATAAGGAAGGAGGAGGGGAAGAACAGATATTGAGGTGTAATATATAAGAGAAGAATAAATTTTTAAAAATTAATTAAAAATAGTAACTTGACACACTGCTACTTAAATCAATGGGTCAAAATTAATGGATAAAAGTTATCATCTTTGATTTTGTAGATTGTAATTTGAAATTTGCTTTTCTTAAATTTTACTTAAATAAAGTATTTCTTTTAGTTTTGAGATTATGGTACAATTACACCATTTCCCTTCCCCTTTCTTCCTCCCAAACCTCCCATACACCCACCTTTACTCTCCTTCAATTTTATGGCCTTTCCTTAAAGCAGCTGTTGCATGCATATTTGTATATACGTATCTATTCCTAAACACATAAATACAATTTTCTCGGTCTGTATAATGTTACTTGCATATGTTTTTAGAGCTGATCATTTGGTGCTGTGTAGTCAATTGGTGTGTTTTCCCCTGTGAAAGACTAGTTCTCTGCTCACAGCATTTCTTAGTCGCCTGTAGATTTTTGAGTCCTCATGGGCTTTTCATGTTTCATTTCCACATGGCTTTTTTAAAAATTGTCCTTGTTTAGCACATACATCAGCCGTTGTTCTGGTAAGATGTCATGAGTGTAGCCTGTGGCATTAGTAAGAGGCACACCCTCCCAGCATATTTTCTGATCCTCTGACTTTTAAAACCTTTTTTTGCCTATTTTCCACAATGATCCCTGAGTCTTAAAGTTGTTTTGCATTTTTAGGTATTGAACCCTGCAGCTCTGCATTTTGATTGGTTGTGGTTTTCTGCAAGGGTCTTCCTTTGTTGCAAAGAGAAGTTTTCATGATTATGGGAGAGGACTACACATATCTGTGGGCACAAGGACAAATATTTAGAGTGTAGTTAGGGATTTATGCTAACTGAGCAAACTGACAGTTGTGAGTCCTTCTCTAAGATCTATGACTTCACTAGCCCTGGGTAGTTGGTTATGTTCCCAGTACCAGGCAAGATTTTCTTCCTGTTGTGTGGGCCTTAAGTTGGATTAAAAAACTGTTGGCTACCATCCGGTAATGTGACCCACTACTGCACCCTTAGGGTTATCAGGTCATCGTTGTGGTTTATACACTCATAGATAGGTGGGACTATAAGTTGCATCCTTTCTTTGGAAGCTTGTATGGTGCCTTCTAGTACTGTTAAAACTAGTCCTCCAGGAGGAGACATTTGGTTCAGTGTCAGCTCAGGGACTCTGAATCCTGTGTCTGGAGCACATGGCATCTTCAGCAATAGATAAGTTAGTCTCATGCCCTTCAAAGAAACGATGTTTAAATTTTAAATCTTATTCATCAGCCACACTGAGATAAATCTGCATACCTAATATTTACTTATTTAAGTGTATAATTTAATTATATTTAATGTTTATGAAACATTGCATCTATCCTTACAATCTAGTTTTAGTAAGTTTTTATTAACCTCTAAATTCCATTTTGCTCATTTCCAGTCAATTCCTATTCTTACCTGGGTGAAGCAAATATAGTTTCTATTTATATGATTTTTGCCTTTTCTACACATTCTATATAAATATGAAATCATATATTCCTTAGTCTTTTTTTTTTTGGCCTGGTTTTGATTCTAGTTAAATGATAATATAATTTTCACCCCTGATGTGTGTGTGTGTGTGTGTGTGTGTGTGTGTGTGTACTTACTGTGTATATAGCAATGCATGCATATGCATGTATATACAGATGAATATGAAAGCTACAGGTTAACATCTGGCATTGAGCTGCTAATGTCTGCAACTCATTTCTTGAGGTTTACCCATTGATTCTTAAGCTTTCTGATTCAGCTAGACTACCTGGCAGGCAAACCCTGAAGATCCTTAGAGCTCTGCATTGTAAGAATTAACATTATTGGCCTGTGTTACCACTTCCACATTTTATATGAGTACTGGAGATTTGAACAAAGGTTCTGTTCCTTATGCAGCAAGCACTGAACCATCTCCTCAGATCTCATTTTCCCTTATATATTAACTGCTATACCTTTTATGAATAAAAGACATTTTGTTTGAACATTCACCAGTCTATAGATTATTTCCAGTTTTTTCTACTGTAAATGATATTGATGTGACTATCCATATCTAAAAACTAAAAGAATATAGAGGCTTCTTTTTAACCTGAAACCTAAAACTACAGTATGTATGTTATAACCTTATATTGTGAGGCAAAACAAGTGTAGATGCATAGTTTGTGTTGCTTCTGAATTTAAGAACTACTGTCGGAGAACTTATCTGGCTACCAATACTTTGGGAATTTGGAGATTTTATAAGAAAGGCAAACATTTGGCATCCAGGACTATGGCAGCCATAGCCATATGTGCTCAGAGGGAGTTTACACAGGAGTCACTAAGATTTTAGAGGAACCGTTTCTCACATATTTTTGAAAATACGTTTTATCTTCTAGCTTCTAAGAATTTTGACATTTTTTCTTTATGGAATTCAATTTTCTTTCCTTTCCTCCATTCTTTCTTATTTCAAACCTGATGACCAACCTGTAGGCTCCCTAATTTGAATGTATAGTCACTAAGGGAGCAAACCTTTCGAGACATCCATTAGTTTCACAGGTACAAAGGTGAAGAGCCAGGAGAGATGGACAACGCCCCCTTTTGAGTTCCCATGTCTCCTTATGCCTCATGTCTACATTAATTTGAATCCACTGAATGAAATTCCAAAGCATCTTCAAGTTTGGAAGTCAGGAACACTAGCTCCAGATTACAAAAATGTGCATTTGGTTTAGTGTTGTTAAGAACTCAAGGATATACATGTCATAAATATGACCTTTGAGAGGAAGATCAAATATAAATGTTATTTTTCATTTTATTCATTCATTTGACAGTATTAATGAAGCATCTAGCTTGTAGTAAATACATAAATACATAATGGTTATAAAATTAGATAAGATTCCTGTCTTATTAAACATAACCCAGGAGGAAAACAGAGATTATGATATAATTAACAAACAATAAATAATATAAATAATAATGAATAATGACACAAACTGAAAATAAAATTGCATTTGAATTAAATGCTAAATGGAAATCTATCAAGAGATTCTATTTAGTTAGAAAAGAGAAAAATATTTAACTGTGGGAAAAACCCATAGAGCTGTAATCTGAGATATAAATAAATTGCTTAAATTTAAATTTTATTTTATTTTTTATGTGTATGAGTGTTTTGCCTGAATGTATGTCTGTGTTTCCCATGAGTGTCTGGTGTTCTTAGAGTCCTGAAGAAGGTGTTATATTTTCTGGCAATGAAGTTACAGACAGTTCTCAGCCAGCATGTGGGTTCTAGTAATTGAAACTCATCCTCTGAAAGAGAAGCAAGTATACTTAACTGCCATGTCATCTCTCCAGCTCCAACAAATAAGAATTAATTAGGTGAAAAGAAATTTCTGAGAGCATGGGAAACCTAAAAGCATTGGTTAGTTTTATATAATTTGACATAAGCTAAAGACATTTAAGAAGAAGAATTCTCAAGTAAGAAAATGCATTCATGATATTGGCCTTTCTTGTAGGCAAATCTGTTGCACACTTTCTTGATTAATGATCGGTGCGGGAGGCCCTAATGCACCCTGGGCAGGGGCAAACCTGGGCAAATGATCACGAGTTGTATCAGAAATTAGGCTGAGCAAGCCATGAGGAGCAAACCAGCAAGGAGCCCTCTTCCACAGCTTCTGCTTCAGTTCCTGTCTGGAGTTTGGGCCTTAAAGACCTGTCCTGACTCTCCTCAGTGATCCAGTGTAACCTGGGAGTTGGAAATGAAATAAACCATTTTATTCCATGTTGGTTTTGGTCATGGTGTTTTGTCAGAGAGTTAGAAACTCTGACATTACCACATCACATTTCTCACATGTGATAAATGCCACATGGAAAACCCTGTCACAGGAAGAAGCACTAAGAAATTGAAAAGAGAAATGAAGTGAAGGAGATAGAAGAAAGAAAAGGAGTGAGAGAGAGACAGAAAGAGGGAGAGAGAGGAAGAGAGAGAAAGAGAAAGAGAAAGAGAAAGAGGGGGAGGGAGGGAGAGAGAGAGAGAGAGAGAGAGAGAGAGAGAGAGAGAGAGAGAGAG
>JANHMN010000002.1:200264231-200279340 GCA_030674055.1 Rhabdomys pumilio | reverse complement strand
AGAGAGAGAGAGAGAGAGAGAGAGAGAGAGAGAGAGAGAGAGAGAGAACACTAAGTACTTAAGTACTGTGTGATGGCTTCAGTGTCAACTTCTGGGTTCAAGATCAATTAAGAGGCTTGTGAGGCACCTCTGGGTCTATCTGAGGGGATTTTTCTGGGGAATATTAACTGAGACTAGGAACTTGTATTAAATATGAGTGACATATTCCTGTACCATCACTCAACTTCTTGACCAACAATGACAGACTGATATACTCAAAACTTGGAAACCAGGAACCAAAAGTAATCTTTTCTCTATTAATTTCTGCCGAGAATATTGTCATAGAAACGTGAAAAACAAAAACAAACTAGCGCATGTCATTCATACAAAGGAAGAGAAAAAAACCTTGTTAGTGTATCACAAAGTCTAAGATGTAGGTGGAGATCAAGTAAAGAAAAGGAGAGGTGGGCATAATGTGTGCTCAGAATACAACAGGAAGACGAACTGATGGGGGTGAACCTACTCTTAATCGTTCTGAGGGAGTAGATTGGGGAGACACAGTGGGAGAAGGACTAATAGGTGGTGTTAGACCTACTTGGAAAGAGTGCCAGTTTTCCATAAAGAGTGAAACGATAGCTTAAGTTGAAGCAGTGATTAGAGATTTTGAAATATACAATATTGAGATGTATTAGCAAAAAAAAAATAATCTGGTTAAATTGAGAAGCTAAGAAATGAAGGATAATTTTCATACTGAGATAAATGCTGTGATTTGTGATGTAGCGCTCAGATGAAGGTCAGGCTGTTACTTACTTCAGAAAATAAGGCTTTGTTGGGTCTTTAAGATGCTTAATCAAAGTTACTTGTATAATTATAGATAGCTCAAAGTTTAAAGACATGAATTAAAGATTAGACCCTCAACCGTCGTAGTGGATATGTAAGGAGAACTATGCAGCTAAAATATTCTAGAGAGATTATGAATTAAGAAAAGAAAACCAAAATCTAGTCAGCAAGTAGAGAAAAGGATCCAGTCCTAAGTTCAGAAAAAGCATTTAACAAGTGTGAAACATTGATACAGAAGCAGTGGGGAACTAGTGTGCCAAGAAGGGAAGAATCAATAACAAGTGTGACTGTGAAAAATGATGGCAATGAGTAAATATTCTTTGAATTTAATGGTTTTTTTTCATCACAATAATCAGAGCTTATTTCAGTGGGGTACTGGGCCATGCACTTACTGGAATGAATTGGCTATTATGTCTACTGATTTCCAGCCCCAACAGATATTATTTTTTATCCCCAACAAAAGAAATCAATAAAGATAATGTACCGAGTTGATTCTTGAGTAATTGGAGAGTAGACCCAATCATCAATATCACTTGTCAGGGTAGCCACAAGCCAGATTTAAAATATTTTCTCAACTCTAATTCACATTATGTTCTTTTCTTTTTGTCGCTAATCCATGCATTATATTAGAATACAATATTGACTTTGAAAAATATTTGTTTTTGAATTGGCCTGATACCTGACTTTCTTTTTAAACTATGTTCTTCTCTAAAATAATTGATATTTTGAATTCCAGCTTTAGAAAGTAGCAAGGAGGTATGAGGATTCCTTCTTAATTTAAGAAGATGTCTTAAAATTAAAGAGAAATTAAAATTAAAATTAAAATTAAAAGACCAATTAAAGAGAAACCTGAATAAGTTCATATAAAAGACACTCTAATGAATGAATAAAATAATGGTATGAAAATACACAATGTCAGTATTAAGAGTTAGCCATTTGTACAAATAAAAGGTTGTTTCAAAATTTAAACTTACTATTTACCAAATAAAGACCAAATCCCTTAAATATCTCCTTCAAATTTTAAATCAAATTATCTTTGAAAGAAAATACTGCTCAATCTATACACAATTAAGCCTGAAGTTAACCTAAAGAAAATGTTCTCAAAACACAAATACATTTTGAGTAATTCAGAAAAAAGAAAGAAAAACATTTTAGCTCTTTTTTTACATATCAGAATCATCATTACATCATTTGCCAAAGATAAATCAAACTCAAATAAAAAATTGGAAATGCATAAAAGTACATGTACTGTCCACAGGAAAGCAGATTTGCAACAATACAATTCTTCATACTTAACATCTAACATGATATGGAAATGAATGCTTGGAAAGATCCAGCCAGAATATGTTGTCCTGCATGTATGTTTTACCATAGTTTATGAGACATATAAGTCAATGAGTCACTCCATGGACAGTTATCTTGAGTATCAAGCATACAAATACAATAGCCATTGGACAAAAGTGGTGAGATTACCCCTGGTCTTGAGTTTACATTCTCTGAAAAGACAGTGTATAATGTTTGACTTCAGTAGAAGTCAGTGAGAACAAGTGGTTCTTTGAAGATGAAAACTTCATCCAGGTGGGAAAAACAGGGGTAAGAAGGTAAGAAGCTTTCTAGGGCTTGGTTGCAAAGAAATCAGAAAAATTCAAAGAAGCAATTCTAGACAACCAGGAAAGAAATGAATATGTTACAACACAGTTCATTGCGGCAAATATGAGTAAGTGAGCTCTAAAACACATATAGTATATGTGAGCTCTAAAACACATATAGTATATGTGAGCTTTAAAACACATATAGTATATGTGAGCTTTAAAACACATATAGTATATGTGAGCTTTAAAACACATATAGTATATGTGAGCTCTAAAACACATATAGTATATGCTTTGCAAAAGCAAAGTTCTGCCAGCCCCCTAGTTCCCCAAAATACCAAGAATACAAGAGTCTGGAGCTCTGAAGATATTCTCAACCACAACAACCAAAGAAGAAAAGTATGCTTTCGATTAGCGTCTCATCTTAGTGAGTTTAGTTTGCAAATTTTCTGTGGTTTCATTAAACTGAACTAGAAAGGCATCACTGAAGAGATCTATTGCTTTGGGAAACCAAGTTAGAAGCCAGCTCAAAATCTGGCTCCTTCTTGCAGTCAACATTGCAACCACTGATGAGCTTGGTTTAGAGACTTATCACTTCTAGAGATACATAAACATGCGTCAATCTAAGATATAGAGGTAATCCATTCAGACAGAGAAAGATAGATATATATCATATGTACATATATATCTATATATCACATCACCAAATCTTCAATGAAAACCATAAGGTAAAAAGAATGGAAAAGGTAAGAGTTGTGTATAATGACATTCATGTGTCAAAGATGTTGTTGCCCTCTCTGAACATATTTTTGTAAACTTGTAGAATTATAGCATCTTTCTCTGAGTTTTTAGTTTTGGAGAGGGAGTTTCTGTTTCACATTATATCCAACTGGTCTTCATTCTCATGATAACAAAAATGTGGACACATTCCCCCAGTGCAACATCATGAACCTTCTTCTAGCTTCTCGCTTGATGCCTAAGGCCACATTCAAGTCAATGGCATGCCTCATGTGGTCTACAGTTCCCACCCTCCCCCAATACCACTAACTTTTAAAGCTTGAAAATTTGACATTGACATCAAATATGGATTGTTGTATGTTCCAGAAAAAAATGAGAAAAAAATAAGTCCAATACTCCTGTGTTGATAATTAACTAGAATGTAACAGCTGATTTGCTGATATATAGCACATACCCCCTACCTCACTGTACATTTTATATATTCTATTTCATCTTTTCATTTACTTTCAAGCCTTCATTTGTTTCTGTAATATTAGCTGCTACGTGTCTTCCTTTAATCCACAATCACACTCTTGTCAGCTCTTTTACCCCCAATACTGAAAATGACCTTGAGATTGACATCATTATGTTGTACCCATCCTATGATGAACACTAATACTTTATATGAAAAGTTCTTTTACCCCAAATATCATGGAAATACAACAGAATAATGGCGGACATAAAAGTAAACCATCTGTTATTAGAAGAAAGTTAAGGTTATGTGGGTCTTAGTGGGGAAAGAAAACTGTATTCCAGATGACTTGCTCAATATTTGAGATCCTTGGCTTCATGTTTATCTTATGGTAATAAGCTATCAAGCTATTTTAGCACAGAAAGTTTCAAGCCAAGTGTTCAACCATCTGTCTTGATCTTTGCCTAGACTGTATGCACTTGAGGATAACAGCCATATGTTTTTGCTTAGTAGTGTTTACCTAGTGGTATGTCCCTAACACATGGGAGACTTAAAAGACATGTTTCTAGAAACTTGGGAGTTACAGTCTCACCATGCATGATTGCTTCTCATGGCATCTGTCTCTAGCCAGGTCTGCCTCACAGATTTCCAGACAATTGAGTCAGAACCACATATTACAACTTATTGAGTGGCTACAGAAATTCCTATTCTATTAAAGTTGCTGAAAATGGTTGGGGTACATAGAGAGGAAGAAAGATTTTATGATACAGGCAGCCAACTCTGTACATCAAAATACCATCTTCTTTTTGTTCAACCTTGAAACATCTTCATCTAATTAGTTATTCTTCAGTTTGTTTCCTGAGGCTGATGAACAACTGGCTTGCACTTAAAGCCAGACATAAAGCTAGGTTGAGGCAGACATTTTCTATCTACTGCTTCATCTAACAGCTCTGGGGTATATTTAAAAACTCTTGTTGTGAGATTGCCTATATTATTACCACCTGTGACCTTCCCTTTGATAGCTTTCCATGTTTAGTGAGACTACTCTATTCCATTCTGAGCACTAATTTGGAAGGAGAAAGTCACTTAGTTACATGTGAACAAGATCTAGGTCTGATACAAACCAAAAATATAAGCCACGGAAGGCAATGTGGGATAGGGATAGACATTTTCTTTTCTTTCTACATATTCTTCTTCCCATATTTTAATCAGTTACTTTAGCCATATAATACCATACCTCAAGAATTTAGGACAGGCTACAAGCAATCTACAGGAAGGTCATGATTCTTTGCCCATTGGAGTTTTAATGTGAGTTAGGGTAGGGGGTTGAGCCTTAGCAAGAAAAGGATAAATTGAAATAAGAAATCTCCCTAATTATCTGGAGGGAGTAAGTTAAGAAGGAAATTTTATTATTTATTTTGGTTCAGTATTTGAGGGAGTATAGTCCACATTGTTGGAGAAATCAAGGTGATAGGAAGCTGTTCACATTCTAATAGTAGGTAGGAAAGAAAGGGCCAATGGTAGGATAGAGATCGAAATCACAAGGCTTGAGTTCCTGTAACTCAGTTCTTGAGTGAATCCCTACCTTCTAACATTTTTACAGCATCACAACATAGTACTTTCATCTAGAAATCAAAAATTCAACTAAATGAGCCTGGAAGGAACACTTCACATTCAGTCTATAAAATGACTGCAACAAAATACTGAAACAACAGACTTACTGAGAAAAAGCTTCTTTGACCCTATGATTTCAGAAGTCACAGTACATAGTGACTTGGTTCTGCTGCTGTGGGTCTGTGAGTACTATAGTAGATTGTGGTGCAAGAATGTGAGTTGCACAATATGTCATGGAACAGGAGTTGGTGACAGAGGAGAGCTGTTTAAGCCTAGCATCTGAGAGGTTAAGCAGAAAGAGAGAAAAGGAACATAGACCCAATATCCAATGACTTATCTTTCTCCGACTGTGCCACAATCTTAAAGGTTTTACCATGTCCCAGAAATATGAAACTCAATAACAAAACCTTAACCTTTGGGGGACAGTAAGGATTCCAAGTATCAAAAATGGATCAATATCTACAGGCTGGACTGCTTGAAGTAAAAATATTTGCCCTATGCTTCAAGGCAATACCCTGATAAGAGCTGAAACCACAGGATGCAGAGTGTATTGGTACCGTAGGGATGAATCCATTTCCTTATTTGACTCTGAAGTTTAGTTGTAGTCAACTTGAAAATATTACATGGACTTGCATTGTGACAAAACAGATCCCAAGGACTTTTCCTGTATTTTCTATAGAGAGCTAAATTCCTGCAGGAAAACGCTAAACCCAATAACAGATGTTGATGGATCTCAAAAGTTTAACAGGATGGGAACACAGAGCTCAGGACCTAAACACCAGACTGGTTCTAAGTTGAAATGAAAGTCATGTTGATAAGTGTTATGTAAAGTATTTCTGTAAACAAAACATCCAATGTTTGCAGGTGTTGCTTTTCCATCAGTGCTCGAAGAAAAGAAAGGATTCATAAGTTATTAAACCCGATTAAGTCGCTATCCTCATAGCATAGCTAATTCCTTGAAGACATAGTTCTCTCATTTACAATATCTAGAGGAGTTCGAAGCAAGGACAGTCTGTATCAGTTCATATGTCAACAAACCCACTAAGATTGGTCGCAATCAACTGATTGCAAAGTGGCTCAATATTACAATCTCCCTGGACTCTCCATTTTGCAATGTGACTTTGTCACTACTCCTATCATGTGGCAGGCTCTGATTCAAGGCCTGTTGGACCTCAACAGCTTTTGTGAGCAGTAATAGGAAGTAATACTGGACTTGTTTGAAACTTGCAATGCAAGTGTCAGCACTTGGACCTCAGGACCACCATGAGAACAAGTTCTAGATAGACTCCTAGAGGCAAAGAGTCTATCTTTTACCTGCTGACCTCATGTGTTAAGCCCAAAGTGCTTTACCCAAAACAGCAGAACTCCTAAGGCCACCCATATACAGGAGAAATCATAAATGGCGTTTGCTTTAAACTACCATGATGTAAGAGACAGCCAGTAGATTAAGCAGAACTATTCTATCAATAGATAATGGGTGAGACTGACTAGTAAACTACAGAAGTACCTCTCTGTAGAATGGGTAGTTTCAGAGATTTATTCAAGGAGAACTCTGCTAATCAGACCAAGGAAGGTTTGAAAAAGGGTTTTGTTGTTGTTGTTGTTGCTGCTGCTACTGTTGTTGTTGTTGTTGTTTTGTTTTCCTGACATGGATTCAGCCACTCCAGTTTACCCATCACACCTTGGCTATCTTAGCTGTCCCCCCATTTTCTTTTTGGAGTCCCTTTCCTCATTTTGTTCAAGCTCCCACTGCTTCTGGGGAAGTGAGAGCAGCTGTAAGTTTGTGGTTCAGGCCTCTGTGAGAATTCTGGGCCCCCCAGTTTATCACTTTTCTCTACTCCAGGTCTGCTAAGTCAACCTTTCAAGCTTGTGTTTTTCCATGTATGAACTCTGGGGACCCAGATTCTTTGATCCTTTGTGTACAAGTACTTATTAGGCTGGGGAGTCTCCTTGGCTCCATAAAGACAAGGTGATTTTGCTGTGCTACTATAGTCTCAGATACTGCTTAGTTACAGAATGTAACTCCGACTAGAAAGGGAAGCATCTTCATCCCTAGATTTTCATCCTCAGCCTGTAAATGCCCTTCTGGTTCTCAGGCTCCTGGACATAGAGCCTCAGGATTCCCAACTTCCTGTCCCTCTCCAAAGCCAATACTGCTTTTCCCAGGGACTGGGGAGTCATGTTTGAAAGGGTCAGTCCCTGGAATTCCTTGTGCTAACAGCAGGGAGACAACCACCCTTGTCTCTTAATTGGCACAGGAAATGAGCAAAGTTGAATATGTGGGTCTCCTGCTATTAGAAACCTTTAAAAACAACAAGCTTAGTTGAATTTGTCTTACAAGGGTTGTGGGAGTGGGTCTAGAAAACTGAGAGCTACCTGGGTAATTTAATGAAAAACTTACGGCTCTTTTGATTTTGTAAAAATAAGAAAAGTCAAACCAAACATGGGAAATTGTTCCTAAATATTAGAGACTCTGAAGTCTTCCTCAAATTTTACTTGTTTTTTTTTTTTTTTTTTTTTTTAATTCTGGTGTAATAAATGCTTCAGAATACAGCCCATGCAGTTTACATTCCCACCCATGCCTCCTCCTATGTCTTCCTAACTGCTATAAAAGATCTGAGAACCTCTCTGTTCTGTTTCTCCCCCCTCTCCTCCTTTCCCCTTTCCTTCCTCCTCCTCTCCCCTCCCCCTCTCCTCCTTTCCCCTTTCCTTCCTCCTCCTCTCCCCTCCCCTTTCTCCTCCTTTTACTCCTCCTCCTCTTCCTCCTCCTCCTCCTCTTTCTCCTCCTTCTTCTTCTTTCTTTACCCCTTTCCACCCCCACTGCCTCTGGTAGCTATTTATTTTTAAGGATTCTTCCTTAGGTTTCAAAACTGTCAGAGTCCTTAAAACTAAAATAATTATGACAAATAGGTTTGTTTAAGGGGAATTAAAGATAGAGTCAAAAGACTCTCTAATCTCACAAAATGAAAAGAACTCACAGATGCATACCACCCACCTTTGCCACTTTCAGTGCTTACAAAGCAATTTATTTACATTTTGTTGGTGTTTTGTTTTGCTGTTGTTTTTGTCCAGTGTTTGACTCAGTCCTGGGCACAGAATAAGCACTTAATACATATTTGCTGATGTGAGTTGAAGGCCTGAGCTATTTCCTACAGATTAAGCAATTTTGACACCATAATCCCTAAATAATTCCCAGGAAGTGCCTTAAACAATAGTTTCTGTTGCAGTCACATTGGAGCGCCTGATTCCTGTCTTTTGCTGTTTGTTTCTGGTTCATATGTCAAGCCCCTGACTGCCTCTTGATTCACACTGAGAGGAAAGTGGGTGAAAACTCTAGGGCAGCAAGCCAGTTTGTTCTTCAGATCTCAGAAACTCAACTCCAAAGCCAAGAGCCTTTTTCCCACTGAGACACTAATATAATGATTATGGCTTGCAAACATTTAAAAAGAGGTGATAAAATATAATAAGAAAAGATAAAAGTGTTTTTATTAGAAATTAAGCATCTCTAGTTCCAAGGCCCACTCTATGCACAGGGAAATTGAAGTGGAATATTATAGGAGCCATGGGAATGGTTACTGAACTGTGAAAAGCCTTTGGTACAAAAAGAAGGACTTAATTCCCCCGATGCTATCAGTGAGGGGCTTATTAGGTTCTGCAAAGCCAGTGGCAGTGATCAGCAAATGTATTTCAAAATGTTCTTCCCCTTAATATTAGATGGCCATCACTGCTCCTCCTGCTTGTGGATTGGTACCCTCACTTGCCCCAAAACAGCATGATAGGGGGAATTAAAAAGACGGATTCAAAACTAAGGATATGACCTCAAAGTAGAATGAGTGGCCCAGCACTGTGTGTATACACACACACACACACACACACACACACACACACACACACAAACACACCTACACACACCAAAACGGGAGTCAATTATCTAAAAAAAATAATCAAGTCATTTAAATTCTCAAATTAATTACCCACACACCTCCAATTTTCTGTACTTATCAGCTGCATATATTAACACCTTCAGTTCTCTGAGGTAATAAAAGTTATGCATAAGTCAGGACTCATTAACTGGAATAGAAGATTGATAAACCCTGAAATATTAATGGTATATGTAAATACACCTATTAGTTTCTCTTTCCTTTCCAAAGACATGTCTTGTTAGAACTTAAGAAACTATTTCAGAATGGTATGTTTGCACACACTTGTATCTCCCACACTCAGGAACCATAGGCATGGAGATTGCAAGAAGGCCAGTCTGCTCACTTAGTAAATTCCATATCATCAGGGATACACAGCCAGCCATTGCCTCAAATCAAGATTGGGCATCATCAACAGATAAGCCAAAACAAAAAGAAGTTATGAAACAAAAAATGAAATTATTTTATTAAACAGAGGCATGGGGGGAAGACTATATTTGATTTTGAAACAAGGAAATGGATAAGTTAAACTGATTTCAAATGTCAGTAGGTCTATTTGGTTAGCATGTCATTGAATTAAAGAAAAATTTCTTCCCAACGGTTTTATTTAATAAGTTGCAAAAAGGTGCTTAGTGTGGCAACCAAAATGCAAATCCAGTCTGTAGGTTTGAAATTATAACTTGTTCTGAGAATTTGCAATTTGAGAAATCCAGAAAGATCACTAGGATCTGAAAGAAATGGGTTTATACCTGGCATTACAGCCAGGCTGAGAACGTGCCTTCCTGGATGCCCTTGCTTGTTAAGAGATCTTAAGGATTCCTCTCAGCTTCCAGTCCGTGCGCTGTTCACCAAAAGCATGGTTCTGGAATATGTGGTCTTCGGTGTGGCTGGAGGATTCAGAGCCCCACTGCTACCCATCACCATTGCTGCTCACTGGAATTGACATAGAGAACGTCCTAAACAAGGTAATTTGTCTCCAATCTTCTTAATACCTTAAGAATGCATGTGCTTACATTCAGGCTTAGCATCCCGGATCTGCTTCCACTAAGGTTTCCACATTCTTCCAAGGTTGCACATACCCGCCCAGTGCAGCTTGGGCAGCACCCGGTCTCCAAAGTCTGGGAGGAGGAAAGAGGTGAACTGATAAGAGTCACTGGCATTCAGGAGAGAGGAAAAGGGGAGAGAAAAGAGCCGGAGCCACCCTATACTGCGCCCTCAGTTGAGTCTAGAATTTCACGTTGGCCTCTTTCTTATTAGACAGGCTAAGCTGGCATCCAGGGGCTATCGACTGTCAACATAGCAGCCAGCCAAACAATTGACAAAGCCATCCCTTGAGAATGTTGAGTGAACTGACGAAAGTGCCGTCAAAGGAGTTAATGTGCGAGCTGGCACCCAGTGCCAGGCACAGCGTGAGAACCACTTACGTGGTAATTGTCCCTCCTGATGTCCCCAGCTCTGTCAAACACTGCCCCAGGCTTGCCTTTCAGCACAGGAACTGATCTCTTTTCGGTGTCTGAAATGTACACGCACTCTAAGGCCCCACTAGCCCATGGTGGGGAGTCCAGGTGGGAAAGGCTGCTGTCTCTAGCAAGTCCCCTCAGGCTCAGTTTCCAAATCCCATGGGTCTAGTAGACCCTGCCTGAGGTTTCTTGGGAACACAGGGAAGTGTTTATATGCAGTCGTGACCCAGACAGGGTTTGAGACTCCCAAACTCCTTCGGCAGGATCCATCTGGACAGGGGACTTCCTCGGTCTCAAAGGCCCACACTGTACTAAGTAAAACAGGCAAGACCCAAGAGGAGGGAATCTGTGATCTAGCAAGCACACCCGTGCTGGAGGGACGAAATATGGTCCAGGCCAGCAACTGGAGCTGGTAGAACTGGCTGAGGGCAGGTGTGAGTCATTTCTCTAAAGGTCATCACTACACTGATACAGGTCAGAAAAGTGTGATTTGAAATAGTAGAATGAAATAGGGAAAAAAATCTAAACTGTCTGTGACAGTTGTTTTTATCCACCTTAAAAACACAAGGCATGCCTTTTCATTTGTGGACTGAGGCCTAGACTGCAGAATCACTTCCCACTTGAAAAGTCTTATTGGTTCACCACTGTCCTAAATTCTCTCATCACCTAGAATAGTGAACAATCAGTGTTGAAAGGATACTTTGGCAAGGTGTGGGGGGGTGGGCAGGCAGAAATGACACACCAGGACACACCAACTGAGAGTTTTATTTAGAACATGTACACAAATTTTAGAACATGTACAGATAGATGATTACAAAACACAGCAGAAGACATAAATATGCAAATGAAAAAATATATAAATCTCAACTCTGGTGGTGCGAAGAGAGCTTCACCATTGAGAGTGCTTGCAGCTCTTGCAAAAGACCTGAGTCTGGATTTGATAGATCACCCATCTCAGTTAGCTCACAACTTCCTGCCAACCCAGTTCCTGGGGCTCTGGTGACTATGCACCCACCCACCCACATACACACATACACAGCATACATACATGTATGTACATAAAGTTAAAAAAAAAGCAAAGCTTTAACATAAACAAATACATCTCAAATGAATATTTAATATCAACTAAATCCATTCCTAATTTAAAAAAAAAACAACAACTTTTCAATGCCATACTCTTTGTCCTGACAAATTTTTTAAAGGTACCATTGCATTATAAACAATTTATAAAATACAGACTGTGTGTGTGTGTATGTGTATATATATATATATACATATATATATGTATATATATATATATATGTTATAATCTATATGCTATTAGATATTAGCTAGATAGATCAATATATAGATGATAGACAGATAGGTAGATAGATAAATGATCTATAATTCAATGGGAATAAACTCAAATGGGAATCAATTTGATGGTGCTAGTTAAAAGAGTTAAAAAAACATTTATGTGACTTGGTCTCATAATTTTATGAAAATGGGTTTTCTCTGAATTCTCTAACCCTGGACACTGGTTAATATGGCAGTCTCCATGATGGGACTCTGTTTTATCATGGACCACTAGATGATAAACCTTGGCCCTTCTCTATGGGACACCAGCATGTAACTCAGGTGCCCATGTCTTACCTCTAGAGCAATGGTTCCTAATCTATGGGTTGAGACTCCTTTGGTGATCCTTACACAGTGGTCTCCTAAGACTATCAGAAAACACAGATATTTACATTAAAATTCACAACAGTAGCAAAATTACAGTTATGAAGTAGCAATGAAATAATTTTATGGTGATGGGTGGATCACCAGAACATGAGAAACTTTATTAAAGGGCCACAGCATTAGGAAGGTTGAGAAGCACTGCTCTAGAGAAATCTAACCTGCAAGGAGGGACTTGGCTAGTGTCCTTTACCTTCCTTAGATTTTGTCTAATGTCACTCTACTTGTCTTCATCTCAGAGTATAAGATCTGTTCTTCTTGGTAAGTCGAATTCTAGATTCCTTTTACACTGGTTTGTATATGCATCTGAGTACAGCAGAGAAATAGAAAATGTCTGAATTCTATTAAAACCTCTTTCATGCTGTGTTTCTGTTTGTTTTAAAAAGTCTTAATGAAGCATCATTTTTGCAATTATAAAAATCATAGTCAAAATTAGTTGATAGTATGATTAGATAGATCTGTAAGTTGTGTTTAGAAACTACTTAAGGTGGCTGTTTTATAAACTTAAAAAGTCTCTCCCAAATGACATTTAAGCAGATGCCATTTTAAGAAGGGGAAGGGTAGTATTTATTAATATATGGTAATCAAAATATTTCAAACGTTTAGTGAAAAAAAATGCTTTGTTGAAGCTTGTTTGAAATGCCATCAGGGCTCCTGCTGCTGCCCCACCCCCATACATCCCAATTCATGTGAAAGAATTTTAAGAAAAGTATTTATCTGACAAACCAGTTGTCTTCTCAATGAGGAAAGTCAACTAGAATTATCTTCAATACAATATTCTCTATACATTATAGTACTGCCATCCTCTAAGACATCCATCCACCTGCAAACGTTTTCACCTTCTGCTGTAGTGTGAATCAACTGGCCTGCAGACAGCTTTGTTAGAAATAATCACAAAAAAATTGTTGGGTTTTTGCTTGAGTACACAACAACAAAGGTAATCTCTGGCATGCATTAAGCAATATCGACTTCTCCACTTTTACCTGGGACTTTCCAGGTTTGGGCACTGAAAATTCTGCACCCTGGGAATCCCCATAATCTAGAGTCATCACATATCCTGAGGGTATGTCTTTTGATAAATTATTCCCCTTATCTGTGACTGTTTAGCAAACTACCCTAAAGTAGAATGACTGAACAATAGACATTTTACAATATCTAGTGACTGTAGTCAAGCATTCAAGTAATGATTCTCTGTTGGACTATGTGCTCTACATGACACTGCCTGGGGTCACTCATACATTAGTAGGCAGCTAAACTGACTAGGAAGTTCCATTCCTGTGCCAGACACATCAGAGAAGTTAAAAGGCTGAGCTTGGGTTGAACTCTATCTCTGGGTTTGGGTCTCCCTACGTAGTCTCTTTAGCATGGCCATTAGAGTCTTCACATGCCAGATAAAGGCATTGAAAATGAGAGCTACATAATAAAGAGTCTACAGACAGAGCACTGAAGCTGCCAGTTTCCTACCACATGGGCCTGGAACAGTATCTCTTTGAACCTAGTCAGAGTCTGCTCATATACAAGAGGGCAGGGACACATCCTACATTTCTCAGAGAAAGAAGAGTCAAAATTTTGAGACCAATTTTAAATTGCCACATAGATACTCAGCTTTGATATAGTAATCTCAGGTACAGTTTATTTGGCCAACTGGCTCTTATTGTTCACATTATTCTGAGTGAAAAACCAAGGTTTGGAGGGTTTAAGTTGTTTTCATTAACATCCCACAACTGATGATGTAGATAAACTGATGATGTAGATAAACTGATGATGTTGTTGTTGACCTGTTACTCATGCCACATTGACCATAGACACACACACATTTCAAGGCACATATATTTGCACTGGAAAGCAGCTGTGTATTGAACACATGGATATATTATGCTCAGGGGAAGAGCGCAGTGAGTCAAGACTCTTTGATATATGCTATGGCAAGAAATGTGGCAGAGTTTTCTGACAAAGGTTTACTCATCTGTTAAAACACACCAGTGCAGATATAGTGGTACAAGGCCATCAAGATCTTATAAGGGGTTGGGTGACTTGTGCCTGAGCAGTTTTTGCAGCCCCAGCAGGATTGGCTGATGGAGGTGGCAGTCACTCTTGTGCCTGTGTGGACTTCCTTGTTTAGGTGGATGAGGAAGATTTGGAAATGGCGATTTACCAGCAGTTGGCTGATACTTATTGGTAATTTATGTTTCTCCTCTACTTGATTTCTTATCTTCTACAAACAAAACCAGATTGTTCATTACATTACTCCAAGAACAGCAGTGCATAGGCTTCTAGGTCACTAGGCTCAGAACTTACACAACATTACATCTATCAGATTTCACTGGATAAAACAAGGCAGGAGGCTATCCAGGACTTGGGAGCTAAAATTAGACTTTGGCTCTGATAATGGTCTGCAGAAACATAACAAAAGAGAACAAATTCTGAAAGAGATTTGTAGACTCCAAACTGTAGACGTTTTGGAGTTCACATACAAGAGCAATGTGTTGATAGCTTGTTTATGAATTAGAACTCAGCAAGATGAAGCCTCCTGAAATTCTGATAAATGAACTAATAAAACCTGTGCTATGCTAGCTAGTATTATGTCTACTTCACAAAAGCCAAAGTCAATTTGGAAGAGAGAGCCTCCATTAAGAAAATACTATCACAAGACTGGCTTAGGGGCAAGCCTGTAGCATGTTTTCTTGGTTGATAATTGATATGGGAAGACACAGTGAACTGTGGGTAGTGCTATTTCTAGGCAGGTAGTCCCAGATATATATATATATATATATATATATATATATATATATATAT
>JANHMN010000002.1:200164757-200251920 GCA_030674055.1 Rhabdomys pumilio | reverse complement strand
ATAGATAGATAGATAGATAGATAGATAGATAGATAGATAGATAGATAAATCTACTTCTAGAGATGCTAGTCTCCTTTCTGTTATTTCAAAATTGCCTCTATCAGTCTGGATCCAATAAAGGTGACAAGTGATTGGCTGAATTTCTGAAGTAGACGGACATCTTCTCTTACAGATGGATTAATTACTACAGACCAAAGAAGGTGATATCCCTTCTAGATCCTCATAATCTGACCTGTCTACCATACAAATAGAGTTACCCCTGTCTGAGACAAAATCAGTGCTTCTACCATGTTCACTAGCAGCTGTGTCACCTCCTTAACCATGTGGTACCATGTACATGGCAATAGTAAGAGACAAGTAGGGTGGAGGGTACCAGAAATTGCCTACACGAAGATAAAGATCATCTTTAGAAATGGCTGTTACAACAATCCTTTGCTTCTTCCTAAAGACAAGGAACAGGTCTAAGGAATAGTTTGCCCAGTCTTCAAAAGCAGCCGTTGGGACTCAAATTATTTTAATAATGGGCAAATGAATCAGCTTATAAATGATTCTCAAAAGTTTCTGCTTCTTCCTTGTTTACTTGGACAAAACAAACCAAAACCAACCAAAGGAACAAACAAAAACTCCATCAGGATCATAGTCTTAATAATAGAAGTTGACTTTAAGAATTCTAGTCTGAAGAGAAAGCTAAGGTAATTGTAATATGTCATGCACAAACTTTCAGGGAGTGAAAAACACCCATCAGCATGGGTTGATGTTGAGTTTTGTCTTCAACACCTTCCCTGTCAGGGCTTCCCACTGCTATCTTGACACCCTTCCTTCTTGGAAATCAGTGGCTTCACAAGAAAAACACATCTCAGTTAGTTATCACATTTGATTAAACACCTCACCCTGAAGTGTAAATAGCTCATGGCTCCTCCTTTCGCAGAGACATTTGCACCCCTTAGCTCTCTAGCAGCCATCTCAAACAGTGGAATTTGAGCTATCAGGAAAAACCAGATAAGGTGGATATTTTGGGAAGAAAGACTTCCCCCAAAGGCTGTTTCTCAAACCACATCACTTTGGGACAATTATGACAGTGATTTATTGATGTCAAAAAAAGGCAACAACACTGTTTTTTAGTATAAAATGTCTGTGTTTGCTTAGCGTAGCTGAGTTCCTGGTATATCTTTAATAAACTGACAGAATTCCATAGAAGAATGTTTTTTTTTTCTTGTTGTTCTATATTTCTCATACTAAATTTCTACCTTTTGGAATATCTTTTCTTTAAAAAAAATTCATCCTGCATTAAAAAAAAGGCTGTATAAATTTAAGAAACTAATAGGAAAAGACAAAACATGAACCAGGAAAAAGTTAAGATCAACGTTTTGAAAACATAACCTGTAGATACCAAATTAAAATACACACACGTGCAGAGTCCAAAACTCATGTGATTAAATAAGAATTTCACTGACCAAAAAGTCTGTGAGTCTGTCTCTTTAAAAGTCTCAAACTTCTCACACATAAGCATAACATACACATGCATACAGCATAAACATTTCTGAACCTGTAAGTTAAAACCACCTAAATAAGAAAATAGAAAAAACTCTGTGGTACACAAAGCTAGTAAGATCAACAGAACATTTTTTTTTTCTGGGAAGCCTTTCTGTTAGCTCATCTCTATCATATGTCATTGGCTCATAGCTATCCAGGTTCGTCATCTTGAATGCTCTACACTACCTAGCTCTCAGCTTTATCTACACAAGCCATGTGTCGATAACACCAGAAATTCCCCAGGCAGTCTGCATCCATTTGTTTTCTATTCATTTCCTGAGACAGAAGAATTACCAAGTTGTGTGTAGGAAATGCAACATTTGTCCTGCACAAATGTCTTTATCTTTATTTGCCCCGTTGTGGGCTACATATTTTTTTTTCTAGATTACTCACAGCCAAGGGTCATATTTCCATGATGATAAATTTCATGTTACGCCTGCTGTGAGCTGATGTCAGTGCAAACTGGTGCCAGGATACCTTCAAAATGCTGGTAAAGAGGAAGTTTCTGTATTTTATTTCTGTATTATATTGTCCTGTTTTCCTGTGAGTAGAGCCGGGGAAGACTTGGAACTGGGGCTCATTTTCCGCCTCCCTCATCTCCTCACAGTAGATAAATATCTTCAACTCCTCTACCTCCAGCCCTCTACCCACGTTGGCTAGACTTCAGTCTGATGATCTGTGAGCTGACCTTCAGTGTTCAAGCTCTAGATCCTAGCACCCCCTGAAGCATAGCTTTGTTCATGCTGGGGAGATCTGGGCTTAGGACAATAATGTGACATACAGAGTTGTACCTCTAGTGAAGGCCATTTCTGACTATAATGATGCTTCCTGTCTGTTATCAGCCTGTTTGGCATTGGATGTGTGTCCACTCCCTGTGACCACTGGAAGCCAAGTGTCATAGCTCAAAGATAACATTTTGCCTTGTCTTTCTTCCATTTCAGAATGGATTCGAGCTTTCTGTATTGGGTAAGCTCCACTTGGAGTCAGAGGGGAATTCCAAAGCCAAGAATGTTCTGTTTGCGATGTAATCCCAGTAACGTGTGGAATTTTCATCACTGTGATTTTTTTTCCCCTTGCAAAATCGAAATGTTGAAGAAAATGCAGGAAACTGGCAATTAGAATCAATTCCCCTCACAGCATCAGCAGGATATCAGTGAGAAAATATGTTCTTTAACTAGTGTAATAATTGTTGGCAATAAAGTCTGGGAAGTGCTCATGGGGCACTCCATTTGATCTGGAGGCGCTGCTCTCTCAAACAAAGAGGTCATATTTCAAGGACTGGTTCACATGGTGTTTTGAATTCAGAGCCGAGTTCTGATTAAATGCATGGGATAAACAAAGATTTTAGGTTAAGCCTCACAGCCCCAAATATGTAATGTCTTTTACCTGTAGAAGTTACATAACAAACAATGAACATATGACAGCCTGAGATACACTATATTCTTTAGATACAAAGCCTTTTGCAAACAGTAAGCTTATTACGCAAAAGGCTGAGTGTCATAACTGGTTGGATTGGCTCCTAATTGCTGTCCAGTTATACAAACATTTTACTTTCTGTGAGTAGACACCTACTATTTATCAGACACCATTCTATACCATGGGTGCTGTAACCAAAAATGACCAAAATTTTTTTACGTACCACGAGGAAAATGACAGATGAACAGAAAGAAAGGAGAAGACAAAGTGCACCCTATAACTCCTAAGAAGATTTAAAGCCAAGAAAGTACTTTGAAATACCAAGGAAGGTATGATAGGAGTTTTTGATTTTAGCTCTGAGAAAGTGCGGTAGTCAGGCTCTGGGGTATGGGATAAAGCCAGATTTCCAGGTTTGCACAAGAGCCAAATGCCAAGCAGAGCCCACAGCTAGTCCTAATACTCTAAGCCATGCCAGGTTTGCTTCAAATCAATTGAGAAATGACTTGTCTCTTGCATAATAAGCAGGGAACAGATTCAGAAATACTGCAAGATGCAAGGTCTTTTAATTAAGTTCTCCTCACTTGCTTAGTGACTGCTGAACTTCAGGGATTCTCCTAGAGACAACCAGCAAGGCAGAAAGTTGTGGTGAGTGAAGTTTGCTCATCTGTTTCTGGTATGTTCTAATTTATGCACAAATCACGATCTAGGAATGCTTGCAATGTATTATCTCTCAGTTAATATGTAAGCATGTGTTTTTATATGTATATTTTATGGTGTCTTGTGTGGCACAGAAGGTTGAAAGAAATTTTTATTGGTCAATGGTGCCTATATCCAAAGAACAGGATATGTAGCTCAGTGGTTTGTAGCAAAAGTAAACAGCCGTGAAGTCACCCTTGATCAAAAGCAGAAGCCTGTTAGCTCCTCTTGTGGACCCAGAAAACACTTCCCACCTCCCACTTCTCTGGGAAGGTAAAACTGGTTTTTGTTATTGTTGTTTGGTTGGGTTTTTTTGTTTTGTTTTGTTTGTTTGTTTATTTTTGTTCTTGTTTATTTTTCTTAGTTTAAATAGCAATCCCAGCCAGAGACAAGAGGTCTACTCTCCAGACCAGCCTGGGCAAAGTGAGACTGTCACAAATAAAAAGGAAGCAACTAAGCAAACAACATTCTCTATCATTTTGTGTCACTAAAGGGTGATAAATGGCCCTTCATATTCACGCCAGCTGTGGATCACAAGAAAAACCATGCCCCAAGTAGCCCTCTTTCTCCCCCTCATTACCCCTGACCTCCTAAGTTATTCCAGTGATATATTCATTCTTCCTGAGGAATAATCTATAAACAGTAAAATGCATGTGTCTGGAATCTAGCTCATAATTATTCACACTGCACATGTAGTTATTGATAGAAACACTGGGTGTGGTCAGCATCGGTGCAAGTGGTTTTGACTCAGACAAACAGTGCATGGCTCCAGTACCCCATTTTGTGCCAGGCAAAATCCAGAACGATTCACCTAGCAATCCAGTGAGGTCCCTGAAGCCTCTGTTTAAACTCTTTCTAAATGTAGAGTGTTATTATCAGTTTCCCACTCCCTCTCCCTTCCCCTCCCTCCTTTTCCTTCTGTGGACAAAACAGACTCTTATGGATTGGTGATAAGAATCAGTGTCTACTGAAAGACTTGTCAAGCCCACCACCATGGGAAGTCTTCAAAGCATCCCAGGCACATTACCCTGCAGTGGAAAGGGACTACCTGTCAGGGAAGCACAGCTCATGCCTACCAACTCCCTTCTCCTAGTTTCCAGGAATAGAAGGGTTTGCCTCCAATCTTACTGAAGGTTCGCTTCCTCATTTCCTCCCTGCGAGTGCCTGGTAACATGGAGAATATATAAGATGTGGTTTTAGGAGGATAGGAGGCAGGACAATGGGCCACATTTCCAGATTATAACTCTGCTTGCCAATTAAGTGAATTAAAGCAGAATTTAGCTCTCCTGAATACTTCTTTTTCAAACAATTAACTAATTAATTGATTAAGGCAATCAATTAATTAATATGCATTACTCTATGGCTTTCTCTGCTAAGTGATGGACAATAGTAAGATATAAACAGAATTCCTCCTTCTAGTCATAAGAAGCTAATCAAGGCACAAATGTATGAATTTCCTTTTTTTTTTTCTTGACAGTCTAACTCCGAATTTACATATGGTAATGTTCAATACTCGCTTGTTAATAACGATGTTTACAAATGAGTCAGAAATTCATGACACGGTGTAATTAAACCTCATACCATAATTATACTTACACATTAAGTGCATATTTTGCATACCCATCTGTATATTATTAATTCAGACCTTTGCCCTCCACAACAACAAAACATCAAATGACTTAGCAAGGAAAGCAACTCCAGGCCTTTTCTAAGGTACTTCTAACTTCTGGGCCTAAATTTTGTGTGGACACTTTGGGTTTGCCCTTGAACGTTCTGTGTTTGAGATCAGCTGCTGAGTGAGTGCAGAGTGCCACAGTTACAGGAGAGCAACGTCACACACAGCTTGCAAAGCTGGTTTATATTACAGTAAAGTTGATATGATCCTCATCAGATAATGACATTAGAAAGCCACAGATGCCACTTCATGTATATGCCCACTCTTGGTTGTCTTAATAGGATGCAAATCCTGTGACATAGCACACTTTCAAAACACTTGACATGACCTTTTTCACATGAGAGCATGCAGTGTCAGGGTATTTTCTTTCCTTCTTTTTCTTTTTAATATCCTTTTTAAAATGGGGGGGGGGGGAAACCAAGTAAAAGACCCATACATACTAAGCAGAGTTGGTCAAGTAAAGAGATGACTTCTCCAGGCTTCATGTAAATCCTAGGTGATCCTGTGAAGATGCACATTAATATTACAGGGTGGCTTGGTTCCCAAGTTAGAAAAGTCTAGGTTGCTGCCTGATACAGGAAAAACAAGTGGGCTGGAGAGGATGGGGAGGGAGGGAAGGTGAATTGCTTTTTGTTTCCTGTCGCCTTTCATGGGAAAGTGAATTCAAGGTATGGGATTCCTGTCTTTCAAGCACTGGTCTCTCTCACATAACGTGTCCCAAGTGGATTTCAAAGACTGGCCCTGTGCTTCTGCTCTCTGCTTTCATGGAAATTAACTATGATCTTGCCAGTCTGTGCTTTGAGAAAAGCACCTCTCTTTATTTTTGTGGGAATCTGCATCCCATAATAACAGTGCCTCTCAGTGGGAGCAACATGAAAGCAAATTAACCCTTTAAATTACAGGGAGGAGGCAGTAGTAAATTCAGGCCAGGTTGAAGTGGCACCTCTTTTTATTTTGCATAAGGTATTGAACTCTTAAGCCTTGTAGCATCTCTGGGGAGGTAAAGCCCAAGGGGGCTCTTACTACTTGGAGATTTTGTTTCTCCTTGTAGCTGCTACTGAGTGAAATACAGTTGGGTTAAGGATACTGGAAAGACTTCTACCAATTAGGAAATAAAAATATTAACAACATAAAAAGAATAGGAACTCTGTTTTGCTGAGTCCTCTTGTTCCACAATATTCTTACATTCTCAATGAGAAAAAGCAAGATCTAGAGAAATTAGAACCATTCTCTGTGGTTCTGTCTTAACTAAACGGCAGAGTTTGGGTATGTGAACTCAGCTGTTTGATTCCTGAAATAATGGAACTGTTTCCCAGGGTGAAGGCTCTATGCTAATTTGCAGGCAGGTTGAGTCTTTGAAATTGTGCCTGGCGTGAATTGTCACATAAACAAACGAACCCCTGTGATGAATTGTTGCATAAATGAATGAATATATTCATACCACTAATATCCAGGGGTTCTAGTAAAAGGCCAAAAATATTTTTTAACAGTAGTATGCTGGTCCACAGAGGTACACGAACTGCAACTATGGTGTGCATGGGAATTTCTGGTCAAGACAAATGCCTTTGTCTTTCTCATCTTCTTCCAGAAAGCTCTCAGTGATGTGCATCTTTCAAAAGTTTAGAAAACTTGGTTTCTTCCAAAACAGTCAAGTCAGCTAAAAGGAACCTCCAATGATGCCAGTTCTTTGGTGTAGGGACATTTGATATGAGTTTTAAATGCATCTCCTTGTAACAAAGCAGAGAATGAAGGAGACTGTGGGTGGAAATTAGTTCCTGTCAGAAGGAAACCTAAATGTGAGCCAAGGCATTGTGAGTTAGGTGCTTCAACACACACACACACACACACACACACACACGCACGCACGCACGCACGCACACGCACACGCACACGCACACAAACACACAAACACACACACATACACACACACACATACTCACACATACACACACACACACACACACACACATATACACACACATACACACACACCACACACACATACTCACACATACACACACACATACACACACATATACACACACATACACACACACACACACACACACACACATGCACGCACGCACACGCACACACACACGCACGCACACACAAACATACACACACACACCACATACACACACACACACACACACACACACACGCACGCACGCACACACACACACCACATACACACACACATATGCACACACAGACACACGCACAGAGACACATACATACATGCACACAAACACACACATATGCACACACAGACACATGCACAAAGACACACACACACACACACACAGAGAGAGAGAGAGAGAGAGATTTTGTGGTTCAGAAGTGTCAGAAAACATGGTGTGGAATATATCTTCTGTAAAATGTGAAAGTACCACTATCTGTTGACTCTGGTATGATTTTTCTCTCTCTGGAATCTCTAACCATTGATGCCATTGCCCTAGGTGATAAAAGGAAACACAACTGCTGAGCAAGTAAGCAAGGGAAACTACACATCCATGAACACGAGTGTCTGTGACCATATATAAACAAGCACATGGAAGCAACTGAAAACACACAGAGTGTGACGAGTCAGAATGTTTAGTCAGCACTTAACTTAGCACGTCACAGACCTTCCACTGCCTCATGAGTATGGTTACATTTTTCCTACTTAAAAAAGTTCAAAAATACTTACATGGAAACAAGTAAAAAATGTTTTAAAAAATCTTGGCAGTATTTTATAAATAAGTAGTGTGAGTATCCTAAAACAAAAGGCCTATATGTATTTGAAGTTTGTGGAATAAAAATTTATCTTCCGTTGCAGAATAAAAATTCAAAAATCATGAGTTTGTGGCATGCATATCTCTGTGGCACAGAATAGTATACCTTTGGTTTCTGCTTGAAGCACAAATAGGATTGCGGGGGCGGGGGGCAAAAATACTGAAAAAGCCAAAAAGTGCTTTCTTTGTAAAGCAAGAGACTATAAATAAAAGTGGGGGAAAGATAGTGTTTCTAGAAAAGAAAGGCCTAAGTCATTAAAGATGACTTCAACTGTCCAAGTGATAACCTATAAAAATAAATAAATAGGCTGGGTGCCCCCACTGATTTGGCACAAATAATTCTTAGAATTTTTTTTTACTACTGTCTTCTCAGGGTGAGATATCTCCATGTGTCTGTACTTCCTATATTTCCTTATGAGAATATAGTGGCTTTCTTTTTATTAGTTTGGGGCTAGAAATGGAAGAAATGTAAGCAGCTGTGAGAGACAGATTCAAACATCAGCATCTACCAGACTATATGCCTGGTGGATATCCTGGATATAAGGTTTGCCCACACGGAAGTATTCAAGACAGACTTGAGCTGTCTGTTGATTACTTTAGAGATGTGGTATATAGTTTGGCACTGTCTCAGAAAGGCAGGCTAGAACTTTCTAGACTGGGATGAAAATGCCATTCGTCTTTTCTCTACACTTGATGGACAGGCCATTCCCCCTCCTTTCCTATCTTCTCCTGATTTGAGTGACTCTTCTAAAAGTTTCCTGCTATGGTCACTTTCCCAGGAGCTCCAAAGAGCATGGTGGTCTATTTATTTTGATAAATCTGTCAGTAGGGCAATAAAAGAGATTGTCAGTGCTGGGCATTTTCTCAGTGAGAACCCTGCTTTTTATTACTGTCTACAGCTCTTTGGTTTTTCAGAACATGCGTTTTCTATCCTTTTCTTTTGTAAATCTCACAGAACAATTTCCTATAGAAACCAAGAATTTTAAAGATGAGCATAAGAACAAGGATAGAAAGATGACTTATTTTGGTTTGAATGCCAGACTTCTGTAGGAAAGACAGTTCTAAGCTCTTCCCACAATCTCCCCTAATCTCTTAAAGTCATGCTGATTAAATACAACCTAGGCTAGATGTTACTAGGTATGTAATTGCAGCTTCAAATCCCTGTGAACAAAAATGCTTTTAACCAGTGTTGAGAAAATCACTTGCAATGTATTTTAGGTAAACTACTTGTGGTGGGGTTGGGGGGCTCCTGTATCTGACTTACCTCTTGTGGGAATGAGAGCCTCAGCTTCAGTACATAGTTGAATATGGGAAAGCAAATAATAAAAGTTAAGCTGGGCCAGATAAACAAGGATGGGAGTGGTCATCGTGTCCTACAAAACCAGCAAGCTCCTCAAGGCATAGGAACTGCATTCTGGAAACAGTAGTCAGAACTACATCTTGTCTTTGATTCTAATACAGGCACGTAAAGGGGAAGGGTTACCTTCTACCTTAGTACAGAGTCAACTGTTGACCAACTGTGAGTAGAGGAGGAGCTGGAAAAAAATTGAAATATTTTTGTTACAAGAAATAAAATGAACATTTCATATGAAGGCATTTGGTGAAGTACATTGCTCAAATATGATTAATCTGTAATGTTTTGATTATATACATCAATTTTGAACTTAAATATACAATAGAGATTTCTACATATCATATATACACATATACAAGTTACATATATATTTATATAAATATACATATATTCAATTTTCAAGCAAACTCAAGTAAATTACTGTGAGCTGCGGGTTTATTGTATCAATAGAAAACATGCCCAGCGTGCACATGACAGAGAATTCAACCTTCAGCACAGGAGATAGAATTATACAATGGATAATTGAACCTAAACACCTGCTGCCATTTTAAAACATTTACACTAAAGCTTTCTGAGAAAAAGCAGCCAGGCAGCTGCATTAGGTCTCACAGCAGATAGAACCCTGTCAATATATCATTGTAAAATCTTACAGTATTGGTGCTACTAGGAAGGAGAAGTCACCCACTGATTTTAGGCCTACTTTCAAAACTTAAATGTTCGGGAACACTTAGGTCTAATTTTGTGAACAATGCAAAAATAGATTAAACATCATAAACTCAACTTAGAGTTTCACAAATAAAACAGCAACATGTACATTCTTTCATTTCTACAATATGTTCTCCTATATTAATATGTAAATTCTTGATAACCATTTAGGTGTGTGTGTGTCTGATGTCTCCAAATTATTTCCCCCATAATGGACAAGCTTTTCCATATATGGAATGAAATAGTGAGGCCATCTATCCCAGTGGTTCCTCAAACTTGGCTCCATATAAAATCACATAAGACATTTCAGAGCATTTAGCTTCTGTGTCCCATGTTTTAAGATGATGATGTGTAGGCCTAAATGTGGTCTGGTCTTCAGAATGTTGAAAGAGACCATGGTAACCTAGTGTGTGCACAGGCTTGAAGCAATCCACATTAACTATTTGAATCTCATTTTTTTTTTTTTTACTTGTACATGTGTTGCTGGTGCTGAAAGCCCTTAAAGGTATGAGAAAGTGACCAGCTTCCTGCAGTAGGTTCTGGAGCACTCTGGCCTTCTCTGATCCTTGTGAGGCATCAGATTGGACTCTCTGATAACACTGCGTTAAGAATAAACAGGTAACGCACATTTGTTGAATGAACAGCGATGGTCTTAATGAATGAGTCTATCAATCTATCAACCTGACTTGGAGGGTGCTGGTTCAGATCCGTCTCCACCACCCACTCTCATGAATCAGTAGTAATTGCTTACTTTGTCAGGGCTCAGTTTCCCCCTCTGTGAAAACTGGTTCACCAGATTTTTACTGAGATACCTTATATGCTCAAATCTACGACCCCATGGCCAGAAAATTCTCTCAGATCTGATTTAGTTGTAAGATTCCATGAGTCAAGGGGAACTGACGATCTTATCTTGCTCACTCAAGACGGCACTATGGGGGGCATGCTTAATTGGTCTAATTTTACACTGAATCATCATTAAGCCTCTAGGCAATGTAGCTACAGACTATGATTCTTCTCTCTAGTGGTTAAGACTCATTTTACTCCTTAAAGCTTTGTAAAACATTATCTTCCTTGCTGTTGTGAACATAGACAGCAAAGCCTCAGACAGACTGATTCATAGCTACTGTTTCTCAGGGTCATAACTATAGACGACAATCAACACAGCCTTCCTCGCCTTCAGCTTTCTTCTGCCAGCAGACTGTCTGGACCTTGCCCGGACAGTCTCTGGGCATTAATGAATGCTGCATTCACTCTGCTGGATACCAGAATGACTAACCCAGAGAATATTTGGGCAGCCTGCAGTCACACAGTCAATGTCTTCTTATGCCATCTATCCTGTTTTTCTCATGTTAGCTTGGACATCAGGGCAGCACATAAAATGCAGCATGACCAAAGAGAATTCACTGTCGAGGGGAAGTACTGTTGATATGCAGGGGCTTCTGAGCACTGCCCTTGGAGTCATAGCTCCTGAAAGGAGTAATTTAAAGAGTTGTGCTTTGTTGAAGCCAAATTACTAATGTAGCCTTGCAAATCTCTAAACTGGTTCTTTAGAAAAGGAAAATTTACTTAAGATATTTTACATCACCTATCAATAGGGCATGAAATAATTTTATCCTCTAGACTATTTTTTTGCTAGTAAAATTTTATTGGCTATAGCTACAGCATTTGTCTACAGAAGTCTTCTCATTAAAATGCAGTGCTGACAGGACATAACAAATTTCAAAACGAAGAGTGTAATGTATTTACAACTAAACACGTTGACATAAGCACCTTTCTAAAGATTGGCTTTTTCTTCACTGCCTTCTTTCTTCCTTCTTTCCACCTTTCGTTTCTTACTCCTCATCTTGTTCTTAACCAATTCACATATAACCAGTTATTAAAGCAATGAAATGAATACTGTGAGAAATACAGAGAAACAAAGTAACCTCCTATTCTTTCAAAACATTCCTGAGCATCAGAAATCATCTTGTTGCTATCACTCATCTTCAGAAGCATTTGGAAGCTTCCCTCCTACACATATTTTGCACATGGTCTTCAGGAAGCAAAGAGACATGTGTTAATGACCTTGTCATGGACTTCACCTTAGTAAACTACTCAGATACACATAAATTATAGATCTATGTAACCTCAAACCAACAGAGACCATTATTTATACCTTATCCTCTCCAGTGAGTCAGTGAGTGCTGTACACATTTAAACAATCTAATGTATAAATATTTGCAGTGCATTTATGCGTTATTTTTATAATGTTTCCTAATGTTAAAGCGACTACTGACTGAAAATGGTATTTATATCTATAGTCTTGGTGAACACTATTTTAATAAATACAATCAATTTTTTTTTTTTTTTGCCTGAGATTTCTTCATGTTAGTGAGAGGAGAAAATTCAAATGTAAATTTAGTTTTTAAAGTTTTCAAATGTGATTTTATTTAATGAATTTTATCCCAGCTGCATGTCTTAATGCTGTGGTGTTCACTGCCATTGGAATGTGCCTAATTCTGAGATGTGATAAACATTTTCCCCTACATAGTAGCAAATCTGACATCTACATGTTTGAAAAGCACAAATCAGAAGAATTAAGCACTCATTACTAATAGTTATAAATCACCTTAAGCAGTGCTTTTCCCACAATTCATTACCAAGTTGTATAGTCATGGAACATGTTAGTCACTAACAGCTAAGGCAGTGGATGATTAGACTGGGTACAAAACATCATAATAATTACTCTTAACAAATAATAATAATAATTGAATTTCTGGAGCACTGATTTTCTACTGTTTGGATATGCAGAAATTTAAGATTATGTATTTTTGCTCCTTTGCTGAGAATTGATTCTGTTGTTTTTCTAAATTATTCTAGATTAGGATTTTACACACTACCTTTGCTTATAAAATGTAACTAGAAAATGCAAACTCAAGTGCACTGATTTTATTGCCTTATTTCAATAAAATGAATGTACAATAGAAGACGATTAATTAGATTTAAGATAGAAGAGTCCAACTTAATTTTGCCCGATTACTCAACATGCCTGGAAATTATACTTGGTGTGTGGGATTCTTCCCTGAGGGGAATGGCCACAGAGCCTCCTCCCATTGCGGGTGAGCATTTGGAGGGAGAAGTGTTTGTCTCTGTTTTCCTCATGTTCTGAATATGCAGAAAAGTATTTGTGCCAAAAGAGCTCCGAGTTGGCAGTAGGCATTCTTTTCTGGCATGAGTTTGGCAAAATAAGGATAGGCCCTCCGTGGTTAAGATATGTTGGCCTGAAGCTCCAGCTTCGATTGGGAAAATCTGAATGACTTCCACATCAATTTTGCTGGGGAAAGAGGAGCCATTTCAACCATATGCAAGTAGATTCTCCTTAGTGCAAATCAACTCTAGTTTAACCAATAAAAAAGCTTCCTGCTCTGAGCCTGTAAGCACTCCAGAGGAGCCTTTATGTCCTTTCTCCAAAAAAGCCTTCCTTCTTCTTTACTGAAATGCTTTCATCACAAGTACTCACTGACTAACCCCTCCCTGGTTCCTTTCAGTCTTTAACTTTATACAATTCTATGCCAAAGAGTTTGATAGTGAAATTCTACAATTTCTGGTTTTCCAGTGAGTAAAGACTTCGAAAGACACACATAAAACTGTGGGAAGTAAAACTTAAATGTGTACCCTACCATCAACAGAGGGCCTAAGTACTTGGAAAAGTGGTCTGTTGACCTAGACAGGTTCCTGGCCTGTTCTCAGGTTGTGTCACTATTTTTTTGTCTCTCACAGCAGAGTATAGCTTTTGAGATCTAGGAGTATCTTTCCTCCATAGCTTGATAGTGTTAATGTGCTATATAATTTAAGTCTTGACCTCTTTTTCCCTCCAGTGACCTGATGTCTTCCCAACTCATTCTCTTGCCTTCACCTACATGTGGTTTCCATGAGTCTGAGATATCATATGTTTGAGAAAGGGGGACTACATCATGTTTAACTACTGCTTATAAAATCCCCTATAATTTCAAAAATATTAGGGGTTAAAAATGGTCAGTGTAGACCACAGGCAAAATCATATCCACAGCATCACCACTGGGGTTATGAGCATCTGTCACTATTACTGTCTCTCACAAGTTTTAAAATTAGATTTAAAACCATGTCTTTATTCAGAATATCTTAAACAATGTCTATTAGTGTGTGGTGCTCTTTTCTTTTTTCTTATCTTTTGTTTTTTCTTTTTGTTTTGTTTTGTGTTTTTTTTTAAGATTTATTTTATTTATTATGAACAGTGTTCTGCCTGCATGTATGCCTGCATACCAGAAGACGTGCCAGATCTCATTATAGATGGTTGTTAGCCACCATATTGTTGCTAGGAATTAAACTCAGGACCTCTGGAAGAACAATCAGTGCTCTCAACCTCTGAGCCATCTCCCAGCCCCTGGTGATTTTCTTTTCTTTCCTAGTATTATTTATTTTTATGTATGCATTTTTATTCCTGCATTATTAATTAGTCAGATTTTTAAAAATCTTATCTATCTTTTCAAGGAATCCAATTTTGTTGACCTCGATCTCTATCTTTTTGTTATTTATGGTTATTTTATACTTTGTGAAATCGCATTAAACCATTGTAATGGTTGACTACCTTATGCATTTTTAGCCTCTATTCTTGTCTTTACTAATTTCCCCCTGGAATTCCACCAATTCTAATGAGAAATATGCTAAAAGCTTACTGTGATTTTTGCTGACTTATCTTTTCAGATCTTGAGAGAAGGGTGCTAACTTTCCTGTATTTGCATCTTTTGTGAACTTTCCTGCACTAGTGTACTTTGCCTGTGTCTTCTTTATTATAGTCTCTTATTACTAATATCTTCCTGGGATTGTATTAATGGCTGCCTTCTATGGTTTGAGCACGTAACATTAGGTGCATAGCTATTGAAATTGTATCTTCCCGTGAGTTAAAGTTATTACTAGTTTTATAAACTGACTCCCTCATGCCCTTATTCTTATATTTGTTGTGTTTAATATCCCTTAGTCAGGACATTGATTACTCTTGTCATTGTTACCAAATTCCAGACAAGAACAATGTAAGGGGAAAGGCTTTCTTTTGGTTTATGGTTTAAGAGGAGACAGTTTAGTATTATGAAAAAGGCATGGTAGCTAGAGCTCTGTGAATGGTGCCTTGAGCTGCAATGGATCTTCTGAAAACTCAGTGTATGATGAAGAAGTGAGGCCATGATGATAATTTTCAGTATCTTCGTGACACAGTTTTCTCTGTCTGCTTTACCTCTGAAGGTTCCACATCCTTCAGAGTGTCTCCACATTGGGACCACATGTTCAAACACGTAACACATGAAGGACTGAAGTGAAATTTTCTGGTTTCTTTGGAGACTCAGTAATGTCATGTAATGTTTTTCTACAAACTGTCTTATGAGAGATGTCTTGCTGAAAACAGGCACATGGTGTTTTTCTGGGAAAAGGGCATGTGATATTTTGCTAGAGCAGATGCTTAAGAGAACACATGATGTTTGGAAAGGATCTCAGTATAACCCAACAGACAGTGGACAATGCTCTGTGGTATTGGTATGCCTTGCCACTATTTGCTGGTCTTCATTGGAATTTGTTGATGCTGGTCTTCACTGATGACACTGTGTGGTATTTGTTCACCTTGTCACTCTTTGCTGATTATCATTTGTTGTGACTTTGTAGAGAGAAATGCAACAATTCTGGTTGTGTTCTGTTGGCTTTTTTGTCACCTCTCCTAACTTGGGTCAATTGGCAGAGACTTAAGGATTCTTCTGGATTGGACTGCCATTGCTGATTCATGAATGGTGTTTGTGGGTGGATTGAGCTACTGCTGTTGATTCATGTAAACCGAATTGCTGATATTCTAACAATGCAGATTAGATTTGCTCCAAAAAACTATTTCTAACAGGTCTACATCTTCCTTTGCCCTGTTAACCTTTTCTTTCTACTACCTCTGGTGGGTTGTGGGCGAGAAGAGAGTTTAAGGCATTTACATACACCAATTAAAGTAGGTTTTGAAAAGTATAAACCTAAAAAGGATATTTCAAACTTTAATAGTCAACTTTCTTTTCTTTTGTATTGTATATGTACAGAAAGATAAACATTTTATATGGTTTCTAGAACTGGATCATATCAGGTATACAACTTCAGAAGATGTGATTCTTATACAAAACAACATAAACATACCTCCTGATGGTTAATATTGTCATATTTTTTAGAGTCTACAGTCACCTAGGGCACAAATTTCTGGGAATTGCTGTGAGAGAGTATCAAGATTAGGTTAATTGTGATAGGAAGACCCACCACTGTAGGTGGCACCATGTCATTGGTTGGGATCCTGGTCTGAATAAAAAGGAGAAAGCATCTTTCTCCATTTCCTGGATACAATAAAGCCAGCTGCCTCTAGCTTCTGTCCCCATGACTTCACCACCATGGAGTACTCATGGACTGTGGTCCAAAATAAACCATCCCTTCATTAAGCAGTCATTGTCAGGTATTTTGTTGAATGATTAAGACAAGTAACACTTCTCTAAGAATTATATATCAGATTTCATTAGAATTTTATTTTATTCCACACAAATATTCCTTAATTTTAATGATCAATCTACTTACATTTAAGAAACATGCACATTTAATATATGTTTCATAATAGTTTTCCCTCTGTGACCCTCGCAATCGTCTCGCCGGCAAGAATGCAGCAGGCACCAGGATCCTTCTGCAGCAACTGTTTATTACCATTTGCGGAGGAAGAGAGAGAGGGAGCCAAGATGGCACTGCATTATATACACCCTAGAGTGGCGTGGACATATTTGATTGGCTGCTTGCTCAAACCCCGTATGACACCCCGGGTTGGGCATTGACTTGGCGGCCTTTACCACTTGCACATGCGCAATTTTACTTGTTTAGTCACGAGTGCCAGTGCCAGCGCCATGTTCCAATGGCGGATGCTGTCACCGTTTACCGCGGCTCTCCACATTCCTCCTACCTTTTTGGGTTCTTCTTGCACATTTTCAGTTTGATTAGCATTTATTTGAATCCTCCTTAGAATACTTTGGAAATGCACTCTAGCAATGAAAATAATAATACTTATTAAAGTATAAGTTATATCAATAATTCAGTAACCTTTTAGAAAGATTATTAAAACATTCTTTCATTTATATTCTAATATCATCTATTAGAATTTTATTTAAATTCTATTTTTACTTATCACTTACTAATATGCTTAATTGCAGCTATAAATGAACAATATAACACTTTATTCACTTAATTATTTGTTCTTTTTCCCTCTATAATTAATCAAAAATATAATATTTATTCATGGGTAGATGAAATATGAAATGTGAAATAATCAGTCACTGACCAAAAAGCTCTCGGAATAAATATAAACAGCATTCAGGGAAGCTAAGATTTAATTAAGTGACTACTAAGTGCTGTCCAACTTAAAGAATGTAGCAAGTTAGTGTTGTGTTTATTTCTTAAACATCTCAAAATGAAATCTAGATGCTACATCTCTTTTAGTCAATGTTTCATTTTGGTTTTATTTACTATGTACTTTGTCTCCAATATTTGTCTCATTCAATTTTTACAATTTATTCCTTCATCTCCAACTCCTTTGCTTATGAGAAATAACCGTTATGCCTAACATTTTAGCCAAATCACCAACCCCATTTCTTTGTTTGTTTATCATATAATCTTAGGGATGATGGATCTGGTTTTAGTTTAAAGCATCTATAATAATCAATGAAGACATTGATTCAATCATGTCTATTATTCTCTATAGTTCTGTATTACCACATGAACTGTACATGGTCATTTTTATCTTTTTGTATGTAATGAAACTGAAGATTACTGATAAAATATCCAAATGGAAATTAGCGGCTAGAGTTTAAAATAGCCATATCCAGAAGCTGGATAGATAACTCAAAAGTTAAGAGTCGTCTAGCTCTTCTAGAGCTGTTCATCTGGCTGTTCTTCCAAGGAACAGGTTTGATTCCAGTGCCCACAGGGCCACTCACAACTACCTGTAACTCCAATGAGATAATCCAACGCCCTCTCTGTCCTCTATTGACACTGCATGTATGTGGTACACAGACATACATGCAAGCAAAATATCCATATACGTAAAATGAAAATCAATAGATTTAAAAAATAAAATGAAAGAACATATCCAGCTCCAGAGCTCCCTTCTAAAGCAGAGTACTATTCAAAGATGTCAAAACTGATCAAGAAAGACCTTAAAATGATAAATAACTCGTGTGTGCTATAGCAAAAGAGTGGAGCTTGTGTTTGTGTGTGTGTGTGTGTTCTTGTGCATGTGTGTGGTGTCTTTGTGTGTGTAGTATGTGTATGGGTGTGAGTGTGTGTGTGTGTGTGTGTGTGTGTGTGTGTGTGTGTGTGTTCCTGTGCTTGCCATAATGCATATATCACTTACCGTTTAGGTATTCTTTCCCAATCTGAGTCTCAACAACCTATTCAAGCAGCCCCCACTTCCATGTTATTTGACTCCTTCATTAAACGTATGATAGTTTTTATTACATGTATGATCATCATCTATGTGGAGTCTGAAAGGCTAGGAAGATGTGATTCTTAAGTGCTCATCAACTTGCTGAAGGTTCAAAAATTAGCGATGAGTTTTTCTGGGGCCATGGTCGGACAGAGAGTGAATGGAAGGTCACGGTGATCACATTTTATCTAGTTGTCACAGGAGACATTGCAGAGTCTCCATGTAGGGCTGTGTCCAGTTCCTATGCCATTCTTTCATACTAGGTCCTGGAAGATGCATAGACCATGCTAGGTAGAAGGCAAGAGATGAAAGGATCATTGCTTTCTAACAGCCTATAAGTGCTTGATTTCTCTTTCATTTTTATTAAGAAGTTACAAAGGAAGCACAACACTGTTGCCAATTCTTCCTTTCTATTCCCTAAAAGGCCCTAAAAGGACCAGTGCCACAATCTCACCAAACCACTGAAACCCACATCTGGAAATTTGCTGACAGTGAATCAAACACAAGCTTTTGCTTGAGAGTAACATCCAACCAAAAGGAAACAAATGACTTTGTGAAGGCCATGTCTTCTTTATGGCTATCAAGACATAAGAATCCAGCTCTCAAGACTCCAGGCCCAGCAGGTATTTTCTAGAAATCTGATAATAGGAGGATTAAGAATTCAAAGGTCCTAAAATGCCTTTTCAGAGAGACGGTGAGGAAATGTACTTCATTGAGTAAACCCTGATGATTCTTTGTAAATCTCTCTAGTGACTTTTTGTTGAATTAGACGAGTGACTCAAGATGTCATGGCTAAGTGTCACTCCCCCACTTCAATATTGTTCAGAAAATAATAATAACCTCACCTACAATGCGCTCAAAAGTCTCATTCTATTCTTTTCTTAACGCAACATACTTTAAGATTTGCTTGCTATTTTTTTCTCCAATCACAAAGCATCCCTGATGTACTACGTATGTGTATATTTTTATCTATTTTCTTTTTCTGAATATGTTATAAATAACCCAAAGTGAGGATCACTCTTGAGAAGAAATGAGCATTTCCCTAATAATGCTGTTTGTCCTGGGATGACCTTAGTGTCCTGTGTTGCATTGGAACAAAATGAACTCCAAGAGAAAGGATTTCTGTAAAAACAGATAAAATGAAGGCCTGAAATTTACATGGAAGACATTATACTGGCGTACAATCAAAAATACAATGTGAACAGAGACCCAGAAGCAAACCAGTAGGCAAAGGGATCAGTTTTGTATTGTTGCAATAATATCATTTAACAATCTTTCACCGGACTCTGGCTCCAGGCAGGTGATTTACTGTGCTCCTATGTCTCTGAGTTAGGGACTTTAGCTATACCGACTTGGGCCTGTTCATGTTCTCAAGGGACAATAAGGCTGATCTAAAATGGCCTCTTCTAAGACAGCTGGAGAGACATAAAACTGTTTCTCCTGTTTTATTATCTAGAAGGTTTTTCAGGGTATATTGTCATGGTTGGGAAAAACAAGCTTCGTGGGAGCAAGTAGGAATGTGAATTCACTGCAGGCTTTAGGCAGAATGGTCCAGGATCCTTCCAATGATTGTGCATGCTACTCCAAGAACAGCACACACCAAGGACCCTGTATCTTGGTTGGAGGGACTTCAGTACCACAGATGCTATGCAAAAGAGCAGGAGAATCATTGGAAACTCCTCCAGTGTTTCTTCTAGAATGAAGAAATACTCTGATGAGAAGCCAGGATTTTGAAGCTCTGCATCTACGTGTACACGTTTTACTCTCTTTTTATCATACGTACCTTTCAACACTGTCCTGCAAACAGCTCGTTAGACTTTGAAAATGACGATTGGGGTGGGCTTCAAGCCCAGTAAAATGAGATCATAAGGAAAATGTTAACTTGGGTTCATTCAGAATCATCACCAGGAAGACATGATAGAGCTGTTGTGCACAGGAGTGAGAACCATCTCACCTCCATATCTCGATTCCTAGACTTTCTCTGTAATATCAGAACACTGCTTTTCTGCTTTCGTTTATCCCATTTCAGCCTCTGCCACTTCCAAGAAGCCTCTATATTTGCTAAAGAGACCATGACTACATGGGTCCAGAAGCAAACATGGGAAGGAAGACTCAGTCATTCACTTCCCCACAGTGACTGGCATCATGACATAGACTGTGGTTCCAAATGATTCTCAGGCCACTTTGAAAGGAAGCCAAGGCCTAACTGGCCCCATATTCCAGTGGTCAGCATGCCTTGGTAACCTCTGTAGACCTGATCATTAGAGAGGACAAACCTCATGTGCACATCTCTGCCAGCTTTTCTCATGCCTATTGGTCTAGGTGCAAAATAAAACATTAAAAAAAAAGGAAAACCAAAGGCTTGCTCATCTCCTGTGACTCTACAGGGGAATTCCAATCACACAGAGAACACCCTGTCCCTGCCTCCCACCTTTTCCACCCCACAGAGGAGGAAGAAGCCTAGGGGAAGAACTCATTTCCCTGTTCCACATTTGTAAGCACATTTTCCAGATCAGTCCTGACTTTTCGATTTCATAAAGCTTTCACATCCAAAGGAGGTTAAGGATTGGTCTAACCTCACAAGAGACTTCTTAAATCCTTCTCAGAGGTAAAATGCTTATCAGCCTAGAGAAGAATGGAAATTGTATTGTTGACAGAGAGAACTTCTACCCTGTTGGCATACAAACAGGGCTCCATGCTGATGGCAACTTGGGGGTAGGGTGAGGGTTATTTTCCACAGGCTATTATCAACAGGAAATCTAACTACGGCTAATGCAGCAGAACAGTTTGGCTAGGCTGTGGAAACAAATGTTTGAGAACTCTTAAGAGAACTGTCGCTCACCATCCAGACTCATTAATCACTGGCAAGATGAAGCCATCTAGTAAGGAGGAAGCAAAGAGGAGGGATGTGGAATACATGTCAAACAAACCGTGCTCTTGTGCTAGCATCAAAGATAAAAAGCTCCAGTGACATATAAAATGTTAAGTCCTCTTTGCTTTGTGTGAATGTGTATGTGTGTGTGTGTGTGTGTGAGAGAGAGAGAGAGAGAGAGAGAGAGAGAGAGAGAGAGAGAGAGAGAGAGAGAGAGAGAACAGAGGCAAGCAGCAACCAGAGAAAAGGTAGGAAAAAAAACGGGAAGAAAACTAAGTGTTAGGGTGCAGTCTTGTAATCTCAACACTCAAGAACAGGAGGCAGGAGCATTACTATGAGTTTCAAGGAAGCTTGGGCAACAATGTGAGACCCTGTCTCAAAAACAAAAACAGACAAACAAAACAACAGAGAGGAAGAGCTTGAGGCCTAAGAAAACAATGTGGCTTTATGATCCCAAACTGTAAACTGTGTCGCTTGATCCCTTTCATCTCACTCCCATCTCTGGTGGGGGATTTATTACCGTGTCTGGAGGAAATAAGAGTAAGAAGCAGGAGAGACAACCAAAGAGATAAAACTACATATATACTCCTGTGTTCCTGCCTTCTGCAGAGAGCAAAGCAAATACTGGAGTCGTCCGTCTTTTCTATTAACTGAAATCTGGTGTGGCTGTAATGTTTCCTAAACTAGTTTCCAGTCAGGATTTCTCAAGTGCATCTAATTGCCCACTTTATCAAAGGCACTATCAGGTAAATGGTGTTCCACCTCCGCTGGGCCTGCTGAAGGCTGACACCCAGGACTTGTCAGGCAATGGATCACAGTGCTGGCATGGGGGCCTCTTGTTCTGCATTCCTGCAAGAGGGTGACAGTAAATTATGACATCTGCCAGGAAGTTCTGAACAGGGCTGTGCGACCGGATACACCTACCCAACACATGAGGAAAGCTTTTAGGATGTGACTGGAGATGTGGCTGAAAACTCTTAAAGGGACAAAGAGCCTTTGTCCCCACAACAGCAAAGGAAGATGATTGCTGATCATGTACTTTACCCTTTGATGACGTTTAATGACCTATTTTTATGTTAGAGTGAGTTATGTTGCCTGGCAGTTGGAAAGTGTTCAGATTTTAGATTCTACTTATCCATCTTCTTAGAGCTATTAAGAGATCAGCCAGTATCCTGCTTTCTGTCTAGGATAAAGAAACTGATGCTGAACTGGTCTAAGTGATGCCTTGACCTTGGCCGAAGGAAATTGGGAAAATATGTTATAGTTCCCTTCCAAGGCCCCCAAATGTCCAATCTTAGTTTTGTAATGATCTTTACCTTCTTCCTTTCCAAAGGTATTTTTATTCATTGTAACTTAGGAAGCATGAATTATTATTACTATTTTTAAAAGCATGGTTTTTTGCGTAATTCTTTACAGAACTTACATTAAAACTTAACATAAAAAGTATGTAACAACAAAGAAGTCTAACACACATGATGAAAGCAAGCAAGCGAGAGACAAGTTATATTTTCAGTGTATTTTCTCAAGGAATATGTCCTACATTTAAAGAAAAGCAAACAATAGCAAAAATAACAACAACAACAACAACAACAACAAAAACCTGAGATGGGGCTGGAGAGATGGTTCAACACATAAGAACATTTGCTGTTCTTATAGAGAATTCTAGACATGTTCCCCAGCACCCACATAGCAGTTCAGGACTATTTGCAACCCAACTTCTAGGATTCCTGATGCCCTCCTTTGGTGTCCAAAACCACAGTCCAACATGGTGCACACATATATACATACAGAAAAAAAAACACTCATGTTCATAAATTAAAAATAATCTTGTTTTAAAAGAGGAAAATGCAAAAGCAACTTCATAGGACAAACATGGCACTAAGGTTGTATTCAGGGACAATAGACATTGTCCACTGAAGGCCTGATATTCAACACCCATGGGTGTATTTGTGGTACAAGTACTAGTGAGGGATGAGCACTGGGACTATTGGTCCTACATGGAAAGTGAGCAAAGCAAATAAAAAGCAAGACTTGAATTAGTTTCTATCAAGGAACTGGTTTGTTGATAGTGTTGAAGGAAGCTCTTAATTTTCCACAGATTGGTCAGTTTGCTTTGTTTGGGTTTTGTTGTTGCTGTGGTTGTCATTGTTTTTGTTGTTGTTTCTTTTTTCTTTTATTTTAGCTTGTATATAAAACCAGTCTGTGTGAATACAGTAGAGAACAAATGAAAAAAAATAACCTGGATATTAATGTATGATTTAAACAATAAAGTGCTATTATTCTTCTTCACTACAATAATCTGTTTATTAAAATTGTGTTGTGAACTTAAGGATTAAAAGGAGAATGTTAGTATTTATGGAAGACTGGGTAAGGAGAATGTGGTGGTGTGGATATACAATGAAATATTATTATCTCATAAAAATGAATAAAATCCTGCAGTTCACAGGAACATAAATGAAACTGAAACACATTAAATGAAATAAGGCAGACACAGAATGACAAATACTTCATACTTGGCTGCTAGTAGAAGCTCAAGACTGAGCTCATAAGTGCTAGAAGAGTGCTCATTATAGATTACAAGGAGCAAGAAGAAACAGGGTAGAGAGTTAGATACCAAGTATAAAGTATATATGTGCATGAATGTGTGCATGTGTGTGTATATGTATGTGTTAAATGCATACCCCAAGTGATAACGGTCATCCCAAGAATCACAGGTTATCTAACAAAATTTCAGTACCAAGTTCAAGAAGTTCAAGAGACTTACAGGTATTATTGTTGCCCTTTTTTGTCTTTAAGAACTTAAAGGTAAGACCCTATTGCTAGAGATGACCCATATTTCAGACATAAGTCTCGGAGGAATCCCGCTGAAACCGATCTGCAGGCTTCCTCCCTGAGGACTAGCTCTCTTTTTCATAATAACTGAAGGTACTATGCAAGCTGCTAAGAGAAAAAAAATTAATTAATAATTCTATCCAACTTCAATGCTTAATCATGACAATAACCAGTGTGGCAAGATACCCCAAGGGTGCAATAGTGGAGCTTATGTAAAGGGGTGTAACAACAGATGGCTAATTGAACTAAGATCCCGATCAATAAGAAAGAATTCCTGCTTGCTACTGTAAATCCAGCTGATTGCCTGTGAATGATGAGGCCATGACCCTAAAAGAGAACCTTCTACCACACTTCCCTAAACCTGCATTATTTCTAATTGCATTCTAAAGATCCTGTACACATAGATCAGTGTAGCTTTCATCCTTCATCAAAGAACCTTCTGTTTTCAATAGATTGAGACCATTACAGAAATCCCCAAGTTGTTACAATGCAGAGAACAACTGTTTATGAGGTTCTCCAATTCAATAGATGCATTTAAGACAAAACCCTTACATGTAAGGTTGAGGAACATTATGGAAGGAGACGCAGAAAGACAGAGGCCCAGGGCATCTGCTGTGACATACTGTCTCCTATATATGAAAATGAATCTGTACCTATGAAATTTCAACAATGTGGTCACTCAAATAAGACTTGCACAATGACAGCACAAGATGACATGCCATTGTAGATGGGAAACATTTGAAAAACTCTGATTCACAAACCCCCTTTTATGTCATCCAAACACAAAATGTCAGATTTAAACATATCCCTAGATGAGAAAAAATAAATGGACATATCAGGGTGTTTTAATATAAACATATAAGAAGAAAGAGTCATGAATTTGAGAGGAAGTGAGAAAATAGATGGAAAAAATTGGAGGGCAAAAAGGAAGGAATGGATATTATATAAAGTATTCAAGAATGAAATTCTCAAAATATAATGTATACATAAATATATACAAGAATCATTCAGATTAAAACAAATATATGCAGGTGATATAATAATGTATATGTATCCACATATCCAAATGCAGACAAATCAAAACACACTACTACCTTGTGAAAACATGATTTTATGAGCCCTTTTAACAAATGATGAAACATTGGAAAATGCTAATTCCAGAAACTTTAATATATGCAACTTACTTTTACACTTAGAACTATTTATCTCCAAATGCCAACATGTTTTTTCAATAATAGTTCAACGTAGAATGGCTTGGAAAATCTTTTTCCTCGTTGCCTTTTTTTTTTTTTTTTTTTGGCAGCATTGGAGATAAGTCAATACTCACCAAAGTGGCCAGGAAATAAAAAGGCTAGCCAGTCATCATAAGTGTACATGACAGAGAGAATGGCTCTGCTTCACCACAATTAGAACCCTCACAATTCCTAGAAAAAAGTATGAGTGGATGCAATATTTTCTTGTCTTCTTTGCGTCAATATCAATATTTCAAAATACCAAATTAAGTGCCACCTATGTACTCAAATGCCTCATGGAAAACTAACATAAATATTTTTAAGAAATTAAAAAGACTGAATGATTGTCTTATAACCCTGAAGTATATAAATCAAAGCTCTGAATTTCTTCTCTCTTAGCTGAATTATTGAAAAAGGATTCTTTCTCAGTGTTCTCTTCAGCTCTGACAACTTGTATAGATCAAGTGGACATGTACATATAATTAATATGCAGTTTGGTGCTCTATTGAAAACATTCATGTGTTTGAAGTTCTGCTGAGAAGTTAGTTTTCTGGGTTCTTAGCCTAGATAGCTCCTGGGCAGTTTTCATGCTAAAGCACAGGCCTCACTAATAGATTCCGTGAATCCTTCTTTTAGGAGCATGAATTTCATTAGAAACATCCCTCCCGAGTCCACACTCTCCAGCTCCTTCATTACAGTTGTTAACACATCACGAACAACACAATAACATGACCAGAATGGACTCTTCAGTTTTTCAAGTGGTTTGAAAAACATTGTCCTTTCATTGTTTTATGAGGGGTCCATAATTTCTTGGGGTTTTCCAGTTGCCTTTTGATGGCTGGCCCTGCCAGCCACTCTTCCCAGACAGAAAATGGGATACTCAGTGGTGGCTGTGGTAAATTAATAAGGGGAAAATAAACAGAAGGTCTTTTCCCATGAGCTTTTTTTTTTTAAGTTTTCAAGTCTGTTCACTGTACAGTTAATTTGGAGCTTGCAATGCAGGAGCCCCGTGTGGCTTCACTAATCCATCATTCTCTTCTGATGTTGTTCCTTCCTTGGAGAGTCCACAAGTGGGGCTCACAGCAGGCAAATGAATGGATAGCCCTCTTTCTAGGTTCCCACATTCTTTTAGGACATCTGGGCAGCTGGACACAGGCAAAGATCTACCATCTAGTCCCATAGGTTCAATATCCTCTAAATTAGTGGTAGGCAAACATTTTCTATATATAGCCACATAGTAAATAGTTTTGACTATGCAGGCCATATGGTCTCTATCACAGTTCTTCAGCTTTGCCGTTGCTGCAAGAGAGTAGCCGTACATAGAACATAAATGAATGGCTGTGGCTAGGTTCCAATGGAGCTTTATTTATGGACACTAAAACTTGCATTTCATATAATTTTCACGTGTCATGAAATATTCCTTTAGTTTTGATTTTTCTCATCCATTTTAACATGAAAGGGCACTCATAGCTTTTAGACACATAAAAAATCAGACAGTGACAACATATGGTCTGCATGGCAGAGTTTGCTAACTTTGAGTTTTGATGAACCCTTCTTCAAATTTATGTCTCCAGACAATTCTTACAACTTAAAGCTCATAATTGGTTGTTGATTTTTCTTCTAATTTAGCCAATAAAACCTTAAAATCTAATATGGATGTTATACTTCTATCAGAGCCTCCCCATCCTAGAAAGCAACATTATGCCTTTCTATGACAACCTTGCAGCCTCTAGTTAGAAGACAGCTAAGGATTCTTGAGTGCTCTTTTTATTACTCTCTGTAATATAACACATAAGCAAATTCTAAGGACAGTATTTTCAAATCTTGTCTCAGTATATTCACCTCTCTTCCTGCTGTGCTTTGGGTGGGTTGGATCCTTTAGGTAGCTTGACTACATTTGTTATCATACAGAGAAGTAGAAACTAGGGACAGGCTAGATGAAGTTATGAGGGAGGCAGCCCACATTTGGAACAGTGACTTTATGAGAAAAACAGGAGGGGGATATGTTCTCTGTGCTTTTGTGCTTTCTTGGTATTGACATACGATACCCACATACTATCAAGAAGCATTTTACCAAAATCCATTACTTTGATGTTGGATATCTCGGTCCCCAGAACCATGAACTGAACATTACTTAGAACTTATATAGCAACATGAAACAAAAGTCACCACCATTCTTACGGTCACATCCTCATCACCTCCGATGCTCTTAGCCCTGCTTGTTCTGTGGACATCAGCCCTGCTTTCTGCTCCAGCATGAGGAATCTTTGCTCGAACAATAGTTTGATCACATTCTCTCTGAGTGTGATCGTTCTCTAGTTCCTTGTATGGCTGACTTCTTGACATTTGAATTACAACTCTGACTGCCACTTATCTACCCTTCACCCTGATGATCTCTTTTATAGACTTTATTCCAGCTTCTAACAGTTATGGCTGCCATTGAAAAAAGTAGGTTCTTTATCTATTTTTATAGGCAGTATAAGAGATGTTAAGGGTAGAAAATTGTCTTTCGACTCACTCTATTCAGAAGAGAGTTTACACACACTGAGTTAGTGTGCAAAATAAATGAACTAATATTTTAATTTACCAACTAAAATTTTAACCAACCTTGTGAAATGCAAATAATAGCCAGAGGAACACAGCAGTCATAGCATACTATTTATTTTATTCTTTAAAACTATTGTTTTGTTTTTCAATTTTCCTACATGTAAAAGAACTCACAATTATTTTCCTAACTAGAAAAACAACAGAAAGTAAAATATTAATAAAAAAATTCTATCTTGCTAATTTTTTCTAGAGTTTTATAAACCAGGTCCCTCTGTTTTGCATGATTACACTGGGACATGAGAATTCTTAATTCTTCAATATCTAAGATAAATGCATAGGCTAATAAACCACAAGGCTGCTGATAATTCTCTTCCCTAAAAAACCCTGCACACTCATTCATCCCTCAAATGAAGCTACAAGGAAAGCCTAGGGACTTTGGCTAAGGAAGTATATTTTCTTTGCTGAGTTACAAGTCTTTGGACCCTACTCTTTTTACATTTTTAAATCAAAATTTAATTTGAAGGAACACTGACCAGCAGAGCTGCTATTTTTACATATGTGAACAGGGGTTTTGGCATGGACTGAAATCTTAGTTGGGTCTCTGTAGCCTTTGTAATGGTAACTCCAGGGACCCAATTTTCTTCTATTTGAAATAGATCCCTCCACCGAAAAAAAATTTTTTTCCTTAGATTATTATAAAAAAAACTGTGACAATTTTCATTAGGATGTGTTACAGTATATAACATCAACCATGTATATGAACATAAATTATTCATCAGTTAAAGTTTCTTATAGTCAAAAACTTAAGTTGGACCTAATGGCACATGCTTTCAAATCCACCACTTGGGAGGATGAGACAGAAAGATCTTGAATTTGAGACCAGTGGTGATTTAAGAAGCAAGACCTCTCTATCTGAAAGATAATGAGAAGAATAGGAAGAAAAGGAGGAAGAAGAGAAGGAGGAGGAAGAGGAGGAGGAGGAAGAGGAGGAGGAGGAAGAGGAGGAGGAGAAAAAAAGAAAAAAAATGATTGGACATATTAAAACAAGAAACCACCACAAATTTTATTTTTTAATGAAAATTAAAAGAAATATTAGTAAGAAAATGTTATTTTCTTTTATTTTAGAGATTAGAATTTTATCATTTCTTTCTTTCCTTCTCTCCCTTCAAATGCTCCCATATACCCCTCTTTGCAAATTCATGGCCTCTTTTTAAATTTATTGCTACTATGTATGTGTGTGCGTGTGTGTGTGTGTGTGTGTGTGTGTATGTGTGTATGTGTGTGTGTGTGTGTGTGTATGTATATATATATACATATATATACACATATGTATATATGATACACACACACACACACACATACATATATATATATATATAAATATATATATATATATATATATATGAGTTTAAGAAGGATTGGCTATGAGACTTTCTTTAAAATTCTAGAAGAATTCTGCTATGAGTCCATCTGGTCCTGGACTGTTATTTTGGCTAGAATGCTTTTGATTACTACTTTGGTTTCCTCATTTGTTATGGGTCAGTTCAATTTGTTGACTTCTTGCAGATTGCAGACTTCTTGGCTTAATTTTGGTGGTATGACTGAATCTAGAAATTCATTCTTTTTTACTTCGTTATTTAAGATGTTATAGCTAATGGCATATAGATTGTTTTATTAAAAATATCTTCACTTATCGTATTCTAGATTTCTGTTGTAATCTGTTGTAATGGTTTCTTGTTAATTTCTTATTCTGTTGAGTCCTTTTGGTTAATTGGTTCAAAGATCTGCTTATCTTGTTTCTCTTCCCCCCAAAAGTAGTCTTTAGATTTGTTGATTCTTTGTTGTATTAGTTTCATGTTTCTATATTATTGATTTCTGCTCTGGTTGTTAGTTTTTCTTGCCATTGGCTGGGTGTGGGTTCGAGTTTGTTCTTGTTTGTCCCAATTTTTGAGTTGCATTGTTAAGTCATTTGTTGGAAAGCTTCTGATTTACTAATGCATGCACTGAGAGTAGTAATTTCCCTTGAAAGACTACTTTTTATGTGTCCTAGAGATCTTGTTGCCTTGTGTTTTTATTTAGTGTCAGGATACTGTTTATGTCACTTGACTTTTTTCTTTGATTCAGTAATGAATTGTTTATTCTCTGTGAGTTTCTAAGTTCACTAGCACTTTGTTTCCAGTCAATTTTAAAATGTATTATATTGTGGTCAGATAGGATGCAAAATGTTATTTCAGTGTTTTTAATTTATAAAGATTTGTTTTGTGTCTCAGGATAATACATTCTATTTTAGAAAAGCTTCTTTATGCTGCTGAGTAGAGTATGTATTCTTTAGTGTTTGGTTGGAAGATTGTGTAGATATTTGTTAGTTGACTTGATGTATGATGTCAGTTAATTTTAATATTTCTCTGTTCAGTGTGTGTGTGTGTTCTTTAAACTCCTTAAATATTGTGATGAAGTTTATGATTGTTTTTTAAAATTCAATGTCTTAGAGTTTTTGGAAATTCTCATTGAAATATATATAGATATAGATATAGATATAGTGGGTTTTTAAGAAAAGATACTAGCTTAATCTTTCATATAGTTGGTATTTGGGGGATGACATTTGGGTATGTGGACTTCTTTTGTTAGTTGTTAGTTCTACATCTGATATGGGCATAGCTGGTTGGGGAAGAAGAGATGATGTATTGGCAGATTGGGCCAGAGGTTGGAAATTGCTTCATTGTAAAGAATTCAAGTAGTCAGAGAGGACTGTCCTAGTGGAAAGGATAATCCTGATCCAAGCCTAGAATATGAAGATAAATTTGGCTGGTTGGAAAGGGTGTATTTGGCATATGAGGGGGTCTTTGAGTTTGGGAATAGGTAGTAAAGATCTTGGCAGAAGCCTAGAGATCAATGGTGGCACAGGCAGAGCTGGGGCAGACTAAGGATGTACGACCTGGGCTAGATCTGGCTGGTTGGGGAAACAATGCGTGAGGAGGGCATAGAGACTCACTGGACTAGACGTTGGGAAAAAAAGTAGAAGGTATGGCTAGATGGAAAAATTGCATGTGACTCAGAAGGGACCTGTGGATGGTGACAGATAAGGCAGGTCTTTGTGGAAACCTAGATACTGATTGCAACACAGGTAGGAGTGGTCTCAGGCCGAGCATTGTTGTGGAACCTGAGCTAGATCTGGTGAATTTCAGAGAAGCTATGGCTGGAGAAGTCAGAGATAAGCCCTTGTGTAAGAAAAATGTTCTTTAGAGTCACAAGGCCTGTATACTTGTCATAAAACTACCAATATTTAAAGATGAAACATTGCTTTGTAGAACTAATGGATTTAGACCCTTAGATTAATGGAAAATGCTGATTTTTTAAAGAGTAACAAATTAAACATCACAGTTTGGGAATAGAGTTTCAATGACTAATATGACTTTAATAGGGCTGGTCACAAAGGCAGAGTTAGTGTTAGACAGATTGGTTTAGGAAACAACCATCAAGACGCTGCTTAACTAGAAAACCAGCTTCTGTTCTGTGATCAACATGATTACACTGAGCCCCAGGCTAAGAGATTCGCTGTTTTCTTTAATAAAACCACAATATAGTAATTAGACATTTGCCTATAGTATATTATATTTGGCTACCAGTAACTGTTTGCATTAATAATTGGATATGTCTTTGAATATACTCAGTCATCAGAAAACCATAGAAATTCCCATTTCTCCAAATATTGCTCTTTTGACCATCATAAAATTTGAGTAGGGTACTTTAGCTCTATAAGCATCACCCGTTTCCTGGGTCAGTATTAGAGTTGGACCGTGTTCCACTAAGAAAACCATGGAAGTCACCAAAGGACACAGGCAATTTGAATTAGAAAAGCTCTGGAGATGTGGCCACAGCATGGAGACTAGGGTAGATAATGACAAAGTTTACATTTGAAAATGTTGAGAGATTTTAAGGACTAGCCACACAAAACATTCATCAAAATATGAGACGTCAACATGTTAACCAGGCTAACTGAACACATTCTCGATAGTATATATACATATACCAACTACAATATTTGTGACACAAATATGTACAATTTCTATTTGATTCTACTTTTCTAAAACTGAGACTGAGGAGAAATGAAATGGATCTTTTTATTTTCATTTTTAAATAAAGAAACTGAAACACACACACACACACAGAGAGAGAGAGAGAGAGAGAGAGAGAGAGAGAGAGAGAGAGAGAGAGAGAGACAGACAGAGACAGAGACAGAGACAGAGACAGAGACAGAGACAGACAGCAGAGAGGTCTCATCAGGTGTCCCTGACATGTTATATGGCACACATGCATAGGGACCAAGCTCTGTTTTGAGAACAGGAGCATCAGTGTACTTGCTGGAGTTTTAGTGTCTATGACATTCCGTGGTGATAGAAACCTAAACTTTTTTTTTAATTGCAAAGTAACATATTTCACACGAAGGAGTACTAATCAAATATTTTCCCCCTCCTTCCATAATCTGAGCACTATTGTCCCATTGTTACTGAGGTTTATTTTGTTTTTATTTTTAAAATACTTCTTGTGGTGTGAACAATGCAACTGAGTGAGGCCAAACTAGTTCAGACCTCTACTTGAAATGGGCAATTACTGAAGTAGATGATTGAGACGTGACTGGATACTTAATAAAATTTAATAGTCCTCTGGGCAAATGAATGATTCATTTCAATGAAAATGTTCAAAACAGTTGTGTATATCTGATGAAAATCATGATGAGAAAAAAAAAGGTGGTGAGATAAATTTCCCATGGAGAGACACATGTTCCAGTCTGAACAACTTGAAAAGCACAAAAACACATGGTAATTCTTATTTGTCTTTGAATAAACTTGCGCTGTGCTCAGTGCACAAACCATAGGCAAAGAAAGAATACAAACAATAACAAATAATATACATGAAAACTGAAGATTTCTCCATCTCCTGTTCAGTCTGCTTTCTTGCTGGATTTATCCATGGCTACTCAGACACAGCAGCCTCATGGAGATATCGCTGCTATAGCAGCAAATTGTGCTATTGGGTTGGTCAGTAGATACAACTGTAAGGGTTATCATAAAAGGTAGTGAAAGAGAGGAACACATAGAAGAAGAGGGAACCTTTGGAAAGAAGTGTCGCCAAGTATTTTCATGTCATATGAGCCTCTTGACAGAATTCATCAATAATAGTTTGAGTTTTTAAATATTCTTCCAAAGCTTCGGGTAGGGTAACTTGTTGGTTTCATGGATGAAGATCACTTTTCATTTGAAAATTCAGTATAAGAACAAAAAGAGCTTTCAAATTCAAAGGGCATATCTCTGAATGACTAACCATGAATCTAAGCTTGTCAACTTACTCACTAAAGGAAGCTTATTGGGTATCTAGCATGTATGTGATACAGAAGATGTGAAAGTAATGGCAGAAATGTTATCTCTAACAAACGAAAATAATCTATTTTCTGAAAACAATATTGAAAAACTATCTATAGAAAAGCCATTCACTTATGTTTCTTCAAAAATACTTTTCATAAGTGTAAAATGCAATAGACTGTTTCTAAAATGATCATTGGAGAAATAAAAGTGTAAATGATGAGATACAGGATACATTTAATTGAAAGACTAGACTGAGGGTTTTTTTTTTTTTTTTTTTTTTTGACAGTGAGCTAGACTGAAAGGCATTTGACATCAAGCCCTATAACCTGAGTTTGATTTCTGCAACCCACAAGATGAAAGTCAAGAACCAATTCCCTCAAGTTCTCTGACCTTGACATGGACATGCACGTACCTACAAACATATACACATTAATTAATTAACAGACAGATAGTTCTACAAACTGACAATGTCAATTTCTGTGAAGCAACAGAATCTTGTGTTCACTGGTAGTATTAATGAAGATTATCATGTCTACTTTTGGAAGATATAGTTGGACAATTTCTTACTAGTATACATTTTCTCATATATATTTATTTAACTGAATTGAAAACATACCCTTATGAAACCTGCAGGTGCTTATTTATAGTTGCTTTTTCCTAATCCTCTCATATGGAGAGCAGCTAAGAAGTCCTTCAGTAGGTGAGTAGATGAATATGCTGTCATAAATCCTAGGCAATGCAAAAACCATAGGGAGTGCTACCACTTTTTCTAAAAGCACATTGCTAATTGATCAAAGCCCATTTAGGGCTTCAGAGACTGTTCAGCTAAGAGTACTGGATACTCTTACCAGAGACACAGATTTGATTCCCAATGTCCATATAACATTAGGTGATATTCTAGACTGAGTAGAGTTCAGCTGCAGAGCACTTGCCTAGCATCTGAAAATCTCTTGGTTCAGTATTCTACATTACAGAAATGAAAAACAATCACCAATTAAATTGCTTTGATTTAGTGGATATTCGTTAATATCTCATTTTAAGATCCCTAGATAATTTCTGGCTGATCAACACTCATAAAGCAAATGGTAACCACATTAGCTTTCAGAACATTTATTGTTTGGTGAGTTGTTTCATCCAGTGACATAAATTTCTGAGACTAGATATCCTGCTTGGTTTTTCTCATCCAAGACAGAAAATATGTAGATTCAAGAGAGGTAGAACTTAGTTCAGAAATTTTCATACATTAGGAAGTTGTCTGATGTGGCCAGGTACATGAGCTCATGCCATCTTCAGAACAACCTCAAAAGGCAACTAACCTCCACCACCAAATGGTGCTGACAAAACTTTAGTTTGCCATCAGAGGTCACACTAAAAATAATTGTGGCAAACTAAGTCATCATACTTTGTATTAGAGACATAATAAATAAAATTATACCTTTATTCTTGTATTCTTGAAGGTAGAGCAGTCTGAAGGAGGGAGAGACAGACAGACAGACAGATACACACACACAGAGAGAGAGAAAGAGAGAGAGAAGAGAAAAAGAATGAACAGAGAAAACAGGAAAACAGGCCAAGGGCCATAACTGGAAAATGAATGGAAGGCAGATCAGCCCACCTTGGTCAGGTCCAACAAGGTCTACACTGTGAGAAACACCATCAGCAAGTATGATGTCCTTGGTATTTCTTGCTGAGTTCTAAGACAGCATCTTAGGGTCCTCTTTGGAATTATCTGATGGTGGTCTGCCTCTACTCTCGGTTCTAAGGCAAGAGAAACTTTAGATGTGGTGTAAGTTATTATAAACAATGTCTTTTGTAGATTAGTATGAATTCTAGATTATTATCTGATAAGAGCACACTTCCTAGAATTCAGAATCAGGCCATTAGCCCAAAATAAGCTCACATTAAAAGTGGAGGAGAGAGAGAGAGAGAGAGAGAGAGAGAGAGAGAGAGAGACAGACAGAGAGAGACAGACAGAGAGACAGAGAGACAGAGAGACAGAGAGACAGAGAGACAGAGAGAGACACAGAGACAGAGACAGAGAGACAGAGAAGACAGAGAGAGGGAGAGATGGAGGGAGGGAGAGAGAGAGAGGAAAAGGCAGAGAGGGAGAGGGAGGGAAAGAGAGGGAGAGACAGAAAGAGCACTGACTTGAGTGAAACACAAGAATTTCTTCCATTGATGTCAAGGCTCTGAAATTTGTTAGGTGGGAAGAGAGAAGTCTTTGAAAAACAAGATCTGTCGAAATATTTGAAACTTTTATGAAAAGCGGGACTTGAGGAGTGTTACCCATAAAGTCTGTAGAGCTACAGTGGATACATTGCTTTGTAGCAGTTCTGGCTACTCCTATTTAATAAGCTGTTATAGCTACCTTAGAAATTCACCACCTTCAGAACTTGTCTGGGAATGGAATGTATATCGCCAATAGCAATGTGGCTTTGTTCAGTTCAACATTTTGTTATTTGAATATCAGCCTAACAATTGCAAGGGAAATCCAGAGCAACTGATAAGAATAGCACAATTATCCTTAAGACATCTGGGCATTTTCTCATTGATTTTCTGTTTATGTCACTTAATAATTTATACTCAGTGGGTAAGCAGTGTATGAAAGCAAGACAAGATTAAACTAAGGATATTTGGAAGCCATGATTTATAACTAATCTTCTGCCCATCCATAGCTCTACTTTTATATGTTTAAATAAGGATCAAGGGTATACATGACCTTCTGAAAGCTCCATGGATCTCTTTTTTTCTTCTGGAAAACTGTGCTAGATTCTTCTTACAAAAACATCTGGGGATTATATTTACTTTCTTTCTATACAGATGTTGGCCTTGGTTCACCTATGTCATTGCCTAGCAGTGAGATTGCTTAATAATCTTGGCTTCTAGTGACATTTTCTGTGACTTTTATCTCTCCAAATCATCGAGCTTGTGTCTCTTAAACACAAGAGAGAACTGATTCTAATCAATGATTTTACAAGGGTTTAGAGAAGCTGAAGAGAAACCTGTGGTATTTATAGTCAACCAGGCTCCAATAGCATCCTGAATCAATATCTAAACCAGAGAGAGACAGTGTGGTGATGGCTACCTGGGAAAAAGAGGCAGCGTAAGCCAGAATCACAATGACTTAGAGATGGGAAGAGGTCAGTCCAATCACATAATACTTGCTATTGTTCTCTGGCTTAGCTAGAAGCCAAATTCAGGAAGCGCATTCCACTAGACTAAATAAAGCTTCGATCATGTGTAAAATTTCCAACTTGAATAGGCAGCTATCCTATCACTCATCGGGCTTGATGGCTTGATGCATTTAATGGGTGTAATTTCTTCCTCATATTTCTATGCTTTTATTGTTTCATTTTTATTATAGGAATTCAGGCGTCTTATTAAGCTTATTATTTTCTGTTAAGCGTTGGCTTAAGTAAATAGAGTTCTAAAGGGTGTACATGCAAATATGTTTCCTTTAGATTGCCAAAAGAATGGGACAATTTGACTTGACTTATCTCTGAGATTAGAAGAAAGGAAAAGTGAAAAAAATTATGAAGAGCAGAGTAAAAGTAGCAGGAGAGGTTATGAAAAAAGTCATTTGAGGAATTGAATCATGAGAATTCTGTAGTCCAGAAATTCTGATTTAGCAGTCTCAAAATGGAGTCCAGAAAGCTCTATTTTAAGAAGGCATCAACATCTTTCTTCCTTTGAATAGAGGAAAACAGTGTTGTAATTCTTTGTAAACTATACTAAACTTATCCTTAAATGGTTTAGAGAGGAAGAAAAAAAAAGAAAAAGAAAATGAATGTTTCCATTAGAGCCAATTATGTGAAAATGCCGAATGTCAGCCATTCCTTCTCGTAACATTTTGCCTTCCAGCTTGATCTGCATTCTTCAGAGCTGCTGTGTGATCCAGATTTTGGCTGTCTGCTGAGTGCAGCTAACTTGGGACCTAACCAAGTGTTCATTAATTATGACAGAAGAGGGATGCATATAATTCTATACACTCTGGGACATTTTCCATGGCAATGATATGCTAAAAACAAATACACATAAGCCCAAGAAAATATACCCCGAAGCAATGACTTGCCCCCAAGGAGGGGAAGGGCTTTAATTTTCAGAGTTTTTCTATCCTGGATTCTTTGAAATTTCCCCAGATATAAATTTGGAAGTAGAAACTGAAATACAGATTTAAGAGTAAATGGTTTTAGAAATGATTTAGGGAACATGGATAGAGCAACAGAGAACAGAATAACTAACAACAGAAAAAAACTAACAACAACCAAACAAACGAACAAACCCCAATAAATAGCATGGCTGTTTTCAGTCATGTAGTGTACTTTGGATGACTGGGGCTCAGTCCTCGGAGCCAACTCTGGAGAACTACAGAATGCATGCTCTAAGGTGAGAAGGCATGGAGCTGAGCTGTTCAAACACTTTCTCAATCATTGGTTGAGGATTAGTCCAATGGAAAGAATGTGCCTGAGAATTACATCCTACCTCCTGGATGATCAAGTCAGGTGTTGGTGGTCACAACAAGGCCTCAGATAATCGTACCGTAGGTCAGTATGACCATAGAAAGTATCAGCTAAAGGGACTTGAAAAAAGTCATCCCTGAAGCCAGTGAGTCCGTATGGTATAAAAGACAATGGTAAAGTAAAGTTTGGCTGGGCAATAACTATATCTTGTTATATCAAAATGCCTCTTTTTGTAGAAAAATCAAGCCAGGCAGAAAGGTACAGAACTGACTGGCTTTCCTCAATAATAATCCATCAGAAAAATTTCACTTATTCCAGTAATCTCTTGTATTTGGTCCTAGTTCACTTAGATATTTATCTGAAAATCTTCCCATAACCGTAAAATGCAATCTTTCTTAGTCCCCCAAATTGAGGCCATTTTCTGTAGAAATGTTACTGGCACTTATTTACACGACTGAGTTGTGCTGAAGGGCACTGTTCCAAGTATAGATTTCATGGTCAATCCTCTCGTAGCTGAGTGCCACCAGAGACAGGTCAGAATTGATATTGATATTAATATTATGTATAATTTAATAATTTTATCCTTATATATAAGATAATTTACTTATTTTTATATGCACTGGTGTTTTGCTTGTATGTATGTCTGCATGAAGGTGTTGTATCCTGAAGTTACAAACTGTTGTGAGGTTTTTTGTAGATACTGGGAATTGAACCTGGGTCCTCTGGAAGAGCAGAAAATGCTCTTAACCACTGAGTCAGTCTATCCAGCCCCAGGGTTAAAAGATCTCTATGGCTGAATCATCATCACTCCATTCTCCTAATTCTTAAAATTTCATAAAGTTTACTGAAATGTTTCATAAAATAAAACATGATAAATTAAGAAGCACCATACACATGGCAATTATTTTAGCATATCAAGAGACATTTCATATCACTTCATAAAGCACTTGGGAAAACAGTCACATTTGTTTGACAAAGCGAATAGGAATTTAATGTTATTTTAAATCCACTCAGTTCCTCATCTTAAACTATTGAAGGAGTGTCCACAGCTGCACAAACTATAGCTTTGGAAAGAATTGAAACCATCCCTTCATTTATGTAGGTCAAGCTAGTCCAGGGCTTGTGGATTTGATGCCCCAAAGCTATAGGGACAGAATCACACGCTGATCTTTTTACTAGATATTTGCAAACTCATCAGATGGAGACAGCATAAAAAAGTAGACAGTAAGATTCAGATTTCATTTCACCTCAAATCAGTTTTTTTTTAAAGTGCAGAGAACTTCCTCATGTATGTTTTGTAGAGCAGAGCAAGCTACTTTGATATTTGACACACAAAGACTTACATTTAAGGCAATATCATACCATGTTTTAATTGCACCCTTAATGTAAATATATTTCTACTTCCATTTTTGCCATCATGCAATATTTATAAATTGCAGAAGGGAGCCCTGTTTACAGTCTTGTCAGCTAATGTTTTTAAAAAGTTAAACTTAATAAAAGTTAAACTTAATGCTACTATTTTAACAATGATATAATATTAAAAGATATTCTAATCGAGTGTCGATTTCTTAATTTTATCAATGCTGTGGTCTCTATCACATCTAATGGAATCTGCTCTCATTAAAATCTATTGTTAGAACATATTTTCTGAGATAAAAGAAGTCTAGCTGCCAATTCTGCCATTTGAAAATAAGAACACTTTTGCAACTCAGACATTTTCTGTTGATTTGGGAACTTTCTGCATTGTTTCTTTTAAGACTGAAAAGCCAAAACCACTAACTACAGAGACATTTATGTCTCTTAAAGATAAAACCATGTTAAAAGTGTCCAATTTAAAAATACAAGATGATAAGCTAAGTGGAGAGAGAATGAATTAAGAGAGATACCGATTAAAAACTTGATAGAAACACTTGTGTCTAGATTCCATCCTCAGTCTCTGCACTCTTTCTGTGCTTTTGGTTTCACAGACTGAGAGCAACAAAAGATAAACAGAGAACAAGATAGAAGAAAATACTGAAGACAATAAAACTAGAAAAATATTTGCAGAGATGCTAGATATACTGATTTGATCATCACATTGCATATACATGTCATACCTCATAAATGTTCAAGAACAATTAAAAGACAATGAATAAAATATAGATGAAGGAAAGAAAATGAAAGGGGAAGGGAGAAAAGGAGGCAGGAAGGGTGAACAGGAAGGAGGGCAATTCTTAATTTTTATTCTTTATATATAAAATGATGGTACTTGGAAAACACTCTAAGGACTCAAGTAATTTAAACAAATAGTTTGGGGGTTTTAACAGAGAATTTGGCATTAGCTGCTATTGACCAAAGAATATTTGTCATATCATTGGATTAAAATCACTCTTTGTAAAATCACTTGTCAGAGTAAATTGGTTTTCAGCTTCTTAGAATTTTTTTTTCTGACACATGAATCAAATAATCAAACCACCCAATCTTTTTAGGAAAATCGTAAATGAAAGAAAGAGGCCCTCAGTGTTCAGATTAGTCGAGAGCTATTTGTTCTAGAAGTTTCATGGATCACAACATCAGTGGACCCTTCACCCAGCTCAGAACTACTGGTAATGCCAAGCTCTGGGTGGAATTTGCAGAAGAACAGCCTCATCTTGTCATGCACTGCTAAGGCTGTGTAGCAGTAATGAACAATGGAGAAGTGTGTTTACTTCTGCCACTGACTGCAAGAAAGGTGCAGTAGCATCTATATACTGGTTCCACCTCCAGGTTGGGCTGAAGTGCAGTGCTAGAATTGCAAGGCAGCGTGTCCTTTTCATCCATTTTCATTTGCTGGTAACAGAGATCCTTTTGTCCAAAAGGATTTCCTTCTGTAGATCATGTCCCCTAGGCTCAAGTCAACTAGCTCATTTGTTCCAACCTAAGTAACAGAGAAATTATATTTATTTTGGCATTTTCACATCAAACACTTGCCTATCACAGGGAACATTGGAAGGCATAAATAATCTATCCTTTTGTGGGGTTGGCAGGTCTACTAGAACTTGAACATACTTACATACATACATACATACATACATACATACATACATACATACATTCATACACACACATCTACAAACATATATATAATGTGTGTATATATATATATATGATGTATATACAGATATATTTCTGAGAATACATTTAATCCTAGTAGAATAACTAGTTGCTAAAATGTTAGTATATTTTATTTCTGCTAAACATTTTCTCATTTCTCGATTATTTGCAACTTGTTATATTCAAGTAGTAACATACAGCACTCTGTGTGGCTTGACGTGTTATGAAATTACATATTCGACAGACAGGGTAAATAAATGAAGACAAAAATCATTAACCCAATAAATAAAAGTTAAAAACATTTCATCAGTATGCGGATGTCATTTGCATACTCATTCGATCACTACATCAATACATTCCAATAATTCAAGGAAGAGTTTTTAAAGGAGAACCAAGAAGTAGAAGTTTCTTAGAAACATTGAGAGAGATGCTCCTGCACAGCCCTACTTACGTTTACCAGAATGACTTGTCTCTGTGTCTTCCTCTAGCCGATGCTAGCTGTCTTCTAAATGTCTAGATCCAGAATGCTTTAGCAACTGTTTCTCAACAATAACACTGACAACAGTAACAACAAATAAAGTGATCTGAATAGTTAAGTCACTGAATTGTACGACATAATCTCACTCATTTCTCTAATCTGATTCTCACACTTGTGGGATAAGAGTATATTTTACTCTCATTGTTATCCAATGTAGAAGACATAAGCAATGCGATGGATCTGGCACCTGATCCAAGCATTTAAATCCTCCACTTGTCTTCGCCCCCCACAAAGCTCTGCTAATGAAAGCACATTATAGTCTGGCAGACCCTTTGTGCAATAACCTAATAATTTCCATTTTGTCTGATTATTGTATTAGAAATAAGATCAAACTGTTCCTTTTTCTCATTTTTCAGATGAAGCTATGGGGGAAATTAAGAATTACCCAGTTTTTACAGTTATCAGTTTACCAATGGGAGGAACATATAGAGAAACTTTACCTCCTTAAATTACTTAATGTCATAAATGTTGTTTACTAAAATAGTCATGTCTGAAACATAAGCAGCAGGCACAGACATATCAAGTGAGATGCTTTTTACTGAAGTAATAATTGCCACTATATGTTCTATAATCTTAGAGTTGCATATTTCTTGATATTTAAGAAGAAAGTGCTGTAGCATTTGCATTGAAAGCTCTGGAGACTCAAACACAGATGATAAATCTAGGAGCCCTTCTGATTCTTAAAATTATGTAAATAAATCTTAGTTATTATTATCATATTTGTCTGGCCAATGAAATTTAGTACAGAAAATATAATTGTATAATATTTACTAGTGTCCATGAAACAAGTCCAGGTTACCTAAACACAAGAATAAAAATAAAGATCACCAAGGTTGATGTGACTATAAACTAACAACCTTGGATAGTTTTAATTGGTGTACAGGCATTTCTTAGTTCCTTCTGGAGTTTGTTGTTTCATAGACAGGATAGTAACAGGGAAAAAGGTTGTTAAATGCATTTGTTGGGTCTTCCTTTGAAAAGGAAGTGTAGAAAATATCCCTGTGTTTTCTTATTTTAAAGCCAACACCAAACTAAAACCCTTTATTATTTCCCGTGTTAACCCTTTCAACTGTTGTGGACATCCCCAGAAGTCAACAGGAAGAAGATGGCATAACTAACATCTTACCATCCCCAAGTCTGAACCCATCATTCTGTCAACAAGAATGGGTGTATAGTTGTTGCCTGTGTCCTGTACAGCTCTCTACCAGACCCTACCTGCTCTTGGGGGTTGGAGGCGAGTTGGCGCTGAGTCAACGACACAGACTCCAGGAGCAGGTGAGAAATGCTGCAGAAAGCTCATCTGAGCGCTGCTGCAAGCTTCTTCAATACCCTCCACCCACGCCCCCATTGGTTCCAAGAAAGCATTGATTCTAAACAGCAGTCCCTGATTGGCTGGCATTATTTGCACCAGCAGTCCTTGCTTTCTCGGGCAGTCTTCAATTTGGTCCTCCTGCAGGAATGCTTGTGACACAGGCAGTCCTCAATTAGATCCTTCTGCAGGAGATGCTTCTTCAGCTCTATGGGCTCCAGCTCTTACATAGAGGCAGCCCTGCTGTCTCTGATACGTATAGTGATGTTTGCCTGATTGTCCATTGTTCAAGTGGCTTGATCCTCCTGGTGGTTAAACTCTACCGCTTTGGACTGGCAAAATCCTGAAATCCGTCAAGTCAGATGCCAACATTCTCAGGAAAATTAGATGGCAAACAAACAAAAAAATCCTTTTCAGAATTACATGCTTTGATCAGTTGAGGTATAAAGTATTAGGCTTTAAAACACACTAAATTGTTAGGTGTTATTGATAATCTCATCTCCTTGTTGGGTTATCGGTTTGATTTCAGCCTAAAACAAGTCTAGTTTTTAAAATTGACATTATGTCAGTTGAACATTATCTGTTAAAAGAATTACTTCGTCTAGAATTAGTGAGAATTCCTGTAAACTGAGCCATTATTATACACTGCAAGTAGGATTTGACTTCTTCCATTCTGACTTACATGCATTTGTTTTTGCAAACACCTATCTTGAACAAATTTTTTCAGAATCCTAGAACTAACTTATATTTAACTTAAGTCATGAAATTGCACTCTTAGGAGTTGCATGTGCATTAAAACTTGCTCTTAGTTCCAAATACATCTGAAAAATTGGAAGGAAAAATCTATAAGCAAAAAAAAACTCTGGTTAACCACTGTGAGAATATTTTTGTGTGTCTGTTTATTTCTTGAACAATAAATGTTGCATTGTTTTTATCAATGTACACTCTATCTATTGAAGATGAGACTAATACAAGAATGAATAAATCAACAGTCTTGGCAGAGATCCCACAAGAAAGGACTGAGATCTGCTGTATCTCATCACAGTGGGAGAACATGATTAGGCAGGAGAAGGCATTCCATGCTCTGAATTTCAGAAAAAAAAGTAATCTTAATCTTTGCATTGCATAGACTCATTAGAGTCTGCCCTCCCCAATAAGGATGAGAACAAGCTGTGATTGTGTATTTTAGAAATGTTTCTTTGAAGAGATCGTAAAGAAGTCATAAGTGGGTCTTTGGTTATTTGTTCATGTGTACATTAAAGCATATAGAATCAGATAAATAAACCATATGAAGTAGAATGACTGTTCCTCATCACACACTTCTTGTGTTTGTCTTTTTCTGTTGGGAGATAACAGAGGGAACAGACAATGAAAAAAAATCAGCTCCAAAAAGGAGACAGTGCAATCCTAGACCAATATCCAAAGCAGCACATCACATTGGAGCAATCAATACGTGACAAGAAACAAGAGCAATCATGTCTGGGACTTGGCTTTGCTTATGAGAAATGATACATATGTTAGAAGAAGCCAGAAGAAAGTCATGAAATGTCAAAGTTATTCTGTGTGAAAGGAAATGGATAGCAATAAGCTTAGTGTACTCACAAGATTGGGGGAGAGGGGCGGTGGTTGTTGACAGTTACTTTGAAAAATGAGGCATGTCATAAAATAAGATATCTCTCTCTCTCTCTCTCTCTCTCTCTCTCTCTCTCTCTGTGTGTGTGTGTGTGTGTGTGTGTGTGTATGTGTGTGTTACAATCAAGTGGGGGGGCGCAATGAATATTGACTGATGCTCCTGTTTTAACTTCTCATGTGTTGCCATTTTGAAACTGCCATGCACACTCATGCTGTAAAAACATCACTCGTTCGTCTGTCAGTTCATTATCTCCGTGTCCATACCTGAGTTCATTCATGTCGTGTTCTACTATACCACAGTGGAAGCTGGAGTAACATATCATTGGTAAGGTGTTTGTTTAGTATGTACGAGGCCCTAGACTAAAGCCCAGCACCACAAAATAAGTGGCCTCCTAATGTACTGCATTGGTTTCTTGTTTATTTTATTTGTCGAGTGGAATTATTCCCTTAGCTATCTGTAAGCCAAAAAGGACTGACATGCATTTGTTCAAATATTTATTATGAGCATCAAGAACTGTACCTGAAACATGTGCACTCAAATATATTTATTAAATACGGCAGAGAATGTAAAGATTATATTCAAAGAATGGCATCCAAATCCTAAACTTAGACTGTGGGATATCTCCACTGTAAAATAAGTACATTTGACATTACTATATTTAGGAAAGGAGCCCAAAACTAATCGTCTTTTGGATATCAAACCATTTTATAGGAAATTCTTTGTCATTAGAGAAATAACTGAAAAATTTATTTGATAGAAAAAAGTATATGAAAGCTGCCGGTCTCTATGACAACTAGAAAAATGAGCATAGAATTCATTTTTTTGTGGTAGGTGCTTGTTATAGTTTGTATATGCTAGGCCCAGGAAATGGCACTATTAGAATGTGTGGTCCTGTTGGAGTAGGTGTGTCAATATGGGTGTGGCATTTAAGATTCTCATCCTAGCTGCCTGGATGTGAGTATTCTGCAACCAGCCTTCAGATGAAGATGTAGAACTCTCAGTTCCTCATGTACCATGCCTGCCTGGATACTGCCATGTTCCTCCTTGATGATAATAGACTGAACCTTTGAACCTGTAAGCCAGCCCCAATTAAATGTTGTCTTTTCAGCATCCACATCAGCATCTACCTTTGGTGACTGCACACGGGATGGATACCCAGGTAGAATGGTCTCCAGACAGCTTTTCCTTCAGTTTCTGTCCCACACTTTGTCTCCATATTTGCTCTATTGAGTATTTCATACTCCTTCTAAGAAGGACCAAGGCACCCACACTTTGGTCTTCCTTCTTCATGAGCTTCTGTAAGGGGTCTGTAAGTTGCATCTTGGATATTGCAAGCTTCTGGGTTAATATCCAATTATCAAGTGAGTGAATACCACGTGTGTTCTTTTGTGACTGGGTTATCTCACTCAGGATGGTATTTTCTAGATCCATCCATTTACCTAAGAATTTCTCTAATTCATTGTTTTTAATGAATTCGAGTAATACTCCATTGTGTAAATGTACCACATTTTCTATATCCATTCCTCTGTTGAAAAACATCTGGGTTCTTTCCAGCTTCTGGCTATTATAAATAAGGCTGCTATGAACATAGTGGAGCATACGTCCTTGTTATATGTTGGAGCATCTTCTGGGTATATGCCCAGGAGTGGTATAGCTGGGTCCTCAGGTAATGCTATGTCCAATTTTCTGAGGAACTGCCAGACTGATTTCCAGAGTTGTTGCACTAACTTACAATCCCACAAACAATGGAGGAGTGTTCCTCTTTCTCCACATCCTTGCCAGCATCTGCTATCACCTGAGTTTTTGATCTTAGCCATTCTGACTGGTATGAGATGGAATCTCAGGGTTGTTGTGATTTGCATTTCCTGATGACTAAGGATGCTGAACATTTCTTTAGGCGCATCTCGGCCATTCAAGTTTCCTCAGTTGAGAATTCTTTGTTTAGCTCTGTACCCCATTTTTAGTGGGGTCATTTGGTTGTCTGGAGTCTAATTTCTAGAGTTCTTTGTATTTTTGAATATTAGCCATCTATTGGATATGGGATTGGTAAAGATCTTTTCCCAATCCGTTGGTTGACATCTTGCCCTATTGACAGTGTCCTTTGCCTTACAGAAATTTTGCAGTTTTATGAGGTCCTATTTCTCAATTTCTTTATCCACTTGGACTTGAGCTTTGTACAAGGAGATAAGAATGGATCGATTTGCATTCTTCTACATGTTGTCCTCCAGTTGAACCAGTACCATTTGTTAAAAATGCTGTCCTTTTTCCACTGGATAGTTTTAGCTTCTTTGTCAAAGATCAGGTGACCATAGGTGTGTGGGTTCATTTCTGGGTCTTCAATCCTGTTCCATTGATCTTCCTGCCTGTCTTTGTACCAATACCATGTACTTTTTATCACTATTGCTCTGTAGTACAGCTTGCAGTCAGGAATGTTTTTTCCTCCAGAACTTCTTGTTGAGAATAGTTTTTGCTATCCTGGATTTGATGTCAGGAAGTGCATGCTGACAGGAGCCTGATATAGCTGTCTCCTTAGAGGTCTGCCATACTCTGACATATTCAGAGGCAGATGCTCAAAGCTAACCATTGAACTGATCATGGGATTCACAATGGAGGAGTTAGAATGAAGATTGAAGGAGCTGAAAGGGTTTGCTGCCCCATTGGGAGAGCAATAATTCCAACCAACCAGAGCTCCCAGGGTCTAAATCACCAGCCTGAGAGCACATAGGAAGGGACCCATGGTTCCACCTGTATGTGTAGGTGGGGGGATGACCTTTCAGGCATAGGTGGGAGAGGAGATCCCTGATCCCATGAAGGCTGGATGCCCATTGCAGGGAATTCAAGGGTGGGGAGGTGGGAGTGGGGGGTGGGTTTGGGGCATAGCTTCATAGAAGCAGGAGGAGGAGGGATAGGATAGGAGGTTCTTGGGCAGGGGGGAAATGGGGTAAGGGGATAACATCTGAAATGTAAATAAAATATCCAAAAAAAAAAACAAAGAAAAAATACTGTCCTTTTAAGAGTTTCATTTGTCATGATATCTGTTCCCTAACTAAGACAGAAGCTGGTATCAGGGACTGGGGTATTGCTGTGATAGATCTGACCATGTTTTTGTTTGGAAGAATGTGGATTTCGGGACTTTGGAACTATCTTAATATGAATATGGAAGACTTTGTTGCTGTGAGTGCTTTGAAGTGTGCAGACCTGGCCCAAGAGTTTTCAAGTGAGGACGAACTTCAGTATGTACCCTAGAGACTGTTTTTGTAGTATTTTGGTGAAGAATGTGGCTACTTTTGCCCTGGTCTGAAGAGTCTGCCTGATGCTAAGGTGAAGAGACTCAGATTAACTCAGATTAATTGCATTGACAAAGGAAGTCTGAGAAATGCCCATCATAGACTTTGTTCTCTGGTCAAGTCTCATGAAGAACATTTTGAATAAGCACAGCAAGTTTAGAAAGTAAAATATAAAATATATAGTTTGAGTATTAAAGGAGCACCAGGATGTGAAATGGAGCTGAATCCTGTGTTCAAAAATATTAAATTCAGTTAAGGGAGTGGTGACCTTGTGATAAGATACCTCCCAGCTAAATTTAGGTTCTGGCATGCTACTATACAGCTTTAATCCCAGGAAACAGAGCCATGCAGGTCTCTGAGTTCAAGACCAATCTACAGAACAAGTTCTAGGACAGCCAAGTTTAGGCAGTGAGGGAGTTAGAAAATAGATAGCTGGTAATAGAATAAGAAGGCCATGTTCCAGCCCCAGCAAGCAGGAGAACAAGGCAGCTTCAGCCATATGGAACTGGCTTTAGAATCCAGACTAAAAGAGACTACGGGGACAATTGGTTAGCTAGAGTTAAGAAAATTTTGGTGATTAGGAAGAAACCAGCATCACTGAGGTGAAATCTTCTGGGAAGTGTTTTCTGAGAGCACAAAGTAGCTGTGTTCCCAAGATAGTCTAGGTTACACCTCATGCTGCAGCTGTACTTGGTAATGTGTGTGAGTCACTCAGGTGCTACTGGTTTTGAAGACATGAAGGGGTCATGAAGAGCAGCTGCAGCTTGGCACTGTGAGAGACCATGAAAGGCCATTGGTGAAGATGCAGCCCCAGTTGGAGTTGACAGCCCAGGACTGAAGGGGTCACTCAAAGGAGTTGAGGTTTAGCCCATGAAGAGAGCCTATAAGAGGCTATTAGTGAAGTTTAGTTGCAGTGGAAGACCCCAGAGTATTGGAGATGCCAGTACCATGGGATGGTCACCAAGAGTGGCAGGAACAATGGAGTGAGCAACCTGAGCTTAGAGTGCTACAGAGGGCAGAGCTGGCAAAGTGACACCAGTCATTTGCAGGAGCCCAGTATATCATGTGTGGATTTTCGACACTGGAACAAGAAGTTGTAATGTTAAAGTTGCCTTGAAGGCCCCAAGATGTCAGAGCCCTAAGATATCTGCTGAGGAAAGCTGCCAACAGGGAGTGGAACCAGCCCAGGAGAAAGAGCTTTGTTGCAGTCAAACAAAAAGGAGTTGGAGATCTGAAGACTGCTTTGACATCAGACATGGAGATGCAGAGTTTGGAGTTTGCCCAGCTAGTTTCCTGTATAGCTTTGGGGATTACAGTTAAGTAATTGGATGAATGTCAGAAGAGACTTTGAACACTGGACTTTAACATTGTTGAGACTTTGGAACTTGGACTAAATATATTTTGCATTATGCTATGTTTAGGTGTGCTCCCCGTAGACTCAGATACTTGACCAAGCCTATGGGAGCTAGGGAGTGGAATGCAATGGTTTATATTTGCTTGGTCCAGGGAGTGGCACTATTAGAAGGTGTGGCCCTGTTGGAGTAGGTGCGGCCTTGTCGGAGTAGGTGTGTCACTATTGGTGTGGAGTTTAAGATTCTCATCCTTACTGCATGGATGTGAGTATTCTGCAACCAGCCTTCAGATGAAGATGTAGAACTCTCAGTTCCTCCTGCACTATACCTGCCTGGATGCTGCCATGTTCCTGCCTTGATGATAATGGACTGAACCTCTGAACCTGTAAACCAGCCCCAATTAAATGTTTTTCTTTTAAGAGCTGCCTTGGTCAAGTTGTCTTTTCACAGCAGTAAAACCCTAACTAAGACAGTGTTTTACACTATGCCAATTTTCAAATCTTCCAAATAGATTGTGCTTGAGCATTTAGCACATGCTGTAGACTCATCAAAATCATGAAAGTTCTAGGTGGCAACTAGTACTTACAGGAATTTTTATCAGTTGGTGTATGCAATGACATATGTTTCACACTCTGATTTATACCACTTCTCAGTCAGCAGCAACCAATAGATCATTGAAACACATATGTCTACTCACTGTGACCTGTAGTAGAAAACTGATGCTTTTGTGATTTTGAACTTTATGAAGCTCAGAGCAAAAAAAGAGAGACCCATCTATACCTTCTCTACTCTTACAGTTCTTATACCAAAAGAGTTCTTGGTATAGCACCCATATTTCTGATTGTACACATTCTTCAGCAGGGTGAATAAAACCAGTCATCACCTGTCTCAAGGGCAGAGAGTGAGCAATCCATAGATGACATCTGTGGTAGTTTTCATATGCTTGGCCCAAGGAGTAGCACTATTAGGAGGTGTGGCCTCATTGGAGTAAGTGTGGCCTTATTGGAAAAAGTATGTTACTGTGGGAGTGGGCAATCACACCCTCTTTCTAACCACATAGGAGCCAGTCTTTTCCTAATGGCCTTAAGATGCAGATGTAGAACTCTCAACTCCTCTAGTGCCATACTTGCCTGCTTGCTATCATGCTTCCTGCCATGAAGATAATGGACTGTACTAAACCTGTAAGCCAACCCCAATCAAATGCTGTCTTTTATAAGACTGGCCTTGGTTATGGTTTCTCTTCACAGTAATGGAAACCCTAACTAAGACAACCTTCTCATCCATGATGGACAAGAACTAGAGAATAATGCCCCATTTTCTTACTAGTTGGGGCCATAGTTCTATGATACAACTCAGAAATTATCCTAGTGATTATAAGATAAGTAATGCCCTTTGATCAATAGTGATGACTTCCTAATGCTTAAGTTTCTACCCCTTTTCACTGCCTCCTGCCACAGTGCTTCTTGCTTTCATACTTCAGTTCAGGTTGTGGATCTAGATAATCCTAATTTAACATAAATATTTAACAGTATAGCAGTGTAACAGAATCTGTCTCATGAGGCTGGAGAGATAGCTCAGTTGATGAGAGTATGTTTTGTGTACTTAACAGGGTTGAATCCAGGAACCAACTTGAAAGGTATGTTATAGCCACATTCCCACCTGTGACCCCAAGAGTAGAGACAGGAGGTATTGCTGAGGCTTTATTCCCTTCAGCACAGTGCCGGGTGAAGTGAAAGATATTGTCTTAAAGGAATAAAGCAAAGAGAGATAAAGCAGAGTGCCCAGTGCCTTCCCCTTGCCCTTGAAAACACATTCACTCAGCATCATATGCATCTATACTGCACAAATGCACACCAACCCAGAGACACATGGACTCACACACAATCTGCCTTGCACTAGACCAAGATGACAGACGCTAAATGACAAATGGGAGAAAGTGTAAGCTGGGCTGAAAATGACAAGTGTACCTTGTATTTTAGAAAGGAAGGGCGTATTTTTCTAGCTCTCATGTGACATAACAGATTTCCAGATGGACATGGGAGAGGAGAGATGTTAGCTGTTAGGAAACAACACAAAATATTCTGAACTAGAGAGAGGAGCAAAGTGTTTATGCAATTCTGAAGAACGTTGTCTTTAAACATACTGGATCCACTATACAGTATCTTCTGTTGATTTCTGAGTGGTTGATAAATGATCTGTGGTTGATAGATTTGCAGTAAGTCAATAAATTTCAGTTTGTGTATTTCAGTCCTATTTCTCCACCTGATTAGAGTATCCTAACAGAAATAACCAACAGTAGTAGTAGTAGCAGCAGCAGCAGCAGCAGTGGTACTAATATTGATGGTCAAAGCATCCACTGCCATCCCTACCTCCTACTTGCCATTGGATGCTCTCAGATTTCCATTTCTCTGAATAAGTACACTTATCTGGGTGGCAGACTCTTTCGTTAGAGACAGTGAACAACTAGTGACTAAATGACATGAAGGAAGAGTGAGTACAAAAATGCAAGGGTTCCCAAGAATAGAACAACTCTATTTCAGAATTTCCATAGAGTCAGATAAAGCACTATATTGTTTAGTGTCTTCTACCAACTTGACTTGCTTCTTTTACATCCTTATAAATATGTAGTTTCAGTAAGACATATGCCCTCAAACCTTGGGTCAGAGAAGCTGCCCAAGACTCTGTATGTATAATGGAAATGTAATATTTTCATAACCCCCCAGGAAAGGGCATGATGACCCTCATATTCCTAGTCTGACTATAATTAACTCTGAATATGAAGTAAGGATTTTACACTTTCTTCAAGAAGTCCACCTATTCCCCACCAGATGTTGTCAGACTCTTTTATTAACCTAAGCCAAATATACAGCCTAAAGTGGCTCTATCCACTGAAGAGTTGGCAAGCCACTGGCTAATAGGGTGGACGTGACCTCTGGCAGAAACAAACGTCCAATAATAGCAGCACAAAGAGATCGGAACTGCCCTTTGGGCCAAACATCTCCACCCGAATGTGGTGGAAATAATGAGCAGGTGACTTTCTGAGAGGCCTAAAAATGGATTCTCAGGAAAGCTTGGGGAAAAAAAAAGAACCATAGAACTGTTTATACTGAGTCTCAGGATTAATGGCAGCTATTAGCATCAGACAGGCTCCTGCTCCAGGTTCTGAGTACTCAGCTGCATCTCTGCATCTCTGCATCTTTGGTTAAATTCAAAATGAAGCACAGCCCTGCAATGCCAAATACCAGATAACTTCACATGGGGCCATTAACAGAACATGGTGTTCTTGTATTTTACGTTTTATGTTCTATGAAGCATTCCACTCCAAACTTCTGGTGACATTTGAGATTCTGTTGCTTCTACTTAGGATAATGAGGATTCTCTCTCTCCCACCTCTCTGTCTCTGTGTGAGTGTTTGTCTGTCTATTTGTCTCTCTGTGTTTCTCTGTCTTTGTCTCTCTCTGTCTCTCTCTCTCTCTCTCTCTCTCTCTCTCTCTCTCTCTCTCTCTCTCTCTCTCTCTTTCTCCCTGTCTCGCCTCTCCTCTCCTTTCTCCCCACCCTTGTCACTGAACAATTCATGCTTAGTGAACAAATGTGTGTTTCAGCATCAGCTGAAACTGACATAAGAAGAAAATGCATCTGTGTTCAGCCATACATATATAAGTCTTTAATATAATTCTAATCCAAGAAGCAAAGCTGTGTCCCCTGAAGATCCTACCTCTAAATAAGAGGTCAAAGATTAAAGTACTCAGAGTGATGTGCTGTACCCAATGTACCCTAAAATTACTCTCTTAAAAATACACATTGAAAATACAAATACATGTCAACAGAAGACACAGATCAGCGTGTTGTTCATAGAAGTGTTATTTGTAAAAGTCTCAAACTGGGGCTGGAGAGATGGCTCAGCTGTTAAAGAATAAACTGCCCTTCCAGAGGATGCAGGTTGAATTCCTGGCATCCACATGGTGGTTCATAACTGCCTGTAACTCCAAGATCTGACACTCTCACACAGACATACAGACAAAACATTAATGCACATAAAATAAAAATAAATATTTAAAAAAAAAGAGTACCAAACTGGGAGCTATCCAAATAATAATCAATATTATTTTATACATGTATAATGGATTAGTTTAGAGAGCTAAGACTGAACAATTTCCACTAATATTACCATACGAATAGGTTTCAAACCTGATGTTGGTAAAATGAAGAGAAACAAACAAGCAAACGTCTGTAGACTTACTAGTGTAGACAGTCATTCATCATAAAGGGAAGAAGATGGAAGAAGAGAAGTAAATGTGCATGTTCTGGCCGCTGATTTGGGCCCAGTTCCATGGTTGTGTTCACTCTGAAAAAAAAAACATTAAAATACATGTATAATGTCTGTGCCCCTCTGCATATTATTTTTTAAATAGTAACAAAAGAGTAGCTTATGCAACTGAATTGGATAATCTATTATTCCAGGAAATTTGAAAGTACCTTTCTTATCTGAATGCTGATAATCAAGTACTGAGTTCTTAAATTCAGTACTTGGTGTTAGCAGGAAGACTCCTGAGGATGTCAGCACAAAGCAAGTGTGAACCTATACAGATGACCTATCTGGATCTATGAGATTTACAATACAACAGCAGAGTATTTGTTCTGGTTCACTTTACTTCCCTCTCATGGCCTCCTTAGATATTTTAGAATTATGAAGAAATTGCATATGTTAGATTAAAGTATAAAGCTTTCAGTTATGAGTGTACTCTGGGAATAATTAACATAGCCACACATTTGCAGATAAGAAAACTGATCTCAGAAGGTTAAATGATTGGCCCAAGGTCACACATGTGATTAGTGGAAGTTCTGGGAAGAGATCCAAGGTCTTGATACCTCCTTTTCTAGACCACACAGCCTCCTTGTTTTCCAGACCTCTGAGAGACTTCATGAATACATCTGCCTGTTGTGGAATTTTTAACGATCAACTCATTTGCTCTCTGTTGGTCCAAAATACAGTATATGAACTGGCTCAGATACCTTTACTCCAATCTATCAACAATCAACAAATAGGTATTTGGCATTTCTGCTTCAATTTAATGGTTGATTTTAATTAACACGTTGTTTCTATGTGTACTCAAACCTATTTGCTTATGAAAACAGTCCTTAAATTAAATATTCTCAAGAACTAAAACAACTGAGGTTGGAAGGTAAATATTAAAACAAACAAAAAAACATTAACCTCTTAAGAGAATAACAAAGACTTTGGGATAAATATTTCCTAACTGTCTTATGCCAGGTTTTGATATTTTCAAGCTCAGCTTCTTTCCAATTCATTCTGTGGAACGTTCTTAAGCACTACACTGTTGGGGGCTCTATACCACACCTTCACAAGTTCAGAAAAACTGGCCATTAAGCCTTGGCATCTGTTTTCAAAGTTTATAGATGATTCCGACATAAGCCTAGTAACAAAAGACTCATCCATTTATCGGTCCCATATCAATATTTATCAACTAAAAAAATAAGTAACAAACAGCTATAACCACCAAAAGTGTACAGTTTTACCCAAAGCATCACTATTGCACAGTGCACTGCCCACTTCAAGGCTACAAACAGCCAATAAGCAGCTTCTTATTTATTGGTGCTTTGTTTTGCTAAGAAGGTCATTCAACTATATACTTTTAAGATACAATGTAACATTTGGTAAATATCTTTAAATAAGGTAAAAGGAAAGAAACTCAAAATAAGATTTGAAAAGGGTCACATAAGAATCAACTAATTTGCCAATGTTCTAGACAAATAGAAATGAGGATACTGTGAGAGACTGGAAAAGTTACATCTAGGATTGAAAACTCAAAGCTCTTCTTTCTTGAGTCCTGTTTACAAGTAGACTCAATTCTATTGTAATAGCTTTCTTTGTGTTTAAGAAACATTTAGCACCGAGGCCAACAACAACAAAATACACACACACACACACACACACACACACACACACACACACGTACACACACGTACACACATCTGTATATCTCATTGCTTACTGCAAGGTAGGTTCTTATACATACTTCTGGTTGGACACATTTCTTCTAGTTGTATCATATCATGATTGAGGAAACCCTAATCCAGAAAGATGAAATGAGTGATCAAGATTACACACTGTTTAGTGATAGAACCAGACATTGTAACAAAATTTTGGGAACACTATTTACTTTTTTTACAAAAGTCTACATACCAAATGTTGAATTGTAAGACTCTAGCATCTCATGAATATAATCAACTATATCAGTAATGAAAATTTTTATTTAATTCTTGATTTTCTAACCTAGATATTGGCTCCTGAATTTATGAATTCACCCTGAGGAATTATTATGAACCAGTGACTCAATGATTCAGAATTATTAATACAATACCTAGGTCCAATGCAAATAACTGATGCTTTAACACAATTATGAGTTTTAACTTTTATAAGCGTAACTAAGTCAATAATTTATTCTGATTGTAGTTGGAAGATGCACTCATTCGTAAAATGTTCTGTTATTACATATTGTTTCCAAGAACTCATCAAAAATAAAGAGGAAGGTTTTAAAACTCTTGTGTAAACAGCACCACAGAGCCATAAAGACATCCACCAATGTCCTAGCAGCCTTCAAGCACTACCATTTAGACACTGTCATTTATTTCTGTTAGAATGTTGTTCTGAGCATACCAGGGCTTCTCAGAAACAATTTGATACAATATTGTCTGCCTATAAGAAAGACTGATAATAGTCCTTAAGTTGTTGCTTCCTGTTTGAAGGTTAATAATGAAGCTTAATTCTATTTCCTCTCGATTTTGAATATAAATGCACTGTTCAATTATTTATATCCACCCTCCTACCGCACCCTTCAATTGAGATGTGCATTACATTTCTATGTCAACATACCATGGAATTAAACAGCAAAGCATATCCCACAAAGGTCACACGTTCTAGCATTTAATGAGGGTTGACAATCAATATCGAGTTCTGTCCTTAGGCTGGACCAATGGAGATGTAGTTCTCGGTGCAAGGAATACTCAAACACCGAACAGTTATGAAAACTAAAGCGCTCATCAGAGGTATAATCTGGTACTCTACACAGAGATGGGGAGTTGAGTTAATACTGACTAGAAGCCCAACAGGGTTTGGGAAAATATCTAGTAGGATTTTAAATAAGGTGACTTAAGTACTGGGTACACATACTTGAAGTTTTTCTAAAAGCTTTGGGGAGCCATTAGTGGTAAACAGACCAGGGTTGTTTCTAGGAACAGCTCTGGCAGTAGGGTGGTTGGGAAAATGAGGATGAAAGGCAAAGAGAAGCTGGGAAATGCTGGCAGACATCTGCAAGCTTTTGACTCAAAGCAGCACCAACAACACTAGCTTGTTGAAATTACAGCATTTCAGGACCCTTCCAGACCCACTAACTTAGAACATCTCCCTTCAGTGAGATTCCCAGCAGATTCAAGCACAAGCCTCAGACTGAAAGTGTCTACTTCCCAGCAAGAGGTGTGGGGGGGCATATATCTAAGGTAGGTTGAATCTCAAAGAGCTGTGACAAGCCCAGTGCTTAGGGCAAAGAGCAGAGGAAATCTAAAATTAGCATGTGAGATACAGAGAAACTCTAAGAACAGAGAACAGTTCAAATACTTACAAGCTCATAAGAGTGAAAAACAAGAACTTGTCAGTACTGTGTGAGTGCATCTGGATTATAGCTGAGTTAGAGAATCTGGGCTCTCCTAAAGGCTTGCAGAGAAACCACAACTATAGAATAGCTGTTAGTAACAGTGTGAGTGTAAAGTGAGTCCACCAGGGACAGGAGATACAAACTTAGGAGGAAATACTTGTGCTTGGTGCCAAGTAGTTTCAACTGTGCGTATAAAAAGAAAGCAATTTTTCCTCTTCTCTGAGGAGAAAGAAGGAGTGAAGTACAAGGAGGGGAGGGGAGAGGGAAGGACTGGAAGACAAGAAGGAGGGGGAGTTGTGATTGGGATGTGAAGTTAATTAATTAATTAACTAACTAACAGAAAAGAAGAAGGCAATTTGTGAAAAAGGCACAACGTAGTCATCTGGCTGGAAAGTTTTATGTATTTAAAAAAAGGAAGATGTTAAAACTGCATCTTTTTTTTTTTTTTTTTGAATCATGAAACAGCTGTAAGATGGTCCAAAGTGTATAACAAGTTAAATGCACAGGCCTTAGACAACCTTACATCGCCGATGAGTGAAACACTAGAATACTTTATTTAGAAAGTGTGCCCAAGCTAAAACTGGTAATTTTAATATCTCTGGAGTGACATGCCTTTAAGAGTAAGTAAAGGGTTTATCAAAGAACTAATGATGTAAAAAATGAACCTCAAATTGAATGGGATAAAATTCTACTATCCCCTCTTTACAGTGAAGAGACTGAATCATGTGTAGGAATTTAACTCCACCAGGCAGAAGCCAGGGCCAACACCAAGGTTTGCTCCTGTTTAATAATGACAGAGACGAAACACAACTATTACACTGAATGGTATCCCTTCTTTTCTACTCACATCTTCATTTGATTGTCTAACCTACAAGTTATTACTGAGTTTGAATATACACCTAAGTTTTGTACATACAAAATTTGACATACAAGATTATCAGTTCCTTCTGGCCATGTCTCTAATTCAGAAATTACTATCATTATTGAAAAATAAGTTTTTACAATTTTAAATTTAATTTAATTTGTTCATTTCATGGTACAAGGTTTATGTACCAAAGTGTTTCTGTGGAGGTCAGAGGACAACTTTTAGGAGTCAAATTTCTCCTTCTATCCTGTAAGTCCCCAGGCTGAGAATTTTTCTCATAATGCTTGTTGACAAGCACCTTGGCAAATCACTGAGCTATCTTGAAGCTCAGAAATCATTTTTATGAGTAAAATATAATTAAAAGAATTTATTAATTGGAAATAGCAGCAGAGTAGTATACATTGGTGTAAAACTGGGTGTTGGTTTTCTGTATTAATAAGTAATACTGTGAACAGAGAAGATTGACATCCTCTAAAAACCTTTAGCGGTTTTACTTTGATGAACCATCCCATTGACTGATTCTCTAACACAAGATTTTCAAGAAATTATTTCTATGAGTAAAGTACCTAATACAATGGGTGAGAAATTTGCTTTCAATAAACTCCTAAAACATGAGAATAAAGATGAATCTCAGTAGGGAAGGATGTATCCAAGGTTTAGTAGTTAGCCAGCATCATAATTAGCCTTTATTTACTTCTTATCCTTATTTTTCTCATTGTTATGATGAAATATCTAACAAAAGCAACTTAAAAGGGAAGGAGTTGTTTGGTGCCACAGTTTGAGGGTTGTCTTTTGTTGTGATAGGCACCATTACCATAAATAATTACTTAGGGAGACATGGTTTATTTCAGCTCACAACTTGAGGCTCCATTGATAAGGGAAGTCAAGGATAGGAACTCAGTCAGGGCAGGAACCTGAGTCAGAGCTGATACAGAGGTTGTGGAAGAGTGCTGCTTACTGGCTTGTACCTCATGGCTGGATCATTTTTCTTTCTTATAGCACCCAGGACCACCATTCCAGGGATAGCTCCACTCATAAGAAGCTGGGTCAACCTACATTGAACAGTGTTCAAGAAAGTGTAGCACAGGCTTGGCCATAGGCCAATCTGGTGGGGACATTTTTGCAATTGATTTTTTTCCTCAAATGATTATGCCTTGCATAGTTGACAAAACTAGCCAGCACAAGGGCATAATCCATCTCGGCAGGAAAAGTATGTTAGCAAGAACATGAGGGAGCTGGTCACATCCAGGTGGTCCATAGTCAGGAAGCAGAGAGGTGAATACTGATGCTCAGTTACTGTGCTCTTTTTATTTAGTCTGAGACCCCAGTTCATGGAATGGTACACCCTACATTAAGATGACTTTCTCCTCAGACAACATGTCTGTCAACATCCTTACAGGCAACCCCAAGTGTGTGTTCTCCATCTGATTTCAAATGCAAGCAAGATAATGAACTACCATCCCTACTATACATCAGTTTTCCCACCTATAAATCAATTTCAGGAATAACAAGTACTTATGTATCACAGGGGAGAATGGAGTAATATCATTCCATGAGGAACACATGAATGGGTAAGCACCCAACAATACAGCAATAATCAGATAAGCAATCGAGACCAAGGAGTGAAATACAGAATGGCAACTCCTTTGTTGTAAATTGTCTACCAGACTGCGGTACATCTGATTCCGTCTCCACCTTTCTCAATTGTGGGTTCAAAGACGAAGCCCAGGTTGGCAGGAAAAATCTCTCCTTTCAGTTTTCTTTATATGAACTCCAGAAGGCTTTTTTCTCCCTGACCATGATTATTTACTCTGGCACTAAGAGTTAGTAGCAAGAACTATGAACAAAAACCCCCAAATCACATGGATATCAATAGAACGGAGCCTTCCAAAATTCCATATCCTGCTTGTGCCTCCAATCCAGAAACATCCCCTGACCTCCTTTTAACACGGACAGATGACGATGCAGATCTTCCAGGCTGCAGCCCTTTGCTCACTACAGCCTGTCTGAGTTTGTTTTGCCCCAGGACTATTTTTGCTCACATGGTTGTTCTCAGCCGCAGACACTCAGTGGAAACCAGAGAGATCCAAATCCTTGGGAGGAACCCATAAACAAATGCAGGAAGAAGTATCCAGTCTGACCATGGCGCCCACAAAAGCTTCTGAGACAGAATAGAAGGGGTTGGGAATCTGATCCCTACTACTTGAGAACTTGTCTAAATCTCTCTTTAGCTGTTTTACTATATTCCTTTGGAATAGTAGGATGGTCACCTAGAATGAGAGGTTTGAGAAGAGCTTATTAGTAGTGTTTGCCTAAATATCTACATGTCTAAGGGGCTTCCTTTCTGGAGTCTATGCAAATCATCCCCTGCCATTATACTTGGAGAAATGACAAATTATAATTTATTTAGTTTTTCTACTTTAAAGATCAAGCAAAAAGAAAAGAAAATAGGTCCACAGTTTAGAAACTTCAGGAAACTATCATCCCAACTTAATTTATAAAGTAATCAAGAAAAGAAGTGTGTGTGTATGTGTGTGTGTGTGTGTGTATGTGTGTGTGTTGTGTTTTATGTAGATTCACACGTACATAGGTGCAAGACACATGTGCATGTGCCCATGGAGGCTAGAAGTCAATGTTGAGTGTCTTACTCAATTTCTTTCCATCTTATTTTTCGAAACAGTGTTATTCATTGATCTGTAGCTCACCAGTTCATCCAGACTAGCTGGACAGACAGCCCCAAAGCATCGAAACATGAGGTTTCTATGTCCCCAGTGCTAGGATTAAAGATGCTCTGTACCACACCCAACTTTTTGTATGCATACTGGGAATTAAAACCAAGTCCTCATGTTTGTGAGGTAAGCACTTCATAAACTGAGGTGTTTTCTCAGCCCAGAACATGGCTTTAACAAATATCTCTAAGTCGCATGTGTTAGTACAAGTCTGTAATTCCACCATTGGGCACACTGAGGCAGGGGAATATCCAGGTCAATACCAACCTGGGTAGGTTAATATGACATTGTCTAAAACAAATTAAACCAAAATTATAAATATTACATAAATAGTATTTATTGGAAGATCAAAAATGAGTCCAAACTCCAGCTTATGCTAATTATAGAATTAGATTTGTAGATTTTAGAAATATTTGAGAGTAGGCATGTCAGAGCCATCCATTTGTCTCTTTTCTCTCCTAAACTATTGTGTTTTTCTTTTCTTTCTTCCCCACTCTAATGTTCCCCAAACAAGAGGAGCTAAAAATAAATGAAGATATCAAATAAAATAAGGGCCGAATACAAAAAAAACCCAGAGTGTTAAAAATCTCTTTTTGGAACCACACAGTGAAATTCTCCATAGCTTCTTTCATTCCAGTCTTGGCTCATTATCTTTGAAAGAAGTCCAGCCATTACCCTCCAATTCTTGCAGTGATGAAACTGGGCACTCTTCTTTCCCTCACTTAATGAGAAAGCAGAGCAATAAAATCTAATCAAGTAATTTTTTAAAAGGTGAGGAAACCGAAAGAAATGTCTACTGTTGTAAATAGTCAAATCTTTAGATGTGTGTCGATTAAGTGCACCCTTTAAGATGATGAGAAAATACCAAACACAATCAGGTTATAGAACATTTTCACCTTTTCGCCTTCCACAGATGACTTGTTTTCCCATCTGAACAATAACCTCATTGTTTGCACTGAAGTACAGTACATGACTAGTCATGCTAGGAAATGGATGGATTGTTGTGCTGTCAACATAATTTTTTCCCACATACCCATTATATCTAAGAATTCCTTCCAAAGTTGGAAACTAAAGAAAATTCACATCACTTGTATTTGCTTTTATTACAGAGTTCTGGTGGTACTGCGACTAGGAATGTTTTAGTAATATGAAATCATTCTATCCATTTTATTTGTCAAAATGTTTGAACCTTTGTAAAAAGTGGGTAAAAAATATGATCTGCCATACTTTACAGGTTATATTTGAGGGCATTTATAGTGGTCCATAATAGTCGAGAGTATTTTCTTATTTAAAAGTATGTGAAGAAATCAGAAATTTTTTGGCTTGAAATGAAATACATGTAACTCTGCCTTCCTTTTCTTTATCTTCCGCACAATACTTAGCCACTCAGGGACAAAAGGAGCAATCAGACACCAGCTATATTTTATTGACAATGATGTGTTTAAAGAATTCAAAACTTGAATAAACAAAAAGAAATCAGACAACTTAATTATACATTAGGGTCAATTAATGTCCATTTGGCAACGTGGGACCTGAAGTGATGATTTTGTATTCTGTCAGGCGTGGCATAGAGACATTCTTGTTTCTGTTCATTGATGACCACATAGAACACATAACAGTTAGGGAATGTAAGGGTGAAATACCCATTCCAAGCCTTGGCCAAGAGCATGCCCACATACCAAACACCTTGACATGCTCCTATACTCAGGCTCAGTGCTCACAGAACTCTTACCCCATGGACAAAGTAGTCTTCAGCATAGGTCCTTCATTTTTCTGCTTTTTGTATCACTGTTTCTCTTTATTTTCTTTGAATTTTTAAGGGATGAAGCAACATAAGAATAAAACCTACCTATACGTTTTCGTATTGCTTAGAATTCTAAAGCCAGATCAGATTTTTGTTAAGACTGCCACATACATGTATAAATATGTTTTCTTGAACCCTTGCCAATATCTATACATAAATAATGAGTAAGGATTCTTGGAGGGAAATAAAAAGCTGTCAATCTGATTATTTCTTCTCCTACGTGAGAGACAGGAATGCACATAGGCTGAGTGTTCTTCTCCACCTCATTTTCTCATTCCAGGCCAGCCAGGGCATGTTCTCAAAGCAGAGGCAGTGTTGTATCATTAGAAATGGAAATACACAGGCAGAGTTAGTTTTCAGCATCTCATTGGCCATTATTAGTCTGAATGGCCATAGTCAGAATCAAAAAACAAGTCATCAGCTCCTTTACCTTATATGTTAAAAGATATAGATAGAGAGAAGGCAAACATTTAGGGTCATTAATTTGCCATCAACCAGTTTGCTGAAGGGCCTTTTGCTCTATCTGGGTAGAAATCATATCTAGGCAAGAAATCTATCAGATTGTGAACCATGGCAGTTCTTGTTTCCTGAGTGTTTGGTTAGCAGCATCAGCTGATATGTGGAGTGTTATAGTCCTCATGTAGGCCTTGGGTGTGAAAACCTTGGCTTTGTCAGGCATTCTGTCTCTGTGTAGGTCTTATGTAATTAGGCATTCGGCCTTTGGCATCATTTCTTTGGCTTCTTATACTTTTCAATCAACTCTCTGCTTTCTAATTGCCCTTGTTTCGCCTTTTCCTTCCCAGAGCTGTTCTGTTTTACAAACTGGGCAGTGGTACCTCAGGATCAATCACACACAGGTGTTTGCTGCAGGTTGGCATGCAAAAAAGATAGGATTTCTAGACATTGGGCAACTCACAGTCTTCCAGCTGTTAAGGATTGATGGATGGCTGCTTGGAAATACAGGATCAGAAGACAGAAGATAAGTGTCATCTGACCCAGAGAGTGATGCATGATATTTGACCCATATAATGCTCACAGTATCTTCACATGTTAAGTTTCAGCTCAAAGCATTCACTTATTTAATTGCCCATCTTTTTTGCCTTTGAGATCCTTCTGTTGCCTGCTATGTCCTCAGTGCAAAAGTAAGCAATGAATGTCATCGTTGAAAGAAGTTTTCCTTTGGCTAACTGTTGCATCAGGATAGGTAATACAGGAGAGTATTTCCTACCTGACTCCCTCATGGAGTCTAAGAAGCCTGCGTGTATAGAAGGATGGGATTTTGAAACATTCAGCTACTATCTGAACCATTCACAGTTATTTGGTTTGTTCAATCACAGCCATTTGGTTAGGACAATCATTCAAATCCTTTACCCTTAGCACCAATCACAACCATTAAATATAAAATATATTTGGACAACTAACATGAAAAACTTGATTCTCTTCTGATGTTTTAAGAGTTAAGATTTTATGGTATTAAAGAGTCTAATGCAGGCCAGGCAAGGTCTGGAAGGAAAGAGGCATAAACTTTGCTATCTAGGCATTTAACGTTGCCAGATTTAGCAAATAAAAACATAAGATACCCAATTAAATCTGAATTTTAAAACAAAAGACTAAATTTTTAATGCAAGTATACCACTGTACCTTTAGGGAAATACATTTATACAATAAGTCTAATGTGACAAAATTTAAGTGTATCCTTTATTTTATCTGGCAACCCTAAATCTACTAGGTTATTTAAGATGCTCACAAATCTTTGCTAATAACAAGTGACCTGTGTAAATACATGTAAAAATAATAATGATGAGAAGCCATTGCAAAATTGCAAATTCTGTATTAAGACAAAAGTTATCAGTTGCGATATGAATAGTAAGTATATCAATATCTTCAAAAACCTTTCCCACCGAGTAATGTAAAAATGAAAATACAGTAGGATTTTCCTTGATATGCATATAAAACAATTAATTATCTCGATGATTAGGATTTTAATTTGAAAATGTTATTGGAGTAACTCAAATTCTGCAACTTTTATGAGCAGCCACACAATTGGAAAGTGAAAATGGAATAAAAACTCAGTTTCTCATAGCTCTCTGGGAAGAGCTGCCTTCTATTCAGTATGTGACAGAGACATACAAACATGTAGCCCCAACCCTTTCTTCTCAACTCTTTTAGAATGTTCTGCTGGCAAGAAAATGATACTGAGTGAATTCAGTTTTATGTACTCTCTAGGACCTCTAGCCAAGAAACTGAGGACTCCTATATCTGATCCTGATGTTAGAAAGCAAAATAAATGAATGAATGGATGGATGGATGGATGAATAGATGAATGCATTAATTGTGAGTATAATCTAAAGTTATATAAAAACAACTAATAAAGAAATAGATATGAACAATTTTTGCAAGTTGAATTGCAGACAAGTTGAAGATTTAATGTTTGTATGATTCTGTCAATGGCTATCAGTAAGAATGAAGTTAAAAAACAAAAAGCAAGGCATTAGCAACAAAAATACATTTCCTCTTAAATCTGGCCAAACTATTTGTTAAAGCTGGTTCACATTAAATGTTTGTTAATTCAATTTAGAAAAGTCAAAGCGCAATGACCACTGTCTGCTGCACACAAAGAGGGCTGTCTATGCACAGGCAGGCACTCGGCCAGCACGCAGTGGCATATACACTGGTATCTTGTATATAAATATTGTTTGAGTCTCTAATAATCAAAAAATTTTAAAACTCTTTATGGTTCTAATATCCTTACAATGCAAAACAAATATTGAGTTTCCTGTGTTCAGTTCCTGTGTTCGGGCTGTGGGCCCTCTTGTTGGCAACCAGCTGGAATGAGTGGGATTTGTTTTAACAGTTTCTTTAGGTGAACGTTTCCACTTGCACTAAAAACAGAGAAGAAGTTGCCTGTGAAGGAGAAGGAGAAATTCCATGTTGTAATTTCTCTTCTAAGGATGCTGCATTGCATACAGTTTCTCACTTAGATACTTATTTCTAATTTAATAATGAATATGTACAAATGAAACAAATATGACTCTTGAATATTTTAGGAGTTACTTTTCATTCATAATATAATTTTATGCAAAATAGTAATAAATCAAAAATAATGTTAAAATATTCAGGGTCAGTTATATCCCAAGGGAGATATCACTTGCTGTATATGTTAATATGCAATATAACAAAAGTCACTAAAAGGGAGAAGAGGAAAAAAAATCTTCATTTGTTCTCATGGTCTCTGTTTATTCATGAAATTCTACCATACCATCTTGTTACCATTCTCTGCACATAAGTCTTCAGACAAATGATAAAAAATTATGTTAACCTCTCACACATACCCCTGTCAGAGAGTCATTAAATGTCTCTTCCAGATGTCCTATACTATGATGCAAAAAAGTGGGCAATAAGCAATATTTGCAAAGTCTTCAACAGATGACAGTACACAGATCATGCATACATAGTGGCTTTCCATGATTTTAACCACTTTAAAAAAAGAAAAAAAAACAACCTTCTACTGAACAGTGGTCAGTAGTCAGTGTATATCATTAGTGATGACAATGAAGATGGTCTAAATGAAGGGCTTCTCTTCTTTTTCTTACTGTATGGCTATCTATGCTTATAGAAATTTTTGTTAGGTGTGTGTGTTTGTGTATGTGTATGTTTGTGTGTGTGTATGAGAGAGAGAGAGAGAGAGAGAGAGAGAGAGAGAGAGAGAGAGAGAAAGAGAGAGACGGACAGATAGACAAAGACAAACACAGAAACAGACAGACAGACAGAGACAGACTGTAGATTATTATATTGTCAGTTTCACTGTCCCCACTGGAATGCCACTCTAAATGGCCCATGACTTGGCACTCATTCAACAAAAGAAAGGGACAATTAACAGATTAAAAATCAAAGTAGATGTTTGATATAATATGATACAAAGAGCAGGTTAATGGACTGTTTGCTGCGGCTGGTGGTTCCACTGTGTTATTTTCCATTGTTAACTGGATTGCCATAATAATCTATGAATGTCATTTAGTTTTCAGTCCAGAACATCACTTAGGCATGGGAAGAATGTGTTTTGTTGATGAAAAACTTATCTGTATGTAATACTCATATGGACTTCATTCCTATTAAAACAAGATGCTTTATTTAGCCAACAATTTGGAATTAAAAAAAAATTCCTTTGCACTAAACACATCCCTGTATCTCATGTTAAGACCAACCCAAATATCTTAGAACAAAAGAGATGTATTCAGTCAGCACTTTGGCAAACTCTGACATGTTGTTTTCTTAAAACAAGCATGTTTTCCTTTGCTTTCTTATTCCTACCTTTCATTTAGCTTTATTTGAACAAGTACTTTTCTATTTGAACAGACAACAGAGCCACAAGCTGTGACAAACTTTATAGCTCTCTTATAGCTTCCAGTGATCAAAAGATGAGGACAAGATTTTAAGAGGAACCGTTGTGGATTTGATCATCTGAAGACCAAATTTTAAAGCCAGATTTGCTTCTTCCTTGATTGACACCAGGCAAGCTATTAGAAGATGTCTTTGGCCTCAGTTTTTAATCTTTAAGGTAAAGACAGTTTGGGTCTTAGATTATCCTGAGGAAGGTGGAACCACCAACCATGCATGGCAAGATAATCACTACCAGAATACTTATATAAGGTGTCTCAGAGTCCATGAAATGGGTAGAATTTTATGAGAGTCTCAAGAAGATGAACTCTCAAAGAGAGTTAATCAAACACAATAATGTTGGAGTATACTTTTAATTAAAAAATTTCTAAGAGGTTATCAATGGTCTAAAGAATTTAGATCAATGATGAAAAGCAGTAATGTATACTCTATTAATTTTAACAATATCTGGTTCTTTGTTTTAAATCACACATAGTATGAGAATTAACTTGAAAACTGAAAATAAATGGATATAGAAAGTGTGGAAATATTAGCATATGTACTGAGCAACTAGACTAATAGAAGTCACTACATTTCAAAATTTAATTTTGCTCTAATCTCAACAATTATGTCAAAATTTTAATAATAAAATAATGTAATTTTATTATAAAATATCTTAATATAAAAAATTCTGTAAGAAGTCTTTTTTTTGTTTCAGTAAAAAGATATAAAGGGGGTTTATTCTTTATTTGGAATATTGTAATCAAGATATAAGGCTATGTTTCTCAGGCCATAGAATAAATATCCTCAGGAGAATGATAATAAGTCAACATGTACATAAACCACAAATGACTTAGAAGATCAAGTTAAAAATTTCTCAAGTTAATATTTAAAAATATTCAAATAATTTTACATGTTTATAGTGATACCAACATGTCTTATGAAATATCAAATGTGTATATACTCATATTAAAGCATGGTAAGAAATATTGTATTCTGATAAGTCTAAACCTGGAATTACAGGAGCAAAGTTGTGCTTCTCTGCCAATAAGGCCCTGAAGAGTGTTTTCTGTTCTGAATAATGACAATATTTTCAATAACATTGAAAGCGAAAATACTGACTTTCCCATGCAGCCATATATATCCTTCATTCAAGACTGGAATAGAATGCTAAAAAATAGGACTGAAAAAATACATATTTAGAAAACCAAGTTGTTGGCTGTTACATTACACAAAAACAAAATTTATCCCCAAATGTGGACCTCAGAACATCTGTCTTGGTAAGTCCTAAGAATGCTTATTAAAACTAAAGACAATCGCCTATAATTCAAAGAGTGATTACTTCTGAAATGCAATCTTCATAAGAACTTATTAAAGAATTGTTACATACACATGTTAGCATAATGAATGTGGCAAATAATTTAAGATGGTTGAGGGGTCTGCATTTCTACACAGCATCCTTATAAAAAGCAATATTATTAGTTCTTTGAGAATTTCGCACAATGTGTTTGGATCATATTCACCTTCCATACATGCCACTTTTAATGGAAGCCTTTTAAGGGAAGCCTGATTGTGGCTAAACTACTAAGAAAATTTAGATCTAACTGATGTTCATAGTGTGTTTGGGATATAGAAGCACCTGGTGGAGGTCCTGTTCTAACAGGACTGTTGAGCATTCCACTTAGAATCTTTGTCATTTGGAAAATGTGTGATGTTCTGGGTTGCCAGAATCACTATAAAGAGGGTCAAACATTTTCCCAAAATACTTCTTGTATCTGCTTAAATATGTGAGTAGCTTTTTGACTGGACACAACACATTGTCCTGTTCTCGCATCCCAGGCAATTAAGGAATGGCATATTGCACGACCTTTTCATATTAAACCAGCCTCCACCAATCCAAAGCCTCCCAGGATTGTCACCTTATTCACAAGTAGAATTTTGAATGCAAAGATAAAATGCAGATGTAGTTTTAAATTATGTTTTCCTTAAACATAAAGGCCCAGAGAATCTCTTGTCTTAGATAGCATCTTAGGAGACAAGCTTGTGAATCTCCTGGTCTAACGTATTCAGTGATCAAGAGTGACCAGAATCTTCAACTTCCTGAGAGCATAACAAAAAGAAAAAAAATCATCATCAAATCCAGCCTCAAACTAATGAAGAGGAGTCTGCATGCAGTGTAACAAATCCCCCAGGTGACTCGTGTGCATGAACATCTTACAAGCAGTGCTGTAGAATACATTTTAAGAACCAGAGCCAAGGACAGTGACAGAAATGATTTTTACCTGGAAAAATTTAAGTATCAGTCTTACAGTTCAATTACCTTGGCCCATGAAAGACTTCAGTGGTTTTTTTTCCCCCACCCCAAGAACATCTGCTCTGGGTCAGAAATTTTTCTAGAGGAAAACTCACATCTGAAGACAGTATATAAAACAGTACATTTTTTGTAATCGAAAGAAGCATAGATCACTGCTAAAGTTGTAGCTTTCTTGGCCTATGAACAAATTTTATTTATACTAAACATGTTCCACAGAATCAGAACTTTGTCTTCCATTTTAATCGACTCCCCCGCAGAGGACTAGCCTGTTTCCCAGCTCCACTAGGGAATGCATCATCCCATCTTAGCTGACAAAGAATCAGAGACTTTCCAAATTACTATTCCCAAGCCACTCAGAGTCCCAAGCACATATTCTGAATCAGGTGCGTGTGAACTACGAGCAGAGCTTGTGTTGTGAAGGAAAAGATGAATCCCAAGCCTTTACAAGCAAAATCCACAAGTTAATAAAAGCCATGCACAGCCTCAAGTCCATGTAAGGTAGGGATCAGCCCGCAAGAACAAGGTTCCCATCGGAACCTTCCCAGCATACACTCATGACTCATGCCCAGAGCCATCTTGTCCCTGCAAGAAAAGCATAAATCATCGCCCATTCTGAAAAATGATGCCAAAAGTGCATTTTATTCAAATGCATTCCTTAAAATAATTGCTGAGAAAAGAATACAAGTGTATTCGACTGACAGCCGACTCTTCAGCCTGTGCATTTGGAGGGAAAATATGGCATGCAGTAACTCAGTGGATTCTAGAAATGCTGGGAATTCCTCTGTGTACTAAAGTCCAGGAACTATGGAAACTGCTTTATTCCTTTTAAGAAAAAAAAAAAAACTTTTGGTCTTGCTGGTAAATCCAGAAAGTAACTTTCTGAGTGTTCTGCTGTAAATCGTTCTATATTTCCTTCGTATCTCTGAAAAGTATCTGTATTTATGCAACAAGATTCCTATAAAAATCTTTTTCTTTGCACTCTCCTAAATATTTTTTATCAGCACACACAGAGTTCTAGAATATTTTATAATTTAATAACACTGTTCTCCTCCTGATGCCTCTCTTTAAATAAGCTATCCTCTTTAAATACACAGTTATTGTCTCACATTACCTGAGCCTTTATATTTTTCTTGTTTCCCAGAAGCAGCCTCTGAGGCAAGGATACAAAGGTGGGTGACCATGTTTTACGTGATTCTGTGAACTGCTGAGGACGTGGTGGACTTACGCAAACGTAGTGGAAGAGCAGAATGCCCATGAGAATTCTATCAGCCAACAAGTCAGTCCTTCTCATGTAAGATCTTATATTTTGTTCTGTCTGGTGAGAGTCAAGCATCTGGGGTATTCAGTTATCAAATCCCTGACAGTCATTATCTGTGGGTTAGCTCTGGGTACACTTTCTTATTGTGGCTTGACCTGTGCTTAGATTGTGGTTATAAAAAAAAATTTAAAAATCCACAACAACCACAACAAAAAATAAAATCCTTTCTAGTTGCTCATAACGATCAATTTTAGGGATATGAACACATCAGTCAAAGGGATAGAGCAAGAAATCCATAGTGTCTTCTTTATCTCAGGTTCACTTCACCAATCCAGCCCCCAAAGGAGCTCCTACTGAGTACTGATATAGCCAACACTTAGTCTTCTCCAGAAATTGCCTTACATTTTTGTTTGAAAGCTATTAGCCATGACTTGCCTCCTACATGAGCTCTTCACTCTCAGACTTTGATGACAGCAAATCCTTTGGGCCTACACCTTTTTCTGCTTGCCACTCCTTATCATTGTGCTGGTGCATCTTCCTGCAGCCAGTCTTGGAAGGTTAGAATCCTCCATTGTACAGAGCCCTTGCTGGATGAGCTCATCTGTTGTTATAGCTCAAGTTACTTTCTAACCATATCAAACCATGTACAAACTTGTGTCTCCATGGGCCCAGAACTCTTGACAAGTGAAGTTGATGGCTCATGTCACATAATTGCTTCAAATTCAACTGGTAGAGCTAAATATGAATTTCTTCTCAGCGAATTAAAAACTGGCTTAATGTTTCCTATCTCTATGAAGAATATCACATTCCATTTAGTTATTTACATTGAAAAACTGTAGTCAACCTTGACATACTATCCTTACTCTCACTTCCATACTATCCACCATAATTGAACTTTATCAATTGTGTCCCATCAGTAGACCTTTCTTTAGTTCAGATCCCTTTCCATTGTCCCTTTTTTCCCATATGATCTCCTTAAATGAGTTTTTCTCCATTATTCAGAATGAACTTGAACTATGAGACTATCACCTCCTGCAGTATTTGTCTATTCTTGGCTTCTGCCTCATCAAAACTACTCTCTGTTTCACTTTCTCTACTCTGCCTGTGCTTCCCTCTTCCTGGTTCTGGAAAGTGTCATAATCCTTCAATCTTAAGGTCTTAATGTCTTCTATCTATTTCACATCAGTGATACCTCTCTTAGCACATATCTCGCTTTACTATCTTCTACTCATCTTTAGAAGGAAGTTTAATAAAATTTTCTCAAGAAAGATCTCCCTGAATTTTTTGATTCCTTAATCTAAAGAATACATTCTCCTTGCTTCCTATTTAAGACATCAATTTATTCTCTTAGCTCCCTACTGTAATTAATTGTTTGGGTAATTAGTTGCCTGCTTCCTTGTAAGCTCCCTGAGAACAGGCACTATGTCAATTTAATTCCATTCTAAATTCCTGGCACCTGGTAAGATTCCTTCCTGTATTGTGCAAATGCAACAATTCCCAACATGTAGGATTACAATAGTTACTCAATGGTTTTTTTCTAAACTCATTCACAATTCCAAAACTCTTATTTTGCTTAGATTAGGTTATATGTCTTTGTTTTTTTAATATTCTACGTTTCCAGAACATAGAAATGTAGGGTAGCATCCTAATAAGAATAGAATCTGTAGTAATTTGTTAGTTTGCTTCAACAAAAGCCAACAGATTTGTGTAGCTTAAGCAGCAGAAATTGTCTCATAATTTAGGGGCCAGGGGTCTGAAATCAAGGTATTTGTAAAACTCATTTCTTTTAAGAGACAAGAAAGAAAGACAGACATATTACTCTGAGGAGAGCAAAGAATGATTGCCTTCTTTATTTTCACATGGCATTTTCCTTTAACATGTCTTTGTGTTTGAAGCTTTCTTTTTATAAGATCAGTCATATTAGATTCGTGACTGTATTAAGGGTCTCCTCTCATTAAGCATATCTATAATGACATAATTGCAAAGTAAGTTACTGAGGGTATTTTCACATAGGAATTTGGGGAACTTAGTTCAATCATAAAAGTAGCCAATGATATTTAAGTAGGTGAAAGACATGAAATTGTCTTTGACTATGAATAGAGTATGTTGGCTCAAGACTGAAGAAAATACTGGAGGAATCAAGAATGGAGGTATATAAAACTGTTGATTCTTCATGGTCAGGGACATACCAGTGAATGCAATATCTCATATGCATTGTCAAGAATCAAAATCTGGCTCTGCTGAATTTCCAGCAGCATGAAATTTAGTCCATGGGGTCCTTTTTTTCTCATTGATATGATGGTGTATTTTTAGAATCAAGTAATGTATAATTAGAAGAAAGACCCAAAACAAGCTTATCTATTGTCTAATTTAGAAACTTGTGTTCTCCCCATTTCTGGTATCTCATCATAATATTCAGATGTAGAGAGCAAATGGAGAGAGAAATGTACATGTGTTGAGAAAAATTCATCTTCAGAATGAACTACCATATAATTTCATTTTTAAGAATATATTTTACATAAAATTAACATAGGTATTATTCTATATTTACTTCTTGCTACAGTATAGACATCTTATGCATTTTACAGGGAAGTCACATAGAAAAGGAGATTCTCTGTCTTTATAAAGGTGAAGAAGAAGTATTTCAGGGGCCATCAAAGAGTCATAACATTTAGCTTACTATCTTCTCTATGTCTGTTCTACTTCAATCCATCTTTTTTCTTTTAATTGTATGCCCACCCAGTTCTCATCACTCCAGACCACGTAACTCTGGGCTTCATCCCAAGAAGAAAGTTGTCCAACTTATTTTTTCCCTCCCTCCCAGCCCTTGGCAAGTCTGTTGGGTGACCCACTCAGACACCTCAGAGGGCGGCACCTTCCACCCCCTCAAGCCACAAGCAACAAAGCCTTAGTCATTTCGTACTCTTGGCTTTGTCATCATTTTGATTTCTTGAACATTGCTTTAGTGTTAACTCATTTCACTTATGTAAGAACAAGGCAGAGATAGTTAAGGGTGTCTACTGCTCAGAAATAACAACAATATAAAAGCTAGCATTGCAGTTATCCAACATCCACAAGACAATGGCTACTTTGCCAAAGTAATTCTGAATCAAAGGACTATTTGATTAGTTATTAAACTTGTCTTTTCTGTGCATGAGTGTATGTAGCAAGCCAAATCAAACCATTCTTTAACCTAACATTTTAATAACTCAACTATCACCTATCATCTAGAAAAAAGAGAAGATAGATTATTTACAAATGAAAAAGGCATACCATAAAGAACTGGGATAAAAAGTAATCTCAATATTAAGTGTTAATCACCCACATAACCACTTTCACTTTCTACAAGTCTGATAAGAAATGTCTCTCTCTAAACTTGTACACATAAACATTAATGAGATTCACATGATGTATTTTTAGTTTTAATCTATTTATTTTTGAGGGTATATTTTAATTAGAGTATTTCTCTCTACCCTTTCCTCCCTTCAAACCCTCTCACATACCCTTTGTGGCCCTTCTTCAAATTCATGGCTTTTTAAAACATTAATTGCCAATGCATGCACATATGTTCTCAAATATAATCTGTTCAGTCTGTATAATGTTATGTTGTATGCATGTTTTCAAGGCTGACCATTTGGCACTGGGCAAATAATTGGTACGCCCTTCCCTGAGGAAGGTCTCTTCTCCTGTTTCCAGCTTTCCTCAGTTGCCTATAGCACTTTGTATAGAGTTGAGGCCTTGTGGTCTTTTCCCCATTCAGCTTTTCATGTTCATTGCTGTCCTCCTTGCTCAACTCACCTTCGGGCAGTTGTTTTGGTAAGATGCTATGGGTGTAGATTACCAGGACACACAGTATCGCAGCAAACTCCCTGATTCCCTGGCTCTTAAAATATTTTTACACCCCTGCTTCCTCAATATGCCCCAACCCTTATATGGGGGAGTGTTTTGTAGATTATCCACTGGAAAAAGTCTCTAGAACTCAATGTTTTGACTGGCTGTGGATTTCTATAATGGAATCCATCTTTTTCAAAGGAAAGTTTCCTTGACAAGGGGTAAAGAATACACTTGAGTATTTACAGATTGTCGTTAGGAATTATGCTGGTTGAGTAAATTAATGGTTATAGATTCTTCTCCAATAATTATGACTTTACTAGCATTAAGTAGTTAGCCAGGTTTCCAGTACCATGGATTTTCTCTGACTGAGTAGGTCTTAAGCTTAATTAGAAAGCTGTTGATTACCACCCAGGCATGTGTCCTGCTACTGAACCTGAAGAGATATATTGTACCATGTTGGTCATTGATATGATTCACAGGTGTCACAGCTAGGTAAGACTATTGTCTCCCTTCTTTAGAAGCTTGCGTGATAGCTTCTGGTTCCATGGAATAGTCTTCAGTGAGGGGAATCCTGTGGTGTATTTTGATGAGAGTTACTTCACATTTTACATATTCAGATCTAAGTAGCAGCATGAAGAATGGGATAGCTACATCGTAGGTATGTTAACGAGAAAATAAGTACAATAGCACAATTCCATCAGAGTTGGGAAAGATTATTCTGCCACACAAAAGAACAGATGAGAATACTTCCTCCTCCAGAGAAGATTCATTTTATCAATGGGGTATGTTTGTTTAATATGACATATTTTCACTCTATACAAAGCAGATGACTGTGAAGGACTGACTGATATGGAGAGTACAGAGAAGCAACCATCTCAGGGTAGGAATAACTCTGGAGTGTAACCCACTCTCTAGATGTCTGCATGAGATTATGCAAAATTCCATCCACAGAAGGGGAGCATTCTAACCTCACTCTGCTCCCTCTACTTCCTTTACTCCTATTTGTCTTGAGATCTCTATGCCAATACATTTCTTTCACATGAATTTCTTTTGCAGGCTCAACTCCTAGGGCTAACTACCATATGTTTTAGACACGCAAACACACACACATACACACAAACACACACACACACACACACACACACACACACACACACACACACACACGGTATATACAATTAATGGCATTACATTTTATATTTTTCCTATCAATCCTTGCCAGTAATCTGCCCTGGAGTAGGGTGAAAATATGGCATAATGGGCAAATTTCTCCCATCAGGCCAAAGAAAGTCCTCTGGAGAAAAAAGTAGTTATTTGCCTAATGCCTTCAACACATGTTCATGATCGTGTGTTGAAGGTGATCATTCAATACTGATCATGATAATAAATCAGTTATATAGGATATGTGCTACAGTGTGTTCTTAACTTAAAGTGTAATTTTCTATTGGGTTTAAAGAAAGAGCAAGAAATAATAAGAGAAAGGAGAAACAGGAAGAAGAAACGGGAGGGAGTACAAAAGAATGGTAATTAGTGGGGGGGGAGTGCGAACACAAAGGTCACAACAGATTTTTGTTTTAGTAGAATGTAGCCTTCTAGGTGAACTTTAGTTCTGCACCCTGGCTGGTCGTTTTTTCCTTTCTAATTCTTTTCGGTGTGGAGCAGTTGGAAATATTTTAATCATGGTCTGAGCCTCATTGCTGGAATTGGCTGAAAAATTACTTTTCTCCTCAGTACTCTGAGCAGTTTCCAGGGAGGGCTTGTAAACTAAGTTATCTCTGGTGATGACCACATCTGTGTGCACATCTGTGGTGCAGAAACAAGTCATGTAATAAAGCGTATCTTGTGCTCCATGACTTTCTGCCATGTGGGCTGGCCTTTCCCACCACATTCAACACACCCTTCTGTTATAAAAAAGAATTTGAATACAGAGGAGCAACACCCCACCCACAGGGTGAGAAGGAATCTTTTCTGTTTTTCATTTTGTGTTCACACACGGCAAACATCACAGAATTCATTTAATATTTCTAAAAGGAGCCCTCCCTTAAGAGATGCAACTTGTCTACTGTGTGCCAGACCTGACTGAATGTTTGTATCATTCAAATGGATTCTTAGAGGAAACACTGGGCCATGCCCATTTCAAAGGTGGAAAACTGAATAGGGTAGTATGATTTTTTTTCAAAATCAGAGACTCAGGTTCAAAGTTACACCCGAAGGACTTCCAAATCCAGGTCTGTTTTAGTGACAAGACACATAGCTTCTCAAATTCTTAACTCCATCTTAGTAAGAAAATACGCTGCTTCTCAAAGAAACAATTTACACAGAAGAACTTTGCCCTTGAAGGAGTCCTTTGTCCCTCCTATCCAAATTTGAAAGTATGGAGTGTTCAGTGGATCTTAGAAAATACTCCAAATGAAGCTAAGGAGATTTTTTTTTTTAAATCTCAAACAATTGTATATATGGAGCAAAAGCAAAGAAAGAAAGAAAATAAGGAAGGAAGACAGACAGACAGACAGACAGACAGACAGACAGAAAGGAAGGAAGAAGGAAGATGAAAACTGAGCCAATCTTAGGGTTTCTGAGAGGAACTATGTATAAAAGAGAGTTGCTTGTTCCTGAAGCAAAGGAAGTGGAAATGCGTGATTGCTCCTGTGGAATTGAATCCCAAAGCTGTGCTTGGACCTGTTAGTCATCTGATATCTACAAGCATCTGTCCAGAACTGACCTTTGACTTTACTATTTAATAAATATAGGAAGATGACTTAAAAGAATTTGAAAAAAAATCCTTTATAATATAGCAGAAAGCACATCAATTGACGAACTAAATATGAATCTATTTTCAACTTATCTGAAAATACATTTTTTTACTTTTTTATGGGATAATTTATTTATTTACATTTCAGATGTCATCATCCTCTTTCTCCCTTTCCCCTCCTTAGAACCCTCTATCCCATCTCCACTCCTCCTTTTTGCTTTCATATCATTTTAATTACATGCATGTATTAAGGTCAGTTCTAGGTTGAGGAACTAGCAGTACAAGAGATACAAATAGTCAGGGAACTTAACCACTAGGATTTTGGCCCACGTAGACTAGTAAATGCACCAAATAGATGACAGTCGATTGTACAAGGCTGCAACATTTGCAAAGAAATTTGACGGCTGTCTACATCTAGAATATGGTCTAGTTCTTTTATGCTAGTTTTTGAACAAATAATATTTTTTTAATTACCTGACAATTTTTTTAAAAATAACACAAGTTTTCATCTTCTAGAAGAAAATAAGATAAATGATCCATGGGACAAAATTCCATAGAAAATATGTTAATGGAAATAAAAGAAATGAGCAAAAAGTTTCAAAATATTTAAAACTAATATTGTCACTCTTGCAAAACTGAGAGATGGTCTTATTGTCTGTATTGCCTTAAAAGCTTCCACTTCCTGGCAACTACTAAGGCCAGTAAATTGGACATTTAACATGTGTCCCCTGCTGCATTCTAACAGCAAATGACATATTTTCTGCTGGAATGGCAATATACCATACCTGTTATTCAAAAACAAAACTAAAAATTATAAAAACAGAAAGAAGGAAAGAAAGAGAGAGAGAAAGAAAGAGAGAGAGAGGGAGAGACAGAGAGGCAGAGAGACAGAGAGAGACAGAGAGACAGAAAGAGAGAAAGAGAGAGGGAGAGGGAGAGAGAGAGACAGAGAGAGAGACAGAGCGAGAGACAGACACAGAGAGAGACAGAACTGCTACATCTTTTAGTCCTTTGCTTTCTGGCTCTAAGTCTAATTTTCTAATTTTAAGTAGTGAAGAAGGACTTATATTTATTTAATGTCTGAAACCTCTCTCCATCAGGCAGAATGACGGACAAGTTAACACTGGAAATGTTAGCAGCTTCTTGTGAACTCTAGCTTAATCTGATGACTGATCCACAAACTGTCATCAATGCCAAAAAAACAAAAACAAAAAACCAAAAAACAAAAAACAAACAAAAAACAAACAAACAAAAAACAAAAACAAAAAAACATACATAAGAAGTTTGGGGACAATAGATTGCATCCTCAAGACAAATGTCCAAGAAGGTTTCCCATGGCTTTTTGTCTGAGACCATCCTTGACACTGCAAATACACTACTAGGCTTCCAAGCACATAGTAGAGTTGCATCTTTCACAACATTTTCCAAGAAAATACTAGTATTTTCTCTGTTTTGCTGAAAAGAGATTAAGAGACAAACATACTAGTATTTTAACCGTGATGGAAAGGATAAAGACATAAGTATGATTTGACTCAACCTGTATAACTTCAGAGCTTACCATTCATAGACTTGAGCATTTCCAAGATATTGTATACAACTTGTATAAAATGTCAGGGAATAAAGCATCTTCTCACTGAATGACAGTATTTGCTCACTACAAGAAAGATATATCTCCTGTAAAGAGCACTTTAAGATTCTAGCCAGATCAAACTGAATCAGTATTCAAAGGAGAGTTCTTTTCAACATTCAAGAGTAAGTACTAGTGGGAACCATTCAAGAAAGTAGATAAATATTTTGAAGATGCTTGCATCTTTTTAAAACTGTATACTTGTGTGTAGCCTGACATTACTCAGTAATACAAAGAAATATGATGACAACTTGTTTCAGAGGTAACAACTAGTACCTTTAGATAAAATTGCAAAAGCCAAAGTATCATTGGGAATGATTTTTTTGTCAAGATATCATTTGTATCAGTTGAGGTAGAGAAAGTAGGAAAGTTTCCTACTTGTGATTCTCATTGTCACTGCTTCCAACTGGGCAAGGGCTGGTAACATCCACATGACACACTTTTTACATTGTCATAACTAAAAAATGTAAAGATATTAGCTCTTGAACTTGAGGCACTGATACTAAGGGAGAAACTGTACTCTGTTCATAAGATCTAGGTATAGTGTTTGTATAATGCAAGTTTCTAGTTTTCTCCATGAAAACTGAGCATAGAAGCATTGCATATATAAAATTACAACAGATGCAGTGTGCTTGTCCCTTGTCAATGTATTTACTCGTTCATTAGAAGGATCAGTAGAATAATCTTCAAGGAAATATATAGGGATGTTCCTTTAGTCCTGTCACATCCTTTACCTTTTACTCCTGCATATTAGAGAAGAGACCAGGACTCAGTATAAAACATGGAATACTGAAACTGCTATAAAGGAATGTAGGAAATATGCTGTAATATATAACCACAGATAAGCACTTTATTAATTGGATTCTGGTAGCTCAGGAGACAAAACAAATAACTGATAAATGTGCATTTACTAAACTGAATAGTTTCTGTCTAGTAAAAAAAACATTCAATGTGTAAAGGGGTAGTCTAAATAATAGGAAAAATATTTTATAAGTATGTATCCAACAGATAAATATCTAGAATATACAAGTGAAAAATATCCTCAAACATAACAAAATCTTAAAAACTCAATACAAAGAATGAGTTTACTAATATGAATATTTAATTCCAAAACTAAGAAATATAAATGGTCAGTAAAAATTATTTTTAAAGTCAATACCACCATTAGTCATCAGGACACTAAAATTTAAAACTACTTTCATATTCTATCTCATTCCAATTTAAAGAGCAATCACCAAGAACTCAAATGACAACAAACGTGAACATGAATGTGGGAATAGTTGATCCTTAGTTTCTGCTGATGGGAATGAAAAATGGTATAGTCATTATGAAAATAAGTGTGAAGCTTTCTCAAAAAGTAGAACTAGGATTATTGTATGTTCAAGCTATGCCAATTCCTGGGAATTACTCTATCTCACTACAAAGATATTTCTCATTCATTTTTATTTCTTTTATATTCAAAATAATTAAGAAATAATATGAGCATGAATGTTATGCAACATTGGAATTTTATTTAGCTCTAAAGAAAAGTAAAGATTTTAGGAAAATGAATGAAACTTGAAAACATACAGAGTGAGATATCACAGGCACAGAAAAACTTGTATCAAATGTTCTTCATACGTGGATTTTAATTTGTATTCAACATAGAGTTTCTATGGAATTTATAAATCTAGAAAGCAGCCATTGGAAAAGTAAAGAGATTTTAGGTAATTTGAATATAGAAATGATGAACACTGTAGGAGAAAGTTTAAGTGGGCGTAAATAGGAAGAAAAAGTGAGTAGGTTCTGAGAGGCTTAACCAACATGAAGGTGACATGAAGAAACCCTATGGAAACCACCAATCATGTAACAAGTTTGTTTTAAGTTGGGAGTGGGATGCTTTACATGACTGGAAAAGTTTCTTCTTGAAACCATCGTTTATTAAACTAAAACTCTGAGTCTAACATGGGTACCCCCATAATGAGCTGTTGGTCAAGAGTATCCTAATAACTCTCTAAATAATGCAGACTCTTGGCATTCTTCTTGGTACCAGAACTAAATAAGACTATGTTGCTAAAGACACCACAAGACATCATTGCATGATGTAGAATAATAAATCTGGAGCCAAACTGGGAGGCTCCTCCTCATCTGCTAAGTTGCATTATGCTGGAAGCTGGGACACAGGCTTCTGAAAAAGAAAAAAAGTATTAGTGGTTTTATCTGGTAATAAACTTTACAAATTATGACACTAAGCTGCCTGAGATGATAAGCCCACTTCTTTAATAGTTGTGTGACTTTTAGGGAAGTATTCAACTACTCTATGATTGCATTTGAAGTCTATTCCATAGGAAGGTGAATCAAGACCTGGTAAAGTTAACCAACTCAAAATCTCATGATGGGACATGTCATGAGCTCTTCAGGGAAACTTAGTTTTGTTGTTCAGATAAACTAAAATAATATTGACCTTCCCTTAAATATATATTTATATACATAGACAATTACCAATCTCAGCATTAATTAGAAAATCTATAACAATAGATTCTCTATTATAATAAAGGCAGAGACTTATGGTTGCTCATAATTCTAAGAATAGGTGGTAGCAGAGTGTTTAGCCCTAAACGAAACATTTATAAGATATTCTCCAAAGCTCATGGAATACCATAGAACAGGTAACAGCAAGATTTTAACAATGGGAAGAAATGGAGGAGGGTTAGAAAATGTCATTTTTTCTGGGCAATGTACAGCCACTGCAAAACTGAACTCTCAACAATTAGAGAACTACACTGGATATGCCCAAGTAAACCTGCTGACAATTAAGGATGGAAGGAGGAGTTAGGGATCTCTACCCTTCACTGCTGTTCAATTTCCTGTGGTCAGGAAATGTTGGAAGAGGAAAGCTGTAGCTGGCTTCAGTTCTGTGCCCTGGTGACTTTACCAGGCTCCAGTGGATAGTACTATCCAGCACTCAAACAATTGACTCTGATAAAGTGGGTTCACACAACTAAAGAAAAAACAAAACAAAACAAAACAAAACAAAAAAAACCATCATCAATGTGGAAAATAGACTCATAGGGAGAAGGCAAAGTCCAAAGACATAGGACTGAGTTAAAAGAGCCCATGGAAAGAGAGTAATGAGGATGCTTTATATACATTTATAATATTGCCAAAGAACTAACTTAATCTTTAAAAAAAGAAAGAATTCATCACATTTTCAAAAAGCAAGAATTCTGAAAATAGTATCAAAGAACACCAAAGTACAAAATAATATTTTCTTATTAATAATAACCCATTCCTTCCTTTTCCTTCTTTATTTCTATCGTTTTCTCCTTTTTATCTTCATTTTCTTGTATTCATTTATATTTTTTGAATCAGAACATTTATTTAACCAGAAAAAAACAATCTACATTCATTGTTTCCCAGGTTCAACTTTCTTATACATAGATAACAAAAATCTCATGGGGATGGAAATGATTCCATTAACTCCAAACATTTTCATTGTGGCATCATTACAAAAGTTATCTGTCAAAGAGACAAGTGCATAAAGTTAGACTTCTTTAGCTGTCTGGATTAATGTACTTTTTTTTCCCTCTTTGCCCTGTTTTCTAACAGTTGATTTTGAACAACACAAAACTATATTAAGTCTTTACTCATCAATAATGTTAGTAAAGCAGTAGTGTTCCTTAGGTTCTTTCATCCTTCATTGACTAGTAAGCGTGTAGATTATTAAAATTTGTAAATAATGCTACCACTATAGACTTTCTTATATTTTTATTATCACTTCATACTTAGCTTTTCTTTGTATTTGTTGATCCATTTTCTAGATGACTTTTAAATGTTTGACAGTGACAGAAGGTAGAAGTAATTTGAATGTCCAAGTTCACAGCTAAGTACAAACACTCATCACAGAAGCTAATAGAGTACAGTTCACAATTCATTACTTGATACAATAAACAGATCAACCTTCAAATACACTAGTAATCATCTCTGGACCCCGAGGATCTATTCTCATTGTTCTGTAAAATGTTATGAAATGACACAAGTAAAGAGTTTACTAGTTTTCCTAGAGTATCCCCTCAACATACATGTGGTTTTCTTGCAGGTTGAAAAATACTACCAAAAATATAACATGATTAATTTTCATACGTTTGTCTACAATACGAAAATAAGAACTTACACTAATATTTCTAAAATTGTTCTGGAAATAGAAACTGAAGGAACATTTCCAAATTCCTTTTATGAATCTTGTATTAACTTGATATCAAATAGGAGAAAGATATAAGCAGAAAATTATAGAGCAATATTTGTTTATTAACATGAGCTCAAAAGTTCTCAATAAAATTCCTGCAAACACAATTCAAGAAGACATCGAAAATATTATTTACCATAATCAATTTGGTTATATCCAAGAAATGCAGAATGTACAAAAATCAATAAATGTAACCTACTTATAATAGATTCAAGGACAAAAGCTCCATGATTGTATGATTGTGAAAATTCCAAAGAATCAAGAAATATGAAGAACATATCCCAACATAATAAGTATAATATATTGCAATCTCATAGCCAACATCTTCCTATATGGAGAAAAATTCAAAGCATTTCCACTAAGATCAATAACAAGGTAATATGTCCACCACCTGCTCTCCTTTTTAACATTTGAAGTTTTATAGAAAGCAATAAAACAAATGAAGGCACTAAATGGGAATAAATCAAAAGAAAGAGAAATCCAGAAGTATCTTTAGTTGAAGATGAATAATTCTGTACACAAAAAACAATGACTGTACCAGAAAACTCTTACTGTTGATGAAACTCATTCATCAAAATAATAACCTACAAATTTAACACACAAAACTTAGTGGTCGCCGGGCAGTGGTGGCGCACGCCTTTAATCCCAGCACTTGGGAGGCAGAGGCAGGCGGATTTCTGAGTTCGAGGCCAGCCTGGTCTACAGAGTGAGTTCCAGGACAGCCAGGGATACACAGAGAAACCCTCTCTCGAAAAACCAAACGAACAAACAAACAAATAAACAAAAACTTAGTAGTCTTCCTGTACACACTCTATACATATACTGAGAAATAAATCAGGGTTATGATACTACTTACATAGCTTCAAATAAATATATGAATAAATCTAACCGAGGAAGGGAAAGACTAATACAATGCAAACTTCAAGACACTGAAAAAAGAAATTGAACTTGATACAACAAGATGGAAAGACTCCTATGCTCATGGACTGGTAAGAATAATAGCCTGAAAACGGCCATCCAAAGTAATCTACAGATTCAATGTAATTCTCATAAAAAATAGAACTCGCTTCTTCATAAAATTGAAACAATAATTTAAAACTTTAAATGGAAATACAAGAGATTTAGGATATAAAAAACAATGCTAAATAATAAAAATCTGCTAGTGGTATTGCCATTTCAGTGTTGAGTTATGCTTTAGAGCTATAGTAGTAAAACAGCATAAAAGCTAGCATCTTGATCAACGAAGTAGAACTGAAGACCCACATATAAGCTCCTAGAGTCACTTAATTTTTAACAAAGAGACTAAAAACATACATTGGGAAATATATATATTTTTAACAAAAGATACTAGCTAAACCGGATACACATGTAAGGAATAAAATGCATCTAAATCTCTCATCCTGAATATAACTCAACTCCAAATGGATTAGGCACTTAATCCTAAGACCTAATGCTTAAATATAATAAATAAAAATTGGAGAATACATTTAAACTCACTGACAGAAAATAAGTTTATGCACAGTACCCTGATAACACAAACATTTGGGCCTCCAATTATCAAAAGAAACATAACGTTTCTGTACAGCATAGGATAACATAGCTCAAGTGAAGAGGCAGCCTCAACAATGGAATAAAGATTGAGCAGCTATACATTTGACACAAGATCAATATCTGAAATATACGCATAACTCAAAAACATAAAATTCCTAAACATCAAGAAAATAATCCCGTTAGAAACGGGGCCTGGAATTAAATAGAGATTTCTCCAAAGATGAAATACAAATGGCTTAGAAGTGCTTAGGAAAATGTTCAATATCCTTAGTCATCAAGGAAATGCAAATTAAAATTCCTCTGAGAGTTCATGTTACATCTGTCAGAATGGCTAAATGTTGAGGCCCGTGCAAAAGGAACAGCAAATGGCTTTAGAACTCATGGAATGCGACCCACCAGTTAGCACAACCACACTGGTTGTGCCTTGAAGAGACAGTGCCTGAGGACTTCGTGCTGTTATGGGGCATCATTCTGCTTGTTGTTCTTGTAGTCCCCGTGTCCTTTCTAATCTATGTGCTGTGTGAAAACTCTATAAGGATTTCCAGGCCCTCGCTGAGTAGTATCATTGGGACTCAAAATAATAATACTTGATCTTTTTCATCTATTGCTGCTGGAGCAGATTAATGATTCATCCACCATCCTCAGAAAGGACTTAGAGTTGTAGATTGTTAGTAATGATCACTACCCTTACAAAGAATTTGAAGATGTTGAATGTTAGTAAGGTTAGACTAAGATGTTTTTGCTAGTGGCTTTGACATCGAAAATCTTGGGGAACATTTTGAGGCTTAGAAAGGCACGCTCTTAATTGTTGAGCTAGGGATTTTTTTTTTTTTTTGAGGCCAGGGAAAACAAACAATGGTAGCCCCACCAGCACTAACTGATGTGTTTTTCTTGCTGAAGTTGAGCTGATTTCTTGTGCCCTTCAGCTGATGATTTCTTTGCCTGCAGCTTCTGATATGATTTAATAAAAAAAATTGTTAATCAGTAGATATGCTCCTTAGGATTTATGGTAGAAAAGACTGATTGTTTTTATGTAAAAGTTTAGATTTGTGATTCTTTTAAGGTTGTATGAGATTACTTTTAAGATAAATAATAAAATTATTTATCCTTTCTTTGTAACCACAAATTTCAGCCTGTCCGTAACAGACACTGGCTGAGAAAATTACCTTGTGTGCTTACACTCTGTTAATCTATAACAAGTTGCTTAGTTACAAATGTGAGTTCTTGGGAATAATTTTTTTATTTATACTAAATAAAGCATTTGATCATGTGAGAGTATTGAGGAACATGGTTTTTTCTAATGTATATTCATTATATTCATTCCTTTAAAGAAAAATAGAATGTAATCACTTTGCAATTTTTATATGGCTTGAAAGATTTTGGTGGGATATTTAAGCTGTGAGAGGAAAAAAAATAAAGTCGTTGGAGCTTGCTTCTGAGAGCTTTGCTCCATCCACCAAATGCGCGTATGTGTATCTATGTAAAGTGAATGGAGCTTCACTCCATCCACCCAATGTTTAAATGTGTGTGTGTACATATGTATTTATGTATATAGGTATGTATATGTCTGAAGTTGTTGGCACCTGCTCATTGGAGCTTGCTTCATCCATGTGTGATTATATGCCTACTTTACACTGTCTCCAACTCCATGTCTCCTCCTTGGATCTCAGAGCACACTGTCAAAGCAGGTTTTCCACAGCTGATATGTTTAAACTAAAGACAAATACTCGCATGGATGTAAGGGAAGGGAAAGAAGTATTCACTTCTAGTAAAAGTGTAACCACTATGAAAAATCTGTGTAGAGGTTTCTCAAAAAGCTAGATACAGATCTTTCACATTATCCACCTATACCACCACTGAGCACATACCCAAAGAATTGTATAATCTATGATAGAGACACCTGCATACTCATGTTCATCCCCTTGCTGCTCTGTCCACAATAGTCAAGAAAGGGGAACTGTCTAGATGTCCATCAGCTGATGGACAGATAATGAAAATGTGATATATTTACACAACTGAACATTATTCAGCTATAAAAAACAGTATTATAAATTTCACAGGTATATGAAGCTAGAAAAATAAACCATTCTGAGTGAGGTAACCCAGATCCAGAAAGATAATTGGTATGTGTTTTCTCTCATTTGTCGATATTAGCTTCAAATCTTCAGATACATATTTCATTTGGATTGTGCACAGAGATCACAAGATTAGTAAGGAATTATGGCTGTGGTAAAGGAGGCAGTGAAGGGAGGGGAGCTACAACATGCTGGTATTAAAAAGTTAAATGGGAACAATGGAAGAATAAGGGTTAAATTGGGTGGGAAGGTTGGGCAGAAAAGGGATTATGAGAAGGGGGAAAAACACTGTAACACTCAAGTTTTTGTTTTGTTTTGTTTGTTTCTAAGTCATATGGAGCCTTGGCCACAGGGTTTTCATGACTCATAGCAACAGCAGGACATCCAAGAGGAGTCTTGTTGAGGGTCCAGTATAGGTAGTGCAGCAGAAGCCAGAGGCCTTGAACCAGATGTTGACTCATTGCAATAAACATTTTCAAGTAAAGCTATTTGGGCAAAAGGGTATAATTGTATAATTGTGACTTACTGTGGCTCCCAGTGCCACCATGGCAAATGAGTATACAATGGAGAGGCAGGAAAGACCCAGAAGTGGAGTGGTACAAGAATGGCAAGACACAACAGCTGTGATTGGTACAAGAGAAAGCTGAGGTGGATAGAGGAGCAGGTTGTTGCCCAGAGGTGCCAGTGACATGTTTTTTTTTTCTTTTAAATTTCATGTTTTCTTTTGGGGGAAAGTTACAGGGGTGGAGAGCAGATCTGAAGGGACTGGAAAATGAGTGTGATTGGGCCTCATGGTGTCAAGTTTTCAAAGAATCAATTAAAAAAATGTTAAGAAAAGTCATATGGAAATATACCACTATAAAATTATCCATAAATGATAATGGTGATGATAGATAGATAGATAGATAGATAGATAGATAGATAGATAGATAGAT
>JANHMN010000002.1:200135530-200161267 GCA_030674055.1 Rhabdomys pumilio | reverse complement strand
ATAATAATAATAATAATAATAATAATAATAATAATAATAATAATAATACATGCAACTTGAGAGGGAAAGGAGGATGGGAATGGAGGTCCTTTCCCTGTAGTCTTCTCCTGTGTCAGGGCTGGCTGAGGACCAACAATGATTCTCTAAGAATGCCTCAATTTCTTGGACTCCAGCCATTTATTCAGAGCAGATGTGAAACGTTTAGTATGATTAGGAAATATTTTACATGTGAGAATGTGGATGCTACAGTACTCAACACAGCCAAGAGGATTTAATAAATGGGGAGATTTTACATTGTTAGGGAGGAGCAACATATTTTTTTAAGTGTTGGTTAAAATAAACACAGAATTCCCAAAGAAAGAGTGAACTCTGATGATATGCAGCCCAGATCATTTTATTACTGTGGAAAAATGTACTCAGACAGCACAGCCCACGTCATCCTTTTGTTAATGTTCTCATCTCCCATTATAAAAGGCATATGCATTCTCACTCTCCACTATCTTTTTGTTCTTCTGATGAGTCAGAAGCTGACAAACAAGATGTACCTTTGTTAGTATATAGGAAGTGGAGAAATGACTTTAAGTCACACAAAAACTGACAAGCCTTTTAGTTTACAAATAAAATCAAGTGCAAATTTGTTAGATGGTGTGTATTATAACTAGCTAGAATATTATGTCAACGTACTTCTCTCTAGTTCTCCATAATAGCCAGCTGTCTGACCCTCAATGACTATTTCTGTGGCTACCATTCACAGTGAGGAGAACTGCACTGGGCCCACACTTTACAGATATTAACTAGCTCTGTTAGATGTTAGGGAATCAGGTTATCAAAGCAACTATAGGAATTCCTTGAGCAATCAAGAAAAATAAAGACACTTTAAGATCAAAGACATACTGTACATAAAAACAGAAATGTAAAAACCTATAAACTGATTAGTTCAACAAATACTACTTGCCCACTTTCTGCTGATCTGAGTTGAGAATTCAAAAGTAAATAGGGGAGAAAATAAACTTTCTTCTGAAGAGTTTCTCTTTCTGCAGGGTTGGCCTGTGATTATCTAAAAAATTCAAATGAAGTAAAGCATTCTGAATATTATGAAAAATCGTAAAGATTCCTCAGGGTATGAGAGTAAGTGGCAAGTGTATCCTGAAGGAAGAAGTTATATCTAAAGCAGAGTTCAGATGTGATTTACAAAGCAATAATGAGTGAGCACTCAGACAAAATGGTCAGTATGTATAAAAGCAGGTAGGAAGTTTAAAAATGAAAGACTTTGAAAACATTCATCTTGAAATGGCAAAGATCGAAAAAAGCTTTGGGCAGCAAATGTTCATGAAGTTCCATGACGGTCAGCAATGCTGAACAATGTATAATCGTTCAACTTCATGCAGAAAGCAGCAATAGATAGCCACAGTTTTAAGCAGCTGAGCAAAAATGAATATCTTTGTATTTTTCAGAGTAAGAGTGGCAGTGATAATATTTTATGAGATAAAAATCAAAATCATGAGATCACAGTAATTGGAAAACTCTTGCCTTCCCAAAGTAAAGAAATTAGAGAGAACATGAAATTATATAAAGCAGAGCTGAAAGTTATTCTGCCTAGTTAGATGTAGGTTATGAAACGAATGAGGACTCCTGGGTGACAGCACGTGCATAAATTTGAGTCATAAGCTGGATGAAGGTTCCAACAGTTACAGAAAGACTAAGGGACAGAGAGGAGAAAGAGATAAGGGAAAGTGAAAAATGAAGTCCCATTCTCTTTGTAGCATAATTACCTTTTGAAGCACATTAAACATTTAAATTAAAGTACTTGAATGCATGGTTTGAAGTTTGGGCAGGGCACTATCCAAACTTGTGTGGAATAAAATATAAACATGAAGCTAAAGCCAACTCTGAGGGAGCAGAGAGAAGAAATTATAGTCTAGAAAAAAGGAACGCCCATAGAGGTATTGTTAGTGATGGTAATCTACTGATGATATCATAGAGCTCCTCAAATGAGATAGACAAAATCACATGTCAATCAAAGTGAGGGACAGTCCCCATGCAGTTGTTTTGACACTGGAGAGAAACCACTATCTAAACTCTGTCTCTGAGATGCAGAAAGTATTTCTTATCTCTTGGGATTTTCCTGAAGTTTTTGTTGAAAGTATTCTTAATTCCTTTTTTTTTTAAAGAAGAAAAGATATTAACTTTAAAAAAAAATGTTAGCTTTATAAAATTAGCCTTAAAAGTATATCTATATGCTGTGTATGTAAGGGCTATACAGAGAAACCCTGTCTCAAAAAAAAAAAGACTATTTGTATCTGTGGGCATCGGGACAACAGCTTGGATTGTTGTTAGGAATTTTGCTATTCTGGTAAAGCGATGGTTGTGGGTTCTCCTCCAAGATCCCTAGTTCATTAGTTCTGAGTAGTATTCTAGGTTTCCAGTACCATTCATGGCGTTGCTCTTGTTGAGGAGATTTTACGTCCAACCAGAGAACTGTAGGTCACTAGCAGGGAATGTGTCCCATGACTGCACTCATAAGAGTTACTGTGCCATACTGGTTATTGTTGTGGTTCATAATGAATGCTGGTCCTCAGGAAGGACGAGTTGAGGAAGTCAGTTCCTGTTAAGGGGCCTCTGGGAACTGTGTCTGAAGTGCATGGGGTCCTCAGCAATAGAGACTTGTTTTCTACCTCTCAAAAACAAAACAAAACAAACAAACACACACACACACACACACACACACACACACACACACACAAACCGCAAAGGCAATAGCAATAGGTTATATATTTGAGGGGTGTCTTAGGCAACCCTGTCACATAACTCAAAAGAGCCTGTCAAGTCTCGTTTCAGGGTTTGGGTTAAGTGGTCTTTAGAACTTGGAAGGAGAATTATCATCTCCTTCCAAGAAGATTTCCCTTCTATACATGTATACATAGAATTGTGTGCATCTCTATGTAGAGAATTACGTGTTTTATAGGCTTTTAGAAAAATATTTAGTAGTATAATTCCTTATGACTTTTTCCAACATCCTTACTGTTGTTTTACCTATTTTTAACCATGTCTTTCTAAAAGATTATTTTCTTGCAAACTATTGATTGCATTGTCAGACATGGACAGTACACTTTTATATTTGTGATAAGCATCCATATCATATTTGTATCGTTATAGAACAAGCAGATAAATAGATAAACCACTTTCAAATTCTCCTACCCCATTCTGCCAAGATACAATTACACATGCCTCTTGTCCATAAACAATCATTCTTCTCTGCCATAACCTAGTTTATTTACCTGTTGGGTCTATGCAAAACCTGGAAGCTAAGCAAACACCTAAAGAGCTAAGTAAACTGATGACAGTTAAGATGACAATTAACTGGAATAACAAGCCAGTGTATCTAGAAAACAAATAACGTACATAAGAGAACTGAAATGTCTTTCTCTCCTGGAACTGAGCACATTTAGTTTTAATGGAACTACAAGACTGAGGTCCTGACCTGGGAAACCATGGTGCCCTTAGTCCAGTTGAGTTTCTGACAAAGCTACAGTCTTCTGGAGTTGATTTCATCAGTGGCTGCTGAAGCATGACTCTGTTTTTATTATGAGCTTTTCTTCTTAAAACAACATTTTGATGAGCTAAGCATAAATTAATCAGAAACATATGGGTTAAATTGACTTCAAAATACATATGAGTTTAAAAAACAAGAAAAGTACTTGGGGGGAGAAAAACACACTTAGTGTTTTATAAGCCCAATATGTTTAAGGAAAAAAAAAACTATAGCAAGCGAATTCTAAAATGTGACCTCTCTTTATCTGTCTCCTGGTCAGCAAAACATTTGCTATCTTCTCACAGAAAAAGGAAGTTTAAAAAAAAAAAAAACAGATGCCCTGCGAGCCTGATGGCCTTCATGGTACACATTCTACGGCCAGACATTGTGGTTTAGCTCTGTCTCCATGCTGAGTTTGGAGGAAGGTTGGGGGCGTTCTCAGCTCCCGGGATAGTGGTGCCAATCACCACATTTCCAGCATCATCTTCTTTGAAGACCACATTGCCCCATTTTTCACTTCTTACAGTGCAATTCTACTCTGGTCCAGGTTGCTTCTCCTCATAAGTCAACAGGTAAATGTGGCAGAGACATGGCATCCATCTTTCCTAACCTATCCATCTTCAAGGAATAAAACCTCAGGGACATGCTTGACTCATTTGTCCTTTTAATCCTTTATACCCTGTCGTCACCAATTCCTGACCAGCTGCCTTTGAAATTCACATCTTCACCACCCTGGTTGTCATCAGTTTAGCTTTGCCCAGGTCATCTTATACCTGGATCACAGAGCAGGCTCTACCAATCCAAGCATTCATCCTAACCTTAAGGCCACCACACATACTAACACCTAATCTACTTTAACCTTTGCTTCTATCACTCTGTGTTTCCTTACCCCCATCTCTAGGTCAAATTTTAACACTTGTCTCCTCTCCAGTTTCTTAACCACTTAACTGTACCCTCCTTCTCTAAAGATGATTTGCCATATTGCTAACATGTGGCGCCCTCCAACAGCAAAATTAGGGCTGCCTTCAGGGTTGCTTTTACTCCAACTCATACACTCCCTAAAGTACTGCCTGCCTACTAATTTCCCTCACTTTTCTTCTCTATTTCTATGCCATGATATTAATAGAACACAATGTGAGAAATTTAAACAATGTGTTATTTAGGTGACCACCAGAAGAGTAAAAGTGACTCAGCTCAGGAGAAAAGAGCAGAAAGTGAAATGGCTTCTCTGGACAGACTCTGATGTGCCACATGTGAGGAGGATACACTTTAAGAAATTGTAAAGAAATAAATCATATTTAAGAAAATAAAAATGACCATGACAGCTGACGGTGGAGCAGGTAGGGCTACCAGATGAATTAGTATGTACCCGCAATCCCAGTGTCAGTGACCTTAAAGTGAGCACAGAACGTTTAAATCCAGACTTAGCTAAAGGATAAGATCTTGTCTCCAAAACAAAACAAACAAGCACACAAAGAAAGGAATAACTACCAAGGACCAGGAATGATGGCACAAACCTGAAACCTACTCCAGAGGCTAAGGTAGTATGATATAGCAAGTGTGAGACCTATGTGGGAACTTAGGAAGCTCCTACCCCAAATACAAATATAAGGCTAGGTGGCAGAAATCTTACTTAGCACAAGATCCAAACTTTACCACTGAAAGAAATAAAATAAAGTCAATAAGAAAAAGAAGAAAAACTAAAAAGAAAAAAATGTGCTGGGTATGAGAAGGTTAAACAACACATAGAACCTAGATCAAGGAAACTCCTGAAATTGAAGCTAAGTAATAGATTTCATTGTGAATTCAAATTGCAATTATTTGCTGTAAACTCACAGATGATAAACGACATCATCCTACCAGTCTCCTAGAAATTCAATCACCTTTGAGCTGAATTTATATAACCAAGATCTGGTAAGGTGCCTAACACATAGTGAGCCTTGATTTCTTCCTGGGCAAACCTCATAGATTTGTGAACAGAAAATGTCAATTGAGGAGCCTTGAAGACAGCCAATATGAACTCAAAACAATAAATCAAAAATTGAATTATGTTCTAACATGTAATGTCATTACAGATTTTACCAAATTTTGAACAAAACAAAACTAATCACATTTTCACTGCCAGGAGTAATAAGTATATTGTCCCACAAAGGGCTAACTGATCCTGAAGTTCATGGTCTGCCAATTTTGAGATAGGTTACTACAGTTTTACTTAAACTGTTGAGAATTCTTTCAAACCCTGATTTTTTTTTCAGAGCCAACATGCATTTTTAACTTGAGATTGACTGCCATTATTTCTAGCTCCACCCAGGCTCATGAGCCAACTATTTCCATAGTAACCAAAAAGAGAAATGGAAAGATGTGAAATAGTCCATAAAACTTAACACAATTAGATACATGAACATGAATAAAGTTGGCAATAGAAGGATTAGCATAGATTTCAATACCACGTCTTTTGGATGGCTTGCACTACTCGATCATAGCCTCGCCACTTGTGAATGATGCAGTCAGTGCTGGTCTGTGGCTTTTGAATAAGCTTCATAGCGCCCAAGTACCATCAGAGGTTTTATATTTACCTTACGTTTGCCAACAACCCATGTTCTCGCATTTTCTGTGCAAAAGAGCTCCATGTGGGCCAGATTTAATTTAATGCAGAAATACTACTTGTCACTTCCAATAAAAGAAAAAAGAAATAGAGATTCATACACTAGCATATCAAGGATGGCCACTCATTCTGTCACTTGGAATAGTTGGGAGGTATTGTTTTGTTTACAGGGCTGTCAAATTCAAAGCAAGGTGAACCAGCTTGATTTAAATGATGGCCTTATAGTCCTATATTTTTTTTTCCAAAATAGAAAACATATGCTCCTGTAGAGTATGCTCTTCTGTTACAACTACAAGTGACTCTGAAAACAGCTTGACTTTGGGAAAGAGAAAGCAATATGCAGTCTTTCCTTACACATACCCTTCTGAAATGAATCCCATAGAAATGTCTGATGGCCAAGGTAAAATGCATAGCAACAGGGGTTAAAGGCTTTTACCTAATATTCATGACAAGAAGAGCCTTATACATCAGCATAGTCAATCCCCAGTAGATTCCTCTAGATATAGATTCTGATGTCTATAAAAATTATGTGATTAGAATGAACACCACAAAGCAAATCCATGTCCAAGCAAAAGCATGGACTCTGGCCTCCTGATTCATGCTTCAGTCCTCCATATTACATCATACCGGATATCAGAATACACTTTAAAACTGCATTTGGAGAAGACAAGAGGGAAAAATAAACCATGAAACTCAAGAGTAACAAGATTGGGACAGTGCATAGGGAAGAAATTTTCCGCTCAATAGTGAGGAAATCCTTATAAATGAGTCAAATTAATATTTTTTCTATGATTCATATAAGACTCCAGGTGCAAGTGACAACTTGCCTTCAGTTTCCCATTAGAACACTTTTATTCTTTTCCATGTAAGCATGTGGGGAGTGATTTAAAATTAATTGAGTTGTTCTGTTTTAGCTAACTGTGGGATTGTCACCTTCTGTAAGCATTATTGTAAATACTAAAACATGAAATAAGATAGCTTGCCATGGGTTGTGTTTTGAATGAAATGAACTTACACAAAATGATAGTGCTTTCTTTATGAGCTGTAGATTTTTATATAATAAACAGTAATTTGAAGAGTTTTAAGTGTCTTAATCCTAAAAAGAAGCTATTCAGCTCTAGACAATAGAAACTTAGGCAATAGTTTGCTACCTTCACTGGGTGAGACTCCTTCTAACCCATGTCCTCTTTAAAAGAAGAGAAGGGACTCAAATATTTCTCTCTGGATCTCTGAAACCTTTGTACTGTGCTGATGAATATCTTAAGATTCTTTTGTATTGAATCACTATTTTAAAATTGGGGGCAGAGAAGACATTTGAAATAAAGATTTGTTGCTAGAAACAGTCTCCTTCCTCATTCTGAGTAATGTCTGCCTCTCTTCAGCTCAGCAACTCAGAGTAATAGACAAAGACATGCCAGATGAGAAACATCACACTTTAAAATTATACCCAGTGGGACTCAGAAATATCTTCACCTACCTAAAGTTTAACTTACATAAAGTTAAGGAGAGGGGAAATTATTTTATTTCACAAATATTCCTCTCAGTTTAAAACTTTGTATAAAAACACTTTTATGTTTAAATAGCTTTTAAGTTCATCAATATTTGACTTGTGTAGCATAGGCAGACTGGGCTTTCCCCAGCTCTGATCCTTTAGAGATTAGAGTTGACTCAAAAGCCCACTTTCCTTGGCACTTCCCTGACTGGCTTCAGTCTTTGTCTTTGCTAGTACCTCCTGGCCCACACTAATGATCTCACTGTGAGTCATATCTAGGCTGTACCTACATAGCTCAGACACAATAATGATGCTGTTGATGACAGCAACATTTTTAATAATAGGAAGCATTACCTGGCTTGGCATTTTTTATCATAAAAGGTATTTGCTTCTTCCTCAGAGCAAACTATCTAGAGCTAGACCCCATGGGATTTTGATTTCTTTGTTCCATTTCTTTTTATACATTCCTGCCCAATGTTTGGTAAAAGTCTCTGTGGGTACCTTCAAACCTTTGACTGCTTTCTTTTGACTAAATGTACATGCCTGGGACATACATAGATTCTGTTTGCTTCACACTGTTTCTCCTCTGGGCAGCAAGGATGGCAGGAGTTAAACAAACCCTGTCTTGAAAAGATCTCCATTCTTAAGGCGTAATGAATTTATGTTTAACTTTTCCGAATAATTACAATGCTACAAGGTTTTGTTGAGAAACTTCAAACAGTGCTTATGATGTCTACATTTTGCATGCTTACCTATCTCCAATTTGGAAACTACACTGATATTTTCTAAAACTCTGCTTCTGAATGAATAAAGGATGATATATGGTTTTGCCAGAGCTCTAATGCACCAATATTGCACTAACTAAATGCAAAAACACAAATTATTCTTGAAAGCTTGGTAGGAGAGAAAAGCATTCAAGAACATCCAATCAACTCATGTCTGTGCCTGCTGAAAAGTCAGGTAGTTCAGTGGGTTGAAGGCAGTGGCTAAGATAAAGCAAGTCACCAGCTGCCTCGGGAGTCAGCTGATATCAGCTGTCAATGCTCTGTAGTTTGGTCTCAGTTCATAGACTTCATTATTCAGAAGAACCAATACTACTACAATATAGGCAAAATCTATTCACTTTTGCATATATAATAATTGGATATATCTATCTATATCTATATCTATATCTATATCTATATCTATATCTATATCTATATCTATATCTATATCTATATCTATATCTAATCTATATCTATATCTATATCTATATCTAATCTATATGTATATCTATCAATATCTCTATTTCTACATCATCTATATCTTCTATATCTATCTATCATAGATAGATAGATAGATAGATAGATAGATAGATAGATAGATAGATAGATAGAGACAGAGAGAGAGAGAGAGAGAGAGAGAGAGAGAGAGAGAGAGAATTTCAAATTGTAGGACTTGAAAAGTATAACCAGTTCAAAGATTTGAAAATGGCAATATTGCTGAGAGGCATAAAAACAAACATTCATATTTATTGATCTTTAAAACTGTGTCCATCTCTATATGTATGTACATATATGTGTATATACATATATATTGCTCTGATAAACATATCCAATAAAATAAATCACACATTAAATCTACACATTTGTTATTATGGGCTTAAGAAAGAAAATTAGATGATATAAATTATTATGTTAACTACTTAGTAAAACAATGTAAGAGAAACCTTTTATTTTCTGGTACTTAGAAAAAGCCATTGCCATGTGGGAATATATGGGTGACATGCAAGGCATGTGTGGGCTTCATGTAACATATGAAGATGTATGTATTCATTGAATACAGGGTGTATTCAAAAGAAATCACCCTGGATTCCTGGGATGAAGCACCCAGGGAATAGGTGCGCTGACTCTTCTTTAACTTCTTCAAGCTGATTACGGGTGTTGAGATATTAGAAGAGGGGTGAAGGGAAGAATAAATTGATAAGCCTCTGAAGCTGTGTCTTCATTGTATCCAGATGGAATTCCCAGACACCAGAGGTTTGAGCAGGTCTGCTCATTTTGTTTGATGAGTAGATACACCAAGGCAGTGTATTCTGCACTATACAATTCTCTGGACAAATTTTAGTATTAAGGAAAAAAAAATTTTTTTCCTAGAGTGCTGACTTTTTTTTTAAAGATGTTGGTACTAACAACTTTTCTTTTTTTTTTTTCTTATTTTAATTGGTTATAATATTTACATTTCAAATTTTATCCTGTTATCCCATTTCCCCCACCACCCAGGAACCCCTTATTCAATCCCCAATCCTTGTGCTTGTATGAGGCTGTGCCTGCACCTACCCCTCACCCGCACTACCCCCTCCCCACCCTCACATTTCCTCCATTCTGTGTTCTTTTTTCATGGGACCAAGAATCTCCTCTCCCACCTATGCCCAACAAGGCCATCCTCCCCTATGTATAAAGTTGGAGTCATTTGTTCCTCCCTATGTTCTCCCAGGCTGGTGGTTTAGGCCTTGGGGAGCTCTGGTTGATTGATATTGTTACTTTCCTCCTGGGGTCACAAACCATTTCTACTCCTTCAGTCTTCTCTCTAAGAAGACTGAAAAAGACTGGGAAACCCTTAATCATATCAGTGGTTAACTGTGAGCAAAGACCTCTGAATGTGTTAGTCTTTGGCAGACCTCTAAGTAGACAGCTATATCATGTTCTTGACAGCATGCACTTCCAGCCATCCACATCAGTGTCTAGCTTAGGTGACTGTACATGGGATGGATACTTAGGTGGAATGGTCTCCTGATGGCCCCTCCTTCAGTTTCTGTCCCATGTTTTGTTTCCATAATTGCTCCCTTGAGTATTCTTGTTACTCCTAAGTAGAACTGAGGCATCTCCTCTTGGTCTTCCTTCTTCATGAGCTTCATGTGGTCTGTAGGTTGAGTCTTTGCTAGTCCAAGCATTTGGGCTAACATCTGCTTAACAGTGAGTAAATACCATGTATGTTCTTTTGTGATTGGGTTAACTCACTCAGGATGATAATTTCTAGATCCATCCATTTACCTAAAAATTTCTTGAATTCATTATTTTTAATAGCTGAGTAATACTCCATTGTGTAGATGTACCACATTTTGTATCCATTCTTCCTTTGAGGGACATCTTGGTTCTTTCCAGGTTCTGGCTATTATAAATAATATTGCTATGAACATAGTGGAGCATATGTCCTTGTTATATGTTGGAGCATCTTCTGGGTATATGCCCAGGAGTGGCATAGCTGGGTCCTCAGGTAATGCTATGTCCAATTTTCTGAGGAACTGACAGACTGATTTCCAGAGTGGTTGTACCAGCTTGCAAGCTCACCAACAGTGGAGGAGTGTTCCTCTTTCTCTGCATACTCGCCAGCATCTACTATCACCTGAGTTTTTGATCTTAGCCATTCTGACTGGTATGAGGTGGTATCTCAGGGTTGTTTTGATCTGCATTTCCCTGATGACTAAGGATTTTGAGCATTTCTTAAGGTGCTTCTCAGCCATTAGAGTTTCCTCTGTTGAGAATTCTTTGTTTAGCTCTGTACTCCATTTTTTAATAGGGTTATATGGTTTTCTGGAGTAAAATTTCTTGAGTTCTTTGTATATCTTGGATATTAGCCTTCTATCGGATATGGGATTGGTTAACATCTTTTCCCAATCTGTTGGTTGCCGTTTTGTCTTATTGACAATGTCCTTTGCCTTACAGAAGCTTTGCAATTTTATGACGTCCCATTTGCCAATTCTTGATCTTAGAGCATAAGCCATTGATGTTCTGTTCAGGAACTTTTCCTCTGTGCCTAGGTATTTGAGTGTCTTCCCCACCTTCTCTTCTATTAATTTCAGTGTATCTGGTTTTAAGTGAAGGTCTTTTATCCACTTGGACTTGAGCTATGTACAAGGAGATATGAATGCATTGATTTGCATCCTTCTACATGCTGACCTCCAGTTGAACCAGCACCATTTGCTGAAAATGCTGTCCTTTTTCCACTGGATGGTTTTAGCTCCTTTGTCAAAGATCAAGTGACCATAGGTATGTGGGCTCATTTCTGGGTCTTCAATTCTATTCCATTGGTCTTCCTGCCTGTCTCTGTACCAATACCATGAAGTTTTTATTACTATTGCCCTGTAGTACAGTTTGAGGTCAGGGACGCTGATTCCCCCGAAGTTCTTTTGTTGTTGAGAATGGTTCTCGCTATCCTGGGTTTTTTGTTGTTCCAAATAAATTTGCAAAAATTGCTCTTTCCATCTCTATAAAGAATTGATTTGGAATTTTGATGGGGATTGCATTGAATCTATAGATTGCTTTTGGCAAGAAGGCCATTTTTAGTAAATTAATCCTGCCAATCCAGGAGCATGGGAGATCTTTCCATCTTCTGAGGTCTTCTTCTATTTCTTTCTTCAGAGACTTGAAGTTCTTGTCATACAGATCTTTCACTTGCTTGGTTAGATTCACTCCCAGATATTTTATATTGTTTGTGACTATTGTGAAGGGTGTCATTCCCCTAATTTCTTTCTCAGCCTGTTTATCCCTTGAGTAGAGGAAGGCTACTGATTTGTTTGAGTTGATTTTATATCCAGCCACTTTACTGAAGTTGTTTATCAGATTTAGGAGTTCTCTGGTGGAAATTTTAGGGTCACTTAAGTATACTATCATATCATCTTCAAATAGAGAAATTTTGACTTCTTCCTTTCCTATTTGTATCCCTTTCACTTCCTTTTGTTGTCTAATCACTCTAGCTAGGACTTCCAGTACTATACTGAATAGGTAGGGTGAGAGTGGGCAGCCTTGTCTAGTCCCTGATCTTAGTGGGATTGCTTCCAGTTTCTCTCCATTTAGTTTGATGTTGGCTACTAGCTTGCTGGATATTGCTTTTACTATGTTTAGGTATGGACCTTGAATTCTTGCTGTTTCCCAGACTTTAAACATGAAGGGATGTTGAATTTTGTCAAATGCTTTCTCAGCATCTAGTGAGATGATCATGTGTTTTTTTTTCTTTGAGTTATTTATGTAGTGGATTACATTGATGAATTTTCGAATATTGAACCATCCCTGGATTCCTGGGATGAAGCCTACTTGATCATGATGGATGATTGCTTTGATGTGTTCTTGGATTCGGTTTGCGAGAATTATATTGAGTATTTTTGCATCAATATTCATAAGAGAGATTGGTCTGTAGTTCTCTTTCTTTGTTGGGTCTTTGTGAGTCTTTGGTATGAGCGTAATTGTAGCTTTGTAGAATGAATTGGGTATTGTTCCTTCTGTTTCCATCCTGTGGAATAGTTTGAAGAGAATTGGTCTTAGGTCTTGCTGGAAGGTCTGATAGAATTCTGCACTAAAACCATCTGGCCCCGGACTTTTTTTGGTGGGGAGATTTTTAATGACTGCTTCTATTTCTTTAGGAGTTATACGACTGTTTAGATCGTTTATCTGCTCCTCGTTTAACTTTGGTACCTGGTATCTATCTAGAAAATTGTCCATTTCATCCAGATTTTCCAATTTTGTTGAGTATAGGCCTTTGTAGTAGAATCTAACGATTTTTATAATTTCCTCTGTTTCTGTTGTTATGTCTCTCTTTTCAGTTCTGATTTTATTGATTTGAGTGCTGTCTCTGCGACCTTTGGTTAGTCTGGCTAAGGGTTTGTCTATCTTGTTGATTTTCTCAAAGAACCAGCTCCTGGTTTTGTTGATGTTTTGTATAGTTCTGTTTCAACTTGGTTGATTTCAGCCCTGAGTTTGATTATTTCCTGCCGTCTACTCCTCTTGGGTATATTAGCTTCTTTTTGTTCTGACGCTTTCAGGTGTGCTGTCAAGTTGTTAATGTATGTTCTTTCCATTTTCTTTCTGTGGGCACTTAGAGCTATGATTTTTCCTCTTAGTACTGCTTTCATAGAGTCCCACAAATTTTGATATGATGTGTCCTCATTTTCATTTAAATCTAAAAAGTCTTTAATTTCTTTCTTTATTTCTTCCTTGACCAAGTTATCATTGAGTAGAGCATTGTTCATTTTCCACGTGTACGTGGGCTTTCCTTTTTTTTTTCGATGTTAAAGATGAATCTTAGTATATGGTGGTCTGATAGGGTACAAGTGGTTATTTCAATCTTTTTGTATCTGTTAAGGCCTGTTTTGTGACCAATTATATGGTCTATTTTGGAGAAGGTACCATGAGGTGCTGAGAAAAAGGTATATTCTTTTGTTTTAGGATGAAATGTTCTATAGATGTCAGTTAAGTCCAATTGGTTCATAACTTCCATTAGTTTCTTTGTATCTCGGTTTAGTTTCTGTTTCGATGATCTGTCCATAGCTGAGAGTGGGGTGTTGAAATCTCCTACGATTATTGTGTGAGGTGCAATGTATGCTTTAAGCTTTAGTAAAGTTTCTTTTATGTATGTGGGTGCCCTTGCATTTGGAGCATAGATGTTCAGAATTGCAAGTTCCTCTTGGTACATTTTTCCTTTGATGAATATGAAGTGTCTTTCTTTATCTTTTTTGATTACTTTTGGTTGAAAAATGATTTTATTTGATATTAGAATCGCTACTTCAGCTTGTTTCTTGGGGCCATTTGCTTGGAAGATTGTTTTCCAACCTTTTACTCTGAGGACTACCTTTTTCACAAAGGTGCACTTCTTGTATGCAGCAGAATGTTGGGTCCTGTTTATGTATCCAGTCTGATAGTCTATGTATTTTTATTGGAGAATTGAGTCAATTGATATTAAGAGATATTAAGGAAAAATGAATGTTGTTTCCTATTATTTTTGTTATTGGCAGTGGAGTTATGTTTGTATAGCTACCTTCTTTTAGCGTTGTTGGAAGATTACGTTCTCATTTTTTCTAGGTTGTAGTTTCCCTCCTTGTGTTGGAGTTTTCCTCCAATTATCCTTTGAAGTGCTGGATTTGTGGTAAGATATTGTGTAAATTTGGATTTGTCATGGAATATTTTGGTTTCCCCATCAATATTGACTGACAGTTTTGCTGGGTACAGTAGTCTGGGCTGGCATTTGTGTTCTCTTGGGGCCTGTATGATAACAGTCCAGGATCTTTTGGCTTTTATAGTCTCTGGTGAGAAATCTGGTGTAATTCTTATATGTCTGCCATTATATGTTACTTTGCCTTTTTTCCTTACTGCTTTTAATATCTTCTCTTTGTTTTGTAAACTTGATGTTTTGATTATTATTTGATGGGAGGTATTTCTTTTTTGGTCTAGTCCATTTGGGGTTCTGTAGGCTTCTTGTATATTTAAGGACATCTCTTTCTTTAGGTTAGGGAAGTTTTCCTCTATAATTTTGTTGAAGATATTTACTGGCCATTTAAGTTGAGAGTCTTCATCCTTATCTAGACCTATTATCCTTAGGTTTGGTCTTCTCATTGTGTCCTGGATTTTCTGGATGTTTTGTGTTAGGAGCTTTTTGCATTTCACATTTTCTTTGACCATTGTGTCTATGTTTTCCATGGTATCTTCTGCTTATGAGAGTCTCTCTTTGATCTCTTGTATTCTGTTGGTGATGCTTGCCTCTATAACTCCTGATCTTTTTCCTAGGTTTTCTATCTCTAGGGTAGTCTCCCTTTGGGATTTCTTTATTATTTCTACTTCCATTTTTACATCCTGGACGGTTTTGTGTAATTCCTTCACCTGTTTGGTTGTGTTTTCTTGTATTTCTTTAAGGGCTTCTACCTGTTTACCTGCCTTCTTTTCAAATTCTTTGAGAGTGTTGTTTATGGTTTTTTTAAAAATTCTTCTATCATCATCATGAGAAGTGATTTTAATTCTGAGTCCTGCTTTTCTGGTGTGATATGGTGTTCCAGACTCACTGTGGTGGAGGAACTGGGTTCTGGTGATGCCAAGTAACTTTGGTTTTTGTTGTTTACATTCTTAAGCTTGCCTTTTGCCATTTGGTTAGCTGTAGTGCTACTTGCACTCACTGGTTCTGACTGGGGTCTGCCTTTCCAGTTATCTTGGTTGTCTCAAAACTCAACAGGATGACTCTATGATCCTGAGCTTCAGCTCTTCTGGGTACAGTGGCTCCTCTAGGATATCTCAGGATATGGTGTCTCCATGGTAATAGACCAGCTACGTGTTTGCTGCTCTGAGTGTGGTTGCTCCTCTAGGATGCTTCAGGATATGGTGTCCCCTGCTCTGAAGCTCTGAGGTCCTTGACCTGGCTGCAGCTCTGTGGTCCGTGACCTGGCTAAGATGCCTCTGGATGCAGTTTCCTCAGGAGAGCAGATCACCTGTGTGGCTGCTCCATCCACTGGGGTCCGGGCAAGGCACATTAAGATTTTTTAATGTTAATTTTTAAGCAAAATTATACAAAGAGAAGTTACTTGTTATCCTCCATAGGGAGATAAAGACAGAATTGTAGAGAAACAGTATTTGATCTTAGCCTTTAAGAGCAATAGTGGTGACAATAAGTGATAAGTTGTCATGTATCATATCTGATTCATAGGATTTGGATCAGCAGAGTGATATAGAGAAAAAATTAAACTGAATCAAAGCATAAAATAATCAGATAATATTGGCAAGTTCATAATTGAATGTTTGAATGTCTGCAGGATGAGGTAAAACTCAAGCAGATAGAGGAAAAAGAAAACAGATTTAATAGCTATCAAAGCACATTCTTGTTATCAATTGCTTTAAGACAAGAGGGAACATAAAGAAATGACACTTGTTAAGGTCAACTCTGGAGACTGTTTGGAAGAAAGAATGCCTCATGAGTAAGACGAAAGTGGTACCAGTATGAAAGCACAGAGCACGAGGATAAGAAGCATGTCTTTGGCAGTGGGAAAGGGTGGAAAGGATGCAGAAACTGGCAGAGTGTGGCATGGAAACATCAATTAAACTTCAAGTAGCCAATTAAATGTGGGAGGTAAAAATAATAAGGAATCAAATTCAGAAGGTTTGGGGATTTAAATATAAATTAATAATATTTTCAGTAACTAGGACAGAAAATATACCAAGAGAAATGGAGTCATGGAGAGTACATAATTAATTCCATTCAGAACATCTGGTCTTCAGATGCTATCAAAACAAGCAACATGAAGGCTGACACTGGCAAGTAGTAAATATTCCTGTTTACACAAAACAAAAACTTGATTCACCGACAAGCACTTTTAAAAACTCCTGTTATGTGTAAAGTATCAGAGAAGGTTTTGTGGGGTGGACAAAGGAAGTTACAGTCTTCGGACATAGGATTTGACAGTCAAGATAAAAGTGCAACGTAAATACATGGTGATAAGCTACAGTTCTTTAGAATAAGTGTTGTATGAGGAAAATAAATGAAACCAAGGTTTGAAGAATAGACACGATCAAAGAGGAGAACAGAGAGGAGATTTTAATGAAACACATGAAGAGGTCATTGAAAAACATGCGTCGTGAAGCCAGGACTTGCTGGACTGACTGAAACCCTAAACATGAGAGGGAATCTACACTGGCAACTAAAGTAATAATAGCTGGGAGTTTTCAGTGTTGCACAGAGTTGCTTGAATTTGAATGAAGTAGCAGAAATATAGTGCTATAAATTACAGTGACTACAAATAAAAAGAGTAGACTCAGCCCTACACTTAACCTGTCTCTCTTTGCTTCAAATAGACATGTTTCATGAATGACTATGGAATATATCGTGATAGGAACAAATTCAAAACATGATGAGAATTCATACTCATCCAAGATATCACATGGAATTAAGAAGTCGTGTAACATCAGGGAGATACAGATAAGTTTGGGATGAAAGAAATTGTCTTTGCACTTGAACTCTGTGGTTTTATAGCAACATACCTTTTCAGAATCAGTTCTAATGATTTGTCTTAATTCAGCTCCCCAAAACCATACTTCCAGACCCTGAGGGTTCCTGCCCCTAGCTGGATTTGATTGATTGGTAATAAAAAATAGTCTTACAGTCAATGGCTGGGCAGGCTGATGGAAGCAGGACTTTTAGATTGCAAGGGAATGGGACCAAGGGGGAAGCAGAACAGACAGAATTTCCAAGATGGGGAAGCAGAAAGATCAAACTAAAAGGCCCACCAGCATATAAAAATCAGGGTAGGTGGTCACAGGGCCACTCTCCTGCGTAAGTCTGGGACAGAAGAGATAAAATTTAGAGTTAGCAAATATTAATTCAGAATACCAGAGGGGAGTGTGTACTAACCACAGGGAGGTTTAGAAGTGCCCAACCATTGAGCTAGTTATGCATATTAAAAATTAAGTTGATGTATGTATGCCTTTCATTCATGAATCCAGAGAGCTCTGGTGGTTGGTTAGAGGCTGGATCACCTGCCAGGATGATCAAAGTGGATTAACAATTCACGGCTACACATAGTCAATGATTCCTTCCTTAGTCTCCTCTTTTTAGCTTGTTGTTTTACTATTTTATTTTACTTTTGTTTTCTATGTTAACCACTCTTCCAAATTGAATACATTTTCTATAGTATTTCTGTGTTCTTTCTTTCTAAAGTATACAAAGATCACAATTTTCATTAATCCTTTTATGAAATGGATTATATTGACAGATTTCTACACACCTTGGTTTGTCTTTTTTGTTTCCTCAGAAAATAATTATTGAACTTTCCTTTAGGGTAAAATCAGGTGGTATTTTAAGTCATCATTCCCAATAGTAAGTAAATTCTTTCAACAATTCTGTTATGCATCTATCTGTTTGGATTTTCTATATTTATGTCAAATTTGCAATACAGACCCTTGTTCATTTGCTTAAATTCTGTAATTTCCCTTCCTAGTGTGAATTTCATAGAGCCCAACGTCTTAGATATTGCAATGCTATTTTAAACAAAATTGTTCATTTCATTTTATTTGTCAGCTCTTTTTCCAAAACCCTGAAATAACTCCCAGGCCTCTGAGTAAGCAGAAGTCCTCACTTGAATGATGTCATAACACCCTGGAGAGGATGTTAAAACACACCTTCCTAGATCTCATCTCTGGAAAATGCTAATATTCTCAATTCCATTCAGTGATAATGTAGTTTTCATTATGGGCAGTGGAGGAGGTAAGAATCATCTTGTGCTTTCATTTGAATGGTATTAACTACTAGTAATTATTCCATTCCAAGTATTTGTGGGTCTTTTCATCCTGTTTAATACATTGTTTTCCTACTTTATTTTACTATGTAGTCCTTATTTTTTTTCTAAGCTTATTTCCCACCGAACATTCATGGATTCTCTGGACCACTCTTATGTGCAAAAAGGAGACAGTCAACTTTCCTACCTAAAGAGAATTTCTCCAAAATCACCACTTCAAAATGTGAGCAGTTAGAGAAAAGCCAAGGAGTCTAGAAATGAGTTTCAAACCTTGAAAATGGTTTATGTTTGCTTTGTCTTTGGCGCCATGTAAGAACATGTAAGTTTGCATTGTATGGGTCAACATCCCCTATCTTCATTCTGACCACCATTGCATAAAGTGGTCATTACATAACAAGAACATAATTTATATTTGGAAGCTTCCAGGAGTTGATTGCACAAAGATCCAGTCACTGAGGGCAGAAGTGTCCGAACATCTGGGGAACTGTGGTCAGTTTGACATTCACTTGCCAGTATTTCTTTAAAATGATTATATTTTGAGATAGATTGCTAAGCACCATAGTCACACTCCTGGTATAGAAGTGCCCATGTGTTTCTGCTGTGTATGTTTGGATTCCCTTTCAAACATCTGGGAATGAATTTAAGGTTACATAGGAAAAAACTTCAAGAATAAATGCTTACAAACAGATAGAAGTGGACTGAAAAAAAAAATAAAAGATATTATTTAATTGTTCCTTCCTGAGCTGGAGTCTCTTTCCACATATTGACTCTCAGTTCATCTTTATCAGTTGCCTTGGGTAAAAGAATATAACAGAAGTAGTGCGGCTCAATTATTACAGCAATCGCAGGAGGCCACTAGCTGTAATAGGCTGATGAAGCTATTTACTGAAGGATGGGTTTGCTTAGAAATGTCTGTTGCCCTAGATGACAGATGTCCAGGTCCAAAATTACTGCTACCTCACTAAATGACAGTTAACCACAACTAAGTGAGCCCAGGCAAGATCAACAGGTTTGTCCAACTATGTTCATCAAATTACTGACCTTACTATGTTGAGTTAATCTATAATCGCTAAGCCTTTATTTAAGTCAATTAAGCATAAAGTTTAATGCAGTTTCTCATGTGACAAGAGCTAACTAATATCCACGTGTAAACACACACACACACACACACACACACACACACACACACACACATCCCACTCAGAGAAAACTAGAGTGCTGGGTACTGTGGAAAATTGAGAAATCTTAAATGAATCAAATACAAGCTTGAAGAAACTCTAAGTCCCACCTTAACCATCACTGGAAGCTACCTGCCAGGCGATTGATTGCCTTATGAACCACCTAGTTCTCCTATGTGTGCAATGAGGAGATTGGTCCAGAGAATGATCCGCACTGGCTTTCTCAATCGATGCCTATCCAGAAATAGAAGAGTGTCTTCTGATGCCCATATGAGATTGTTTCTTCAACAAGAGCCTGGCATTTCCTACATAAGGCAGCCATCACTTGGAGACCAGAAAAAAAGGCTAAAAGATAAGATTGGAAGTGTTTATACTGGGGAGTCCGAAAACATTCTCTTAGGGAAATTGCTTCAGTGGACAAGAATGAATCATGTGATTTAATTTTGACAAGAAATATATATTCTTAGAAGTGTTTTATTTTCAGCCTAAAATTCTGTCCAGTGAACACATTGCCCATGCTCATTAATTATATTTTCTGTACATTCTGGAACTCAGAGAAAAATAATGAAGTTCCAAAAGTCTTAAAACAGAGGTCCTGTTTCACAACTCTCTGAGAAATTAACTCCTGTTAAGTTATGTAAGAGGATAATGAAACCCATATTTTAGGTCCTCTGAACACATAATGCTACCTTTTGTAGATGTGCAAATTACTAGCTTTAAAAAATGAGTTTCATCATTGATGACATCCATCATCTTATGCAGGATAAACAGATGGTTTGACAGGTGTCAGGCCTTTATTCAGACACACAAGAAAAGTATGTTAGAGTCAATTTTCATTCAGTCCTATTTCTGTGATGTTAACGTAAACCAAATGATTTATCATGCTTTGTGTTTACTTGGCCTCTCTATATGGAGGTTTACCCATGGTAAAAGCCTGTGTGTAAAACCCCATCAAATACATTACAGTAAGTGGATGGGGTTAATTTAAATGTCCCTTTTCACATCTGGCATTTGCCAAGCCTGACAAGGTAATATTATGCTCAGTACAACTGAGTCAAACGATTAAAATAAAAAAATTTAAAAATCATTGTGATGCTACTATCCCAGTTGCTTCACATTCAGATATTGCTGAGATATTTTCAGATGCCTTTGGGAATGCAAGTGTAGGCAGCAGCACACCTCTGTGCATGCTGGTGACATGGGCAAAGTTCTGAAGGAAAATGGAGTGGCAGCCATGCAGCAGAGAAAGAGAACACAACCCAATTCCCATTACTTAATAGAACATTGTGAGGCGAGAGCCTCATGGGAGCCAATCGCCAGCTGACAAAATTAGATTCTGAATCATGCTTTGTAATTCTTTCTAATGCCAGACAGAGATGAGAGGCCTGCCTGGGAACAAGTCCCTCCCAGGACCTACCCCCCTCCCGACCCCCCAGCATTCCTTATCAGTCCCCAGCCAGCTGCCAACTCTTAAGGTTTCTGGTCAGAGCATTTCATTCTCAAGGTTGTGAATTAATATTCAAATTCCTTCTTATCCATAGACTGGGAGTTAAGCCTGAACCTTTATTTTCCATCCCCACCCTTTTTCCTGCATGAATTTCCTTCCATAGATTTTTTTTTAAACCCAGAACTCTTTGAATTGAGCAGAAATTAAAAGGAGAGACATTTATCAAAAGTATCCTCAGTTCTGCAGCAAAGATGCATTTTCAGATCTATGCTCTGACTCTTAACTACAAAACATGTCTTACTTTACACTCTTAAAAAAGATATTTTCACCCTCCAAGTCTTTTCCCACCCTGATCTGATGTTTCCAGTTGTTGGCACATCAACTGGAATTTCTCATAGTGGAAATAGTTATCAGAATGCAGCCAGATGCCTCATGTTGCTTAGGATGGCCCTAGTTTTCACATGGCTGCCTTGAAGAATATAAAGATTAAGGGACTTACCAAGAGAATTTTCTCCAAAGATGTCTCCAATGGAAACATACCTGCCTACTCCTTAAAACCACACAACTGAAAAATGTACATTGTGAGAAGAGATAGGAAAGAAGCCTGTGTGATTTCATGGCAGAAGAAAAGTATTTTAGACTAAGCCATCAGACTCACCGAATGGAACCATGATGAAGTTTTACTTTGTTCTTAGTTAACACTAGTGATTCTTACTTTAAGAAGCATCTTAATGGTCCCAACAATAAAGTTCCTTGAACTGGTGGCAGTAAATGCATTTCTGGAATAAACTGTACAAGGTACTTCAAAAGAACACAAAGATATAAGGAAATGACTGCTTTCATAAATCTTGTTATAATCAGGGGAATGATTTTCTAAATTTATGTCTAAATGATTCACTAGTTTTATGGATTTTAGTAAGTTATTTAAACTTTCTATGACTTTGTTTTCTCATCTAAAAAAGCATTTATTTCAAATGATATTGTAAGACTTAAAAAAATTCAAAACCAAAACTGGTATAAATACAGGTATGTCACCATACTGCCTCAATGCAACAAGCCAAAAATAAATAAACATTATCTCATTAGCTATTTTGGCAGGGAAAAAATGTGTCTTCTAGAAAACTACGTTAAACCAGATACTAGAGCTACAGACACTCCTAGACATATTACAAAGCCAACAGGCAGCATCTTCTGCTTGTCTACACATGTCTTTAAATGGATCTTTTTTCTTGATTAAGAGCTGAAACATAGACAATCATGTCTTCTGGGAAACAGATCTCAACATTAGTTGCTGTGGGAAACAAGTTCATTTCTGTTTTTATTTATTTATTCATTCATTCAATCATTCAAAACTCACATGACATATGTGCCAGATATTCAAGATATGTTTCTTTTCAGGTTAATATAAAATAAGGCAGGAGAGAGTAATGGCAGGGACCAAAGAGTATGTATTGTCCCTTATGAGTAACAGATGCTATGTTTAATGTCTTCTAGGAGATTCTGCCTCAGTTTTACATACTGAAGAACGGAGGAAAACTTGAATATTTGGATGGTCTCTTAGCAAGAGAGCTGAACTTGATAGTTGTAAAACCAAACTACAGGAAATATAAATTTTTTCATCCTTTTCACTTGTGTGATATTCAATTGAAACTTCCCATTCTGAGTGATAAAAACTAACATGCAAACCTAAAATAGAAGGGACAGAATTGTGTCACGTTCATTAAATATAATCCTTCTGTAACTTGGTAAAAAAAAAAAAAATGACAGCTTAAAATTGTCCTAAAATTATTACAGAATTAAAGAAAAAATTTCCTTGCTTTTCTCATTCTATCAAAGAGGCATGGTTTCATTGGTTTCTTTGTCTAATGAATATCTATTGTACAGTCTCCTTAAGGTAATGCAGCATGTTTCTCTCACAGTTCAGCTACCTTAATAAAAATTATACTTTTTAGATTCTAGAAAACCTTACTCTCTGTTCTTTTGACCTGGAAAATGAACCCGCTGATTTTAACAATAAGTTATAAAATTGGTTAGTTTTTAAAATTGCCATTTAGAGTTTGCCATTTCCTACCTGAGCTTCTATAAACAGCTTCTTTGGCTATGGTCCTTTCTTTAATTTCTCTGCTGTGACTATGTAAGCTGTTTGCTGAATGATAACCTGAGTGATGATAACTACTACTAATAACTATAAAGAACTAATGTTGGGATGCATAGATATGAAGTCAGGAACTGGAACAAGGGACATCCAGAGCTTCCAGATCACTGTCTTTCAAGTAGACTGCAGAACATGTGTAAGGCAAGGCATTGAGGAGTAAGCTTTACATTGTCTCTCTCTGTGCCAACATTAATGCATACAATTATAGAGTCTCTTTTCTTCTTCTTATGTCCCTAAGAATAAACATATGGAAAACAAAATTTAAAATTATGATTTAAATAGATTATTTTTTTAACAAAAATATGTTTAAAATATAATTAAGAACACACAAGCATCTGAACACTCTTATGGTAGATATAAAAATGTTCTTTATCTTTCTTGGTCACAAAGCAGATATGGGTGAGGTTATGAAGACTGAAGTGCTCCCATGCCAGGGAAATGTTTAACCCAATAAAATCATCTATGCCAAGACAAGGACAATATTAAATTAAAGGCTTAAGGTATAGTGTGAGAATACTTTTTTAGATATAGATAATGCTAAGACTGTCAGTATTCTCAATACCACTAAAATTTCATACCAAAAAAGGTAACAGAGTAAAAATAATCTACAATATTTCTGAAAATGTTACAAAAGTATGCACCTATCAAACCATATGAAATACAGAGATGCACTCCAATACAAATGCTTAATTCATATCTGGATTGTCACAACAGCAACAAATAGATGACAATGAAAAATAACAGGCCATTAAATATAAGGTATCCATTACAGTAACTTGACATGATATTTAGTATCTGGTATGTAGTTTTAACAAGGTAAATATTTCCTTCCCTTTCCTACCAAGACACGAATCCTTGTCCCAAGGCTAAGAAAATCTTCATATTCTTTAAAATGATGGTCAAAATTTTTCAACTGATGTCTACTCATTTCAATAAGACAACAATATTTGGGACATTTCTTTGACTTTTGGAGGCAAAATGTAATAAGCTGCATTGAATCATTTACTCATATAGCCAATTTCAAATGGACTTAAAGCACAAGGAAAAATTATGTAAATAATTAAGGCTTTGGATAAGCTTCTGTTCTACTGGAGCCTATGTTCCAGCAAAAACTGAGAAGAGTTGCTGAATCTAAGGAAACTGTTGAAGTCATAGTGTCACGTGTTTGCGATCACTTTGTGAGGTCATCTGAGATGGCTGTGTCCCTGCTCATTTCAAGGGAATGTCTCTACATAACTTTGTCCTTCGGTCAAGTTCTGGAACTACCGTCTTCTCTAATTCTTTGACTCTAAGGAGAGTAAGCAAGCGTTACTCACCCTGGGTTACTCCAACATCCCTGTGCTTCTATACTCCACCCACACTTTTAAATTTACTTTGTATTAAAAAACCTTCAGTTCTCAAAAATTTTAATCAGCAACATATTTGCTATTGAGGCCTTGACCAATACTTTTTATTAGTCTCATCCAGTTTCCTTTTCATCAGTATTGTTGTGGTTGCTTCATAACTGTTTTTGTTTCTCTTCCTCCTATTTACCTGCAGTCCAATTTTAACATTGCAGTTATTGCTTAAGGTCATAAACAGTAAAATAGCAGCTTTCTTTTGAAACTTTTCCAAAAGCTGCTTCATTCACTCAGAGTAAGAGTCAAAGTCTTCTCAAGGCTGACCATGACCTGTGTCCCCAACACCTCATCTTGCCCTTCTTGCCTTTTTCCACTCTGCTTTGCCAACATATGTCTACATTGCACCAGTTTCTTCTATGTGAATGGATTTTCTCCCTTACCTTCCTTCCTGAAGCTCTCACTCAAGTGTCTTCTCTGAGTGGTCTCCCTTGCCCATCCTATCTAATATTATAATCAGTCTTCCAAAGAATCTATTGTTCCTGCATACTTAATTTTTCTCATCTTAGAGCTTTATCTTCTACATTTGTCCTAAAACTAGGAAAGTTCCATGACATTTGTTTTGAAGGGTAGCCCAACATTCGGAACTGTGCTTGTCATGTACTTGGTACTCAATAAATATTGATTGAATTTATCTCTCAGGTATGGTAAATGCTAATGATAATTGGCTCAAATACTAGTTGAGCATGTAATTACTCAATCAGATTATTAAGCATGGCTTAGTGCTTAAGGAGTTTACAATCTTTGCAGAAGTCTTGTTTTAAGTTCATAGCACCCACATGGTGGTTCACAACTCCTGTCACTTCAGCTCCAGAAAATTAAATGCCTCCTTCTGACCTCTGTGGGATCATGGTGCGTTTGCACACACACACACACACACACACACACACACACACACACACACACAC
>JANHMN010000002.1:200101853-200130697 GCA_030674055.1 Rhabdomys pumilio | reverse complement strand
TGTGTGTGTGTGTGTGTGTGTGTGTGTGTGTGTGTGTGTGTGTGTGTGTGTGACTTTGCAGAAATTTTTATTATGAACTTTTTCCAGAAAAGTTAGAAAAGAAGAAGTAACGCTTCCATTGACAACCAACAATAGACTTGATGCTGTGGTGACAGAGAACTTTGCTTTAAAATCTCCATTGTGGATGCTACACACAATGATGAGGCAATACCTAGGCATTCTCTGGAAGCTGAATAAAGGGACTTTTCCAACCCCAGCCCCACCAAAGCCCCTGCCTTGTACTTAGATGTTAGTGATACCCTGGTCTCTAAGATTCAAAGTACAGAACCTAATATTTATGTTTTATTTACTATCGATATTCGGTTCAAAGGTCTTTTTAACTTTCTCATTTAAAAATTCTCAAAGGATTTCAGAGGATATAAAATGGCCCTTTAAAATGGTACTTTTATTAGGTTTGTGGAAAGAAATCAGAAACAGATGAGTTAATTTTTCCCTTCAAATATATATGGTTTAAAAGTACTCTGCAAGGCTAGCAATGTAAAGCGGCTAAATAGTATATGGGAAATTCTGGGTTGTATCTCCCACACAATATACATGAACACATACACAAACTTATACACATAAATGCACACAATATATATATATATATATATATATATATATATATATATATATATACACATATATATATGTATATATGTATATATATATATATTCCCCTTTTATGCATACATACATATATGAATGCATATACACACATAAACACATGCACACCTACACATATACACATATTCACACATAAACATATACATACATACACATACAAAGATAAACCTATGCCTACTTAGAGCAGTTAATTGTTCTCCCATAGAGTATAGTTTTTGAAAGATGCAAAGAAAATGCTAGTGATTAGCAAATAAATATGAATTTAAATTAAACATCTTGTGCATACTTTACAATAAGTATTGGCAATAAGCATGTGATAGAAATCCACTGAGGTACAGTATCAATGTGGACAGAGTTTCAAGCCTGCTTCTAAGACAATTTTAATTTTACAAAGTTTTAAAACATAGACTCATGTTAAAAAGTTATCCATTTTCTAACACATACTCATTAGAAGCAAATGAAAGTCACTCTTACATTTTTTTTTAGTATGTAATTGCTTGTTATTTCAAAGTGGGAAAGGCATTAGCATAACTCAGGGAAGTTATTAATATGAAGAGAAAAAGCTTTATGCATACAGTAGATAATTGAGTGCAAGAATCACCGTGTCTATTATTATGCCCCAACAACTAAGGTACACATGATATTTCTGTCTGTGTCTAGGTTCTAAATCATCTGAATGCTGGTCTCGCCAATCCAACTGCGTGGAGGAGTTTGTAGGAACTAAAAGAAATTAAGATCTGGAAGCACTATTGAGAAAAATAAACCTTAGGCTAGTTAAATTTAACATAGTTTACTTGAGCAAGAAGAGTTCACAAATAGTACTGCATTTCAAAATGTAGATGTCTCACAGTAACCACCTCCAGTATGGTAAACTATATCTACTAGCAGAAAACAAAAATAAAATGATGTGCAGAGATTATGTCTTGGTACAGCATGTGTGTCTATTTTGGTGGGCTTCAACCCAGTATTAGCTGAGGGTTAGCAGCTATGGTTAGCGAGGATTCAGTTGCTTGGGAACAAGAGTGTACGCTCTTAGCTGGTTTATAGTTTGTTTACACACCAAGTTAGGATAGAGTGTGGTATATACGGAGGTCACCTGGGGCCAAGCTTTATTATCCAACTACAAATTAAGTTTAGTCAAAATTAACTCAATTTTACAGCATTTCAAGTCGTAGTCCCAAACTTTAGTGAATAATAAAATTACGTATAGATCTAATATGGATTGCAACAGTCCAGATTTCTCACAGTAGGATGAGGTTTGGGCCATTTTTCTTGAGGATCAGTTATTTGAAGTGGATATTGAATGTATTGAATGTACTCTGAAATTAAGTTTGCATATTTTATACTGTGTCTATTTTATACTATATCTGGACATTTATCTATTTCTTTTAGCTTTTCTAGTTTTGTGGTATAGCCATTTTTTCATTATTTATTCACTTTACATACAAGCCTGTCACACAACCAGTTCCCTCTGTACCCCATGTCCCATGTCCTCTCCCCTTCTTCTTTGAGAAGGGGGATGCCCTCTTGGGTATCAGTCCACCATAGCACATCAAATCACTGCCAGACTAGGCATACACACACACACACACACACACACACACACAATGAGGCCAGACAAGGAGGCTCAATTAGGCTCTATTCCTTTTGTTCAGCTTAGCCAATAATTTGTTACTTTTGTTCATCTTTTTAAAGAACCAACTTTTGTTTCACTGTCCTTGATTTATTCATTACTGTTTATATTCTATTAATTTCTACCATGGTTATTTCTTCCTATCTACTGCTTTGGGCTTTTACTTGTTCTTATTTTGCCAAAGTATTTAGATGTATCATTGAGTTCTTGTGAAAAATTTAATTTTTTTTGATGTTGAAGCAAACTACTATAAACATTTCCATTAGGACCATGTACATTGTCTTCCTAGGTTGTTGGTGTGATGTATTTTCATTTTTATTCTAGTCTAGAATTTGAAAGTATTGTCTTTTTTTCTTTAGTGACACAACTATCTTTGAATAGTACATTGTTTAGTCACTAGGAATTTGTATATTTTCTGTTGGTTTGACTGTTCTACTTCACTGTGGCCAGAAAGAATATGGGTCGTTATTTCAACTGTCCTATATTTTTTTGGAGGGGGTTTGCTTTTTATTCTAATATATGGTCCTTTTTGAAAAAAAAAAACAAAACAAAACTCCATAGTCTTATGAAAAATCACATGTGTTTTTTAGTGTTTAGGTGAAATGTTGTAAAGCTGTTCTACTAGGTTTATTTGATTTATAATGTCATTTAATTCAGATATTTCCCTGATTACTTTCTGTCTAGATGACGTTTCTAGGAGTGAGAGCTGAGTATTGGAGTGAATCACTATCTGTTAGATTATTTTGTGGTTTCATGTACAGTAGTAGGTTGTTGTTAGTTTGTTATTGTTTTAATGAAACTGGGTGCATCTGTGTTGCCTCTAGGCTTAGAACTGAAATATCTTCTCAGTGGATTGATTCTTTAATGAGTGTGGCATGACTTTGAAGCCTATAAGAAGACTTTCTTTTGATGAGTTTTGGGTAGCATTCTATTTTGTCAGATATTAACTAGCTATGTTTTCCTGTTTCCTAGTTCTATTTGCTTAGAATACCTTTATTTGTTATCCTTTTGTTCTAATGTATTGTTTATTATAAATGATTAGGTATGCTCCCTGAGGCTAACAAAAAAGTATCCTATTTTGTAATGAAATCTGCTACTCTGTATGATTTCCTTAGGAAATTGAGACTGTTATTCAATTATTGAAAGTTATATCATTATTCCTATCATTTTGTCAATTTTTCTTAAAGCTGTTTGAAGTGTGCTGCTGTTGTATATTTATTGCATTTGTCTACCTTGGAAATGTGTATCCTTCACTTCAGTCTGAAATATTTCTACAGCAGCCTTTGGAGAGCTTATTATATAAATCGTTGAAGGTAATTATATAAATTTATTGAAAGTATTTTCAATGCTTTTGGAATAGTTTTCTTCTTACTATGCTTAAAATTTAAACCTTAGGTCTTTTCATGACATTTCACAGTTCTCTCATGGCCCAGTTTTTTAATTTTACTATTGACCTTTCTTTTCTTTTTTTTTTTTTTTAATTGGACTGATCTTAATTCGTTTTTCTATTTATTTATTCACTTTACATATTGATCGCAACCTGCTCCCTCCCCTCCAAATCCCACTATCACAAATTCTTCCTCCCATTGCTACCTCCCCTTGGGTACCACCCCTCCTTGTAACATCAAGTAGCATCAGGATTAACCACATCCTCTCCCACAGAGGCCTGACCAGGCATTCTAGCTAGGGAAAGGGAATCCACAGCCCGGCAACAGAGTCAGAGACAGCCTGTGCTCCAATTGTTAGGGGATCCACAGGAGGACCAGGCTGTGCTTCAGCTCCAAATATTTAGGGGACTTAGGCCCAGTACCTGTATGTAGTTTGGTTACTGGTTTAGTCTCTGTGAACCCCCATGGGACCAAGTTAGTTGAACCTACAATTTGTATTGTGTGGTCCTTAATCACTATGGCTTGCTCAGTATTATCCCCAGACTCTTCCACCAAACTCCAGAGCTGTAGCTCAGTCTGATGTTTGACTGTGGGTCTCTGCATCTGTTTCCATCTGCTGCTGGATGAACAGTCTCAGGAAACAGTAATACTGGGCTCCTGTCTGAAAGCATAGTAGAGTGCCATTACTAATGTCAAGGGTTAACTATCTCTCATGGGATGGATCTCAAGTTGGGCTAGGCATAGTTTGGCTATTGCCTCAATTTCTTCTCCATCTTTATCCCTGTACATCTTGTAGACAGGACAAATTTGCAGTCAAAGGTTTTGTGAGTGAGTTGATTCTCCCCTCACTTGACTGGAAGGCCTGCCTGACTACAGGTTATGGCTACTCAATCTCTATATCCCCAGCTGCTAAAAATCTCAGATAGGGTCACCTCCAAAGACTTCCTGGATCCTCTGTAGTTGGTCTCTAGGTAGTCACAGACATGTCCTCCACTGATTTCCATTCTCTACTCAAGCCCTTTTTCCACTCCCCCACACCTAATCCTCATTGCTCTTTCCTTCCTCATTCCTCTCCCACCCAGTTCCTTCCCTCCATTCTCTGGCTACTTTTGATGTCTATTTTAGTTCCCCTCAGACCTCTACAGTCACCTACACACATGTGCACAGGTACGCACACACATACATACAAAATATGCATGCCATATACACACACATGAATATGAATAAAGGAAAATATCTCAATTGGCTATGTTCCAGCATAAAGGGTAGGCAATATTTATAATAATTTAGTGTATGATCAAGGTAGTAGCATCCAGAAAGCTGTGATTTACAAATAAACACATGCTGAGAGAACTGGTTTTGAGGGTTGGAGAATATATCAACTTATAGCCAGCGTTATTCCCTTCGCTTTCAAACAAATTACAGACATATTTTTACAAAACATTTTGAAGGAAGTTAAAAGTGACTCAAAATAACAGAAAAAATATATACATAGGTAAATAAGTATACTTATTTGATAATACTCCTATAAAGTATTATCAAAGGGGATGGAGAGAGGCCTCAGTGGTCAGAGTTCTTGCTGAACAACCAAGAGAATCTGAATTTATATCACAAAACCAATGTAAGAAACTGGAAGTGGCTTCACAAGTGTCTCCAGTGCTGTGGAGGCCCGATGGATGGATGGCTGTCACATGCTACATGCCAGTCATTCAAGAAACCAAACCCAAGACCAAAGAAATAAAACATGCAACCAAACAAAAAACCCACATAAGTTCCAGGTTTAAGCGTTTCAAATGTTAGTCTAGAGCAGAATTTCATAGAAGACTTCAAAAACATGAATCATGGGGTCCTGCTCCTGAGTGTCCAGCTTGATAAATCTGCAAGAGCCCTGGAAATCTTGTCCTTCTAACAAGCTCCTAGACCGTGTCCATGTGCAGACCACCTTCAGAAGAGCATGTTGCCATAGAACCTTCTGTTCCTGCAACAGCAGAGCTCTATGCACTGGCAAATGCATCTCAGTCCCAGCGGTCCTAGTCTGCACATTCCATCAGCATCATTTTTTTTTCAGACATTTCCACTCTCCTTATCCGAGGTTCCTCCCTGGGATTCTAGGTCTTATGCTTACAGCTAAGCACATTCACTTACATGCTTGAAATAGGTTCCTTTTGAACCTAGCCATACTTAACTGTAGAACTCACTTTTATCATTTTCTCTCTTCAGTTTTACACTGCACCCACACTGACTTGCCTCCACATCCAGACGACGGACAATTCGCTTAATTTCTGTTCTTTTGCACAGCTTATCCCTCCCCTCGAACCCCAACCCCGCCTGACATATTAGCTGTTTACTCTTCAAAACTTGGCTCAATACTAGGGCTTTACTGAGAAAATCCCACTAAATGATGTTAGATGTCTCTGACTTTCTCCCAAAATTTTAGATGACAAATTATAGACCCTAAAACAATTAATCTTAATTATTTTGTTTACATGTTGTTCCCATTAACACAATTCATCTCAAGACTACTTTATATACAAGGTCCAAGAACTAGTGGTAACTGTCAATGTTGAATGAAGGAATCAATGGGCCCAAATTAGCAAGCAGAACTAGTGAGAGTTCACAGCTTATATTCAAAGCTCGGAACAGATCTGTTCCTATACCTCTCTTTTCTCTGTGTCACAGAGCACATTTCTATAGGTTGTTCGGTTCTGACCAAGCCATGACTGATTAAATCATCTTTTAATGACTCAACACCGAGATGACCATGAGAAAACATTTAATAAATTCATATTGGATGACAATAAGTCATATAACATTTTCACACTAATATGAACATTGTTTATGTTTGTATTGATCAGAATTGATTTCCAGCAGGCCAAAATGAGAAATTAGAAGAGCAAAATTAAGTGATATTTAAGGTTTGGCTATTGTACATTATTTTGTTGGGATTTTCTAGAAAAACAATTCAGATTAAGTTTATTTATATATTATTTTGTAACTTTTATTTATTATTTATATGTGAATGGTTTTCTTTGCCTACATGTATGCCTAAGCATGCCTACATATATGTGAATGTATGATACTCTGGAAAAGGGCATCAAATCTCCTGGGATTGGTCTGAAATTACAGACAGTTGTGAGCTTCCATGTAGAAACCAGGAATGAAAATCAGGCATTTTGGAAGACCAGTCAGTGTTCTTAACCACTGAGCTGTCTCCTAGCCCCACATTTCTTGTTTTGTTTTAATTGGTTTTTTTATTTACATTTCAAATGTTGTCCCCCTTCCTGTTCTCCCCTCCACACACACCTCCCATCCCATCCTCCATCCCCTTTGCCTCTAAGAAGGTGCTCCTCTACCCATCCACCCACTCTGGCCTCACCACCCTAGCATCTCCTAAGCTGAGGCATCAAACCTCCACAGGACCAAAGGCCTCCTCTCCCATTGATGACAAATGACGCAATCCTCTGCTACAAAGGGTCAAAAAGTCTCAACTTTCCAGGAAATTAAGCCATGCTTCATAGTTCTATAAAAGTAAATAAAATGACAATTTTCTAAAATTTACCTACCATTGCTCTCTGTTATATAAAAAGCTAATTTCATATAAATGTCTTCTTAATAAAAGAAATTTATGATAATAGTCATACTGGAAATAAATTTGTGCTCTCTCAAAAGTAATAAAAATATTTTATGTTTATACAGTCAGCATTTAAATAATAGATGTCTTTTAAGTGTAGAGAAAAGCTGTTTATAAACACAAGACTTCAGCCTAGAGGAGTGAGAAAACACTAGCCTACTAGCTTGTTAGGAGGAGCTAATTTAATTGGGGAAATTTAATTATTTATATTTTCAGAAGAGCATATTTGTGCATAGAAAATAAGGATTTGAAAGGCATCCAACAGATTGCCAGTACAAGATTTTGCAAATGGTTATAGCTGTCTAATGTGTTAATTTTAAGTATGGGGTTTTTTAAGGTTTATTTTTATTATCTTTAAGTTTTATTAGTCTGAAGTTTGCTTGTAAGTACAGGTGCTGGAACTAAACGTGGGTCTCTTCACTACATCATCCCTGTCCTCACTGAGTGTATGTCCTTAATGGCTTCTATTGCTCTTTCTGACACTTCCTACCCCCCCATTTCTCTTGTCCATTTTAAGTATTTATTTGATTAATAACCCAAAAAGTACCGAGCACTCAAGAACAAAAACTGTATTATCTTAAATTCACTTGTTTGAATGAATGCCTTCTGGTCTCAGTGGGAGAGGATTCACCTGGTCCTGCAGAGACTTGAGGTACCAAGGTAGGTTGGTACTTGAGAGGGTCCCTCCTCCTTCTCCAAAGGAGGGGCTATGTCAGGGGGTACAGGGAGATGCATTGCTATTGGAGTGTAAAGTGAATAAATAAATTAATTAATGGAAGGGGGATAATAAAACATTCTCCAAAGAAAACCAGTTCTTTAAATAAAGTTGTCCTTTTCCCATTTAAAATAAATGAAAGAATTCTATGAATTTTCTATTTTCTGATAGTTCTCTTCTGACATCATAGATCCACTGGGTTTGTTGCTCTCAATAGCAGAAAGACGACTAGGGATATATGAGTGTTCCTTGTCCCATCATGGTCAGAATTTACTGATCAGTGTCAGCTAACCCAGAAAGGGGAGAAGACAGAAAGGCTGTACTCTATGCAGTATCTTTCTAATAAATCTGTTCACTTACCAAGAACTATCTCCATCACTGGCCTGCATCAACACTTAGCTGCATGAACCCCTACATATATTCCAGAACCATCTGTAGTGATTGATCCTCGAGGAGAGCTTTTCAAACTGTATTCCAAACCACCACTTATTCTGGGTGTTTATTTAAAATACATAAAGAAACTGCTACTGTTTGCTTGATGACGAGCACACTGTCAAAAATGCCTTTCACACGTATGTACATCAATCAGTGCTGGCCTCACCAGCCTCAAGGAGAGAATCGGGTATTTCTGTTCTTATTTTTTCCTTTATCCCATTCAACTTTACACACACCTTGGCTGCTTCACTCACACAGACAGATTCTGACTCATATTCTCTGTCTTCTCCCCATGCCATCTGCGGAAGCCACCATGTTGAAATGCCAGGAAGCTCAAATATGTTTATGTCTTTGTCACTTTTGCGGCTCATTTGATGTGGCATTCTGGAATTTTTCACATCACTGTGGTGATTGTCCTCTGACAATGGCAGTGACCTAGGCCTCCTCCTTAAGGCTTGGCCATTCCCCCCAGGCTCAACTTGTCATGCAGAGCAGTTTGTGTTTCTAAAAGCATGCTGGTGAAGCTCTGGGCTTCCAGTCTTCCCCAGTACCGAAGTGCCCATGTGTACTGCTTAAGTTTCGTGGCTATCCATTCAATAAGACACTGGCTCCATTTTAACTTCCCTAAGGCACTTTTGAGACCAAGGTGTAGACAAAGGATGGATTCAGCCAATAGCTACCCTTTCCAGTTTAAAATCACTGCCCCCTAATGCGCTTAAATGACTAATACTTTCTTCCCAATGTAAATCCAGCATTTCATCTCATGTCTGTGCTCTCAGGAACCTCACTTAACTTCTCTAGGCTTTGGGGTTTTTATTTGCAAAAGGGGACTTCTAGGCCAGCTAGAAAGCTGTGAACCCAAATTACTTCTCCTTAGCAATTTGGCCAGAACATATAATTATCACAGCGTAGCTATATGACTTCAAGTTATTATTCTAGTTTAATATTAAAAATACCTCTCCACTTACATACACACTTATATATGTAATGTCCCCTGCTCTCCCATGCTGACGTCCTCAGAAAGAAATTTCAGCCATATTCCTGTGATAGATGCATAAATATAATAGCTGACATCGACTTGATCCCAAAATAAGCATATTACAATGTTGCAAATGTGTGTGTGTGTGTGTGTGCGTGTGTGTGTGTGTGCCTCCTAAAAAAAGGATACGACAATCACGGATACAGATTCAGGCTTTGGCTTGCAAGGTTTATAGTAGCTTCATATTTAGACATCAAACAAGACTTCCAGCACAACAGGAAAGCCTAGAGCCCTTAGCATGAGTGCACTGGCTCCAGTGGTCAGGAGGCTGGGGCTTCAGAGGATGAAAAGACTCTGTGCTTCCTGTGTTACAGGAAGAACCTGGGTTCACTTGACAACATAATTCTCCATGGTGAAGAAGAAATGGGGAAAGAGAGAAAAGAAAAAGCAAAGGAAATAAATGTATCAAGTTTGGGGAGCAGGAGTTAGCATGACTCTAGTTAACCCATCCTGGTTCCTCTACTCTGTGTCAGTCATAGAGTACCTCAGTTCACTTACTATTAACCAAATGGTTTTGATCTGTTTATATGTTTGTTGATGAGGTGAAGTTTGATCACACTTGAAGTCCAAGTTAAGACTATTTTTTCAGGATGTTTTTAATGTATATATTTTATATAGTTAATTGTAATAAAGGCTATTGATTACATAATTATAAAGTGCATATAAAAAAGTTAATAGAAGCAGAATTAATTATATGCTTCATAATGACTACTAGTTTTTTATGGAAAACGTGATAAATGTTGCATTTTTTTAAAACAAAATTCCATAAATTAAAAGAAGTGCTATCCATTGTCAGTTCCCTGAGACACATTTGGTGTTTTAGATTCTTTTTTAAATTTGTTTTATTTTTTATTAATTATTCCATTCATTTACATCTCAACTTATATTCCATTTCCTGGTTACCCCTTCACCAATCCCCCATCCCATCTGCCCTCCTTTGCATGTATGAGGGTACTCCTCCAACCACCCACACCTTTCCACCCCACCACTTCAGCATCCCCCTACCCTGGGGCATCAAACCACCCCAGGACCAAGGGCCTCCCCTCTCATTGCCATTAGGCAAGGCTATCCTCTGCTACATATGTATCTGGAGCCATGGATCCCTCTATAGCTGGTGTTTTAGATTCTTAAACCCTGAAAAATTCAGCTGAGCCTGACGACAGTGTGTTTGGCAGTTTTGAGTTGATGTTTTTTCCTTCTGTTGTTTGTAGCCACTATAAACTTGCCAAAGAGAAAATTGGGCAAAAGTATGTGCGTGTGTGGGTGTTTTCCCATGCCCTCTATTTGTTTATCCACATAGTCCAGTCCCTAGGGAAATTAAAAGGAAAAGAATTAGTTTCACTATAGAAGATTCAAAGAACTTGGCCTTTTACGAGCTCTGGGTCATTAATTCTTATAGGAACTCCCTATGACGTCAGCAAGTGAGAAGTGTTATTATCCCCACTTCACAGATGAAGAAACTGAGGACTTTCATGACCAAATGTCTCATCCAGAGCCAAACAGCGCTGGCAGGAGAATGAAGGACTTGCAGTAAAACCAACCTCTTAACTTCCAAACCTGTGTTGTCCAATATGAAGAGGAGGAGAAAGAGGAGGACAAGGAGAATGAAGAAGAAGACAGCATGCATGATTTTTCAGTCATCCAGGTAAAAAGTAATCACAAACATGTGAGTTACCTTTTTATACTAGGTTCTATTAATGTTGATGTGTAGAAAATGTTGTTCCAGCAATTATTACGTTTTAAAAAATTATTAATGAGCTAGTTTACATTCTGAGTTTATGCCAACTTTTCAAGATCATTTCAGTGGCACTTCAGTTCAAATTGGCCATATTTCAAGTACTGTGTATTCATGTGTGGCTGGTGCATCCCATAAGGAACCACTGGCCCCAAGATCCTGAGTCTCTAAGTCCTGATTTCTCTTTCCATCACACCATATGTCTTCCTCTACATACCTGAGTTAAGAGACATGTCCTGCCCCTTAGTGTCTGTATGAGATAGCTTCAGTTGGTTTATTATTACTCCAGGTCACAGTTACTGAAACTAACCCAAAACCCTCATCATGTTCTGAGACCTTTGAAATGGCAAATGAGTACCTAAAAACCATGACAAAGGCAAACCTAATACCCTGCACATTTAAGATAAGAATATAAGGTACATTAAATTAAATGTACTATGACTGAAATGGTTTAATAAAAGTTTGAGTGCATATACAGTAGGGAAGCTGATAAAACATTTGACTCTAGTAAAACTGCTGAGGTATGGTTTTAGTACTGGTAATAAGCAACTACTTAAAATACCTTTTTCTGTTGACAATTTGATAATTCCTACAAATTAAACTAGAGAATAATATAACTTCAAGCAGAAAATATTGCATTTAACTCAGTTCTTCATGATATCCATCTAAGTAGAAAGGTTATCTAATTAGAACATACTTGAATTCCTTTATGAAAGGGGTCACATTAACCTTTACATGCAATGCAACACAAAAGCAGCTTTGTCTGAATCACTAATTTTTTAGCTGGAGATCCCTGAAGCTGTATTCACATTAAAGAAGGCATGAGGGCTAGAGAGATGGCTCAGTGGTCAAGAGCACTGGCTGATTTTTCCAGCGGACCCAGGTTCAATACCCAGCCCCAAGGTGGCACCTTGCAACTGTTTATAATTCCAGTCTCAGGAGATCTGACAATGCCTCTAGCTTCTTCAGGCACCAGGCATGCATGTTGTGCCTAGACATACAAGCAGGCTAAGAAGCAGAGATGTGAATCTCAAAGTATTCTTCAAACCTCCAAACAATGGCCAACTGAAAGTCAAACTTAACATCCAAGTCAGAAATACATAATCCAACTTTCCTTTAGTCACAACGTATGTCTCTAGCCCACTTTCTGCCTTTGTATGTCATTGTGATGAGCCTAAAATGAGACAAAAGAAGTTATAATAGAAACAGCAAGACAAGCTCTATAGGCAATGGCTTTATGGTAAATAAAGTCATCTCATTACAAGAAATTAAAGACAAAGGAATGACAATCATTGACTGAGAACTATTGAGAACAGCTAACATTTAAAGGAGCGAAATACTAGTATATATATTAAATCCTCGTCTATTTCAGAGAATTCTCTGATAATCTTTCCTAATATTAAACAATATGTAATCCACGATAAATAGTTGATACTGTATATGAATATGTATCATGCTTAGAAGAAAGTAGCCAATTTAGAAGAGATGGACCTGTGATGAAACTAAAAAAAAAAAAAACTTAATTGTATTTACATGTCTGTTGATCCACTCATCTTCCTACCTACCTACACACAGACAGACAGACAGACAGACACACACACACACACACACACACACACACACACACACACACGCCTGTTTTTAAAACATTCTTCTTTGAGGGAAAGACTAGCTTTAAAATGTATGAAGTACTCATTTTATTCACTTAAGACTATTTCCAAAAATTCACATCCATGTGAAAGCCCTGCAATGAACGTGTAATAACATACATGAAACTCACATTTGAAGGTAATCAAGGAAGAATTTTTGCCTTTTGCTTGCATGACTCAATTTGCAATCATGGTTTAGTTCTAATTCCCAAGACTACCCCCAGTTGGAAGACCTTCTCTCTTCAAACAAATTCATTTAACTTGACAAGAATGAGTGAAAAACACATTCCATAAGAAGGATGAAGACCCACACTTGAACATAGCATCTATGGACCTGCATATATAGCCAAGTAAAGAATGTCAGTAACAACTGTGGCTCTGTCATCATCGGAACATTGGCCAGGGAAACACGGTAAAGGACCCTCACACATTTAATTCTTGCTCCCTGGTGTATCAGATTTCCCAAGCTTCAAAACAAGGTCTCTCAAAACTTCCCAGTCTTCCACTTGGACATACTCTTGACACTCTATAGACTGTCTCAAAAAGCAACTGTAGTCCTTTGAAAGAGAAATGTCTCCCATAGTCTCTGGATTTGAGTACTGAAGGCTGGTTTTGTGAACTTAAAGACATATCACATTCAAGATATTCTCCCTGCTTTGTGCTTGGTTCAAGCTGTGAGCTCTCAGTTTGCTCTTCCAGTAACCATACCTGCTGCCTGGTAGCTGGTGGGCGGTGCCCGGTGGCAGGTGCCCGCTGCCTGCTGCCTGCCCTGGGTGCTGTGGACAAACCATACATCCTTATAGAGTCTTTCTTTTTTATAAGATACCATGGTCATGGTGTTTTATCATAGCAACAGAAAAGTCACTTACACAGCATCTGATAAGCATATAAATGAAAACTGTTCCTTTCTAGGCTTAATAGCATCAGCTTATGTCCTTAACATGATGTATTCATGTTTGATTGTGCCTTGTTAAAAAATAAACTTACAATATTCATTTAAGTTTGTCATGGTAAACAAAATAACTGTTTTTTAAGTACACATATTAACATTAAACGTTGCAAGTTTTACTCTGTACTTTTATTAGATATATGTATCCTAAAAGTGGCAAATAAGATTCTTGACTTCTCTAGAAAGCTTCCATCACTGAAAGTTTTGCCACAAGTCTAGAAAGACTCTCAACAATTAAGAGCACAGCTGCTTATACAAAGGATCTGGATTCGGTGCCCTGAACCCAAATGAGCTTCATAGTCATCTGAACATCTCCAAGACATCTGATGCCCGCATCTGGTCTTCATGGGCACCAGGACACAGGTGGTACAAATATACATGTGTAGGCAAGCACTCACACACAACATAAAAATAAACAAATCTCTAAAATGTATTGCTTCCTTTTTCCTCACAGATATTTCAGAATGTAAGGGTAGGAAATGAAAAGTCATCAGCCAAGATTCGGATATTAGACAGTTTGCTTGGTGGCCCAACATTGTATCTGGGTTGGAAATCAATCTATAGAAAAAAAAAAAACATTCACACTCAGGCACTGGGTGCTCACAGAGAGAGACCACCAACATATTGTCTTAAAGGATGCGTGAACTCTCATGTAGTCACTGAGATCTACATAACCCAGTGTAGAATTATTCTGGCAGTTAGAATTACTCCCTAAAGATTACTGTGTAATTACATTGAGGAGACAGAAAAATAATTGCTTGTAACTTACACTGTGGTTGAGGAGTCTTAAATAAACATGGATATATGATGTAATGATGTGTGATTCTTTGGCCACCACTGTCACAGCTACTACATGTTTAGAATATCATCAGCAACCACAGAAGACAGCTAAAGCCCTTACCTTACTCCATGAGTAATAAATGCTCAGGGAAATTGTGTGAGACCGACCTTTTACTCACAGCCAGGATTCTGAAGTGAGCAGCGTGTTATGAGTGTTGCTTCACTTGGGCATTTTATCTTGGTTTGTGCCATCGGATATAGTCCCCAGGCCATTGCATTTGTTCTCCACATACCTAGATAAACATATGCCAACATGAGACAACAATTAATCAGAGTGAAGCCGGTGCTTGAGTTTGCTCTTAATTTTTAAGGCAATTGTTTTTAAACTCACAACATTCTATCTATTATTGGCTAAGACTAACTCATAATTCATCTCAACAATTCCCTAGCCACCTTTATTATTGTTTTAAGTAAGAAAAAATTAAATCCTGAATCAAAATAACAGCCTGCAACTGTCCTACATTAAGATACTTTACCACCTATGAGTGATATAAGAATAATTCAACATCGAACATAAATTAGTCTATTTAAATATACAGTATAAAATGTGTACATTTTTTCACATTTAAGCAAAGTATTTTATAACTCCTTTACTCCATCGGGTCATTATCAATAGTAAAGTTACAAAATAAGTATGAATAAATCTACAGCTTTAAAGCACACATTGAAATCTTTTTTCATGATACTTGATTTGTTATTTAAAAATAATGATCATCTCACTGGGAAGCCTACATTATATTTATCTTAGAAGTAGAAATAATAAATTTGCTGCAAGAAATGCACGTTTAATCTGTTTCCAATGAAAGCTGCAATAGAAACTATAGTTTATAATATTCATATCTTCAATTAATAAGATAATATTGTTAACTAATTTCAGAGGTACATAGCTGGAAATAAAAATTAATCTAGATAATAGCTAAACTTAAGAGTTGTTATTAACTAGAGTTTGCAAATGTTTTTATATTATGAGAGGTTTTGTGATCTAATGGAGCCTGCTGAGTACCTCAGAATTTTATCAAAAGCTTGCGATAAAAGGCTTAAAAGTATGAAGAAATTTATTTCCATAAGTACAATTTTAAATGATATTCATGACACTATAAAAAGGACTTTTATCAATGAATTATTATTACGCACACATTACATTTAGATGTGTCTATTAGCTGCTGTAATATTGTAATATATTGCAATAACTGTCATTTATTCATTATGAAAATATGTATCTCTTCTGTGGTTTGATATCCACATTCATTTGAAAACATATTTTGTATCTGCGGTGACAATAAACATGTAATTTTTCCTGTTACAATTCACAGGTTGATTGAACTCTCTCTGGCTATTCTGGAAGTGGGCACTCCGTGGTTACTTAGTATCAGTATGCTGATTGTGTGCTGGCTTCTAATGTATCAAATGCATAAACAGCTGCTTATGATGCTATTTCCTCCTTATCATTGCATCCATTTAGAAACATACAACTATGTATTTGTTATAAAAACATGAGGACTGGACAAACATGTTTTTACAGAACCCACCAGTAGATTGCTTCCGTTGCTAAAGGTAAGTGATATGTGGTATATAATGTCTCTGTTACACAAGCACAGGTTGTACAATGAGTAATGTAACCATGAGGAGACTGAGTTTGTCTTCATACCTCTGTCATTCTCTTCACATCTACAAAGTAAGGAAATATGCTTAATAATCCTTGGTTTCTCTAATCTGAAACGAAGACTAAGAAATCATGTACCCATCCCTCATCTTCTCCATCTCACCAGTCTGCTTATAGAAATAGCTTAACATTTCCTTTACCTTCTAATACAATTTGACAGTTCAAAAAATATACAAATATTCCTGAGCTATTTTTGTCATTTCTGGTATGTAACTGGAACGCAAATATTTGAACTTCCCAACCCTCTGAAAGATGTAATATGTGGTCTGTTCACATAGCCAATCTTGGCTGGAGAAAGTCAATCTCTGTCCTTAAGTATAGATAGCCCTTCCCCTGGGATCTTTTCTCATGAAACTTCTAAGTGCCCATCTCTCAATGATTATGCCATTATTATTTATTGGGCTGTGAGAAATGGTTCTCAGCACACATGGCAGAGAGGAACCGGCTTCCAGTTTTAATAAGGCCCACAAGATAATTAAGACATACAATTTCTTCTTCTAATGCCAGGCCAGAGGACTTTTTCAGCCTTTAATATGAGTGAGTAACTGCTTTCATGTTTGAATTTATACATGGCTATAAAATATATTTTGACTTTTTTTTTCATTCAGCCCTTTCATTTGCCTTCATTTCCTCAGGCAAAAATGAAGCATCCTGCACCATGTTCCTTTAAAGCACGGGAAGCTTCAAAAGGGCTGAAGCTCCATCTATTTCTTCTCCAGTGAATGCCAAACATCGTGTGTGTGTTCATAGATCTGCTCGTGGAACACAAAACAAAATCATGGTTTTGAATGGTTCCATATATCTATGCTATAATACTTATTCCAGATAGTTCAGACTCGTGCTCCTGTACAATAATCAAGAATGAGTGTCTCTAGCTTCCTTTGTAACATGATTTTGTACTTCCCACAGTTGTAGTCTCAGTGAGATATAAACAATCAGCATAGAAAAGTGCTTTTCTCAAAGAGAATTCAATGGTGATACAATGGGCATGCTCTATTGAGAAGACAGGTTTTAATTTCGGTCTCTCTGAGGGATAATTGGTAAAAAAAATAAATGTCAATTTTTTTTTAAAATTTAAAACGATTTATTCATTTAATGTGTTTGAGTGTCGTTGTTCTTTCTTTCATTCATGTACATACATACAGCACATGTATGCCTTGTTCATGTACATACGTACAGCACATGTATGCCTTGTGTCCTTGGTGGTCAGAAGAAAAAACTGGAGTTACAATTTGTTTTGAGCCACCACACAGTGCTGAGAACTGAACCCAGGTCTTCTGGAATAGCAAAAAAAGTGTTCTTAACCACTGAGTTCTCTCCAGCCGCAGAATGTAACTTTCTTCATGATAAAAATCAAAAGCTCCAAACAATTATAGGGAGCAAAACTATAGGAGAAAAAAATAATGTTAATATGAAAGCAATCCAAAATATTTTCCCAAGGTGGCACAGATTAAAACACTAAATTTCACACAAAAGTGGGTGTCTATTTGCTCTTGTTACTAACCATGTTCTTCAAAGAAGAGTTCCAAATGAGCTTAAGACCTTTGTAATCACAACCCACTATTTGGACCTACAGTGATTACAATTACATTATAAACATGTATAACTGGTTTTCAACTCATCAGAAAGCCAAAGAAGTCTTGGCTAAAGATACAAAACAAACATGAATATCGTGTGCTATTTCTAAAAAGCCAGAAACTAACTATAAGGAAGTTAGTGTGAGAAAGAGAATGGGAATAGAGTGGAATAGCATTATTCTCATAAACACGATGCCCAACTAACCCGAACAAGAAAATTCTCTAGGTCCAGAGGCCAACATCATACTTACTACAAAACCAGTAGAAATATGCCCTAAAACACGGGGGGAAAGGGCAGTCACATCTGTCGTTATCGAGAGATGTGAGATTAGTATAAAGAGGAGAGGAAGCCACTTACATTGAAAAGATTAAAGGAGGAGGGAATTTATATGATAATGTAATACATAACAAATGATTCCCTCTGTGAAGGTGTGTGGACTGTGGGAGCCAGCAGGTGCTTCCACATTCGCGAACAGCAAACACTTAGGACCTACACACCCGGGGAACGTTTCGGCCAGCAACTGACCAATGCAGTTGTGGATGCTTGGAGCCAACCACCAGACTGAGCTCAGGGACCCCTGTGGGGGAGCTGGTGGAAGAACTGGAGGAGCAGAGTGAGGTTGCAACCGCATAAAAAGAACATCAGCTGACCGGACCATCCAGTACTCCCAGCGACTAGACCACCAACCAAGGAGTACAGAGAGGGATCCATGGCTCCAAATACATAGGTAGCAGAGAATGGCCTTGCCTGACATCAATGGAAGGGGAACCCTTGATCTTGTAGAGGTTTGATGCACCAGTGTAGGGGGATGCTGGAGTGATGGGACAAGAGAGGGTGGATGGGGGGTGAGAGCACCCTCATAGAGGCAAAAGTGAGGGGAAGAGGGAGGATGTGGGATGGGCTGCTTGTGGAGAGGTAACCAGGAACTGGGATATCATTTGAGATGTAAATCAATGGAATGATTAAAAAGTAAAATTAAAATAAATGTAAAAAGCAATGAACAGATTTTTTAAGAAAAATTTGTTTTGTAAAGAATTTGCTATAAAGAATTTATTTTTAGATTCATTATTAGAATTGTCTAAAATCAAAAAAATCAAAACGAAAGTCAAGAAACATTCAAATGCTGACAATGGAATGGCAGAAATACAAAATTTGAAAAAAAAAGAAAAGAAGAGAAACAACATGATTCTGTCTAGCAATATCCTAAGATTTTGTAGTTTGAAAACTCATACGGAATTAAGTTATTGATAGCAATATTAATAACCACTCTCATCTATTAAGCAATTGCTATACACCAGGATGCTGCATTTGTAAAGGTTCTGTATACATTTCTATATAAGATTCTCACGATACCCAGCATAAATGGCAAGATGACATTATTTCCACCTTGCAAATGAAGCCCACAAAGCTCTGGAGGATAAATAAACCCCTTGTCCAAGGCCATAAACCTGACAAGTGACAGAGCTTGTTTTCTGACCCAGATAGCAATCCCTCTGTAACACCTCTGTTCCTTAGCCAGTAACACTCTTTGCTACCACTCCCGTCTTCAGACAACCACATTTAAAACTAGGGAATTGAAAACCACAGTGAGTGGATTTAGTGTCTGCACCCAATACCTGTAGGCGGTGAGGCCCCCAAGAAGTATAAGGTACTAAAAAGATACAGAAGGCATAATAGTAACGAGCACAGAGGAAGGTGAGAGTAATAACACTTCTTGATCTTCCTAAATGAACAGTGAAAATTGAGGAAATGATGTACTTTTTTGGAAGTCTTCGTCGAGGAGTTTAAAGACAATCTTAAGTAGAAAAGAGTTTGATGTATAAGCTACTGTGTTTTTCCATTAAGAAAGAGTCACACATCCTGTCAATAGTGTGATGGATATGGCTTCAGTTCAATGAAAGGAGCCTTTGGATTGGAGCCAAAATTACCTTTACAAGGAAATGTTCTTTGCTATGTTAGGAAATGATGCTTCGTTTTTATTTTTTTCTATGGATAATTGTACTGGATGGGAGTTGAAATCCGCACAGCATTTACCAACTCTGTTTATAGGTAGTGTACTTAATATGTAATAATATTTGATTTGATTTTTATCCTCCTTCGCTTCTTTAACCTCTAAACTGTAATGACTTCCATATGGCTGGTCAAACCTATTTTTATGTTGTTTAATTCTCTGTTCCTATTTTTAGCCCTCTTCTTTCCGTTGCCAATTATGGTAAGACCTAACACACCTTTTCAGATTTTATTAATGTTTTTCTGTCAGATGTGTAAGCCATTCAATCACCAAATGTTAGAACTCCTCTTCCAGTACCAATCCCTGCTACCTCTCTTTTTCTCTTAACAAACCAGAGTGATAGTAAAATTCAATGTATTCGCCAGTGAGCTCTGGGATACAAGATGCTTTAGGTAATTTGCATACGGGATGCACAGTTTCAAAGGGATTTGAACCATGTGGCCAGCATTAGCTGCAAAATAGTAAATCAGCTCGTTAAAATGTTTTGAGAAATTTGAGTTAAAAAAATCAACTTTTGCACATGTAAAACCACCTATGTAAGATTCACATGCCTTGTCGAAACAGAGTTTGCATATTTTAAAATACAAATATGCAATAAGAGGTCAATGGAGTGCTCCAGTCTGCAGAAACCTTAACCCTCGCTTTTGAAAATCCCTAAATATAACATTCCAAAGTGGCATGCTTTAATCTGTCCTTTATCATGACATTATCAAGTTACTTCCCCCTTTTTTGTTCTCTCTCTCTCCTTCCATCCTTCTCTCTCTCCCACCCCTCTCTCTTATTTTGGTTTTGGGTTTGGGGTTTTGTTGTTGTTGTTGTTTTGTTTTGTTTTGTTGCAGGTAGTTTGAGCTGAAATGAAAAACATTTTCTGACATGTCTTTTTTGCACTCAATAAATTAACAGATGCTAAAATTTTGTTTTAAGAATTATGCCGCATCGTAACTGAGTTGTTTGTAAGAGTGATTGATTTGCCCAGATCAGAAAAAAATTCAGGAAGGTTACTGCCTCAAAATCACTTTATGTTGCTTAAATTTTAAATCCCTTTTATCAGTAGTAATCTCAGCTGTCTACCCAGAGTAGTATCTGCACTCTTTGCAAGGAAGGAAGGGAAGGGGAAGAGTCTGTTTTGGGAACAACTATGAAAAGAGAGACTTAGGCACCATTATCATTTGTTTATAAAACACTTGAGTTAAATGTTTTCTCCATTGCTCTTGATGGTTTAGTCTAAATGCCTTATAGACTGAAATGTGAAGACCATTCTACATAAAATATATGAAAGTGTTTTATGTACTTTAAAACAACTGATAAATGTGAAAACCTGTTTTATCCTTTTAAGGTCATAATAATTAAAATAACAATAGGCGACAAAGCACGTTTAACGAGAGGGCTCTGATTTCCAATACAAATATGTCTGCTCCTGCATATCATCAATTAATCCTGGGGACTTTAGAAGAGAGTGTTTCTACAAGACAAAACAATTATATATCTCTGTGACTTTTTTCCCTTCACTGTCAAGACAGGGCCTCACACTCTATGTAGCACAAGCTAGCTTGAACTCTCACTTTGAACCTGCCTTAAACTCATGGTAATCCTCCTGCATCAGCATTTTAAGTGCTAGAATCATAGCCCTAAAAGAACTAAAGCATCTGGCTTTCTGTATCCTCTTATACAGTGTTCATCACTAAGACACATGGTGTTTTTAGTGTTCAAAGGTTTTATATATTAAACTCTTGTTTGTTGCACTTGGGATGTGTGTGCGTTAAAATGTAAAAACCCTCTCCATAAAACTCTTCATATGAAGAAAAAAAAAACACAATAAGATCATGACTTCTCTTTTGTCTTACAAAAGGATTTTTTGGGGGGGTGGGGATCAGAACAGATCTGTATTAAAATTAGATAAAACACTGATAAAAATATAAAGGAAACCTAGGAGAACCGAAATGCTAACTTTGATGTTTTACACTCATATGCGCAAATAGTCCATACTTTGACATCCCAGATTTATGGTAAGAAATGCTTTAGTATAAGATATCATAATATAGTGTTATAAAAACAAAAATTAAAATCTTTCCCTTAAGAGAATCTCCTGGCACTCAAATATATCAAAATGTAAAGTTTAAGGCTGAGGAAATGGCTCAGACAATAAGGAAGCTTATTCTGCAAGCCTGGGGGCTGAGTTCAAATACCCAGCATTCATGTAAAATAACAAACAGGGCTACAAGTAAATAAGAGAGATGGCCAGATTCCCAGAGCTCATTGACAAGAAAACTTAGCTAAAATGGTTAGCTTCAGATTTAGTGAGAGTTCTCAAAAGGAAGAGAGCAGGAGGGAAAAACACCAATGGTTTGCTTTGGCCTCTGTGTTAACTCATTTGCATGCACACACACATACTCATGTGCATATCACACACACACACACACACACACAGAGAGAGACACACACACATACCACACACATACATACACACAGGGAGAGGGGAGAAAGAGAGAGAGAGAGAAAGAGAGGCAATGGCAAAAGGATTATGCCAATACCAGTTTAGGATACATGAAAAGACTATCTCCAATGATAATATCAATGATGATGATAAAATGTAGTAGTAGGTTTTCATTTTATATATCTAGTCAAAGTTTATTAATTACAATGGGCTCAAGGCTAAATTTAATAAGTCAGAAATCACATAGACATGGCTAATAACTTTCTAGCATTTTTCATTTCTATTTAACAAGGCTAAAATATACTCATTTTCACCTTTATAGAAATTGTTCTACTCATTAGTCAGACTGTCAGTTGAATCAGCTCCAATTAGAATAATATTAACACTTAAGTGTCATTACTTAACATAAATGCAGGAAAGTTCCACACTCCGGTACTCTGCACCAATGTTCCCATCAGCTTAAGGGCACTTAGTTTGTAGTAGCATCTTCTTTCTCTTGGTTTATCACTGAGCTCCAACAGACAAGTAGGCTCCAAAAGACAGAAGCTAGGCAAACATGTTTTATGTTCATGTGTTTGTTGCTTGTATATATGTATGTCTCTGCACCACATATGTTCAGGAGCCTTAGAAACCAGAAGAAGGTATCAAATTCTCTAAACTGGAGTTATAGATAGTTGGTAGCCACCATGTGGGTACTGGGAAGCCAACCCTAATCCTCTGGAAAAGCAGCCAGTGCTCTCAATTACTAAACCAGCTCTTCATTTCTGAGTCTGTGAATATTTTGTTTCCAGCATAGCAGACCAACTTTATATATCAGAGAGAAAAACTGTCTACATCTGTACAATGATGACAGTATACATCATATTGTGTCACGAGAAAGCTCTCTTAGAGATTTGCTTTGTAACAATTTTATTCAGATGGCAGAGCCCAAGTCAAAAGCTTGAATATGAGTTGTTTATTTGGGGAAAACCATACCAAGAAGAAAACTAAAACTGTTCATTTGAATCACCACTTAGGCCCAAATTCAAACCCACCAAGAAAAGCTGACAAGGTCAAATGGTGGTGGTAAAACATACCTTTAATCTCAGCACTTGGGAGGCAGGCAGATCTCTCTGAGTTCTAGGCCAGCCTGATCTACAGAACATATTCCAAAACAGCCAGGTCTACACAAACAAACTATCTTGAACAAAGAAAAAAAAAAGAAAAAAAAGGAAGAATAAAAGAAAAGTAGAAAGAAAGAAAGAAAGAAAGAGAAGAATATTATTATAAAAGTATATGAACTTTAGTATTGCCTACATCGAGTATTCTTGTCCCATGTTGATGAAGGAATACCCACGGGATATGTCCTTTGACACTTACAAGCTATGTGAGTACCCTGAGGTTGTTCCTGCAAGGCAAAAAACAAGAAACTCAGTGCACACCTGAAATAGTTACCATCAGGATAAGTCTGGTCAAAGGCAAGAGCCTGCAGAAATGACCAATGAAGGCAGACAGAGAGCACGAGAGATGCCCCAAGGTGGGGTTCAGACAGAGGGCATGAAATACTCCCCAAGATGGGGCTCATTTGTTTCTGTTTCATTTGAACCCAACATGGTGTTACCCCTTTGCAAGCCTTTCCTCAAAAATACAAACAGCAGAAAATAATTTTAGAACGATATTGGACAAATAATTCCAGCAAAGCAGTTGACACATGCAAATTCTAATCCACCATCGTTAATGCCACTCTATGAGATGGTTGATACACCTTTATAAATAATGTACTCAGCAGCAATACTCATGAGTGTTGGATAAAATAATTCATCAAATAATTTACAAATTAGACTGCAAAATAAGGCTACACATCAGAGGGCCTGAGCCAGTGCAGAAATTATGGACTTGTTCCAGAGAGCCAATGCTGAAGAGTTCTCTAAACAAAAAGAAAATAGTAGAGAAACTACACTTTCTGAATATCACAAACTAACTAGTGAAACAAAAAGCATCCATCTGAATGCTAATATTTACTCCATTTTTGTTGCTGTTGTTGTTGCTGTTAGTTTGAGTGGAAAAGGAGTTAAATTGCCTACTAGTCTGTGCGTCAAAGTGAGAAAAGCTGGTGGGAACACAAATATTCTCCTGACAAAAGGCCAAATAAAAGCAGAGGGGAAATGTTCAGAAAAGAAACATCACAGCAATGGATATGAGCTAAGGACCCTAAGGTACAAGAGAAAGAAAATTTGCCATTCACCCTTAATCACAAGTGACTTACTTAAATAGACAAAATGACAGACTGACCTCCATCTATTTTAACTGCCAAATCCTATCAGCAGGGTGTGATTATGACCCAAGACCACCTTCTGGGTGAGGGGCTCCCAAGCCTGCCCTAAGAATCCCTGACATTCCTGCCTACACCTAGAAATCCAGAATCATCTAAAGAAACACTTGTGGCCATTAAACCAATTGGAGTTGAACCTGTGTCCTAGAGGTTGACAGGAAAATTTATTAATATGCTGCATAACCACATAGGGATTTAAAGAAACATACATTTCTTTTTCCTCAATTTTTGTCTTCAAAGCGTTACACACTGTCACAATCCTTGACCTCAGTATCAAGAAAAATAGTTTCTGGTCAAGAATGATTTTATCCTAATTTAATAAAATTTACCTTTAATTTTAAAACAAAATTCAAAGAAATTAATTTTTATAAAAATTTCAATAAATTTGTGTCAGATTAAAAGACAGATCTAGAACCATATTATACATACTGTATGTAAATACATAGCTAAAGATAGCTAGACAAAGAAGACAAATTAGTTATAGTCAGAATATATTATAGCTATGTATGAAATTCTTGAAGAATAAAGATATTTTTAAAGTCATAAGCTTATGTGCCAACCTTTTATAAACAGATAAGTAAACACCTGAACTCTAAATAGGTCTGTTTGGTTTGCTAACTTACTTTATCTCAGCCAGCTACTAGAAAATATGCAACATTTTGTTCTTGCCTATAGCCTTAGAGACCTCTAATACAAAATACAATCTAAGACAAACTGTTTTGCGGATTAATATAAAATTCTTTTGAGTTAAATTTCCAATAATTTTCTCTAAAAATCAGAAGTTAGTTTCCTTCATAATCTAAACATGAGTAACTAAATATTTCTCTGTGGATGCAGTTCTACTATTTCCAGACAATAATTACACAATTGAAATCTTCAGTCGGAGACTGGGCTGCACTGTGTGTTTACAACTGTCCTCTAGATCAAGCTAAGTTCTTAGCTTCAGTCTTCTCTAAAATATATTACCCGTGGATCATCATGGTTTTTCCCTAAAGCCCACAATTGAACATTCCAGTCATTAATCTCTGTTGGATTAACAAAGAAAACATTCATGAAATGTTGTTTTTGTTCAAAATAATGAAAAGGAAATTCTTCAATATTTTAACTTTTCACATCCTTGGTTAGAAAAGAAAACATCCTAAGATAAAATGACATTTCAATTACCCCGAGTTAAAGGAGAAGAGATGAACACACATACACACACACACACACACACACACACACACACACACACACACAGGAAAGTACAATATATCCCATGTAACCTTGTTGTGCTTTCTTTGTTCTTTTCAGTTCAAGATGAAACAGCTGTTCATTGTTTAAAATAGCATCTCACATTTAGATCTTTTTCTCGTCAAAAGGAAGACACCTTATCCTTCCAGTATGCTAACAGGAGAGAGGCATAAACACTCATTTCCTACCCGTATTATTTATAATGCAGACTTGTGAACTTTTGTATCCACTGTCAGACTGACCTTTGTCCTAGTAGATTTTGAACCTTCCTTCCCCTGACCTCATTGACAGACCAGAGTAACCTGAGGTCAACTTTTCCTTTAATTCATTTTTTAAACACATGTTTCCTTATGACAATCCAGTACATGTGACTAGTCCAAGAACTAAGCCTGTCAAAGGTAGGAATAATGATTGTTTTCTGGTGTCTTATTAATAGGTTGATACAAGGATCTCAAAAGTTTCTCTCAGTGCACTCACTGTAATAATTTCAGGTTTTCACTGCTTTTGTTCAGTCTCTGGTTTTGCATCTGCTAGTTTTATTTAAAACTATATCTTAGTTTTTGTAGAGGAAACAACTTATTGCTCAATGTTCCTAAGCTGTTTAACCTAAGTACCTTGAAACATGATCATGGAGCCTTGGAAAAGACAGAAATTAATATTTTTATAAAGGTCTGTCAAATATCTCCTGTCTTTAATTTGTGAGATTTTTCAGCATACACTTAAATTGACCTTTTAGGCTTAATACAAACTCCATACTGCCTAACTGCTTCACTGATTTAAGACAACAGAAAGTTAGATCTTGATAAATTAAATTTGTTGTTTTAGACCTGAATATAGTTTACAGGTACTAATATAAAACTTGTGTCCTTCCTCACGAATTCAGGTGATATTGCAAAAAGACCATAATAAGACTATTTATGTTTTTTCTTTCTTTTATAGATGCAAATTTTCAAAACCATCAACCAAATTACAAGAACCATTTGCTGAATTTTTTGGGCATCAAAAACACCACACAATGTAAAGAACAAAATTTCATCACCAGTTTGTCATGTCCTATCAATTTTCAGACAAGTAAGCAGAGACTCAGAGAGACTAATAGATATATTCCCCCCAAAATTATTAAGATTTTGCTAGCTTTATTTTGTGAATTACACAATTGTTCTATCATTGTCATGGATGTGAGAGAGCTTAGGGCACTGGAGTAAGCCAGTGTACCCACAATTGTCAAAGCAAATTTTAGAATGCTAACATAGATATTGAACTAATTGCTTTCCTAGCCAATTAAGTTAAAGTTGCCAAATGATAAGCTGTGATGTTCATTTTTCTGTTAGTCTTTTGGGGTTTGTGTAGAGTGTCTTCAGGTTCCGTGCAAATTTCACAAAATGGGAAAGGGAAAAGAGTCTTACCTATATTCAATGAGTGCTTCCCGCATACCCTTGAATATTCACTTTTCATATGCAGAGTTCACATCCTTGGATCTCCTTGGGAAAACCCATCCCCCCACAGTAGATATTGTGGTTTTATCTCTAGACACTTTGGGAGTTTGTGAAAGATGACGGTGACAATAGTAAAGGAGAATGGGAAATTCATTTCGAAGCCAGTCAGTAACCTTTTCCTCCTTTCCATCTCTAAATATCACAGTTCTTTCCTTTCTGCTAGTTCTGGGCATTTATTCTTTGTTTCTCATTTTGACCACTAAGAAAATGGGACAGAAACTAAAAGAATGAGCATGTCTGAGATCTGCCTGGTTCCCACCCTATGGAGACCTTGTCTCGCCCACGCATGTGGCACTCTGTAACCTTATTTCCACTGACATTTTTTTTTTGTATCTTAGAAAAACTGGATACTAGGAAGTATGTACACCCCCAGGATGGTGAATTTATCCAATCAGGCTTTACTCAGCTACTTAGTGTCTTAACTACCCTGGCAAAATGACATGGGTCATATTTTCACATCGATGGGCTGTTCTTGAACAATTTCTCCAGTGTGTGAGACACAAACAGGCTTTTCTTCAGTATCAGGCATGCATGTCTTCCCCGCCTCTTGCTTTTTAACAAGCATACGTATTGTGACTACTGCTAGGGAAATTCTATTCCCCAGTAACTTTGAGTTTCCCCATCTCACTTTGCGACCCCTTTCTAAGTTCCGCCTGCTCTCTTGCTCTCTTCTCAATCTCACTTCCAGTGTGCTCTTGCTGTCTCAGCATTTCAAGTTATCCAGAAAGCGAAGGATCACTATCCATAATTAATATTTGCGTTGTCTGTAAAAATAGATAAATAAGATGGGTGATTCATTTTTCTCCCCAAATACTTTTCACATGGGAATTTAAAACAAAAAGGAATATCAGTTTTCATATACATCTTAACACTAAATACTTGCCCTCTTCCCCTCCTTAGAAAAGGTGATTACTGTTTGTGACCAATCTGTTTCATGAAATGCCCAGTTTGGAACTAGAAGAGTAGTTCACTACAAATTAAAAGTCTAATTATAATTGTTTAATACAGTTATTTAGCTGCATCAAATTGTCTGAGACAGAGTAATTTATGAATTAGAAAGTCCTCACAGTTCAGGAAACTGAGAAGCTCCAGGTCAAGATGCTAGTAGGTGTGGTGTCTAATGAAGACCTGGACTCTTCCCAGCATGCTTTGCACTTTGTTCTCACAGAACAGTAGGCAGAAAAACAAAGAAGCTACAAGGGGTGACCCTTCTTCTTCTTTTCGGATCCCATTCATGAGGGTAGATTCTCCAGAACTTTCTTCATAATGGCCTTGCCTCTTAATGTTGTTATATTGGAAATTAAGTTTGAACACAAAAATTTAAGAAATATATTAGGAATAAAGCAATGACTACATCTCAACTGTTGTTTGTTCTTCAAAAAGGATAGAAGGGAAGGAAGGAAGGAAGGAAGGAAGGAAGGAAGGAAGGAAGGAAGGA
>JANHMN010000002.1:200088198-200101843 GCA_030674055.1 Rhabdomys pumilio | reverse complement strand
GAAGGAAGGAAGGAAGGAAGGAAGGAAGGAAGGAAGGAAGGAAGGAAAACTGGAAGGAAGAAAAATCCCCCAGGAATTCCTGTCCCTACATTTGATGTCTAATAAAATATCCTGTATTGTACAGTAACCCAGAGAGAACAATTAAAAAATTGTTAAATGAATTGATAAATAAATGAAGGACCGTCAAGCAAGCAGGAACTTCAGTTTTTTTTTTCATTTTAGTTGTATCCATAAATATTTTTTCAAAATTTACGTGACTCCAAAACAGTCCTTGATAGAATAAAAACTGTCTTTTCTTATCTTTGCTTTTATTTTAGTTGTTTCTTTTGTTTGTTTTTGCCCATGCCTCACAGGTGCTAAGCAAGTGCTCTATCTACTGAGAAATATCCGCAGTCATTCTTCCCACATCCTACCTGGTATGTGGCTTCACTAAGGTGACCAGGTTCTCCTTTAACTTCTGATTCTCTTTCATCAAACTCACAAGGAACTTGGATTTCAGGCTTACACCACTGTGCCTGGCTAAGAGTTAATTTATTTACAGAAAATACTAGCATAAAAGATGTCCAAAGGACTCACACTTTTTACCTATAAAGGCAATTCCCATGCTGTCATACCAATGCTGTGTTTCAAAGCGTCTATGAGACGCTGAACATCTATACACACCGTGTGTCATAATTTGGCTGTCATTCAGCAACCCTTGTCAAACAATTTCCTTCATTCTGATATTCTGCCTAATGCCAATATGATCAGTAAGAGGAGACTGACCTGTAGAGTTATTGATCTAACTGGATGGTGAAAGATAGTTGGCAGTTATATGAGAAATCATGCAAGAATTATCAATTCTTTCTCCAAAAGTACCATTTTGGAATGATTAAAAATCTCACAGTTCCATTTTATCAACTTTGACGTCCAAAGGAGTCACATTGTTTACCTATAAAATCAGCTCCCACAGTGTTATAACTAAATGTACATACCAATGTTGTATCAATGTCTGGATGATAATACTGGAGACTGAGATATAAGAAATCAGATTTCCTTCTCTAAGGAAAAACCACACTCATCAGTACATTCCATTTAAATTTTGCCTGGGCTCTACATTCTGAATATTGACATTTCCCTCTGTTTCCTAACAATTATTAGCTAAACTTCCTATCACTTAAGTGCCATGAACCTCTCTGGGAGACTAAATGTCAGACTTGCTCTCATATCGCTTGTGAAAAGAGAAGACCACAGATCACATTTTTCTTAGTTCAAACAAAGAAAGCCCTTCAGAAGACATCCTGTTTTCTTGATACTAGCATTATCAATGAGACTTTCTGGCCTTTCCAGAAAAGTGTGAGGACAACCTAATTCTTTCTCCATGATAAAACCGAAGTAATGGTTGGCTGCCAAGACCATGACTGGATCACTCAAGAGCCCAGTATTCTTCATTACATTTATCAAAAGAGGCATGCAGTCAGTCATCAGGAAAGAGCTTCTGGAGAATCAGTCCTGGATTGTGCAGACAAAGACAAAGCCAATGGCCATATTAATTTCAGTTCTAATAGTATAGTGATTTATTTTATTAAAATATTAATTTGGGGTTTAGTTTCACTCCACTAAATAGCTCTGGATTATCAGAGGAATTCATAAACAGGTGTAATAAAAAGAAAAAAGAAAAAAGTTGTCTGATTTTTCTGTATTTCAGGTCAGAGATATCTTAGCCAGGATACCCAGATTAACTTGAATAGGTGAAAGACTGAGGCAGTTATATTGTAAGAGCAATAAGAGGGCCTAGTGACAGTTGATTAGGTGCCTTTTGTCATCATGCCAATCTATTTTTGTACACATGTACCCAAACACCCTTTGCTCAATATAAAGGAATCTTTTAACTCTCTAAGTTTACTGTCAGCCACTGTCTCAATCCCTTCACATGGTGTTCACAACTGAGAATAAAAAAAATGAATGTGTCCAGTGGTCCTTCTGAAATAAAGCTTGCAGGTAGATACCTACTGGATGTCTATTAGATGATGGGAATGCTAGAACTCAGCAACTGCTCTTAAGAATGGCTCACTGTAGTCTTGTTTCCACTTGTATAAGATGGTAACTAGACTTACCGGGTATTCATGAAGCAGCTTAGGTGTAAAGTTACCAGTAAAAGGAAGTCATGAAGCATAAACCTTCATTTCCTCCTCAGAAGTCATAGATTCGGATATGTCATGTGAGACTTGAAAAAATCAGGCTTGATATTGTAAAATGCTAATGATCTTAAAGAATTTAGTAAAAATTACTTAAAGTTATTAGGCTAGGTGTTGTCCAGGACATTTTTTTTTTAATTTATGAAAAATCTTGACAAATATTTTTCAATATTATTTTCTTCAATATTCTACACACTAGTAAGCCTTATCATATGGCCTTTTAAAATGAACATATGGCGTTGTGCATCAAATTTACAGAGTAGGTGATGAAAGTAGACAATACAAATTTAGATAAAACGTGGCATAAGACTGTAAATACTGAAGGACTGCTTTCCATGTACTGGACACAAAAGCCTGAGGCCAGGTCCAAGAGGGAAGCTTTGGAAGAGAGGATGACCTGATGAGACAGCTGTCATCCGTCATCCCATTGACCTTGAGGTTAATTCACCTGATCTGGCTGGCTGAGTAAAGGTCATCTCCACCCGACCTTGCTACCCCATGGGCATCCCCTTTGAAACTCCTTGAATGATAATCAAAATGGGAGAGAGAGCCTGTCTTTCATCATGAGTAGCTATTCACTCAACAAATGTTTATTGAACTTGTATACAGCAAACACTGTGCAGAATACACTAGAACAAGGATCAGAGCCCTGAGCTGAGGGGACATGGAGAATAAGCAAAAAAGAAAACTAACTGAAAAAAATTAAATCATAATTAAATAAAATGAAGGAGAAATGGGAGCAGTGTCAGATAAAGTAAGCAGCTATATCAGGAAGCTAAGAAAGATGACTGTCATTAAGAATGAATGGCACAAAGTGACATAACAGCAGGAAGCAGAGTTCATCCTAAAGAAAGAGTAAGCCTAAGTGTTCGAAGATAGGATGAGCCAGGTGACCACAGCACTTGGTGGGGTCAAGTACCATGAACCTGACGACAAAGCAAATAACATTCATTATGTATTGAAATACCTTTGTTCTCCCTTCTCAAGCCTCACATCACTAGAGGCCAAAATATTTTGATTGAAGGCAGAATCTAAGCAACGAGAAACAGATATACCAAGTGGTCACTTGTAAGAAAACAGAACAGCGTTCTGACGTTCAGGTGTTAGAATGAGGAGACACTCTCCTTTACAGTTGTAAAAAAGGAATTTAGCTCTTTTTTAAAAATGCTAGAGGCCAGCATTTAATTTGAGGTTCCCCCCCCCCAGGTCTGTATTTGCTTCTTGCTCAGGCAAGCTTGAGAAGATGAGATCAAGGGAGTTTTGTGGTCCAGTGAGCAAAGGATGGGAAAATCAGAAAGATTTTGAATTATAATCCCAGTTGAGCTACCAGATGACCTTTAGGCAAGTCATTCGACCTCCCTGTGCCTCATGCTCCCAGCTGGAAAATTGGATAAGACCAGCAGGATATCACTGAAAACCAGATGCTCCACAGAATCCAAGCTTTCCCAGCTAAATAAATTACCACCAAAGTGGGGGTCAGACTGCCGGCCTGGGAGAAACACCCAATTAATGACATTAGGTCACTTTATACTGAAGAGCTATTAATTTCTCCTATATTCATCAAAAGTCTTTTAAGAAGAGGAGTGGGACAGACACAAGCACTATTTCCTGCACTGTTTAGAAGTGTCACTCTGTGTGGCATTGATGTTGCTATAGCATATTTGTAGGTTAATAATTGCTACAGTCTTGGTCTTGCCTCATTACATCTTCCCATGGCCAGTCATGCCAGCGTCAATGACACACAGCTGGAACAACAAAAAGAAGGTCAAAACAGGAGTTTATTTCCCCATTTTTCAAACAAAATAAACTTGTCATTTCTATATGAAACAGGAAAAATGATGTTTTGTGTGTAGATAATACCAAGACATGCAACTGCAGGGTAAAATTTCATGCATTATTTATCAATATTAAACAATATTTCACTAATGAAGAGTAATTTAGAACACATAGAAACAGTTATAAATATTCCTTTTTTGGTTAAAATTAAAATATCTACAATCTAATGAGGGGTCTAATGAGGGGGAAAGGTTTCTGCTTAAGTTACATTACCTGATTTATTAAAAAAAACACTTGTAAAAATATTGATACCACTTTATATTATGGTAGTTAATAATTAGACAAGTTGAAAGCATATCAGCTTTCTGACTCCTTAACTTGAACTTGATGGCAGTATCATACGTATCTTATATGTAGAGACAGGCTCAAAACAGAAGCATGCCACTATTGGGCTTGCATTTTATGTCCAAATGAATATGTTCAATGTTATATACAGATGTATAAAAATAAAATTATTTAAGCAAGCTGAAACTTTAAAATATATTGGTATGTATGAGCACATATACCTAATATCCCTCAAAGGATTTTACATATAAAACATATGTTGAATTAACAATCAGCTCTGGACAACTCTATGTCCTCTCTTCTCTGCTCTAAAATCAAGCATATAATAGTCTATCTCCAATACTAAATAAAAATAATGATGCTTCCCTTGAACCACCCAACTCTCATGTGGATACTTTGCATTAGCCAAGTGAAGTGATGCTTCAGACAAGTAGGAAGGTTATTTTGTTATGGTTTGTTTTGTAATTGAATGTTGCTGATTGTATTGGCTAATTCTGCTAAAACTATGTCCCATCTAAGAGCAAGATTTTATTCCTTTAAGCTCTCTCTCTCTCTCTCTCTCTCTCTCTCTCTCTCTCTCTCTCTCTCACACACACACACACACACACACACACACACACACACACACACCTATGAGGGAGTAGTATGAGTGGCTAAGGTATAAATAGTTGCTTACTCTCAGGAACTCATTCTCTTTCCTTTATATAATGGAGAAGGTAATGAGTCCTAACTTGAAAGATAATTTGATAAGGATCAACAAAGCAAAACTGTTTGGTAAATAATACTAGGCTCCAGGAATGCAACCTGATATTTACCCTCAAACATTTACTGCAACCCTACAGGCAACTAAAGGCTGTTGAAAGTGGGAGAAATGGGCAGGGCAGGGTGCACCAATTAATTATCTAATACAAAATGGTCAACTCTGAAAATAGCATGTAAGTAACGTTGTACAGACTGAACGGGTTGTATTTAAAAATATGCATATCTGCATGTTACAATATTTAAGGAAAAACTGAGGCCGTGAATTTAAAAACAGGAACTGAATATGAGAGAAGCTGGAGGGAGGCAAATGAAGGAAGAAATGATGTTGACTGTATTTCAAAACTAAGACAAATTTTTTTTTTAAATAAAAAAGCTTAGGTTAGGAGGTCGCAACCTAGGTGGCACTTACCTCCTCTCTGTACACTAAGTAGGGACCCAACTGGAGGTCAATAGATTACTACACTAAGACATTTACTTTGTAGAAATCCCCAAGATCACATGATCTGGGGCAGCCTGATCTAGGTACAAGCCATAAACCTTCACTCCTCAGCTAGTGATGGTTGGCTCTTTGCTGTCATCTGGATAACATTGTACCACATGATGTAAATCAAACAGCGGATGTTTTTCTCTTATTTAGTTTCAGCGATATAGTATATATGTTGTTCTTAACGATATATAAATATTGAAATAAAACTTCTCCCAAAAGGTGATGATAATAAACATAGAGAAAGACAGAGAAAATGAAGTAAGGAAGAAGAGGAGAGAAGGAAGGAAGGAGGGGCAGAGAATATAACTTTTTCTGGAAGAAAAAAGTAACAGAATAAGAGAAGTCACCCACAGCAAAATAGCACGAGCAGGAACACGTGTACATTTGGGAGCATACACAGAAGCAATAAATCAGTATCGATCACCTCCAGGAATCAGAGACAATAATGCCATTAATTGTTCCTCATACAGCACCAGTGATGGTCTTTTCAAAAACAGAGCAATGTCACCATAACAAGTCTCTTCACAGGAAGAGAAGTGTCCTGAATGTTTTCTAAAGGGAGTTCCAAAGGTAAATATATCTCTGACTTAAACTGTCAGAATTTCAGTTCAAACCCAGAGGAAAACAAATTAGTATTTTGTACTCTATCATGTAATTAGATGAACTTTAATAGCATTTTAATTTTGTATTGCAGTGCTTGCGTGCTATTGCTGTTACTGTTGCTGCTGTTGTTGTTGCTTCTGTTGCTGTTGTCATTTTTAGTTTTAATTTGTCACAGCTTTACTCTCTTGGCTCTAAACTCATTAGTGCACAGCAGTTATCTCAACTATGGTTGAGAAGCTGTGCTTATCATTCATTTTTAATGAATATTCATTAAGATGAGTGTAATATAGAACTATGACGGAAAGCTGGATAGGTCCCAAAATCTTATCCTAATGGATCAGACAGAACAGAGATTTCACTGGGCAAAGACACACAGATTTCTTTGGAACATATGAGCATCAAATTGTTACATGACATATTTTGCAGTCACTATGTCTATATCATACTGAAGTAACTAGTTTAACACATCATCACACAACTATGGAAAGCACTTTGAGGATAAAATCAACTCCTCTTTTTAATAACAAATGGTTCTTGAAGTTATTATGTCCTTATAGCCCTACCCACAGGGTCACCAGTGAGAACATCTGATAGAATTCAGGAATTTCCCATTCTAATTCTTATTTAGCATCAAAAGCCTTGACCTTTACCCCACCTGGGATTCCTGTAGCAGTGGTGACAAAGAATGTTTTCCAGTCGGCATGGCTACAAACTTTTGGCATTCAGCTGAGAGCAAATCTGTGATGCCCATTACAACATCACATGCTAATAACATCAATGTAGGTCTGCCAAAATAATAGACACTTTATGCAACAGGTTACGATGGCCCTTAAAGTCTGCATGATTTGTTGGGTTAATATGAAGGATATCTGCAAAGCAAAAGCAGCTGGCTGTCTTAGTAACAATGCATATGAGGTGGTTTATTTGCAACAGATTCTTGAATATAGATGTAAGCTCTGATGCCAGTTGATTAGTCATTAACCCACAATAAGATTAAAGAAAGCCAAGGAGAGTTCATAAACACATAACACTTAAAATTAAGTGCACGGTAGAAATACAGGGGCAAACCTCAGCTTTAACTTATCAAACTGGATTGGTTTAATGGCCAAGCTTCTAAGATTATTTTATTTCACAGTGAAGGTACTAACTAGGTGATTAGAATGAGAAGCAGATGGTAGCTTATATAAAAGGACAGCCAAGCTCAGCCCTGAGCATTGCCCATCCTATATTATGGTGTCTTTTGTTTCTAAAGCTTTTCATTAATATTTGGATGCTTGCCAAGCTCTCTGGATTTTACCTAATACTTGAATATGGTTTTTAACTACTTCTTAATACATGCCCCATATTAATAAATATATACATTTGCTTATTTACTTATGTATGTATTCTTGTGGTTTCTGTCCTCTAAGAAGTGAGCATTTGTATTGATTTATATTCATAATTTGGTTCACAGAGATTCATATTATTTTCTCAACCGGTTAAAATTAAATAATAGTATATCATCTTAAAATTGTGCATACTCTCAATAGAAGACCATCATCAGTCAGGACTTTTATTTTCTTATCTTTTTTTTCTGTTTTTTTTTTCTTTTTTCAATAAAGTCTCACCACAGTCCCGATTGGCCACTAACTAATAATTCCTCTCCTGCTCCAGTTTTCATGGTGCTGAGGTCCTAAATGTGAGCCACCACACCCAGCTTTACCTTCTGAACTTAGTTTATTCACCTGTTCTAATTTGTCACTTCCATTCATTCCTGGTCAACAAACCACAATGGTTCCTTTTGCCTTCCACATTCTTTGTGTTCCCCTTCCCCCACTGCCTTGTAAACCTGTAAATGTGTCAGAAAACTTTTTACACTTGTTAATAAAAAATTAAAATAGAAAATTTTGCAATAGACCTGGACCTTCTCACTGCTGGTTGTTACATATCTCAGGGTTATAAGATACAACACCATCTATAGTCCCCATCTTGTATCAACACCATAATATCTAATACCTTGGACATATACCTCTACATGTCAAATGGCATCTGATAGTCATCCATGTCCTCTGCAAACCTGTGCCTCTTGCTTCTTTTCTACTTCAGTGACTGGCCCCTGAAACTACCAGTTATATTATATGAAAATAGAAGAAAATCATCCATCTCTTCTGACAGTCAATGAACAGTGATTCACAACTGATTAAAACCTCATGAAATTGAAATTTCATGGCTGCAATTCCCCTGACACACATTAGGAAACACTATGTCACAGCAGATGCCTATACTAATGCTTATACTCTTTCTGATTCTTCTTCCAGGATGTTCTCTGATCCCTCGATGTAGGCATTGCATCATAGGTGCATTGGTTGGCCTTGCGCATCCCATGGTCAGCTATTCTCTGAATTTTGACCAGTTGTGATTTTCTCTGTAATAGTCTTTATCTTTGATAAGGAGGTGAGAGCTATAGTTACTTGGGAATATAAGGATGAGTATCTACAGTACAGTTAAAAATGACACTGGTTTAGAAAGTGACCATAGTATATTGTCCTCTAGGATCTATAACATCATTAACCATAGTAATTGACTAGATTGACAATACAGGCATGAATTCCCTCATATAGAGTTGTCTTTAAGCTCAATTAGTCAGCTGTTGGTTACCTTCAAGATATAAGTGCCCCCGTTATCTTGCTGTACTGGTTGTGTTTGTGGCTTATATGCTTCACAGCTGGTAGATGTTTCATCAACAAACTGGTTCTTATCAACGTAGAGAATTATCTAGGACATCTTTGCATTTTGAATCATTTCCTGGCATGCTCTCCCTGCAAATCCCTTCATGGAACCATAGCAACTTGCAAATATCTTCTGTTTACTCTGTAAGCACTCACATTCACTGTTTGCAATTAAAATTTTATGAGAATTGTTTCACTTTCAAAACTGTATCTCCATTTTCCTGTGCCTCACATTTGCTCAAATCCTGGATCTCTAAAACATCATTGTTCACTCAATAACGCTATCTTAATTCATTTTATGTTGCCATAACAAAATGTATGAGGCTGGACAATTTATAATTAACAGAATGTTATTTAGCTTATCTCTGTGAAGACAGGAAAGTACAAGAACATGAGAGCATCAGAGGGGAGCCTTGAGGCTATGTCAGACCATAGAGAAAGAAACAGACAGGGAAGAGGAAATGCAGAGAGAACTGAAGTTGCCTTCATATCAGGTTCCTTCTTGTGATAATTAATAGATTCCCCTCAGATATATAGTGACCTACTGATAAAAGGACTGTGTTCCAAGTCTTTATCACCTTAAAAAAAAACTTTTTTATTAGTTTTTTTCTCACATAATAGATCCAGATTATATTTTTTTCTTGTTTCCACCCAGTCCTGCCTATTCAGATCCACCCTGCTTTTTGTCTCTCACTATAAAATAGTCTTCTAAGGTAGAGTAATAAAATAAAATAAAAATATGAGAAAACAAAATTTAACACATCCAAATAGGACAAAACAAAGAGAAGGAAAAGAGTCCAAGAAAGGACAAAAGAAACAAGTATAGACACAGAGGCCCATTCATTCCCACACTCAGGCATCCCATACCACAAAACTGGCAGTCATGAATCCACCTATCTTTTTCAGCTCTAGGACTCCATTTGGTCAAGACCAGACAGGTGGACTTGTGCCCATCCCTAATCCAGAAGCACCCTCCAACTGATAATCTGTGCTCTAGGGAAGGGATTTGATGGAGACATCCCATTCTGGGTGGAGTGGTCCAACACCTCTCACACTCTGAATTTTATCTCACTATGGTTCATGATATTTCTTCCTGTCTGTTCCAGGAGGAAGCTTCTCTGATGATGGTTGAGCGAGACGATCTATGAGTATAGCACAATGTTGTTGCATGAAATATAAAAAACAACCCACGCTACAGCTGGCTAGGCACTGGCAGACAGGTTGGTCTGTTCTCAACCTGACAGACTATCTGACTCAGAGCTCTGAAATCGCTCTCTCAACCCAGCTTGCTAAGTTCCCATGGCTAGCTGTTGCCACTCAAGCCCAGCGCTTCCAAATTCCCGTGGCTGGCTGGGATTCACTCTTGCACACCACGCGCTGCTGCTGTACCTTTCTCTGGAACTCATTTGCCTGAAGAAAAACATCACACAATCTTAGTTTAGAATCAACAGGTAACACAATTGCTGGGCACAGAACCTAGCATCCTAATTTTACAAACTAATCTATGTTGTAAATCCTCCAGTGGCCGATTCTGGTAGATTCGCCACTCAACCCGACAGCCTCGGGCTTCCTACATTCTGTCTGCCTCCCTTGCTCCTGCTGTCCAAAAGGGCCGTTAGTTTTTCCTGTCTTCCTTCTTTCCTCTTCCGGACCCAGAAGTCTTGCCTACTCACCCAGTGATTGGTCCCCTGCAATCTTTATTCATTGAGGAAAGGTCAGCCACAGAATATAACTAGGGATTATTTTTATTGCTATTTTCTTTTAGTTAAACAGTAGTAATTAGTGTCATACATGGGTTCTAGCTCATAGAGTAACGCCTCTAGTCAAATCAAGCATCAGTTGGTCACTCCCACAAGCTTTGTGCTATCATTGCGTTAGCGTGTCTTGCAGGCAGAACTTTACCATAAATTAAAGATTTTGTGGTTGTTTTGGTGTTTTATTTTCTCTTTTAGTAGCATGCAGAGTACATTCCTGTACCAAAGACACTAAAATGTAGGGTGAGGGCTCTATTTAGGCACGCACTCAACTTCTCCATGTTCACTGAGTTGTGTAGGTGTTGTTTGTATTCAGCAATGGGGCTTGGCCATCAGTTCATGAAGAGCAATCTACAGTCTTGGCAACAGCCTGGATCATTTGGGAATTTCCATGGGATTCTTTTCACTGACAGCTCAATTTGATGTAACCCGTTCTCAGTACATGAAGCTCCATTTGGAGACAGGAGATATCTAATTGGGTCTCTATCTTCTCCATTATTTGGCAGTTTCATTTATGTATAATACACCAGTTTCATTTATGCACCCTCATATATGTATATATTTTAGAAGGCTTCTACTGTATCAAGTTCCTATACTTCCCCTATAATGGACCTTAGTTTTGTCTGTCTCTCCCAGTATTACCTCCCTTGTGATCTCCTCACCCTCCTCCTGCTTGATCTTCCCATTCTAGTCTTGCTCCTCTCCCCCACCCAGTCTGTTGATAACTATTCTATTTCTCCATCTTAGGAGGTACTATCTTAACACTACTGTCTTTATGATCTACAAGGGCTGAACTTCAAGCACCACACTCAAATATTAGCAAATATTAGCAAACACTGACAACAAAATCTTCATGTGTAGCAGAACTGGTCAAAAGAGCAGTAGAAAATAAGGATAATCCCAAATAGAACGGTAAGAGAAACATAACCAACAAAATGTCGAAGATTTTTATTATTAAAAACTAACTGTCCTTTAAAGATGGAATTCCATTTTGCAGTCATTGCTTCAGCTTTCAAAACTCTGTAATACTACAGCCAGCTAGGGGAGACAGATGCCCTTAGGAGCAACTCACTATATAAAAGCCACATTAAAGCCCCTGAACAATGTCCTTTTCTCTTGCTTCAGCTAAAGCTTTTGAGAACAAGAACTCAAAGTTCCCAGAAGTGATCCTGTCTCCCACCATTATAAAACAAGTTGAGGTGCTCAGAGTTTCCTTTTTACTTTCTTTCTACCACTGCTAGACATGCCCAGAAGTGTTTCCACCCACTATTTTAACCCTGTGAACACATGTTCCATAGCCTTGAGCTATAGATTCCCTGAAAAGTGTCTGCCATCTCTTATGTATATATTAATTTGATTGTGCTCAGGTATACGTTTGCCCCAAAGTGCTTTCCTGTATGCCACTATGTAGGCTCCCTGAATATATGCCCCATTCTTTGCTTTAGGAGAGCACTGGTTCAGAAGTAACTCCAGTTTCCCCTGGGCTGTAACGGAATTTGTCTTTACTCTTTTACCTCTGGCTATATGTACCGGCTTTGTATATACCAACAGGAGACCACATTATGTTCAATTATAGCTTGACATATGTGCAAGTGCTTCATATCAGATGGAGAAATCTACCATCTTCCAATCTGTATTAAGATTAGATCCTCATCTGCTAGTTAGTTTCACCAAATAGGAACTGGGGGGGGGGCAGGAGAAGGGAAAAAAGACACCTGGGGGAAGTATTTATCATCTGATCTCTTTCCCTGTGAGCTCGCTTCAAGCTGAACTCTTTCTCAAGACTGAGAACAGTTCCTTCCTCTTCATAGTCTGAACCCTGGCAGTTGGTTTTTCTTCTTTCTCTTTCAAGTGTAAGAGCAGTTAGCGTGGTGTAATAGATCATTAATTCCAGGCAACTTCACAATACCTGGTGTTATCCTCAACCTCACCCATAGTTTCCTAAATAGTTCCTTTGTACACAGACCTTCATTGAACTTGCTCATTTCAGTATGCCTTCTGTTTCCAAGTGAGCTCTGACGAGTAGGTCACTGTAGTCTTTAAAACATTGCCTATTTTATTTATGTCTTGTTGGAACCAGACTTTTAGTTAAGAAAGTAACAAGACAATATACTAAAGCTGTCTACAAATACTCTAAGCTTCCCTTGTGATATCAACATAAGAGCTACATTTCCTGGGGGAGGTAGAACCCTTTACAACCAAGAAGGAAGTGAACAGACTGTGTCTGTGTCATGAAGTCTAATAGGGACACTGGGGATTTAACATGGAAGAAGAGAGGTGAGGGGCAGAGGTCAGTGTCAAATAGTGTGTGCACATGTGTTTGTGTGTATGTGTGTGTGTGTGTGTGTGTGTGTGTGTGTGTGTGTGTCTGAGCATGTGTAGGGGGAAGTAACAGGGGTATGTGTTATGGATGCATATCTGTGGAGAGGATTCAGATTTAAGTTAAAGGTGAAAGGTTTTTGAAGCATGCTAAGGGTTCGGATCCCAATACTATAGCAAGTTGCATAGTGGATCATCTCTCTTCTCAGGGACAAACCCAAGATAGCTTCTTAGACTAAAATAAAGACGTCAGTCTGTTTTCACTGATTCAGTAGTTTCTCTAGAACTTTCTTCCTCTTTCCTACTTTTGGACATAAGCCAGGGTCTAATCCCTGGACTTGATAAGAAGATCTATGTAGCAAAAGTCAGAATTCAGATGGGCTTGCATTTTCCTCAACATGCCCTTTGGCTAATCCTCAAAAACAGTTTAACTAAGTGTATTATGATCTCCCAAGCTAAACATTTTAAAGCTCTGTATGTTTCCTAATCTATAGCGATCTTTTTCATTTCTCTTTTGTGTCATTTGTAGGGATAATCTCTTTCGTACTGTGTGGAATCATTGCCTGTCAATAAAAAAATCTATGGCAATAAACTAAAGCAAGATTAAAAGGTGGGACAAATGGCGGGGGTGGGGGGTGAGGGAGAGAGGGAGAGAGAGAAAGAGAGAGAGAGAGAGAGAGAGAGAGAGAGAGAGAGAGAGAGAGAGAGAGAGAG
>JANHMN010000002.1:200049008-200088188 GCA_030674055.1 Rhabdomys pumilio | reverse complement strand
GAGAGAGAGAGAGAGAGAGAGAGAGAGAGAGAGAGAGAGAGAGAGAGGATCTCTGGAAAAGAGTCAAGCTCAGAAAGATTCCACACCCGGACTGCCCAGACTGGGAGGATGTCCAAGATATGAAACTGAGAAGAGGTAACTAGCCATGTGGTAGACAAAGAATAATATAAATGGGTGAATAGAAGTTACCAGCTAGTTTGGAAACAAGTCTAGCTTATGGTATAGGCAATTTTTAAATAAATGATAAGCATCTGAGACATTATTTGGGAACTGAGGAGCAGGTGAAAGACTGTGGTTATAGTCATGTGTTGTATGTAGTGTGTGTGTGTGTGTGTGTGTGTGTGTGTGTGTGTGTGTGTGTGTGACACAGGGTCTCTCACTAAACTTAAACCTTACAGGTTCCATTAGGCTATCTGGGTAGCAAGTTCACAGAATCTACCTGTCTTCATTCCTCAATACTGGGGCTACAGGCAAGCATGTCCAAGCCAGATCTCACAGCAGTCATGCGATTAATACTCAGATCCTTTAGCTTGCATAGCAAATAATTTTACTCACTGAGCTACTAAGTTTTCATGCCAACTCCAACCCCCATACCCCTTCTTAAGACATTCTCTCACTATATACTGTAGGTAGACTTTAATCCTCTTGCCGCAGGCTCCCGAGGTCATAGTTACAGGCATGCATTATCACTCCTGGCTTTGTCTTTATTCCTAATTGGGGAATGAAGGTAAGGAGGATGAATCAGAACATAAAAACACGCTTACAGGAAAAAAAAACTTTATAAATGATCCCTAGTTCTGTTTCTCATATGATGTGATGTTATTCAAATGTGCTTACACGCTTCCTTTATAAAATCAAATAATGGGCCAGCAAGATGGCCCAGTGAATAAATGCTTTTGTTGTTAAGACCTGAGGTTAGTCTCTGGAACCAAATGGTAGAAAGAAAAAAACAACTCTGCAAAACTGTCCTTCGACATCCATCATAGCACATTTATGCTCCCATGAAAATAATTTCTTAAGTAATAAATGGATTCTTTATAAGCTCACTGTGATTAAATGTTGATTTTTTAAGTTCTTTTTTTTCTCTTCTAAAATTCAAAACGACCTTTTTAGAAAAGGTGATTTTATTGTTCCCTAAAGACTGATATCCACTTATCTATGAATGTGAAATATTACTTTCCCACCCTATTCTTAATTTCTAATAATCTGTGTGAACCAAAGCACAAAACAATGCTGTCTAACATTTACTGGTAGGAATTTTACAGAGCAGATGGTGATTTATAAAGCATTTTTATAATCAAGTTTAGTTAGACTTTGCTGACAGTGAAGACAACATCATCATTTCTTCTCATCTGGGACCTTAAAATCATTTAAAAAGCAAGTTTTCTTTAGTGAGCCACGGGAGAAATATCGTATGAGTCACAGATGGCCACTCAACAGCCACTCTGGGGACACTACCAACAAGGGTAAAAATTCTACTGGAAGGTTTTGTGAATTGGCCTCTGATCAACTGACTTGACTCAAACACCAACTCATTTCACACACCCCTTATTCTGTGCAACAACTTTCCAGGGCTTACCCTCTCAGATATAGGAGGGCTTTGAGTCAGTACCATGGGACAACAGGCTTCCAAGTGCATCTTTGATGACGTTTGCATTCCATCCACACTAGATAAAACCAGTGGACTGGAGAAGAATCCATTGGTTCCATCTGTTGGGGTTGGTATATTTTTTTTTTCTCCAAGCATAGACACACCAGTTCAAGTCACCCTAACCCACAGATCTAACTTTTGGGGGAAATTTTAGATGAGAGTTTCACATAGGAAAATACAACAAATATCTCAGAAATGCTGAGTAAAACATCTTGTATCTATGAATTACAAGGCTTTACATTATTTTCAGAACTGGGCAACTGTCTCATCAAATGGATTCTATAGCGAATAGACCAGAATGTTGCCCTTTAATCAAAAGCAGTATAATTAATCAAATTGCCTTTTTTCTTTTCATAGTTGGAACATAACAAAATTATTGTATTCACCTTACCAGGTTGGACTTTATTTATAATATATAAGTATTAATCAGGCAAAGGCAGAAGTCTGTCACTATTGGAAGAAATGGTTATTATGCCTGATAGTATGAAACCTGCAGCAGATTACATGCTTACCACAAACTAGCTTTAACTGTATTTATGCAAATTAAATGAAATGTTTATTTGCCCAATTTAATATACCTGACAAAGGAGTTTTCTCAGCAGTAATTCACGTGAGTCTCTGAACCAATATGGATTTAATTAACCGTCAGCTTTACAATAAACAACCACAGATAGCCAAATGGATTTTGTAATACTTGACTTTTTTAGCATAAAACTTATAGAACTATAATTTAAACATTTTGTTCTATTGTGGTTACTTCTATATCCTTTCCACAATTGTGTGTGAATTAGAACAGCCCTTTCTAGTCACCCTGAATTTAGTGAAAGTTCTTAAATGTCCTCATTTTGTGTAAAAATGAAAGTGCCAAAAGCATAAACAAAATTTAATGTTTTAACTTTTTTTTCAAAGTATCCTTTTAATAATCAGTTCTCCCATCCCCATTTCCCCCTAGGCTTTGAACATAGTACTCATTTTCTATTGTCCATGGTACTCTGATTTTCAACCTGATTCTTTTAACTTCATAAATTTCAATCTGAATAATCTGTCTATGTCTTCTACTTCCAGAATATTTGATTTGTGACATTCCTGTAAAATGTTGCATTGGTGAGAGAAAATAAGCAAGCTTTGTTTGGTTCTCCGTGCCTGATATAAGGCCCCCCTCTTACAAATTTCAATGCATTTGAATCATTAACTGATTTTATGATATCGGACTGTACTGTTATTAGTTGCATAATGAAGTACTTGAGTTGGGACTTGTCATTAGTCTAATCAAGATGTGATTCTTTAAGATTATGTTAGGGAAATGTCAGCACATATTAATTTATTTAATTTGAAAATTACATATCAGAGACCAAAGCAATTTGTGGGGTTAAATTGTCTTTCTGTGGATCCAATTCATGATCTTCTGGGTTCACAGATCAAGTTCCCTTCTTCCCATACACCATGTGAAAACCACCAAACACTGTTTAGCTTACACAATGTGTTCTACACAGCAAGGCTTGCCCCTTCAGTGGGTACAAAGAAGGTAATTCAATCTTAAAGTTCTACTACTACATCACCAAGACCTAGCAGCTGAATTGTAGCTTTGTCCTCCTCTGCACACATGCACTATTAGAGATGGACTGTCAATGTCTAAGAAGTCATGCTAACCCCTCCTTTACAAAGATCACTACTTATAAAAATTCCCTGAATTGTCAGGATAGTAGCCCAAAAATGACTGCTAGTCTTCTAACAACTCCCGCAATGGAAGAAAGGACAACCCTTTCTGTTAATTCTCAGAGTTCGCATACAATTGTGCTTTTCATCTGTAGATCTCCAAAGCTCACATAAGCTAAAGCAGTTTAAGATCACCTCTTTTTGCCCAAGCCCTGCAAGGCCCAACACAAGTCTGACTGCCTCCATGAAGGCATGGGATGAATGTGGTTTTGGTTAAAGAAAAAAAAATATAGCTCAACTTTTGTTTCTACTGCCAATCAGACACCTAATGGTCTCTGTTCTTTCTGTAACTGCGGGCTTGCTAAAGGCTTTAGGTGGGAATGTTCTGTCTGTTTATAAGGAGTGATTATTGGTGATTTAGAAGAGTCAGTTCAAAAGCGTTGCTATTGCATCCTTTGGGAATAATGTGACCCTGTAAGGTGTTAGGGTGCTACTTTCTTACAATCTCAGTGATGGATTCAAAAACAGAAAAATGACCTGGGTTCATCCTTAATGAAGTACAAGCCCTTCATACACTATTGTCCTCCCCTAAAGGATGTGTATATTCAGAAGCTTGAGCCAGTTCTAAGCAACAAAAATAAACTATTGGAATGCAAAGCCAAAACAATAACAAAAGTTGTACTTCATACAGAATCTTAGAACAAATGAATAGAACTCCTGATCAAACCAGAACTGACCACATCCTCTTCAAATACATGAGCTAATAGCATGTATCAGATGAACTAATCGATTATACTATTTTGCTGATGATCACCATTCATAAACTGACTCACTAAGCCCATAAGCCACAGCCTGAGTGACCTTTTCGGCAAAGTAAAGATACTACCTTTGAAAGCATTTTTTAGCAGTGACATTTAAGGATGAAGATGTGTGGCACATGTTGCTGAGAAATAACACTTCATTTGCTACATGTGACAAAGGGTAACATTTAATTTTGAAGCCCTTTAATCACTTGTTTGTACTTTACATATTTATAATTTTGCATATAATTTTGTGTATTGCTGATTTTGAATTGCATTGCTAATGTGTTGGTATTTCTCGATTTAGAACTTTTAATGATCCCTTGCAAGACAACAAAAAGGAGACTTATATCCTCACCATTAAAAAGAAATGTAGATAATTAGAAAAAAGTAAATATTTGACACAGACATCAATAGAGAAAATGTTGTCATTACACACAGGGAGGGCAAGTTCTTTACATAGAGCGAAGACTGAAGGACTGACACCGGTGAGTCTGTGTCACTAGATATTCACTTCCAATAAACATTGTGATATCACCAAATATATTACCAGATCCTTCTAATTAACTCTGCAATGGAACTAAAGCCATGCCCACGATTCTGTGACTCTGTCTGATGTAGGACTAGGAGATGCCAAGCATGCTAATTCAGGGACCACATCTCAGAAACCATTCTCATAAACTATACAGTCTGCTAATGTTTTGTACTTCTCAGCCCAAAAGTTTGCTAGAAGAAACTTAGGTCCTGCTCCCTATGAATCATACAGTTTCCTTTTTCTTGCAGACTTAAATGAGTTTTCTAACCTGTGGAGGCTTGATGCCCCACCAGAGGAGGATGCTAGGGCAGTGAGGCAGGAGTGGGTGGGTGGATGGGGGAGCACCCTCATAGAGGCAGAGGAAGGGAGATGGAATAGGGAGTTTGTGAAGGGGAAACTGGGAAGGGGGACATTTGAAATGTAAATAAATAAAATAACCAATTGTAAAAAAATGCAGTTTCTACTAGTTTCTGAAATAAAATAAAATGTCTTACTTGATAAAATGTATTATAAAGCCTTTGTTTGTTTGTTTGTTTGTTTGTTTGTTTGTTTTTAATCTGTCAACATCACTAATACTGACTGGTTTTGGGTACACTGTCTTCTTCCTGAACCCAATTGTTAGGCACCAGAAGTCTTAAGTTAACTCCCTCTCATGCAGGTCAAAAGCACCTAGATTAATCAGTAACAGTTCAGCTTGGGTACCTTACAAACTACATAAAATGTAGGGACTTGAAACAATGGCTGCCTGTTTGACTCATTGTTCTGCTGGTCAGCAGTGTGAGCTAAGCCCAGTTGGTTCTTTTGATTTCACGTGTATTTTAGCTATTGCATCAGAAAAGACTCATTGATCATGAATGCTCTACTACATAGTATCTTCCATTCTCCAGGATGGAGCTTTCATCATAATATAAATAATATTTCAAGTAAATATAATTGTATAAGAAGTCTACTAAGGCCTGGTTGGGGACTGGCAAAATGTTGCTTCTGTTACATGTTATCAATCAAATCAAGTAGTATCATCTCTGAGACTCAAGGAGCGTGGATCCAAGGAGAGAATTAAGAAACCCTTTCATATTAAGTCAGATCTGTACTATCAGACCACAGAACACTATCTGTTTCTATACTGTAACTCAGTGATTCTCAACTTTTCTAATGCTGTAACCCTTAATACAATTCCTCACACTGGGGTGACACCCAACCCTTAAAGTATTATGATGTTATTTCACAACTCTAATTTTACTACTGTTATGAATTGTAATATAAATATTGACCCCCAGAGAGGTCTAGGCTCACAGGTTGAGGCCAGGGCTATAGCTCATCAAACTCTTTCTCATGTTCCCATAGTAACAGCTACTGGCAGTGCTGACCAGCATGCACTTCAGTTACTTCTTTCTAAGAACTTACATGACTCAGTGATGCTAACTGCAACTGGCATATCCATTTGGACCGTTTCTGCTCAGGCAGAAGGTCTGTTCATCCATGTAGAAATGGAGCCTAGGCCATCGTAAGTGTTTGGGTTAATTGGTCCCAAAACATTTATCTCTGTCATTTTGCAACACTAAATGTGTCACAAAACTAACTACAGTGCTTTGAAAACTACTGGGGCTCACCCAGGACATATCAATCAAAATATCTAAGGTGTGGGTTTGTATAATTTTCGAAGCTCTCCAGTTAAACCTATTTCATAGCTATGAGACTGACTTATGTAATTATCATTGGACATACTTGCTTTTTCCCATCACTCTGATAAGATACTGTCAAAATCAGGTTACAGAATGAAAGTTTTATTTAGGAACTTAGGCTCAGTTAATCATGGTAAAAGCATATCAGAGTTTTAGGCAGCACGTGGTGGAAATGCCTAACATCTTAGAAGGTAAGGAAACAGAATATGACTGAAGCCAGTGGACAGATACAAGTTCTAAAGATCCACCTCAAGTAACCTACATCCTCTAGCTAAGTCTCACATTCCACAGGCCCACCATCTACTGCGGCCAGTGTGCAAGCATGAGAATCTGAGTAGGACATTTCAAACCTTGACAAAGTATTACCTAATGGAGTATTGTTTCCTAAATCCAAGTGTGCCTCAAAATCACCTAAAGATCTTGTGAAACACATAGAGATGGACTAAAAAGCCCAGACCTATGATTCTGTGGGTCTATCTGATGTGGGGACAGGGGATGCCAAATATGCTGCTTCAGGGCCAGATTTCAAGGCATCATTCTTACAAAGCTATTCAATCAACTAAAATAAAAATAGGTTATCTTGGGGATTTGATTGCCTCTAGTATAGCCAGTAAAGTATACATGCCTGTATTATATGGCTGTACTAATTCCAGGTGAGGAAAAGGATGACCTCTTTGCTGTCTAACAATATGTTGTCTCTCCATCCAATGATTCTAACTAAAGTGTCCCAGAAAATGACCAGCATGTCTAAAAGATTCCTTCGAGTTATTATTTTGTACTATCAGGATTGAACACTACTTGTCCAGTGGTTTCCAAAGTATGGCCCGAGGATCCAATATCACCAGAGAACTTGTCACAAATATAAACTTTCTGGATTTGCCCCATAATAGGGATGGGATGAGTCAGGTAGAATCCACCTACAATATTACATTATTCAAGTATCTCTTGTAAAGGCTGAACTTTGAAAACCTCCACATTAATGAATTCAAACAATATAAATAAGCAGCAGTACAGTAAGTAATACAGGTTCAAAATATGATAGATGTGCTGAGAAAGTCATTAGTTCACTGAATATAGGCCATTCCAACGGTGAAAGACTGAGTGAGCAGAAAGAAGATGGACATCTAATGTTAGTAAAAAGAGGTATGTGATCTAGCATGAATGGGGTTCATAATCCACAGGTAATTCTTGGTGTTGGAGTTACAAAGAGGTGGGATCACAGTGGTTTATGTAGTCAAGTAGAGACCATAATTTCACAATGGATCGCAGTCTATAGCAAAATATTAAAAAAAAAAAAAAAAAAACATAAGAAGTGATGGAGAGTTTAGTAATTGGGACATTTCCAATTCAGACCAAAGTCACAAGTGATGTCATCTCAGAAGAGGTAAAAGCAATAAGGTCATTGGTGAAGAGATGAAATCTCACAGCATGTAAAAAGGAGGGAGTGATAGCTTATTGGGAAAACATGATATCACCTCCACCCCCTTTCATAGCAAACGGGTAATGCCACAGGCATGATTTCTGATCCTCATTCAATAAGCCTTGCTGAGTGCTTCCCATGTTCCAGGGGTCATGTTAGTCATTGGGAATTCCTCTGTGAACAAAGCACAATTCCTGCCCTGGGGGAACTCGTCTAGTCAGGTAGGAAGAGTCAAAGCATTCACAAAACACACATTGTATTAGGTGTTTAATCATATTTGGGAATCCACACATTTGTTAGCAGGACTCCTTTTCTTTATCTTTCTTTTTTTTTCAAGAGTGAAGATCTAAACAAGGCCTTATGCATGCTATGCAAACACTCTACCACTGAGCTATTTGTATCCCTCACTAACAGTCGTTTAAAAAGAATTCTGTTCCCACCTATGCCTTCCCCCTCCTCTGCCCACAACTCTCCTCAAAAATACAGCAAAGTGAATTGGTAAGTAAGATGGGGAAGCATAGCAAACACATAATTGTCCAAAACATGATTCTATATGAATAATCAATTGAAGGACCTGTACTTCTGGCTGATGTGTTTCTAAATTCTTTCATTAAATACAGAAAATAATCATTTTTTCAAAGAAAACACAAAGACACAACCAATTGAAGTGTGAAAAAAGCTTATCATCTCCATTGACCAAGATTGAATAGAGGAAAATGAATATTACTAGGTTAGTCCAGACCAACTTTCTGAAGACTAAATCAGTGTTTCCAGGACAAGGTTCTATATGGGAGAAACACACAGAAGAAATAAGTACAGTTCATTAGTCTAAAATGTCTGTGTTCATTGGTTATACAGAAGAACATTAGTAGAATAGACACTACCACTAGAGATGCATGCTTTCCAAACCACAGTGACTCTACCTTCCTATTCTGTAACAATAATGCCAATCAGCATCTTGGGCATGAAAAACAAAGTCACCTTTATACTCCTCCTCCTCCCTTACAAAGAAGTAACAAAAGGATAAGGGAGCAAAATTTTGTATATTTAAAAGGGTAGTGACCCTGTTGATATTTTAAAGTACTTATCTCATAAAATGAAGCTATATCTATTTATACACAGCTCTTATCAAGCACTGGTTGTCCTGTCCTCTATCTAATTGCTTGATTGCTTATTTGATCATATCCAGTCTCTTGGCTGCAGTTAATATTTTACAGTGGTGCTTCAAATATATATATATATATATATATATATATATATATATATATATATATATTTCAAGCCCAAAGTTCTTCGAAACTTCAAACTTATGTAATAATCATTGCACTTCTATAACTCTGCTGGAAATGGTATGAGAGCTTCAAGTTAAGCCAGGACAATTTTGAGCTTGGGAGTCTGCCCCTATAGCCCACTGCTTGAATGGTGGCAATTCTGGTGACTCAGTTAGTCCAGTGGCTTCCTAGGATACTTGACATAAAATTCCACAAGCTCTACATAAACTGGACACCATGAACTCATAACCACAATCTCTGACATCTTTTTGCTTTCTCCAGTCCATCCATCTGCTTTCCTTGGCATGCTGCCTTGGATTTTTGGGTCTTCCTTTTCCCTCCTGCTCCATAGTCTCACAGGCTTTCTCTTTCAAAATACCAGGCCTCAGCTCAAAGGGATTAAAACAAATCTTTCTCAACCATACTATTTAAAATCACTCTTACCTCAGGCTCCAGTACTTCATCTGATTTAGAGTTTTCATTTTTAATCACACCTGTTAGAGTATGACAAATTTTGTTTTTGTTTATAACTACTTATAAAGATTCTTTATTTGATTATTCAATATCAGCTGCTAATATACATGCAAGTAACACTAAATAAACTGAACAGATTGTATTTATATACTTATATTTATGCATAACAATAACAATTAAAGAAAAAGTAGCCATTACTATGAGAGGCAGCAAAGGAGTTGGGGGAGGGGGGAGAAAGGGAGAAGAAAAAATGATACAGTTATGTTTTAATTTTAAAAAACAAAGTGATTACAAGGCACACCAAAAAGTCATTCAATGCTAAATCATTCAATTATTAATCTACTGTTCTATGACATCTAAAAGTTACTTTTGGGTCAGAGTAGTTCTTCCACATGAACACAACTTTCTATGGCTTAGAACTCATGACAGTCCACACCTCTTTAATTCTTTATTTTCTTGCAGATTTTGAGTTTAGTCCACCAGTATATATATATATATATATATATATATATATATATATATATATATACTTTTTTTTATTATATTGCCACCTCTTTTCTGCCTTGCCAACAACATGCTCTAAGAATGGCACCTGTGCCTTTAATCTCCTTGTCTCCTAATGAGACCTGTGATCTAGGTATCTACTGCACTGCTGCTTCCAGATGTGAAGCAGCCTCTTCACACGCCTCTTCTACACATGCAAGTCAGCATGAATGAAAAAAAAATCGCATTCTATAAGACAATTTTATGATCAGTGGTAAAACCAACCCATAATAGTTAAATGTGGAACTGCCGAGAAAAGACTGCTTGAATAATCACATAATTGAAAGAGTAAATGTTTATTTTAACTTAAAGAAAATTGAATCAACTATATCAAAGCAACACCTCTTCAGACAGCTAATAAACTTGAAGAACTGAGCTTGAGTAAGATCGTTCCATAATAGTTTACTGAAGGACAGAGTTTGAGTACATGTACTATTTATTTAAGCTCACCTTTCCTTCTTATTGGACTAGTTGACAACATTTTGACCCACCTACTCGAAACTCCTGAGAATTTCTGGATCTACATTAATTTGAAAAGCTGACTTTCTCCTTAAACTGGAATAAGAAACTATGGGTCACTTATGAGAATGAAGCTTTGAGGGACAAAGAAACAGGGATACAGCACTTGGTTTTGCCCATCCTTCACAATTGTAGGTCCTGTGAGCCTCTGTGGGGCGACTCCAATCTCACTCTTAAGACACATTTGCTCAGTCTCCCATGCATAAAGAACAAGTGCCACTGACACTAACACTAATCTGTGTGGAGAAGGAAACAGTAATCCATAAGACCTTCATTAGGTCCTATTCCCTTTAGACTGTCATGTCTTGTCACCTCTCTCCCTCATTACTGCCTGTCAGAATGGTCCTTGATAGTACATTTGGGTTTTATAAATATAAATTTCATTTAGACACTTTTAGGTGCAAGGCTCTGGAAAGAGGATAAAATTTTGTAAAATCATGAAGTTTTACACATGTGAGACACACATGCTTTATTTTCTTTGAAACAAAGACTCTCTAGTCTCTCACATGAATTTCTTACAACAGAGCAACTGACATGAAAGATAAATTTCATCTGAGTCTCATTTCCACATTTCATAGTATTTCCTTCATCATATCTTTGCTTCTACCTTCAAAATTTAAAATGAATTTTCTTCTAGACTTTTTATTCAGAGCTGGGATTATTTTTTTTTCCTTGAATAATGGCTAGTTTTTAAGTACACTTGGATTTCTTGGCTATAAATGACATAAAATATGTCTATAACCCTGGGAGAATAATTATCATATGTTTTAACTCATGGTAACCAACAAATATTTACCAAGCATCTGCAAGGTCCTCAGAAAGGGAGTACCTGGAATTAGACATCCAAAGAGTTGGAAAGTTAACATTCTCTTGCAATACTCAAAACAGACAGCCACAAATAAAGGAGTCACTTCAGACCTGTGATTTCAATACAAGGGGAGAAAGACTCACAGGTTTCAAGATTGTTTTCCTTAACTCTGTGGCAGAAATAAGAAAATGATAAGGGATTATTTAAGTCTTCAACTTAAATCTATACTTCCCATTCGAAGCCCCAGTATCCCAGGTGTGTTGAAGGCAAAACTAAATGATTTTAATGTCTCTGTGACCATATTATTCTAATAAGAGAGATGACCAGAAATGTTCCAAGACCTTGCATATAGCAAGAGGCCTCCCTGTCCTTCCAGGAGGAAATGGAAAGACAGCCAGTAACATGAGAATTTGGACTATCTGAATACAGCTGTGAGTATATCAAAGTATTGTCTTTGCCCCCTTCCTATTGCAGCTGCATCCTAACTGTTTGGTTTTGAACCCACTACAGTGTAAGGTCACTGGTTCCCTTCTCACTCTCTTAACCTTTCTTTTATCACTGGATTTTTTTCTTTTTCTCACTCTCCTTTCTTCCCTCCTTATCCCTTTGCTTTAACTCCCCCTCTTTTCCTTTTACCCTTTATTCCATGGTTCATAGCTTCTTTCTATCATTCCTCCCTCCTTCTTTTTTTCTTCCTTTCTCTATCTTTTCTTCTTTCCTTCCCTCCTTTCTCTCTTTCATTCTTTCCTTCTTTCTTTCCTTCCTTCCTTTCTCTATCTTTCATTATTTCCTATTTTCCTTCCTTCTTCTTTTTCTGTTAACCTACTTTGCAAATAAACAGGATAGCTAGGATCTGTCTCAAATAGCACATCCCTTTGTATCCACTCTCCAAAACACTATTTTTCAATGAATATGAAACCTAGATCTCAGTTGGCTCTTCTTTATCTTGATTTTCACAGACGTTTGATGTTCTCTTATCTGAAGAATAGCTCCACCTTTTCCTGTTCTCACAATCTTATTGAGGTCACTCGACTTCAAAGTGCCTCTCTGACGCTCAGATAGGACAGCTCTTCTGAGAGTGTCTTGGGTATGCCCATGGGATAAGGGCAATGCTCCTCTGTAAAGTGATCCATTCCAGAGACAATGCTGCTCTCTCTGTGTTATCAATACCATGGGTGGCTTGGGCACTGCAGAGAGGCCTGATGGTGTCTCTAAATGGCATCAGTGTTCTCTGAGATGCTTCCCTGGGATCTTATTGCAAGATCTAAAGGATCTCAGTCTCAATACAGTTGCTTAGTTTGTCACAGGTGGTGCCAGAAATGTTAATCAAAATTAGATACATTCCTCAGATAGTAATGGAAAATTTCTATACCAGCTCAATCCAACCAAAGGCTAGATCTCCAGAAATGCCTTGTGCTCTACACCAAGCTTCCCTTCCCTTTGGATGTAGTTAAAACATGTGACTTTCTGCCACTACCTGCCTTATGTACAGATACCCCCTTGTGCTGGAAAATGAGTGAATTTAATACTGAGTTGAGGATTTGGACGATTTTACTATAGATATGGCCAACTGTCATCTTTAAAGTGACTGAAAACGTGACTCATCTGAAGGTCTCCCAAGTAGACATACCATCCTAGGTATGTAAGAGAGCCAGAAAGAGCCTCATGGAAGCAGACTATAAGTACTTACAGGGAGGATGAGCAAAACTGCTTCAGACGGCCAAAGGGGCATAGAAAGGAACAGAGGAAAGTCACCTGGTCTGCCTGCGGTAACAGAGCTGTGACAGTGTTACCTGCTCTGCCTAGAAAGTTATTCACAAATATGAAACAGAAGGGGCAGTTATCAGACGCAGGCCCTTTAACTAAAATGTTCAAATGATCACCATCCATTGACATAACCAATGCTTCCCCTGTTGTCTGTTTAATCCTATCTTGTCATTATCCCTGGAAAGGTCTGGTGTGACAGTCAAGTATACTTATGCTCCAAGTTCACTCCTTGTTAGCTGTGTGACCTGGAGAAAGTCTGTCATCTCCGTACCTTAGTTCCTCATCTGTAAAACAGGAGGATTAGCAGCACCCACCTCAACCATAATTTGAATGCAAAACACAGTGATGTGGATAAAACATCCAGCATAGCCCTGGCACGTGGCAATCCCCTGATGACTATAAAATCTTGTGATAATTCTCAAGGGATAAATGGAAATGTTCAAAGAATGGGAGAAAAATCTTCTTAGGGATTATGAATGTATACAGCTACTCTCCTTGGTCTAAAATGTTTTGGTCTGTTTCCTCTACAAGCCAAACATAATTGTGTAGGAGGCTCTGAGGTAGAGGACGCCCACAAGACGGCTTGAGGACAGCGTGTTTGCCTTGGCTGGCTGCTAACTAGCCAAAACCTCGGAAAACTCATGACACCCATTTGGCAAAGCAGATGCTGTCTGCTTTATTGAAAACATCTTAAGAGTATAATAAATACAATGAAGTTTGTGTCCATCGTTTGAACTTGTGATTCCATTGGCCGGGAGAGTGACAGAGCAAAAGATTAGTGAACACAATAAACATCCACTTAAGAAAACTGAGGTGTTGAAAGCAAAGCTTTAGCAAGTAGCCGACCCCGAGCAATAAAACACTTTTAATTGGATCAAAGTAGGCACTTCCCAAAAGATCCTATCCTGGCAGGGGACATTTTCCACTGCTTGGTACCAGAAATGTTTTCCAGAGTCACCCACACACTTTAGAGACCCCAGAGGTCTCAGTCAGCTTTGTGGCTATGCAAGATGGATCAACAAGAGTGGAAATTCTCAGATGTGCCAATGTGAAAGGCAAGCACAAACATGAGACTTATAAGAAGTCCTGGGAAGCTTGACAGGTCCCTAGGATTACTGTTAGCTTGCACTTATGGGCTGTGGGGCCATGGCCTTGTGAACTGCCATAAAGGAGAAGTCGCATCTCATAACATGGCCCTTGGCAAAGTGACCTGGTGCATGAGGTGATGTTTTGAAAGTGGTGGAAGAAATAATAGATGGGTCTTAGTGGGGTAAAATTTGTTACTGCCCAAGAAATCAGAGTCTTTGCAGACAAGGAATCAAGTACATAATAAAGAGACTGAATACAAAGGGCAAAGGCAGAGCTCAAACCCAGAGTCTGGGTTTCTCACATGCTTATACATGGAAAGAATTGTGTCAGATATGTCAGATGGTCCATATCTTCAGAATGAAGTTGGCACATCAGAATGCTGATGGAAGGTCCAGAGAAAGACCATGTTTGCACAATTAGTCAGTCATCTTACCATGGGAATCAAGCATCCAGGATCCAGAGAGGAAGAAAAGTGTTCACAAGTGGGATTTAATTCTCTCATGACTTTCAAGTTGGAGTATATACAAACACACACACACACACACACACACACACACACACACACACACACACAAATTATCCATTCAACAGTGTATTTGAAGGAAGTAAAGTAAAACAAAAATCATGGTAATAGGCCAAGAAGTTAGAGGAAGATAGAAATTTAGACATGACTGATATGATTGTCAGTATTTATAGTTGAATGAGAAAGAATACTATTTTATCATTCTCAAATATTTGAATTACCTGGACTGCATTAAAGCTGTTTCATAATGGATACCAGCCATCTTTCTCCCTCTCTCCTTCTCTTCCTCCTTCCTTCTATTTTTTTCTTAGTAGGTCTGTGCCATGTAGCTCAAGCTAACTTCAGACTCAACCATTGTTAAGTGTTCTTGAACGGCAGGCATGTATCATGATACCTGGTCTTCTATCATTCAGTGTATTTTTATTCTATCATTCAATTTTCAAAGTGTCATAATATAAAAGACTTACTATGTATTCCATATATGTTACCTATAGACTATGTCAAACTGCTTTGTCATGTCTCTCAACTCCCTCTAACATGTCCACCTCCCATCAAACCTCATGACCTCATGTCATTAGTTCTGCTATGGTCTCCTTACCTCTGCTTTACCACCAAAATGCTTCTATATTAATTCTAAGGCCGTCATTCTACCTTTACTAATACTAGCACAAGCTGAAACACCTCACTTCCTATCTCTGCTATAACCCCTGTTGCCATCATCACCACCTCCACTCCAGCACAGTCACCGTCACCACTGTCACCAGGTTCTTTCCATCTCCATCAGTGCAACTCAGCACAACTACATCTAATTCCTTCATCCCTGCTCTTGTCATCACTACCATTTTCCCAAAACAACTGCACTATTTCCAACACCATTATCACCTCTATCTTCATCTCTACCACCACCATTATCTGCATCACAGACTCAAACAACTTCAGCGATATTCCAGTTCTACTAATAACGCCAATGAATCCTCTATCAACTCTGCCATCATCATGCCCAACTTGACTTCTACCACCAGCTCCATCATTAAGCTACCTAACTCATCATCATTACTATTGCTAAATCTGCTGCCCCATCTCTTTTATAACCTCAACCATACCTTCTTACTGCCTTTACCACCAACATCTCTATCACAATCTTACCATTATACTACATGATTGTATCAATAAGCCAGGTAAACCTTCTCTTTGTGTTTGTAATAGCACAAGAGAATAGGCATGGCTGTCCATTTGCTGGGTCCAGAAGAGACTAATGTATCTAATATGTATTAATAAAATTTGCCTGTGAAGATAGAAGAAACTGATTAAATAAGGTTTTAGAACTGTCAAAAAAAAACCCTCTGGATTGTTAGTAGTTAATGTAAGTCACATTATTTTGAACCAAAATGTGTTCGTGACAATTAAAAAACAAGCCATGATGGTACACAGCTCTAATTTCAGGCCTTGAAAGACAGAGTCAGGCAGGTCCCTGAGATTCAGGCCAACCTGGTCTACATAGCAAAATCCAGGAGAGTAAGCATTCCACAGAAAAAAACTTGATTCAGAAAACCAAAAAAGAAAGAAGAAAAGAAAATTCTAGAGACCATTTTCCAATGGAAAGAATATTTCATAGTTGTAAAGGACATTTAAATAGTTACACTATTTGAATGCATCTGTGAGTCTATATAATAAAGAATAAAAAACAGTAGTTTATTCACTTAATATTTTGTAGTCTAATATCCTTTAATATTTGAAAACTGTACATTTAAAGAACAAAAGCTCCATTAGTATTTGTCTTAAAATATTAGATCAACCTCAAAATTAAAAAAAAAACAAAACAAAACAAAAAAAATCCATCATTAGTCTTAGTTTATGGTATCAGGAAATGATTCAAATGATAAACCATCTCCATACTCTGACTTAGGTAGAACCACCATTTGAAACAGTAGAGAGATCTGAATCAAGAACTGGATTTTTAGCCCAGCTTGACAATTAATTGTTGCTTCTGGGAAGTTTATGTAACCCACATTTTCCAAACCAATAAGCTGGAGCTGAGTGTGTCAAAGGTATTCTAAGACACTGATACGCTTGGCTATACGGAACGATTACTAGTTCCTGGGATCCATGGCTTCTGGAGAGTTGTAGCCTCTGAGACAGAATTGGGATCTGTGGCATGGAAAACCCTGAGAGGAAAAATAACCTCCAAAGCTCTGTTTATCTACGGTGTGGGAGAGGACAGAGCACTTCCCTCAGAAGATGACTGTTGTAATTCATGTGCTAACTCTGGAAACTGCTTTGATTGAGAGCTGTCATGAAGGTGTTTGTGAAGAGAATACTTTTTTATTATTAACCTCTTCTCCTAGTTGACTTCCATTATGGTGTCATGTATGACACTGAACATACCGAGAAATGAAATGTGCTGATTGTGAGTATAGAAGATAGACTAATTTTTTTTTTGCCCATTGTCTAGACAATTCTCAGTTTAGTTCTTACTGTGTAAAATGTTGGGGTATGAGGAGCTTGTTCCATCTGTACCACAGGCACACCCATGCTTACAAAGTCTTAACAGTATATGAATGACAAGAAAAGTCACCTTGATTTCACTACTGAGTTCCAGATACAATTTTCAAATTTCCTTGAAAATACAGGGGCATGGGAGGTCATTAGCATGTCAACTCTTCTCCCTATAGTTGATCTCATCCAAGTCTCCTTCATTCCTTCATCCCAAGGAACAGCATCCCCATTCTACTGGTTGCTCAGCAGCACAGTCCTCACTCGTTGCCAGGTGATTTATCCTTTTACTAGCTCACCACCGCCGAGTCCTGCAGTCCATTTTCACGACACTTCAAGTATCATTTTTACTCAGAACACACTAATTGAACCTCATATAATATCCCCCAGCTTTTGATATTAGCTTTATTGATGGTCAACGTGTTTCAAATATCGCTTAATCCCAGTAACTTCTTTGGTCTCAAAGGTCAGTTGACTTCAATTACGTCAATAGTCTGTTTTACTATTTCATAGTTTGTAGTAAATGAATCACTCTAAGCCCTCAAACTAATTATGTGTTATGCTTGAAAACAACTTTTTTGCCTTTCATTTTTCTACGCATTTTTAAAAAATGACTTTACCATCCTTCCATCTAATAAAGTTTGTTTGCTATATTTAAATATTTACTCTTGCTCTGGCTAACAGTGAAAAGTAGCAGAAGTGTACTGTGAAAGTTCTACATGTAGCCATCAAGGGGACTTGTTCACATGTACTACTTCTAAAAGGGCTTCGGTCCCTTAGCAAATAACCCATTACCCTAATAGATGAGAGATTGTTGACTGTATGAAGTAAATAACAGAGTTGAGATTGTTGAGTCTTTCCTCTCCTAGATGATAACGCATTTCCCCAGGTAAGCTAGCAACTGATCACAACTGAGAAGACCAGCAAACACTCCAATCACGTGTTTCAGGGTAGGTGGGGGCACATCCTCATAGAAGCATGAGGAAGGGGGATGGGATAGGAGGTTCCTGGGTGGTGAGGGGAAGAGGGGCTAGGGGATAAAATCTGAAATGTAAATATAATATTCAATATAAAAAAAAAGAAAAAGATCACTAGCCCTTAGAATTAGAGGACAAATAATAAGTTGTTATAAGCCACTGCTCTATTTGTTCACTTTGTTAAACTATAAAAACCCGATGAATACGTTGGTCACCTTTAGCCATAAGCTTGTGATTTTCCTGCATGAAGAAGGTAAGACTAAATCAGTCAATACTACAAGAATACCACAAGTTCTCTTTGAAGATTTATGTCCCATTTCTTTCTTTGGTCTTCCTGTGTACCCATTACCACTGCTAGAACAATATAAACCCTCACTCATTGTATTCCATCAGCTTCTCTGTTTTTGTGCATTTCCATTGTTTTTGCTTTAGGTTCCTGCCTTGAATTTTTGCCTTGGCTTGCCTCTGTGATGGATTATGGTCCAAAAGTGTAAACTAAAAGAAACTTTTTTCTCTAAGTACATTTTGGTACCTCAACAAAAAGAAAAAAGAATTAAATAATTCATAACTATCAAATGAAAATCAAAACATTAAAATCCATCTATATCTTATCAAATATATTCACAAAACACAATGAAAACTCTGTTTCAGAGCGTGTGTGTGTGTGTGTGTGTGTGTGTGTGTGTGTGTGTGTGTTTTAGTTTTTGTTATTTTTTGTCTGTTCCCTGTTTAGATTTGGTGCACCAGTTGTTAAATGGGTCTGGACTTTAAAGGGAGCCAAAGTTCTCCGAACCTTAAAATAAAAGCCTAGAAACATGATTTCTTTGGATGTTTGCACAGTGGACATAGCAAGCAAGCATCAAGGGATAGAGTAAACAAAATAGAGCAATGAACAAAGGGAGTCTGGTCTAGGAAAGACACGAATGTGGGGAGAAATTGAGAAGAAAGGTAAGAGCTGAGCTGCGATCAGTGTCCAAAGTATCAGGAGGGCCCATGAGTGAAAAGTCATGCAGGCAATTCCAGACATGAATAATAATGAATGACCCCAGCAGCACCGGAAGATTTGGGTTGTGACATAAATTACTAAGGTAAAAAGTAACAAGCTATTTTTGGAGATATTTAGAGGGTAATGAGAGAAGCAATTGAGAGCATTGGCTGGGCAACGTTGAAGAAATAAATGTAAGCTGGTGTGGTGATGCAGGTCTGTACAACCTGTGATCTGAAGGCCTGAGCAAGGGGAATCAAAAGTCTAAGGTCAGTGAGGGCAAATAATGACACCTTATCAAAAGAGAAAGCCAGGAAGATGAAGAGAAATGATGGCCAAGCAGTGTGGCTCACACCTGTAATGTCAGCATTCAGGAGACTGAAGTCAGAGATTACCACAGTTTTGTGGCTAGCCTTGATTACATAGAGGGTTTCAAGACAACATGAGTGACACGATAAGACACTATCTTAATACAGAAAAGGAGGAAAAGAGGAAACAGAAGGGCAGCAGGGTACTGAGCACACCAACTGAATCTGAGCTGATTTTGCTTTCTTGAATATGATCTCCCATGTCTTCTTCAGCCACATCAACATTTGAATCAGTTTTATCTGGCAGCTCATTTTTGTTTATCTCAGGCAAATAAAAATTTACATATTCAGTCATTCTTGTAACTCACTGAGGATCTGGAGCTGTTTGATACAGGACACTACTGCAAAATCTGATAAATACATTATTACCGTTAAGGTGGTAACAGTTATTTAATTCCACATATACAAAGAAAATAGTTTATTCTGAAAGTTAGACACTAGGTAAGTAAGAAAGACGTATTAATTATGTCATATGTCCATGGCCTACACAGTCATTTCCATCTTTATTTTTTCTTGACTCTTTTTACTTAATTTTTAATTTTGTGCATTGATGTTAGTAAACAATAGTATAGATCGGGGATAATTCTGAAAACCGTGTGCCACATACCGTTCCAAAAATATAATGAAGACCACAGATTGCTTTGTATTTTTCAAAGAAAAACATTTCATAAATAATTTTTACAAAACCAGATCTGTCTGAGAAAAAAAAATGAAAGGAAAATAATAGAAATTGTTTTGGTTAAAGTTCTCCCTTCTAGACATGACAGCTTTGCTCTTCTCTGCTTCCTCCGTATCCCTTAGGTGATGTGGAGAGGAGAGACCATCTCCTCTGTTCTAAACAGCTCCATAAAAACACGTTCATTAGCCCAGCTCATTGCCTGGAGTATGACTCAAGATATATAAAACCTTATATCTAAAATTAGGAGCCTAAACATAATTTTACAAATTAATTTTAATATATCTCTGAAAAGTATATCAGTATAACAGAACAGAAATTAATCAGTGGCTATTGGTTCTCAAATATAAGTATAAGAAAAAAATGTTACTTAATAGAAAAACTCTACTTAACATAAACTTACAGAAGTGTCAATTACAGGTTGGCAATTTTCTTTTCAAAACTATTTTTACAAAGGATCAGTTGTAGTTTGAAAGACAGTTATTATTGTCTTTGACCATTATAATGTCAAGATATTCTCCTGAAGAATTCCTTGTATCCTTCTCATTCTCTCCTACAGAATATAACTAATAAACCACATAGCTGGATTAGAAATTAAGAGAGTGACCATCTGTATAAATGTCCCCTGAGCTCCTTCCAGACTGACCCAATCCAACAGCCTCCACTTCTTCTGACCCTGTAAATTTTACATGTAGTAATTCTTGCTTAAGAGGCAGGAGTTTCATTAGAGACAATATGAGAAAAGTTCCAAAAGCTGAAAAATATAAAAGTGTACTTTGCCTTGGCCTACCACAATTACTTCATTGCTTTGACATATGACATCATAGTTCTCAGACTCGGGGGTGTTTCTAATGAGCTGGAGTTGGAAGGGTCCCAGTGGAATGCAGCAGCAGAGCAAAGGCCCACTGTTCTTTCACATTCCAACATATCAGAAGGAAAAACAAAGAGCTCTTCAGCACCCAGAGGTCAACCTACTCAGTGGTGTATCCAAAGGTGGCAGAAATAAAGAGGACAGTCTTAGGGCACAGTAACAGCCAGCGTCTATATCTCTCTACCATATTAGGACTTTTGATTCATCAATAATGGTGTTGAAGATGATTCTTTAAAAATATTCTACTTCCTATGTTATTGCCTGGGAACCTTGCCAAGAGAAAAATTACTACAAAATCCCATGTATGTGTAAATATATTTTCAATAGCCCTCATAGTCTTTTACTGAAAACTCCATGTGCAGGCATTACATCTCATCTTTCAGTTACCCTCTTCCCTAACTCCTCCTGTGCCCTTATTGTCTCCCAAATTTATGACCTCCTTTTTATTATTGTTAAATGTGCATATTATGAAACAATGTGTAGTGTTGCTATGTGTGTGTGCATCATGTTTATATGACTTACTTATTGCAGTTAGTGTTGGTTATTTATACATGTGTTTGAAGTTGGCCACTTGTGATTGCACCACCAGTGTGTAAGCTCTTCCCAGAAGAAAACTGATTCCCCCCTCTCTCAGCAGCCATTGATCACCTGTAGTTCTTCATCTAAGGATGAGACACTGGAATTTCTCCTAGTTATATCAACTGATGGTGGCATTATGAAGGTCTTGTTTAGCAACAATAGCCTTGAGATTTCATTGGTGCAGCCCGCCTGTCATTCTATTGGATACCATGTAGCAGCAGGCTCTTACAGGTTTTTCACCCCTTCTGTAATATTCTCTGAGCCTTAGCTGTTAGGACTGCTTTGCAGATATATTATTGGAGTTAAGCATCCCGCAGGCAGTGATGCTCTGCATTTTAAGCAGCTGTAGATCGCTGTCATAATTCCATGTGTTTCAAAAACAGGCTTCTTTAGTGAGTGGTAAGAATTGTCCTTATCTATGGCTATAAAAGTTAATGTTTAAAACACAATTGGAAATAGTGTTAATAGGAAAACTGAAACAGTAGGCTCTCCAACAGTAGGCTCTGATCACCTCAGCTATCAGCAATTGATTAATATTCTAGTACCAGGCATGAATTCTTTCCTAGCTAGTGGGTTTTAAATCAAACTAGGCAACTGTTGATTACATGAAGATAAAAATGCTGCTGTTAAATCATTGGGTTTGTTTTGCTATGCTGGTCCCTACTGTTGTCTGTAGGCTTTAAAACAGGGCAAGACTACTACAAATTGCTACTCTCCTTTGGCAGTGTGCATAGAACCTTCCCAGTATTATGAGATCTAATCCTCAGGGGAAAAGCTTTCAGGTAAGTTTGAGCTTTATAACTCCAAGTTTTGTGTCCAAAGTTTATGCTGTCTTCAGCCATGGGGCTGAAGAACCTTCAACTATTGGAAGGCAACCAAAGGTAATGGTAACATCCCGTATTGTCTTGAGCATTTCATGTACTCCCCCAATCAACAACTCAAGGCGAGAGAGGTTTCCCATGCCAGGTGTTGGGTTTTTGTTAGATATTACATAGCTCTTGTGAGAACACTATATGGTGCAACATTATGTATACACACACAGTCACACATACGTATGCATATACACACATATGTTATATATGTATTTTACGGGTGTAAATATTTAAAATTTTAAAAATATGGAGAATAAATGGGGGAAAAGATAAAAAATGTATATAAGACATGTAAGTTAAACCATTTTCTACTACTTGGCAAAAGCTAGGGGCTACATAAATCATTTACTAACCACTCATCACTACACATGTAGGTAAGCATTTTTCCAGGTTACCATCAATCAGCTCAATGACTAACCCCGATATCAACATATGAGGGGTTACCAGGACTTAAAGGAGCCTCTTCCATAAACTAAAAGTCATTTCTAGTCCTGCTGTGACACTCAATGTCTAAAGCCAGCTGGCTTATGGTGCATAAGCAAATATCTGATCTTAAATATCTCCAGAACCTCCACGCCCCCAAAAAGGACTAATCTTTTAGTATTAAATTTCTATAAATACATTTTATGGCAGACTTACCTTATCTGAGTAGGTTAGAGCAAAGAGACCTAAATTTACTCCCAGACTAACCAAGATGTTCTATACATATGTCCCTGCAGAAGTCAACAATGAAGTGCTTTTAATGAGGGATCTTAACATGACTATATAAATAATGGCAATAACAGAAGAAGTAGAAAAACATAACAGAATATTTGTGTAAAACAAAGGCTTTAGTAGACTCAGTCAATGTTCTTTTAAATCTTATATTTAGCAAGAGTCTAGTATCTATAGCATAAGAAACTTAGAGATTTTTGATACTATTCAGTAATTATGAAATGTGCATATTCTAGAATGACAAAAGACAAATATCAAGAGTATCAAGAGTAAGAAACTTGATATCAAGAGTAAGTAGTTGTATCAAGAGTAAGAAGTTGCAAATTCTTATAAATGCAACAATAAGACAATACAATTTGGTGGTGGGGTGGGAAGCAGAAACCCTGGATGGGCATTTGTCCAAAGAAGATATACAAGTCTCATAAGTAATGAACCAAGGCTCAGAAGCAGTAGTCACAGGTAATTGCAAGTCAGAACCACAATATGATGTTACTTACATTTAGTCAGACAGCCATAGTAAACAAACAAACAAACAAACAAACAGAGGGTAAAAAACATCTTCTAGGATGTAGGGAAATTGGAATCTTTATTCATTGTTGTTAAGAATGTACAATGTTACACCTACTTTGGAAACCAGACTGTTCTTCAAAAAATTAAAACATGGTTTTATAATAAGACCCAGAAATTCTACTTCTAGCAGAGAATTTCTAAGTAGAGAACTGAAAACATATACTCACACAAAAACTTTGACATGAAGGATCAACAAACCAGTATCATTCATTCATCACAGCCCCAAAGTGCAAAAAACTCAGTTTTTTGTCAGTCAATGAATGAACAAATGAAAGGAGGTCTATCTGATAAACAAGATAAACTCAATGGCTTATACTGCAACATGAACTGACATTGGGCAATTCTATATAAACAGAAAGTAATTGATTGGTTGCTAGGGCTTGGGGCAATGAGGAACAGATATAGACACATAATTTTGCATAATTTTCTTTTCTAGTAATAAAAATGCTCTTGAATTAGATGATAGCTATTGTTGCAAAACTTTTATAATAGACATCGCTTTAAGCCACCATTCAAAAGCACTTAGTGTATGTTTTTAATGGATGTTAATTATGTTTGAATAGTAACAACAATATTAAAGATTTGTGGGAAATAGATTGAGAAGCTTCACAACATCTGATAAAAGTTCCAGAAGGACAGTGTAGGAAAAGAATCATCCATCTTTCCACAGGTTGTTAGTGAGCATGCTTATTATTGGAGAATTTTATAAAAACTCATAGAGGGAGGACATGAGTTGTGGAATAGGATTAATAATTAGACCCAACTATGGGCATAGCTGATGCAACTGAAAATCTGTACAACAATCTGATGGCTGCAAGGTGGACTAAAGTTACTGGAAGAGTATAAAAATTCCATTAAAAACTAGTAATGGCTTTTCAACTATCCCAAGAGCTGTCTAAAAAAAAAAATACAACAAAGCATTACTACTAAATTGTTTAGGAAAAAATTCTGTTCAAGTAAAATTACATAACTAGCTAAGCCATGACTAAAGAATGAGTGTGTGTGGAACATTTCTGTTAAAATCAGATGGCTGTGGCACCATAGATGCACTATTCTAGTCTTTGTGTGTGCGTGTGCGTGTGTATACCAATATCAAAATGACATCTATACATAGACCAATGTAACTTGATCCCTTCCCTGTGTTCTGGACAAAAATCATTCAAAATGGTTCAAAGTCCTTAATGTCAGACTGGAACCTCTGTGAGTCTTAGAGGAAAATATTTCCACACACATCTAGGCAAAGGCTTTCTGCCAAGGACCTCAGTAGCTTGGGAAAGAGAACAAATACATGGCCAATGACATTACGTGCAATCCAAATACTTCTGTAGTGGGAAATTCCCACAATTTGGGAGGAGCTAAGGTGGGAGGAGTAAAGAGAGAAAGAGGAGAAGGAGGAGAGGAGCTAGGGAGGCAGAGTTGTAGGCAGCATGGATGACCACACATGTACTGAGAGCAGTCCATGGGTAACAACTTATATCTAGGTTAGTTACTTGGAAAACACCTCCAGTTGTGTGGACATATGGTTAATTGAGCATTACCAAACATATAAAGCTTTTGATTAATCTTCAAACATTAGAGTCTCATTCATACTGGGTACCATGTGGATGTTGAGATGGTCTGGGCTCAGTCCAGCCTTGTGGAGACATGGGAACATCATATAGTGTCGGGAACATGGTGACTAATTTAAAAAAGCCAGATTGAATGCCACCGTTTTAGATATCTCCCTCAACACACTTCCACACAGAAAATGAAATGATCAAATCAAGGAGAGCCTAGAGAATGGAAGAAAATTTTGTTAGCCATAAATCAAGTCAAGAATGAAATTATAGACTCTATAAAGAACTCAAAAAAACGAAAAACTGAGTCAATAAGACATTAAGTAAGTGCACTAATGAAATGAACAAATAGTTCTCAAAAGTACAAGTGATTAATAAAGATACGAACAAATGTTCAGCATTCTTAATCATCAGGGAAGCACAACTTAAAACTACACTTACTCCATGTCATCCCAGTCAGAACGGCTATCATGATGAAAGCAAATAAAAGCAGATGCTGGGTGAAGGCATATGAGAAAAGGGAACCCTTATACAATGCTGGTAAGAATGCAAAATAGTCCAGTCACACTGGAAACCAGTATGCAGGTTCTTCAAACAGCTAAAAGTAGAACCTATTCCCTACCTATACTACTTCTGGATCTATGCCAATGCATATCAACACACCACGTGGCACGTTCACATATATTGTGGTGATATTCGCAATTATCAAATATAGAAGCATCCTAGGTATCTGTCAACAGATGAATAAATATGGAAATGGTGTGTGTGTGTGTGTGTGTGTGTGTGTGTGTGTGTATGTGTGTATGTGTGTGTGTGTTCTATTAAATCATATGGAAGAAGGAAATGATATCATTTAAATGACCATGGGTGCACCTGAAAGTTATTAGTTTAAATGAAATACAATGAATGCAGAAAGACAAGTATTGCACATTTTTTCATTTGTGGATGCTTATAGAGACACACAAAATTATAAACACAAATATAATATTAAACCAGAATAAAAACAAGCATATTAAAGGGAAACAGTGGGGGCAGAGGTAATATAGGGTCACTGGAGGTAAATATGGTCAATGGATATGCTACAATTTTTAAAAAATATCTTCATATAATCCATCATGACTTGAAATTAGTATTGGCAGTATAAATTTACATTTTAAATATTAAACAAGTTTGTTTTGAAACTTCTAAACTATAGAATGAAGTCTCCAAAATAGTGTTTGAATATTTTACAAACAATTAATAAATGTATATGAGATGTAGCAATGAAGGTGCATGGAGACAAAGATATCTGTTGGGATAATGTGTCAGAGAAGCTGTATCCATGAAATGTAAACAATATTGGTCGTCTAAACAAGCCCTGAACAATGACAACACCAACTGGCATACTAACATGGATGGAGAAAACTTCATAAGGCCCCGCCCTGAGATGAAGACTTATAGGCACCTAATGACTACAGTGACAGGGAAAATCAGTCTTCCCTGGAGATGAGACTTCTAATTGCTTTTCTGAGACCACGTAACTAGTCCTAAAACTGTACACATACAAACAACACTAAATGGACTAATCAGGTTATATTTACATGTAAACTAATACAAAAATGCCATTTGTTTACGTATGTGTTTTGTGTATGTGTTGGCATGTGTATGAGTGTATATGTGTGTGTGTGTGTGTGTGTGTGTGTGTGTGTGTGTGTATGTGTGTGTGAAGGAGGGAAAATAACAAAAGAAAAAAGTCATAATTTGAGAAGGAATAGTAGGATGTAAAAGAGAGTTGGAGGGGGGACAAAGGAAATGATGTAAATAGCGTGCATATAATACAAAATGTTAAACAAATATAAATGTAAATGAAATGCATAAATAGGCCACACTGTGATAAATTAGATTACAATATACAAAATTTTCAAGAAAAAAAAAAGAGAGAAATAAGAAAGACCAAGGGTACATGTGCACAAGTACATCCCAGGGCTATGTTATTCTCTTTATCATTATTTATTCTTCTTCACAAATGGCTTTACCTCTATTGACCACTTCACTTACTTGATGTTTATAATTTGATATCCTGCGCTATTTTAAAGATTCCTAGATTTGGGTACTCAGTAGATTGCAGATACAAAAGATACTGAAGTGTTGACTTTTTGGTTTTTTTGTTTTTAAATTTATGACAACCAAATAAAAATATTAAAAAATGGCTTAAAGTTCACCATTATAATAAATTAAGAATATTGAGCAGGGAGAAGTCTCAAAACACTTTCTGTTTTGTTTCTGCTTTAATGTTTTACTTTTATCAGATCTCAATGTGAAGACAAGCCTTTTTGAAGTCTACCCATTGCTTATAACAAATATAGAATGGCTTTAAACAATTCTCCTTTATCTGATGAAATGAAAATTGTCTGAGATGGGTCCCAGGTGGGGCCCAACTTCTAGTAATTAAGAAGAAAAAAACATGAATAGTCTCCTGGACTTGTTTATTTAATGAACAATTAAGCAGAATTGTTGGTGAAGGATGTGTTATCTTCACAGAAACAGAAAGGGAAGGCATTATTAAAGTCCTGTGTGTAACTGATGTGGAGTGTAGCACACAAAAACACAAGACTGGGCCATCAAATAAGCAAGGTGAAAAAATTGTTATTCAACTACTATTGTTGCCAGTTTTGGTTTCATTTTTGAAGAATATTCAAGAGTCACAGGAAAGAAGAAAGATCTGGTGTGAGGCGAACATAGTGCAAATTTCTATTCAGGAAATGATGAAATTGTTCTTGAAGTATCTGTCTTCTTAAAATAGGAGCTTAAACTGAGAAGAGTATGATGTGAGCATCTTCTCAAGAATAAGGGTTCTCCAAGAATGAATTAAACTCCTCTTTGAGGCCAGACATTATGAAAGATTTACTTGGTCTTGATTAGGGATTTAGAAGACTACATGCAATAAATTACACACCAATGAAATATTTTTAAATACACTTTGTATTTAATTTTCTTTCATACAGTATATTTTGATCTCTCCTACCCCATCTTGGATCTTCTTTACCTCCCTACCCACACAACTTGACAAATGAACTTAGGAAGGAAAGAACAGAAAAATTTCCTAGCAGGGAAGAAATGTAGAAAGTTAGCACTGAGGAAGTTGCCAATGGCAGATACCCCATGATGCTAGATAGGTGGCCAGGACTGGAGCAGGAAATCTCTTTTAATGTGGACCATGCTGCATTTGGTACCTATGAGGGGGAAACTACCAAATTATAAAAAGCCTGTAAACATTCCAACATTTTACACTTTGAATAGTTGCTCCATCATGATGTATGTTACAGAATGGGGAAATGAAGACAGAAAGATCATTTTCAATCCATTTTTAGACTATTACTAAGAAATGGTGTGGAAATTATACAAGAAATAGCAAAAAAAGCAAGAGGGTCAAGCAGTATTTGAAGATAAACTAGTGAAAACCAGTAGCGTGATTTGACAGGATGAGACAGGATTGACTTGATTAGAAAAAAAAATGGATTTGGGAGTATTTTCTTAGATTTTGGTTTACATAGCCAGATAATAGTGAGGCCATGTGCTGAAAGAGGGATTATAGAAAGAAAAGAAGGTCTAGAGGTTGGAGAAGACAGAGAGATTAAAGGAACACCAAGCAAACATTAGCATATAGAAGGCTAAATCTCAGAAGAGGGAGCAGTTGCAATATTATGATAGTAGTCAAACTAGGAGAATGAGTTTCATTGTAGAAGGTTACATGAAAACACTTAGTGCTAAAAGTTGGACTGCTAACAATGAGGCTATTAAATGTCTGTGAGAAGAAACACGTGCAGTGACTGCCATAGAGTCCTATAAATTAATAAAGGCATAATGATATCAGTAATATCAAATGCTATAGATTGATTGATAAAAGGAGCTCTGCATGAGCTGGGGGTAATCTTTATCATGGCAGACTTGATAACATTAGAGGAACAGGGCCAGGTCAGACCATGGATGAAAGGTAGCAAGGAGCATCCGTAAGGTGATAAGTGAGGATATTCAGCAGGATTGTTGGTAGGAAAGAAAGAGAAGAGTGAAAAATGTGACCAAATGAATACAGATTATTTGTCCAAGGAAGAGAATACATGTGTATGGCCTTCTGCTGTGAGTCAGGAAAATGCATCGCATCTATTTCCACAATTTCGTGAATCATCTGTTGGAAGAAGTAGGTTTCAGAGAGGATTAGAAGACTATTGAAGTGCTGGAATTTTCTAATGCAAAGTTAGCAAAGAATCTCACTGTTTTGAATGGGGTTGATGGCTTTGTTGGAAGTTGGAAGGAAATTAGAAATTTGACCTTTCTCTTTTCCACTGCCCTGGCTCATTTTAGCTGATTCAATTCTGTCTTTCCACTTAGAAGTTTCTCAAATACATAAGCAAAAACAGTGATGCTATGATCACTAACAAAATGACAAACAAGACATTATGCATTTTCAATAGCAGCAGACACAGATGTGGAAGAGTATGAGTTTTAGATGATCCAGCCACAGTGATGAATCTATTCAAACTACTTCATAATGCCTTGGCTTTGCTTTTGGGAGACAAATAGTATTTATCTAAAAACAAACAAAAAAATCACACCTATATGAACCAATATAGAAGATATTTAGATAGCCTCAGCATATCTTTTTGTATAGAAGATAATGAATGAATTAATTCCCTTTCATAAAGAAGCAAAAATAATGATCAGTATGTCAAAATTGTGTGGGGGAAAAAGAATCATATAAGATAAAAATTAATATACAAACAAGCAAAATCATGAGAAAGGGTCTTGCAAATTAGATTCTCATTGCAAGGAGAAATCCGTAAGAACACAAGACATATATGGAGATGGATGATTCTAAAGAAAGATGCTCACAAACCAAAAGTGTGGAAGAGGGCAAGGGAAATACTCAACTGCCATTAATCACAGTCCTTGATGTCAATTCCTCAGAGGTTGAGAAAAAAGAAACAGGCAGGAAAAGCATGCGTAGTCCTACATATCATTAAAAAAGCAGCTGCTACTCAAATTTAAAAAGTTGAGGCTCTAAAAAAAAAAAAACTGGAGCCAAACAAGATCCCAGAAATAGCATGCTTGTAGAAAACCACTCACTGCTTCTGGGAACATAGATTTGGGGTTGAATTGAGGATAACATTGCACAATACAGACTTAAAGCGAAAGGAAGGAGAATCTGATTGGGTTTATCTAGAAGGTTCCTGTCTTTGCTGCATTCATTCAACATGGAATTCCTGAATACCTACTATATTTTAAACACTGTATGCTCATTCATATTCAGTTTAGAAAAATATGTTGTTGGGCTTAAGAACACAGAAAACTTTACAAGCATTTTGAATAAAAAAAATCTCAATCTGCCGTGAAATCATATTGAACTGGAGATCCTGGTGAAACAGGAAGCTCAGTTCATCTCTGTCACCTATTAGCTGAACCCTTTATGTCAAGCCTCTGTGTGTGCCTCTAGATCTTTGGGGCACAGCTTCTTTTCTGTATGATAAATTCAGCCAAGTGTCTACTAGCATCTGTGGCATCTATTACAGTATTAATCAGACTATTAAGTATTAATCAGACTTTTCATTAGCAACATTATTAATGAGGTGTTAATTTTTATAAAGTGAGATTTATTATGAGAAAAGTAAACAAAGTAAGAGAAATTTGGATCATTGAGTAAACTATATTTTGATGAGACATTAAATAATGAGTAAAGAATATAATTGCTATTTAAAGATAAAGGGTAATTCTATGTGGTCAAAATTTTGACCAACTCTACACAGTACTTAGAATCCTCTGTTCTTTGAATTATCTCCAACTGAATGTAACACCTCTATTCCTCTGAAACTGTGGTGTTAGAGTCAAGAAGTGTCTATCAAACACTGGGCTAACTATCAGTGAAATACAATGATGAGTTGATAAACCTGGGAAATACAGAGTGAATCCAAGAGATAACACTAAACTCTTTGAGTGTGGCTGATTTATAGACAGCAACCCAACTTGCTCTTGAAAAAAAAAAAACAAAAAAACTAAAACCTTGTTTACTAAGGATGGTTTCAAGAGATCTTAGCCATCAAGGCATTGAACTGCAGTTCTGACAAGCCTGTGAGATCAACTGAGGTGTTCAGAAGAACAAAGGACAAGAAAAGAGGATTGTAAGCCAGGTAGACCTAGAATGTAGTTCTGGTTCTGTCATTTACTTGTTTAAAGACATGGGCAAGATGCTGAACTTATCAAAGCACAGCTTTCTTACCCTTTAGATGTAATAAAGATGTAATAATGAAAACTGCTGTGTCAGAAAAAGCCTCATCTTGGCAATAGGAACCAATTTTTAAATATACATAGGATTTTTATGCAGAATTCTGGTACACAAAGCTGAGAGTCAACTAAGAACACTAAGGATCTATTCAAATATTGGCAGTTGTTGGATATGCGGTCTACCTGTGAAGCAGGAAGGAGGAAGGAACTGATCCTAATAAAGCTAGAAACCTGTGAGCTTCAGAAAGAATAAGATGTTTGCCAATATTAAGCTTTTTTCTTCCTCAGCACCATCCCAGACAACATCCAAGAATTTTCATATTTGAAATATTGCCTGCATAGCATTTTTCATTTTAATTAATTAGTCTGTTAATGAATTAATTAATATATGATCAATAAATTAATTCTATTACAATAGCTTATAACTTCATAAAATAATGATTATAATGCAGATTAACTATATAAATGATAGTATAAAACTATTTGTCCCAATTTTGAGGATTCGGTCATTTGAGTATTTGATTTTTGTAAGCATGAATGCACAAATAACTGCCTTTATTCTGTCTGTTTGTCTATTTGCTCATAATTAGCGATTATGTGAAGCCTCTGAAAGTGGGGAATCTAGTTCTTATATAAGTGAGGAGTAGGGTCCAAGCATTTCAGACATCGGTACTTGGTGCTTCACACAGGGATTTAAGTGTAAGGTGGTATGAGAGAGAAACCCAAAATGGAAATGAGACAAAGATTTAGGCTAACTCTCAAAAACAACTGGGACACTGACTTTCTAGAAAGGGGAAATAGAAGCCATGACTGCTCAGTGCATTTTGAAGGTACTAAGCCCCTAAGAACACGAGTGTTTCTGGCTGTGGAGTAAAGCTTAGCTTGCAGGTGGGATGCAGATGTCTTTGACCAAGGATAAAGACATGTAGCCTGAGAAAGAAGTAGACTCTAATGTTCATGTTAGTGGGAAATAACAGTGAATAAATATGGTGCTATGGTGCGAGCTGTTTCATAATGTAGATTGGGAAAGGTGAACAAACCTGATAAAAGCTGATTAAGACATGGGTTCCTCACACCACTGCTATTTTCTCCAGATTGGATGAACTCACTAACCTTGAACTGACCATGTTAGATACAAACACATGAATATTCTGTGGCAAGCTCATCTCTTGGGTCTCTTCTTGGCATGTGTATTCATCAGAAAAGAGGTGAGATCTGTGACCCCACTGACAAGCTTTACCAAGCGTTTCTTTGCTTGATGACAAGATACTATTGATCTGGTAGTATGTGTAAATTACATATAACTGTTATGTTCTTGATGTTACTTCCTAGCATCTTGAATAAACAGGAAGGAGTACTGCTGAATCACTATCACCTTAAATGCAGCAATGTACCATTTAGCATTTAACTTCTCTCTCATTTAGAGAGAGAGAGAGAAAGAGAGAGAGAGAGAGAGAGAGAGAGAGAGAGAGAGAGAGAGAGAGAGAGGATACTTTTTGAAGAGAATAAAAGTTTTTTTTTTTTTTTTTAAAGCCCAATGATTTGAGCTCCAATGTGAGACAAGGACCTGTAAGAAAAATGACTTTCAGACTATGTTTGCTGTGGAGGAATACAAGGGTGGAATTACATGGAATGAACTGCACCCTTTCCGTGGAGACTTGGAAGCTAATTTATCTTGCTTCAGTAAGGCAGGAAGTGCACTACAGTATCCAGTGCTAGGGGAAATGGTGTTGTAGTGATTGCAGGGCATCTTTCACAGCCCATGGTAATGGGCCAATCTCAACATCAAAGGCAGTGCTGGTAGCCTTTCGGCAAGTGGAAGGTCATCCTGCTTTCCTTTTCACTTTTACTACAGCAGTGAACTTTACCATCTTTCCCAGCTTCACTTTCCCACTTTCATTGACCATTAACACAAAACAGGCCTGGCTTTAAGTTTACCACAGAAAGTAATAATTCATGTTGGAAACCTTAAATGGAGGGGACAGAACTACTTTTGTATCTGTTACATTTTAATGACCTTAAATATATCCAGATGAGCAGAATTCAGATCTTCACTGCTACAGGTAAGGGTGGCTGGACTTAATAGTCACGCGGTTCTGTCAGCCACCTCATAAAGGAGAAATACAGCCATCTCTAAGGCAGTCAGTCGCCCAACTCACTGATTTTCTGTTCATAAGGCTATCAGTGCCATCTCAGTTTTAGACTTGTCTTTACATTAGGAGTTCTTTGTATTCCCTGACATAATACTTTTTTTCAAATATTAGGATCTCTAAAACATGATCCAGAAAAGCTATTTATTTAAGACAACTACAAACTGTGAATAGTTTTTCTTTTCCAGCATTCAATCAAAATAATCTCATTTAAGGAAAAATTCATACCAAGTGGTAATACACATTTCTCTCGATGCAGACCTTAGCTATAACTTGCTACCACTGATTCCAATAAGGAAAGCAGGTGCAGAAAGTCTATGTTAATTAAATCAGGACAGTTAGCTGACACTTGTGGAGAAGGCACACTGAGTTTTTGTTTGATATTTATTTTCTGGTTTTACCATGATGCACTTGTCTAGCACAGATTTCCACAAATATTTACATTGAATGAAAACAAAGCTCTGTCCGTAGGGTCCAGTTGCAGAGAGCAGCATGATTGTTGCATGTTTTACAACTGTTGATCCTGGGATTTGAATCATTGGCTTCTATGGTCCTTTACAACATTTTACTAAGTTCCTGAAATCAGCAACAGCCAAAATATTAGAAGAAGTTTCTCTCAGATTCTAGGGAAAAAATTCCAGGCATTCCTCACTTCCTCTGTCCCTGGCTGTCATGAAGTTAGGGTTCCGTTTTAAATGACAGAAGGGACTGTTTTATTTAACCTATTTTTGTTTTTGAGTTTATAAGCAATTTGATGTTGGGATCTATCTGACTAGGATTTTGTATTTTTATGAGGTCTAGTGAAACTGGTTTAGGGAACCCTCTAGAATCATGTTCTAGGACCATCGAGATAAAAGAAATGAGGAGGACCCATATTCACTGGTGGTCCAGGATTTTAGGAGAACAAAACAATGGGCACTTGGAGGTTACTCTAAACACTGTCCAATACTACTTTCCAGAGCTGCAAAGCAAGTGGCTATGCAAATACAATACAATGCATTAGTCAGCTCTTGAGTCACTGCTACCCAACAAACATTCCCCAAATCTCACTGTACACAACTATCAACAATTAGTTCGTGCTCATAAACACTCAGGTAAACTTGCTTCAATCAAAGTTATCTGGGCTTTCTGGACCCCCAGCTTTGGAAGATGCTCAAGTTTGTTCCACAGTCTTCTCTCTAGGCTGCCAGACTGACAATCAAGAGAGTTAATAAGTTCCTGAAATAAGGTCTTTCCATGATAGATAGACCTTATTTCCATGATAGATAGAGGATCCTGAAGAGAATCAGTACAAGCATGTTAGGCCATGAAGGCCTCAGTATCAAATTGATGTGATATCACTTCTGCCTTTTGTCTATTGGCTAATGTAAGAACCTTGATCAAACAAACAGAGTATGAGGGAAATATGCTCCATGTTGGGAATCCAGGAGAAAGGGAGAGGAAAGAAGAAAACACGACATTATGTGGTCCAGTGTTCCCAGGTTGGAGATTGTTTACTACATTGGGGTGATTAATTTATCATATTTGCAGATGGATTGCAGAAGATCGTAGGAACCCTCAGAAACTGCTAACAAAATCTGAGCATTTTTTTTTCTATTCTTAGTATCCGCCATCCTACTTTCTCAGAAGAGGTTCAGAACCTTGATTTAGTAACAAACAGCTTTAAGCTAAATTCCTGAGGTAGGCTGAAAAATCCCCACCCTGATCTGCCACCAAGATATAAGGGCTTAATCCTTGGAACCTGTAATGTTGGTGTATTTGAAATAAAAGTCTTTTGATGTAATATAATTAAATGTTTTTAAATAAGGAGATGATCCCAGATTACCCGGGTAAGACATTGTTTTTTACATGACAATCCTCTGAGCCAAAGTGCCATCATCTTCAGGAGTTCTGCAGGGCCTGTTCTCAAAGGATCATCACAGCTGGGCCTGTTGACTACTTTTCCTCTCATAAGGAGAGGGCAGAGAAGATCATGGGACTCACACCAGAGTATTTAGATCCTCTTCCCAACCAACTGTATGCAATTCTCCCTAATTGCCTTTTGGCTTGGGTTTGGGGTAGAGGACATAAGTCAAAATCAGGGCTGTTTTCCACTAACATGAACTTTAGGCTCTGGTTCATTCTCAGGCTGTATATCTTTGTTCTTGTTGTATAATCTTCTGCATATCACCTGCAGATTAAACTCTCTTCTGCAGCCAAAAGCAAACCCTCGTTCATAGACACTCAATACCATGAAAAAAGCACTGAGAAATCATGGCCTCTATGCAGCTATTGAGAAGCCACCATCCCTGCAAGATTCAGCTCTTCCAATGTGATGACTTTAAAATCACCTATGATCCTACCCATAATCCCTCATCCACTGCTCTGTAAATAAACTCATTGGTTCCTTCAGGTATACTTTGTTAGAAGGAGTAGATGTTTATGTCTCTCTCAGAGAAAGAATTTTAGCAACAGACACAAAAAGCACAGGGTTGACTCTGTGAGAGAGTCAAAAATAAAGACTGGACATGTAGAAATAGGAGAGAGCTGGCCATAGCCAGGAAATATCAGCTACAATAAGATTGAGCACCCTCAGTGGCCTGTTATTAATGGACAAGATAAGAAAATAATTCCTATCTATCAAGGGAGCAAAGATAAAAAAACTTGTTTACAAACTTACACCAAGCCTGATTGTCATTCAACTTTAAGAAAAAGAAAGCACTATCATAAATAGAAAATATTAACTGAATAACATCTAAATTATATTCTTACAGTTTTACATATATTTACATTGTAGGAAAAGTTATTTTCATTTGTATAATCATCCACTGGGTGGAAGAAGACAATAATAGCTTTTCTAGCAGTGCCTTGTCAGGCATCACGTCCTTAAGGCACTGTTTTAGTTTGGGTTTCCATTGCTATGAAGAGACACATGACCAAGGCAGCTCTTATAAAGGACAGCATTTAATTGGGGCTGGCTTATACATTCAGAGGTTCAGATATCATCATGGAGGCAGGAAGCATGGCAGTGTCTGGGTAGGCATGGCACTGGAGGAGCTGAGATTTCTACATCTTGTTTCAAAGGTAAACAAGAGAAAAATACTGTCTAGGCAGCTAGGAGAAGAGTCTCAAAGCCCACCCCTAACGTGACTTCCTCTAACAAGGCCACACCTCCTAATAGTGCCACTCTCTGTGCCAACCATATTCAAATCACCACAGACACCTTGACCTTGGTTGAGGGAGCAGATTTTGGACTTTTAGCCAGTAGAACTGTGACAGATATAGAACTACCAAGTTGGTGGTGGTCTCTTATACAATCACCATAAAAGGCTTCTATTCCTTCCCTCAGTTTGTGCCTTGATTAAAGACATTGAAATGTTGATAGATATGAAAACCTAAAGAAGAAAACAGAATAACCACTTAATTTCAGAACTTGATCACAAGCCAGTAATGTGTAGCCCTTGGGAATTAACTCATGATTGCTGTACGTATCATACTGGATATACTTCTACAATTGACCTCACATGCTAAATTGACCAATCCATGTTAGAATCACTGGCAAACGAACCCTATGGACTCTGGAGCACATGATAGACTGTCCTTGAAACCTACTAGAACAGACAGGAAGATTTATAGGAGCTGGAGAAGTGGCTTAGCAGTTAAGGACACAGGCTGCTATTTTTAAACAAATGATATCATGAAATTTTCAGGCAAATAGATGGGGAAAAAGGTATCCTGCATAAAGTATCCTAAACCCAGAAAGAAATACATGGTACTATCTGCTTGTATGTGGCTATTAGCTGTTAACTCAATGACAACCAAGCTGCAATCTATAGAACCACAGAGGTTAGGTATAGAGTAAGAGACCTTAGAGGAAAAATAGATCTCATTAGGAAAGGGACATAGAGTAGATAGTTATGCATAGGAATGAGGCTGTAATGAAAGAATCAAGTGGGGAGGGAGAAGGAAGAGAGAGCTGAGAGAGGGAATACAGAGAGAGACAGCTAAACTTAAGAGCAATTTAAGAGATGCCATGGAAGCCTAATGCAGTAGAAGCTTCCTAAAATAAGAGAGAGAGAGAGAGAGAGAGAGAGAGAGAGAGAGAGAGAGAGAGACTCTAACTGAAATCATCAAATAATGGGAGAGACAGAGGCCCCAACTGGTCATCTCTGGTTATCCAATGAAGCATTCTGTACTGAGAATGGTTTACATCTTGAGTTGTTAGCCAAAATGGTCCCACGAGAACCCCCAAACAATCCAAGACTATAGGTTGCTCTCCACATACTGATGACAAGGCCTCATTGCTGAAGATGACACCTACATAACTCATTGAAAACGGAGAAGTTGAGATGGTAACTATATGGAGCCTTCATCCCTGGATTCTAGTATCTTTGGTATAGAATGGTACTGTGTATGCTACCAATAAATAAATATAAACCAAAAAAAAAAAAAAAAAAAAACTAATGCAGGTATGACCCTTTGATCTACAGTGGTGTCCTTCCTTCAAGAAATCGTAGTTCAATAGTAACAGAAAACTTATGGGAATAATAAAGCAGTATCTGATTTGACTTAAGGCCCATTCCACAAGATAGAACCCATACCTGACACTACACTGATGACCAAGAACATGAGACTAAATAGCCCAAGGACCCAGTGTAAAACCAAATACTACTATTCTTTAAAATAAAATCCATCACCAGAGAATCTTTCTCCTGCAGCAGATGGGAACAAATGCAGAGACCCACAGTCAGACCCACAGAAAGACTGTAAGAATCAAAGGGGCTAGAGAACACCAAGAAAACCAAGCCATCTAAATTGACAAGATTTACACACATTCACAAAGACTGAGGGAGCATAAACATTGCCTGCATGAACATGTACAAGGTCCTCGCATGTATATTATAGTTTCCTGTTTTTAATGGGATTCCTGAGTGTGCAAAGGAGTGGGTCTCTGTTTCTTCTGCTTTATTCTGGGGCCTTTTCCCTTCTGCTTGTTTGTTTCTTTCTTTCAATTCCAATGTGATAGGTTTTTGTTTTATATATTATATTATATTATATTATTATTATTATTATTATTATTATTATTATTATTATTGTTATATCATATATCCCTTATTTAATGAAAGACAAGAGTATGAATCCAGATCGGAGAGAGATAAAGGAAGGAACTGAGATGAGTAGAGGTAGGGAAAATCATAATCAGGATATATTATGTGAAATCTATTTTCTATAAAAGGAAAAAGGAGGAGGAGGAGGAAAAAGAAAGAAGAGGAAGAAGGAGGCAGAGAAGGAGGCAGAGAAGGAGGCAGAGAAGGAGAAGGAGGAGAAGGAGAAGGAGGAGGAGGAGGAAGAGGAGGAGGAGGAGGAGGAGGAGGAGGAGGAGGAGGAGGAGGAGGA
>JANHMN010000002.1:200002489-200048608 GCA_030674055.1 Rhabdomys pumilio | reverse complement strand
GGGGAGAGGAGAGGAGAGGGAGAGGGAGAGGGAGAGGGAGAGGGAGAGGGAGAGGGAGAGGGAGAGGGAGAGGGAGAGGGAGAGGGAGAGGGAGAGGGAGAAGGGCAGCCGCAGTGACAACAAAACCACTGGCTACTCTTCCAGAGGACATGCCTTTGATGTTAAGCACCCATATGGCAGTTTACAACCATTTGTAACTCCAGTTCCAGTGGAGTGATCATTCTCTTCTGACTTGGCTGTACACCAGACCCACATATACACATGGTGCACAGATCTGCATGCAGGCAAAATACTCAGACATACAATGATTTTGTTTAAAAGTTTGGAAGATTTCCCATATATTTTTTTGTGAGATCTCATTCTTTATAAGAACGTGGTGCAGCTAAAATCTTCATATTGTTTTGTGAGCCCTACCCTCAAAATGAATTAACCCTTGGTTTCAAAGTCAAATGTGAGCAAATAATACTATCCTTAGGTATTCATTAACTAAAAAAAAAAATCAAAATACATGTGCATGTAAACACACAAGACATAGTACTTAAATACTCCTGGAAACTTAATTTATAATAGCCATAGACTAAATATTCATGAACAGAGAATTGGGAACACTCATACAGTAAAATACTACACAATGCTGTAAAGGAGAAAAGCACCAATAGGAGTCACAAGGCCTGGCTCTGCCTTCCTTCCCTAAAAGAGCTTGAAATTCTCCCATGGTTTCTGCTTTCAAAGAAAATGTTAGCTCAGGGCATACGTTTGGATGTTTATGTTATGTTGAGTGAAAGAAGCCAGACATAAAAGTATGTGCTGTATGATTGCATTTGTGTGAAAGCTTAAGACAGGCGAGGTTAAGCTACAGTGATGGAGATCAGATCTGTGGTTTTCTAGAACAGAGATGTGGGGGAGTGAAAGGGGACAACAGGAAACATTCGAGACTGATAAGAATGCCACGTATCTAAGAAATAATACACATCACCTTACTCATCAAACTGCTGAGCCTGCTAAGCCTGCTAGTGTGTGTGGGGGGGGGGAGGGAAGGAGAGAATGAAAGGAAAGGGGGATTTTAAAACCAAAAAAGATTCAGTGAAAGATAAATAACTAGAATGGTGATAGTCTAGTGGATCTGTAAGCAGAGTTCAGAGCCTATCAATCGTCTCTGATATAAGGCTCTAATAAAAGGTTCATTCTGTCTGGTGGGGAGGAAAGGACCAACTAAATGGAGTGGGTGGTGACTCTTCCCCTGGGTAGCTACTGACTCCTCACATTAACATAGTCTAGTTAAGGATGGGCCACTGTAAAGACATCTAGATATGGAGAATGAGTTGTGACTGAGGACAAAGGGCTCTGGTACTCTAGCCCCACACACCACAAGGCTTCAGCCAGCACTGCTTCCATTCTCCTTATGGCTCTGAAGACAGCAGAAAGAAAAGTTATGGAGAGAAAATAAGTTTTGGTATAGAACCAGTGCTGATTGACTGATTTGTAATCCTTTCCTGAAGGGTATTCAAGGTCTTATATGGTTTCCTCTTTATAATATAGATTGAGACCTAAGCTCGGGTGTTTATGTTTGTTATTATATTACAGAGTGACTGTTTGAGATAAAACTAATACCTTCATCCTAAAATACTTGTGATTTCTTCTGACTCCTTCAACCTCACTCATCAGTGAGGCCTATAGAGCATGAAACCTTCCATCCTAAGTTTTTCCTGCAGTACTCAAGCTGGGCAAGAGCCCCCATTGTTGACATAGCAATAGTGGGAGAGTTTTCTTTGAATCCTGTCCTCTTCTGTTGTAACCTGAACTTTGCATTGTCATAAACGAAACTCTCACAATTAAGATATAGAAGCACCCTGAGAGAAGTATCCAGAAATAATCAAAAGAGAGGGGGACAGACACTGTTGTGAAGGAACTATGTCCCAAGACGGGTAGGGGCAATAAAGGCAAACAAACAGAAAAAATAATGCAAAGAAAAAATGACAGTAATAAGCTTTATTTGGACAATCAACAGTACAAACCAGTGGAGAAGGCATGAAAGCCACAGACCTATGATTAAAGACTTAGTCATCTTTTTTTTCATGTATACAAGGTGAATGAAGAGATATTCAATATATTTCACACAGCATCTCCTCTGTCTGCCTGATGGGAGAAAAGGGGCCGTCTTAAGAAAGTTTCAGCTGATATTTTGTGTGTTTATTTTACTCCTGTCATCTTGCTTGCAGTACAAATTACCACCACCACAAAAAGAGGGGGGGAAAAAGCAAATAGTAAGGAAAAAATTAACTGTATAATTTCAATGTTTACGGTTTTAATATTTAAGGCTGGTAAAAGAAATCCAAATTGGAGTCTGTCCCATAGCCTCTTTCATTCCTACCTGGAAGGCTTATTAAAACACAAATTGCTGGGACTAGTCCCACAATAGCTTTGAGTCTGAAAGAAAAAAATTAATAACTGTGTGTGTATATATCTAGATGCTCATGTGTGCATGACTGTGTTGGGGGGGAGGGGCACACACATGCACACTAATACACTATATTTGTGTGATGCATGAAAGTCTGCAAGTGTATGTGGTTTATGAAGCTACAAAGAGGCCGCAGCACAATGTTGGTATCTTCCTCTACAGCTTTCTGTCTTATTGAGAAGAGTTTGGCTGATCTGCAAACTCTTGGGATATACCTCTGACTTTCCTCAGTTGCTGGGGTGACAGGGACATTCAGTCATTCATTGTTTTGTATGAGGTTGCTGGAGATTCCAATTGAATCCCTAATGTTTGCAATGGTGATGTCCTTACCCACTTAGCCATCTGCCTAGCCCCTGAGAGAAGGTCTTCACAATGCTGATATTGCTACTCTAGGACTACAAACTGTTGTAAAGAGGCAACTACTGCTTGTTTCCTTTAACACAAACTCCTTCATCTTTTACACTAACTCTTCTCCCATTAGAGATGGTGGGGAGTCCTTCTTGATGCAAAGAATGAATTACAATCTCCAACACACTGTGGCATTTTCATCTGCATGATAATGGGAAAGGATGCCTATACAACTCCTCTGTCTTTATTCTCTCAGTGCAGTAGGCAAAAAATTACCAAAGATATTCAGCACTATAGAATATAATAGGCTAACATATCAGGCTATGCTATAGGCTATAGCCTATAACTATAGGCTAATATAAGTGTTGTGTTTAAGTTAGCTACCTATGATGTTTGGGGTGTGGGTGTATTATACATACCTATCACATAATATATAAAGTTTATTATGGTCTTATTTCTTAAGTGTCAGGAAGATCCATTCTGAATATATAGATATGGCATACTATTTTTGGAAACTCTAGTTCTATAGAAAGCAACTGTGACCTCTGTAAAGAGTTACTAGATCTGTAGAAAGGACTTGAACGTCCTTCCCCACAATCCACCCAGAGAATTCCTTCCAATCTCCATAGTAAATTATGTCAAGAAAGAGGAAAGGAATGCCCACTTTAATATTCTGAATATCACTTTGAAAACTATTAACGTGGATGGAGATTATCTGGAAAAACATACATAAATGAAGTTCCTGATGGCTTCATGCCAGGAAAAATAACCAGTTACAATTAAAAACAAGTTAAATCAAACTGTCTTGGCTTAATTGAGTCCATTCTGAAAGTTTTTCTACAACAAACATGGTGCTTTCAGTAGGTGAGAATGAAATGGTCCAGACCCTTGCAACTGGCTTATGCCCCTGTCTCCTCTTTCCTTTGAGCAAACTGTGCAATATGAAGGACGTTTCAAAGGGAAAAGCCAATTCTGGGAACTTAAAATGTCATGCAGCACACACAGAGGAATTACCTACTTACAGCTGAAATGATCAGATATACTCTTTGCAGGGTGAAGACCATTTCCACAGCAATGGTATAAACCAATGACACATAGGCGATTGCAAATGTGTGCTGCTGTCAACTGGCTAGTGCATACATGTACAAGATTTTAAAGAATTTTCTTAAGGGATAGAGTTGGGGTTCCCCAAGTGTCGTTTCCCAAGAAGCTTAAGGTGAAAAGAACATTTATGTGGGTATCAATATCTACCACCCTAAAAAGCATACTGTCTCTCCTTATGTCTCCATTCTTTTGAACGTTGCCAAGTTCTCCATCATTTTCATTCAGTAACATTTGTACAGAGAAATGGGAGGAGTCAGCAGATAGTGAAAGACAGGAAGAAGGTCATGTTTAAGACTGCTGGAATTAGCCTGGGGTTCTTAGTTTTCTTGAGGTTTGGTTTATTCTCACACTACCTGGATTCCGAGCACACTCAAAAAGGCAGACAAACATCAAAAACCATAAATAAACTAATATGCTTTCTAGAGGAAATACAAAGGGAGAAAGAGAGAGAAAGAAACGGCATGTCTCCCAAATCAACAAATCAAATAGCACAACTCTTCTGCCAGTGCCTGCTTTGCCCTCCAGCTCAGAGGTGCATCTCAGGCCTGAACTTGCCTAGATGAGATGGCTCTTGGTGCCTCATCATGTGTCCGGAGGAATTGTCGATTAGTCATGAACTTGGTCTTCCTGTGTGTCTGAAAAAGCATCATGATTCATCTTGACAACTGTCAGTTTATTACCTCAGATGGGCACAGGGACAGATGAGCAACCTGGACTGGAAGAGAACACAAAGAGAGCTGAGGCCACTTCCCATAACACTCTCAAGGGTAAGGCTAGAAAGGTTTATGTGGCAAGAACACTGGGCTGAGAGCAACTTGGTAGAACATAACCCTGTCAGCACACTTTCAACATCCTGCCATCTAGACACAGGAACTGGCAATGTGAACTCTCAGGACCTAGGGTATATTGCCATGACAATATTCACCTCTCTTCCATAGCATCAGGCGTCAAAACTGTAACTTGTTTTTATAGTTCTGGCCATTCTGCCTTTTGACTCTAATACTATATATTTTAAAAATTCACACAGAGGCATATCCCCAGGGGAAGCGTGTGTGACATGTGTGTTCACTAATAGGCAGGTATTAGAACATTCCCGGTAGTATTATTCATAAATCAGAAGTTTCCCAAATGCGCATGAAGGGGGAAATGAAGACATGAGCAGGGCAGATGAATAAAGCAGAGTACTCCACAGCACTGAGGAGGATCCCGAGCAATTCTGAAGGTACTGATGAATCCCACAACATAACCACAGGAAGCCAGAAACACAAAAAGAACATCAGTCTGGGACCAAAAGTAAAAACTGAAGCATGATATCAGAAGTCTAGAGTCAGGTTAATTTCAATTAGAAAGGGTACCGGAGACTTTCAATGGTGAGGAAAACCCTATGATCTATGTGCTGGCCACGATGTTATTCAGTTTGTCAAATATGGCAAGCTATTCACTTTTCTGCATGTATATTGTAGGTCAAATGTAAGGTAAGAGCATACAGAGAATGGTGCTTAGGTTGCATGTGTCAAGATTTGTGAATGTCAGAGTAGAAATGTCATGAGCAATGCAAATCAATGCTACAATAACTTACCTCATAGGCATTACCTCAGCACAGCAGAACTCAACATCACATAACACGTTAGCCCCCTGCATGACTTACTGTCATTGGAAGCATCTCAAACCAGAAAATGTGCATCTGACCACAGGGACTTCAGGAGGCAATACAACATCTGCAAAAACACAATGACAGAGGACTACGTGGTATAGAAAAAAACCCTTTTCAAGCCTTCCCAGGAAAAAGAGATACATTTTTCATCACTGCTCTTTTCCCATCCTTCCATCCCACTCCAAAGATTAATTCAATCAGAGGAGACATCCAATCGATAGAAAACTCATTTTGTCTAAACAAGTAACAAATGGGTCAATTGAATCCCATCAATCATTGCTGAAGCCTTCCCAAAGTTGACCAGAATTACTTTCCCAAAAAGTAAACATGCTTCTCTTAAAAGGAAAGCACGTGCTCTGGATAATCATGTAATTGCTTCGTTGAATCTGTAGGGATATCTTCATGGAGTTGATAAAAACATTAAAAGCCAGTGTGTCACAAAATATATTCAAAGATCATATGAGAATCCCCTCTCCCCAAATCAAAGCCTATAGAAATGTTTTTTATTGAAGATATGCTAACTGGAAGTAATTCTAAATTATTTTACAATTAGCATTCAGTTGAAAATATTATCTGGTTATAATCTGTGACATTAAGGACTCAGCCAAGGGCAGAGATGAAGAAGGGAAGAGAAACACCAGAGCTCCATTTTTCTAATATTTTACAGCTTTTAAAATGAAAATAATAAAGGAAGTGGTGCTGTCTCCCATCACTGCCTAGTTAGTTCTATGAAAAATACAAGGGAGCAGAGAGCACTAAAATGGTTACCTCTAAATTCCTTGTTCTCTACGTGAGAACGTGGCTTAACTGGCTTTCTCAAGATCACTCAGTGAAGAGAGAAAAGACAATGAGAGTTGGTTCTCCAAAGCCTAATTCAGCTTTGATGCTACAATAGAACCCTGGCTCTTTCATGGGCCTGTGAACTATTCCCATGGACTAGTTAATGGTCCACAGACAGTGGGCTTCTTGGTCTCCTTTGCAGGAAGAATGGAGAATAGTCCTGGCAGAGTGGACAGACAGAACCACTACCCATCAGTCAGAAAAACAATGTAGTTCTCGGCAAAGACTTATTTATTTACAGAAACTAGATGTTTCAGGAACTTAGCAAATGACTGGTTTTAAAATGAAAAAGAGGTTAAGTTTTTGTTTCCTAATTTCCATTTCCCAATCTTGGGATTTTGGTTCTAAGTACCACACGCTAACTGATTGTACATCTGGAGATTCTAGTTTAAATGTCTGTGAAGATGGTTATGTACTCAAATTTAGTTAATATACAATGTAGCTCTGCCCCCATCAGCTGACAGCAGCTGTGAGCACATTTATCATGCTTCTCATTTATCCTGACACGTGCCCAACAAGTTACTCAGCATCCTTACTCAGAGGGAAAGGCTCACATGGGGAAGCACTGAGTCTTGGGACCCTGAGAGAGAACCTCACATATTAGAAGATGTGTTGGAGACAGTTCATGAAAAGATCAAGTAGTTTTTGCATGTTCTTCTCCCACAGAACTTATCAAAGCTGATAATAAAAAACAAATGCTTTATAAGATACATGTATAGGCACAAACCCACACATACACACATATGAAAGAAATAAAAGAGGTAAAAATTTCTTCATATGTCTTGTCTAACAAAACTTAAGCAAGTTAACTGTAGCCCTGAATTAGAAAAGCATAATTATATGCACATATTATAAAAGAACAAAAACATATATCTAGCCTCTTACTCTAAAATTCACATCTGATAAATGCAAAGAAAAATTAAACAAAGCCTGCTTATTTCAGTGTTCTTTATATCTACCAAGACAGACAGCTTTCAATAGCCAGAAGCCTCCTTGTCTTGGATTTGAACCAAGGAAATTTAGTAATTATAATTATAGAAAAAGAAGAGGGGCTAAATGCTACAACAGAAAAAAAAAATATGTTATTTTTAGTTAGCATTGTTCTCACGGGCCTTATTGTTCAGAAGGACTCCTGTGACTCAAAAAATATATTGTATGAAATTACTTCAAAGTTTTCTAAATCTAATTATATCAGTTTTCCATTGATGGCTAACAAGCCACCCCACAGTCTAGTGGACTAAACCAGTAACTGTTAAATTAGCTTGTGCTACTGCAGGAGAGCAATCTCGGTTGGATCCTGCTCTGTTTCTTCTGATATTGGCTGAGATCCATCACCTGTCTGTGATGCCTCCAGTTAGCTGGGTAGATCTGAGGCTAGACCTTATCTGGCAGTTGGCTGAAGCAATGGGAGAAATTGGGATGCAGATGCCTCTTGTCTTCCATTGGGTTAGCTAAGAAAGAAGGAGCAGAATCATACAAGGCTTTGTGGAATTCAGACTTAGTACTATGGCCCTATAGAGTCCTCTGTTGTCTATGGTGACAGAGACTCCTAAAGCTAGGTCAAAGTTAAGAAAACTAAATTATTCTTTTTCATACTATCAACTGCAATTCTCATTATGGAAAAATAAAAGTAAGAAGACTATAAATAAGAACCCAAAATACAATTCATCCTTCTCATTTTTAATCTCAGACAGTATTCTTTCTTCATCTAATTATGTCCACTTCCTGTTCCAAAACTTTTCTATTTTGACACTAATTCGGTGTTCCTCATCCTTCCATTGTGACTAACTAGTTCCTATTCAGTCTTCAACTCCATAACTGACTAGAGAGTGACCTACTTCAACTAGTTAGGATCTGATTCTAACTCTGATTTGATTGTCTAGGATGTGACATACAGTTGAGCGCATTGAGACTTCCCAGGTGCTCACAGCATACAAAGGTTGAGACCCATCAGTTTGCCCATTGCTCAAATCTACCCTCAAACATATTTCTTCTAGCATACTCTGTTATACAATTACTTTCCTTCCTGAAAATGACCAGAGCTCACATCTGTGATCTTGTATGTATTCACAAATACATCCTGGGCTCAGAAGTTGCAGTTAACCATAACTTACTGGGACCACTAACCCATTAGTATAGCAACACAAAATTTCCCCAAGACTGAACCTTATGTATCATTCAGCTGGGCTATACACCTGGCAAGTTGTAGTGACATCAAAAAAATATCAAGATACCCAATCAACAATGCCAGACCAGATATCCATACCAAGAAACACCATCATGAGTTTATCTGTTTGGATTCTGTCATGGAAAACAAAAATGGCAAGTAACCAAGACAATATACCATCATAGTAATGAACCCTGAGAAAAACAACTTAGCTGGTATCCAAGATAAGTATTCTAAAATAGAAATTAATTATAAATATACTCAGTGAACTCAAAGATATAATAATATGAATAAATGCTGTGATATACTTTATTCAAGGTACCTCATGACACTTTCTCTACAGTTGACCATATATTAGGGAACAAAGAAAATCTCAAGAAATAAAGGAAAACTGAAGTAATGTCCTGGGTTTCATCTAGTCACAAATGTACAAGGTGAATATGGAACTGGCAGAAAGCACATTAAACTCAAGGACAGAAAAAGAAGACACTAATCAATGAAAATTGTGTCATGAGTGAAGTCCAAAAAGAAGTTTTAAAAAAGACTTACAACTGAATGAAAACAAAAACCCAACATATGTGTTATTAACCACATAGTACTAAGCACCTACTTCAAAAAAAAAAAATCTGGTCATCTCACATTAAAAATTGCACAATGCACTCAAAAACCTTGGTGGAGAAGAGGAAAAACTGAAAAAGTGCCAAAATATTAAATGAGTAAAGAGACTCAAAATCAGGGCTTAAGTTAAGGAAGAAATACAAAGAATCAAAGAAATGAAAAGTCACTTCTTTAAAAAGATTGATAAGCCAACAAATTAACCAAAATAAAGAGAGAAAAATAACCAGTGTTAATACAACCATAAGTAAAAGTTTAGAGAATTAAATGAGTATAAAACTCAAAAAACTTATATTCTACTGAATGAAAAATTCTAAACAAAATTAATATATACATATGACCTATAAAATTACAGATATGTATGATATACATATCAAAATTAAATTAAGGTGAAGGAAATAATTTAAATAGACCTATAATAACCAGTAAGATAAAAAAATAATTAAAAACCTCCAATTAAAAAAAAAGCCAATAATCACTTGGATATAGCAGAGAACTCTACCAGAACTTTGAAGAAAAATCAACATCAATACTTCTAAATTCTATGAAGCCAGTATTATACTAATACAAAGATCAGACTAAGATCCAAAAAGAAGAAAATTATTAGCCTGTCTAATGAACATACGCAAAAAAAAAAAAAAAATGAAGAAAATACTTATAGACTGAATCTAAGATTATTCAGCCAAGGTCAAGTTTGCTTCCTCCCAGAGAAGCAGACATGGTTCAATAGCCATAACTCAATAAGTGTAGTCAATGACAAAAATGAACTCAAGAACAGAAACCACATGATCATCTCCTTAGATACAGAAAAACCTTTGGCAAAACCTAACACCCTTTCACGACAAAATACTAGAGACACTAGGGATACGGGGTCATATCACAACATTCTATTCTAGGCCGGAGCCAGTATCATGCTAAATGGGAAAAAAATTAAAATTTTTCCACTAAAATCAGGAATAAGACAAGGATGTCTATTATCCTTACTCCTGTTCCATGTAATACTTGAAGTCTTGGCTAAAGGAACAAGACAAATGAAAGAGATAAAGTGGACACATATAGAAAAGAAGTCAAAGTAGTTAGTTATTTGCAGTATTTATTTGTAGAGGACATGATTCTATACATAAAATAAGACATCACCTGAAAACCTCACAGCTAATAAATCTATTCAACAAATTAGCAGACTGCCAATTAATACATAAAAATCAGTAGCCTTGGAATATACAAATAACAAGTGCATTGAGAAAGACATCAGGGAAACAACTCCACTTATTATACCTTCTAAAGTTAAGTCCATGCCAGACTTGAAGAGAATCAAAGTTAAGAACCATTTCATGACTAACAGTTCCAGAGAACCTTCTTTGTAGTTCCTGTAATTTTTCTAGAATTGCATCTCCCTGCAACAAACTGACTTTCATGTCTGTCACACACCAACAAAACAGTATATACTGGTAGAATATGCTCATTCATCTCTATAGGACCACAGGTCCACTCTTAAATCAGGAGTAATCCCTTCTCCACTGAATCAGAAGTACTGATAATTGAACAAGTGTGACTCCCTGAAAGAACACCAAGAACTATCAGCAGAAGGGAAATAGATGCCATTTTCTGACTCAACTATTCCATAAGTCTACTGTGATCTTGGAAGGCCACAGAATTGGAAACCAGACAATCTGGGTCTATTTTTCTCTTATTGCCAAGTTATGTTGACTTTGTCAAGCCTATCATTTTCTCTTGGCTTTATTTCCTTCATCTATTAAATGAAATAGTTGGCTTGAGATTCTAGGCTTTGTCTTATCAGCAAAGTTCAGTAACCTCAATGTGCACATGCCTTGTCAGCCCAAGCTGAACATGACTACCCAAATGTGATGCTTTTAAACAAAGTAATTTTGTTTAGGGAAAAAAAAACTATCATGATTCCAGGAATCACGCAGTCATTAAAGTATAAAGAAGTTGAGATGAATCAGAATAATAGCAGTTATGAAGACAGAGAATACTTGGGAGAAAGTCAATACATCTAGCTATCAGGGTAAGTGAAGGCTATTGAAGATTGAGGATGAGATGTATAAACTGAGGCAAATTTGAAGGAAAGTGATGACTTGGTTGTACATTGAAGCAATAGTAGGAGCTTGCTGTGTGATTTAAGAATGGAACAGCAGTGCCATGAACCATACCAGTGAGCACCATGAAGCATACCAATGAGAAACATGTCTAAAAACTATATATTGATTTCTGTGTGGTTGGAGAGCTTGCAGAAAGACTCCGCTGACAATTTCAGCTAGAGCAGGCTGTGAGAAGTATGGCACTAGTGAGCTGTGTTCGGGAGTTATTGTACCATATTCTACAGTGCATGGTGAAAGTCAGGACGGAGGTACAAAATCAAAGAGGTCATGTTGAGCACTTGGAATCATTTGTCTAAAGTAGTCCTTAGAATAACCCGTTATTAAAATATGTACTCATTCTCTCTATCTTACAGATAACAAACAAACAAAAAAAAAGTCACCTGTCAGCTGAGGGGCATGTCTACCCCTAAGCTTAATGGACAAATATAGATGAAGTTGAAGCTTTCAATTATCTGATAATTATCTACCATGTATTTCTTCTACTGTGCCATTGACTTCTCATTGACAAAACTAAGCAGTTGGGTGTGGTGACTGACAGCCTCAGCTCTCTTCTAAGATCACCCATAACATTGCCAATGTTGTAAGCAGTTAACTGTCATTTTCTCCCAATCACCAGGAGAATTTTTTATGATACAATGGTGACTTGTTTAGTAACGGAAAAAGAAACCTCTGGGAATGTCACCAATTGTAACTACAATAAGTCACCAAGCCAGTTTTCTGAAGAACAAGCAGTCTTAGAAGCCATGTATTCTAACTACAGACATACAGTATTTGACTTAAATGTAGGTCAAATTGCTTTACAATTGAACCAATGGTCAGAGACCACCATGAAGTCTACCACAAAATGTTATTAGGGCATTTTTTTTCTAACTCTTTGTCAAGCTCACAATTACTTAGATTGCTTAAGAATTAGGAGACTTAAGTCCAGATTTAGAAATTGAAGATGAGAATCCTGTCACTGCTAAAGGCACAATACCAATTAAACAGGTTTGAAAAGTTATCCCTCACATAATGGCACCTGACATTTGCACAGTTGACCTGGGGAAATACTCAGGAAACGCTTTACATTACACAACGAACAAGAGCCTATCTAAATCCACACTTCAGAAAGAGAAATTCACTTAAGATGTTGAGTCTTCATTTCCCAAAAGAATCAAAATCATCATGACAGTCAAACTTGATGTTCTACCTACAAGGATGTCATTTAGCAATTGTTCCCTAGTTTGAGGGGTTTAATGACACTATGGCACAGTTTGCAACACAGTAAAGATATCAGAATCCATGAAGAATTATGTAATCATTGTGTCCTGTATAAGTGCTGGTTTTGGATTGTTAACAAATGTCCAAACTCCCTGGGGGTTGGGGGGAAAAAGAAGGAAAACGAAAAAACAACAAATCATAGGGCCAAAAAAGACGCTTGGCTGGAGTATCAGGGTTTATGTTTGAGCAGCGTGGATCGGCTCCAGGCTGAGGTTAACTTAGAATTAAAATGGAACGAGTGGTCTTGCCCTGGCAGACAAGAGGGTTTAACAAATCTATGACCACATACATACAGACACCACGGTCGCCAGCTAAACCACACACATGTGGCACACTCAGGGAGCTTCAGTGAAGCAATTCCCAACACAGCTCAGATCTGCTTTCCTCCCTTCCAGAGGAGGCAGAACTGACTTTATCCCAACACACTGCAGTTAAGAAACTGACACCACAGTTAACAGATTAGCATGCCTTCTGCCCAGAATTTAAGCTAGTGTTATTAATGGTCAAGGGAAGTTCATCATCAGTAGAGAGCAGCCTGTCACCCTCCAATCATTATCTGTTTACTAAAGTGAGAATGAGCTTCAAAAAACAATGTGCTATCTCCTTGGATATTTACATAAAGACCTCTGAGTTCCTCAAATTTAATGAGTGAGCGTTTTTCACACCCACTGGATATGTGTTTTGGAAAGTCAAACTCACTGGCTACTCCTGAAGTACTCAAGATTCAAGACGCCACTAATTAAGGCTTCAAAGAGGCAAACCACAAGTAGACATTGGTGGATTACCAAATATTCTTGAGTAGGCAGACACAAGGAAAGAAAGCTCCGTGTGACTGGAAAGACAGGGGAAGTAGAGAAAAGATACATCACAGTAGGATGCTAGTATGTTCACACAGTCGTTTCCAGGGAAGACAGGTTTATAGCAAACCTCTATAACAGGAAAAAAGGTATATCCATGTTGTCGACAAACCTAAACAAAACAAGGTGAAGACAGTGGGCTTATGAAATGTTTGTAGGATGGTTTCACCTGCCCTGTTCCATCAGAAAGCTGATGATTTTAATTCATTTTCTTGGAATCATTTAATGTATCAATTACCTAGTGCTAAGTAAGAAATCACCTGGTTCAGTCAGACACCAGTAGCTATGAGAGCTCAATTCTTCAGTGGCTCGCCTTGTTTCCCTTCCCCTTCCAGAATGCTGACCTCTTATGTGGCTGCCCCTGATAATTTCATCAGAGTATTCAATAGCATGAAAGTTCAAAAGTCATCAATAGCAGAAGTGAAGAAACGCAAGAAGGCAGTATTCATCTGCCTGAATAAGAATAAGAAAACTACCCCATAGGAGGCCACTGAGGTCCTGACAGGTGACACAGGGAAAACTTTAGATGACTCCTACCTTTGTAAGATGCTGCTAGGCAGGCCTGGATAGATGGTACAGCAATTAACAGCACTGGCTGCTCTTCCAAAGGACTTGTAGTTTTATAGGACTTTATAACTCAGTTCCCACAAGTGACTCAAAACTATATGCACCTCCAGTTACAGGGGTTCTGGATTCCTTTTGTGGTCTCTTCAGATACCAGGCAGGCAAGCAATACATAGACAAAAATGCAGGCAAAATACCCATAAACATTAAGTGAACCTTTTTTTGTTTTTAGGGAAAAAAAAGACGTTGGTTACCTAGAGTGCTATCTTCTCTTTGATGCAAACTAATCAACAAAGGGCGACTAGTAGGAGGACTGGTAATCATCTTCTGGGCCCCTAAGTATGTACTTCTTAAGAATGAAGTGATCTATGTCAGCACTAAGGGTACCATCAAGGAGAAGCCAACAGAGATCAAAGATGAAGTATAAGGAACTACTAAAAGGAGTTGAAGAACTGCTGTATCCTGGCAGAAAACTAAATGACACACTATCATCATCCTGGAGCACAAGTCTTAGTGAGCAGCCTCTAGCCAGCCCATCTCTTGAGCATCTGGCTATACCAGTCTCTCTCTTGGGTGCTACAGTCTGCCAACTTCCTTCAGATGACATGGGCTAGAAGGACTCCAGCAAGCAAAGAACCATCCCTTCACCTCAGCCCTCATCCCAACCTCCTGGATAGTCTTCTTCCTTCTGTCCCTGATGGTTTTGATCTTCCCAAACCATTGTGTATTTGCTTATTCCTCTGATGTTGACACAGAACAAGTTCCTGCAAGGCACTCAATTTGGAGAAGTCCTGTATTTTCTGTACCCATTCAGTTTGTGAGGGCTCTGTATTTTTTTAATGACAAACCCACTCATCCTCTCTTTTCATGCCATTCTGCCAGCTCCTAGTCACAATAGTGACTCTATGCTAATCTGTCTTTTGTATACAGTGTGGAAATGGAGTATTGTAGAAATAACTTCTGCATAAATGGTTTCCTTCTCTTTTCCCTTGTCTTGATCACTCATGGAAGTAGAACCATCAAAAAATCTCCAAATTAAAAAAACAAAACAATAAAAATGTTAAATAACAGAAGAAGAAGAAGAAGAAGAAGAAGAAGAAGAAGAAGAAGAAGAAGAAGACACTTCAAGCTTCCTACTTAAAGCAGCAAGATTATGAACTATCATCTAGGCAGCAGTCCAGTTGATCTGGGCCAAGATCAACTAACCTTGGTATGCTTATTCTTTGCAAGGCTGCAAAAAGATAGAAGGGTCTCATTCTATTTTGGATAGCTGGGCAACTGTACATTGAAGCAACAAAAGTAACTGTTCACATGTTTCTTAAGATCTTAAGATCTGGAAATTAACCCTACTGAGGTCCATTGAGGGGGATGGAGGAAGGGCTACTGGTTCTCGAGTTAGTAGAAGCATAGGAAACCTCGTAAAAGCCAGACTTCATTTTTCATTTGTGAAGTAAGTGGCAAGGCTAAAGCTGATTACAGGGACAGTAAGACAGACAACACTACTTACTTATTGTTACTTAGACCGTATTGTAAGGGATGGGTTGGAAAAAGAAAGACTTGATACCAGTTTTAGGATTAAACTACAAAGTCCATGTAGTCAGTTGCAATATTAGGAAGGAATATTTCAATTTCAAATGGTCAGTTACTGTCTAATACTCCACTAAGTAACACAAATTGCATCCAATCTTTGATTCAATTAAAAGGCCTAAAAGCCTGCAGAGCATCCTAGCTTTAAAGCTACTCCTCTGGTATAAAACAAATTTTTAACTGTGCCAATCACTTAAGCACCCTGTGACCTGTTTCCTCACCTAAAAATTAAAGTTAACCATAGAGTGCAGCTCTCAAGACTGTAAAACAGTCTAAATAAATACATAAAGTTTCAAACAAGGAAGTTTTCTAAAATACCCAAATATTAATATACGTTGCCATAATCATTATTAAGGAAAATATTGAGTTCATGATCCTTTCTTCTTTCTCATTCATCTCTTGCTCTTCTATTGAAAAGTCTTGGAGCATAGATCTTTATCAATTTGCATTCAGTTGGCTCTTTTTTATTGCTGTCCACATGTATACACATGCATGCACACACACACCAGACAAGACGTCTCATACTATGACAATTTTCTGGGCAGTTTGTGCCACATTTAGATTCCAAAGTCAAGCTTCAGGCCTGGGATTTGTCTGCCAGAAGCTCCCTGCCACTTCCCATAGCTTGAACTATAAAAGTCTGGGGTTTGCCTTATTTAAGTGTGGTGTAAGCTGGGATTCCTCAGGGCTGGAGCCAAGACATGTGTGACCTCCACTGGCTCAGAAATCTGCCCTGCTTTGCAGTCTGAGAATCCCTCATTCTTTCTTTCTCTCTCCCTCCCTCTATCTTTCTCTCCCCCCACTCTGTGTGTGTGTATGTGTGTGTGTGTATGTGTGTGTGTGTTTATATGTGTCTTAATGTCTGTGTGTCTGTTCTTGTCTGCCTAATTTGTCTATAAACAAATTTTTAAAATGTAATAGGTCTTATACACGTGGAAAGTCACAAAAATCCAGGATTTTGGGAAAAGAATATTACAGCATTCTGCTGTGGAAAATTCTAACCAAGAATGGAGTTGATATGTACATCTTCCTAGTACAGCTTTTCTTTTTAAATCCTAAACACAGAGGGCTTGAGTTTTTTGAGTTTTGCTTCTCTTGAGAACATATTAATTGTTCCTGAGCAATGCTTTTAGATCCCAACCATCCACATAAATGTAATCGCATTGTGAAATTTGCTTTCTAGGGCTTCACTTCTTTTTTTATTTCCCCTTAATATTGTCCCTTTCTTGTTTTTCTAAGTCAGAAAAGTCCTCAACGTTTATTTTAGCAGTTCACTTTTCCCAAGGTGATCTGTGAACCAGAAATGTCAGCTTCAGTGTTCTAGGTTTAATAAGCCCTCTGATTGAGGTGCATATTAAAGTTTGAATATTACTAGAACACATTAGTGTTTCTCCCATAGCAGAAAGACAAACACTCACTTGCAAGGCTTCTTAAAACATAGATATCTTGCCCCTGTCCCGAGAGAGTCTGATGACATAGATTCAGAGATGTGTCTTGGATCCTGAATTCCTAAGGAGCTCTCAGATGCTGTGAATACAATAGGCATAGGAACCACCAACTATATACTGAGGAGTTAATGCCTCCATCTCAGTGATAAATGAGTATGCATGGATGCTAACTAAAGCAGGCCTTCTCTACAATTCCACGAATATCTGAAGACTAGACCCTAGTCTCCGTGCTTCCTCTTCAGTAGTCACTGGTGTGTGACAGTGCTTCCAGTTGTATTCCCATCCTTTTTTTTCCCTTCTGTTGCATAGCTTCCATATTTTCTTCTTTGCCATATGACCTTATAGGATTCTTGGCAGGTTCTGACAATTCCATTTATTTAATCTACTTAGAACATAAATTTCATTTTATCCCTTGATATTTGGAGCCATTGCAGAAAGCTAAAGACAAGTTAATAAAAGAATATTTACTAAAATGAATGCTTCTTGCTTTTCCTCACACCCTCTCCTAATTCCCAGGAAGGTGCCATCTTGTCCAGCACTGTCTGACCTGTCTGTTTCCCTTATCCACTCCCAATTTTTCTTATATTCTGCCTCTAATGAATTTCTCAGTTTTCCATCAGTTACAACAGCAGCTGCCCTCCCTGTGCTTGACTCCCAAAGGGCCCAGTCTCTTGGTGAATAAGAGAGAAGGACTGACCAAAAGTAAGGGCAGCAAAGGGAGCATACAGGGCCATTCCATTCATTCACAAACTCAGAGGCAGGGATAAAAAGATCACTAGATGGAGGCTAGCCTGAGCTAAACAGGGAAACTCTCTCTCTCTCTCTCTCTCTCTCTCTCTCTCTCTCTCTCTCTCTCCTTCTCTGTCTGTCTCTCCTTCTTTCTCTCCCACTCTCTCTGTCTGTTTCTCTGTTTCTCTCTGTCTCTCTGTCTCTCTCTGTCTCTCTCTCTGTCTCTCTCTCTCTCTCTCTGTCTCTCTCTCTCTCTTTAAAGAAAAAAGAAATACATTCATAGACCAATAGTCACAGTCACAACAGACCAAACTGGTAACAATCCAAATATCTACAGAAACAAAATCAAGAAATTTAGGTGTATTCTTATAGTGAAATGCTTCCTGAAAATGAGACTGACAACTTATATTAAAATATTAAAATATACAAGTCACACACACACACACGCGCACACACATACATACACATACAAATGCATACATGTATTACATGAATGCACAGCAAGCATATAGACACATAACACACAATCAATACATACAACATGCACTCACATATACTAATGCACAAGTGCATGCATGTACATGTATGCACATATATACTAAACATACAATATACATATACATGCAAACATGTATATAGAATACACACAAAGCACACCCAGTGAGCAACAGAAGTAATAAATACTATTAGCACTATAGCTTAAATTAACATTTTGATGCAAGTAAAACTAAAATTAGGTGCTAATAGCCAGCACAGAAGCTCCAACTGATACAGTGGCTATATTTTACCATTCAAGCATTAAGCCCTACCTGTCTCTGGCTATATTTGACTGTTGACTTGCCTTCAACCTATACAATTCATGACACATCAAGGTTTATGCTTCAGGTCTTCTACTGAGTTCATGGTATTCCTCAATAAGATTTGTGTCAAATTTTTATTTTAAAAAATTACCAAAGTGGGTACCTTCTGGCCTAGACCAAGTATTGGGTGTTTGTATGTATGTATGTATGTATGTATGTATGTATGTATGTATGTTTGTTTGTTTTTAGCAAAGTAAATGTCACAGTCATCACACTAAGCATGATCACAAATCATGATGCCTCAATAAGTAAAATGCCCATAGATGAAGCTTGATATTGGATTCTTGTTTCTGCCTCCTCACCTGACTGTACTATTTCATCACTAAGAATTTTTGTGAGGTAGCTATTATTCTTTCAGTTAAAGGATACACAATCTGAAATAGGATACTTAGGCTTAACTAGATTGTCAAGGTATTTGGGAGATAGGACCGACGTTCAGAACAAGGAGCTAATTAGGAGCTAATCTAAAGGTAGAAACTAGACCTTACAAAGGCAAAAGTTTTCACATTTCCTTTCTGCCACTGGTTTCAAGGTTGCAAGATGGTATAAAGCCTCATTAATCATCTCCTTTTCTGAGGAGATGATTCTCTTTCTAAGAAATAAATTTGAATTCATGGTGGAATTTGTTTACCTGGAGTTATCTGATCATTGCTGCAAGCAGTTTCCAGTTATGCAGAGGAAAGAAAGTCAATTAGAACTTCACTATATAGCTCAGGTTGGCTTTGAACTCACTATGTATCCCAAAAAGTCTTGGACTAGTGGCAGTTCTCCTGCCTCATCCTCCTGATTTCTAGGATCACAGAAGAGTGACCATATTTGGCTTCCTCTTGCTAATAATACTTCTCAGACTTCAGGATGATAATTACCAACTAGAAAGTCCACTCAATCAAAAGACCCCATTCTCAAGAGACTCTGACTCGCCAAGACAGGGTTTCTCTACCATCTCAAAGTTGTAACAGTTCTCACGTTATGGTGACCCCCCAACTACAAAATTATTTTTCTTGCTACTTCATAACTGTAACTTTGCTGCTGTGATGAATCATAGTGTAAATATCTGTGTTTTCTAATGGTCTTAGGTGACCCCTGTGAAAGGGTTGTTCGAACTCCAAAGGGGTCATGACCTGCAGGTTGAGAACCACTTCTCTAAGGAGGAGGAGGTGAGCCCTGAAACAGCAGTTCTAAGAAGCCCCTGATGGACAATATCATTCTTACTCCACCATTGTATTGGGATTGCCTAATGTCAGAGTAAACAGTGTGGGCAAACTATCAGCAGCAGTGTTGTTGAACAGCCACCTCTGGCCAGGCCTACAGAACAGGTTGAGTTGCACTGTGCCCCTAGCCCTCCTCCCTCACTTCTCCATCACTAGAGATTATTGCCTTTCAATCACAGTGAGATTATTGATCATACAAGGGCTCAGGTTTTACTTTCCTTGTTTGACTCTAAGTTACCTGCCCCAGGATGTAAATGTCATTCTGTGAAGTACAAGTTTGTTGTATTTTGAGTGTTTTGGGTTGTTGCTTTGAGCTCAAGGCATGAGAGAGAGAGAGAGAGAGAGAGAGAGAGAGAGGAGACAGAGAACAGAGACAGAGACACAGACACAGACAGAGACAGAGACAGAGACAGAGACACAGACACAGACACAGACACAGACACAGACACAGACACAGACACAGACACAGACACAGACACAGACACAGACACAGACACAGACACAGACACAGACACAGACACAGACAGACAGGAAGTCCAGAAGAATTAACTGTGCTTTGTTAATTTTTCTTTGACTCTCTCCTCTATTTCTGTGTATTTTAATCTGAGAAAAATTGCACTGTGCTATATTCCAGATGAATAAATCTTCCAAGAAGGACCCCAGTTTTGATGTCCTTTGTACCCTAAAGCAATTTTCAGCTTCTTTGTTGTTGTTTTGTTTTTCCATCCTATCCAGAGAGTGCATGTCAGTTCTTCTCCAGTTGACCTTCTTCAACTCAATAAGGGTCTCTTTTCAAGAGTTTTGAGGTATTCTTATATTTCAGGATTATTGATAAGTGTGAATATTCATCTTCTTTATGTTAAACGACCAATTATATTATAATCTAGAAAGTATCAGGCAAAATTCAATCACTCTCTCCTAACCCAACAATTGATTAAAAGCCCTTGGTTAAGTGTCAGAAAAATCTCTAAGCCCTCATTCTTAACCTTACCCAGGGGTGTCGATCATTCGTAATCTCAACTGGGATATTTCTCAAAGTTACTTATTTTATTCCCATTTTAATTGTAAAATATGGGTATGTTTTAATGATCCCCAACATCTCATCATCTGCAAGAGTCTAAAAATCTTTGGCCCTGTAGAGAAGAACAAGGACAACATCTCCTTTCCAATTAATTCCTTGCACAAGTTGTGCTTTCAAGCTAGTGGAATCTAACATGTGACATGTAGATGAGAGAACAATATTGGACAGATAAAGGACAAACCAAGGAATTGAGAGCAGGATATTTAAAACCAATTCACCATCAAAGGTGAAAATAGTTGGGTTTCTTTCCTCCTTTGAAGTCCAGGCACACAAAGGCAATAAAATCCACTCTGGGGTTATCCAACAGTAATACTGACTAAAAAACACTCAGTCCCTTTTCAATGCCATTGCTACAGTCGCAAAAGAGAGTAACCAGCTCCTTCCCAGGGACTCATGGGTAGGGAGCATCCATCAAGTCAGAAAGACACACCCGCTTTTCAAACTCAATTTGGCTAAAATGACTTTTTTATGAGAGCCCATGAGAAAACGGTTGACTTTCAGCCCTTCTGTTATCAGAGTTGTTTGACATTAAATTACATGAACTTGGACTATAAATCTTGACTTTAGCCTCCAATGTAAGGCATTTGATGTGTCTGGGAACCTGCTGTAAGAAAGAAATTAACTGTAAAACGGAGTAAAATGCCTGAGTTCCCATGGGAAGACTCGGCTGGACTGCTAATAGATCATGTATTCCTTTGGAAGACACTTGTTCCTTTGGTCAAACACCAACTAATATTTTCACTTTCCACTGCCTTGAACAGGAAATATGCTACCAAGGACTGAGAGACAAGGCAAGGCATCATATCAATTACACGGTCCGTAAACATCTGCTCACCCGTGTTTCCTAACGGACTGAATGTTTCCTGGTTGAAGATCAGTGGTGCTGCTACCCTCTGTTAACTTGTTTTACTCTTGTGTAAATGTCTGGGAAGATTAAGTGCCTTTTCAAAGAGCCCCAGATTGAGGAGAAGATGCACTTCTCTACCTTAAGAATACTGAGGGAGTTCCTGCTTTGTAGCCCTGGCAACTGATGCAACAGCCTTTGGTTCTTACAATAAAAAAAATCTGGAAAATCACAGGGAGCTACCTAATAAAAATATTTGATGGCCTTGATATATTCTCCTGCTTCTTTGAGGATCAATACTGAGGGTCAGATTCATTCTAAAGAAGAGGAAAAACGGGTGTCTTGGGAGAAAGAGATACATGATAATCAGGGTAAAGCACCTGCCTTACAAACTGCTCCACTTAGAAACCTCTTCTCTGAGGTAATTGTCAAGGATGGACAAAGACCATGATCTCCTGGAGCTGATCTTTAAGCAGTGCTTTCAGCATGTGATATCCTTTGGGTATCCACAAGGCACCTGTTGTAAATGTAGAATCTCAGACCCTACTTAAGATCTGCTGAATCAGAAGTCCTCAATGGAACAGCAGCCTGGGTTGTTAAAAATTCTTTCAAGGATTATGATAACCTAAAAAATATGCCATATTGAGTAGCCCATGTGATTGCTGATTATATGCCATCCATACTCCGGATCCTGAAATACCAAGCTCTCATTCATGAACAAAGGCCCTCAGAACTGACCCTCAACTATAGGCTTTTATAACATCTGCTACCTTTACCATCTTATACCATTCTCTTCTTGCAGACTTCTGCTGAAACATGATCATACCTCTGCCTTCATGCATTCAGTTTACAGTCCAAATGTCAGCCCTTTTGGAAGGCATTTCTCAACCACAGATATTGAGTACCTGCCAGCAACCAACCACTGCCTAGATTACCACTGAAGCAACTTTCCAAAACCAAACACAACTTTTTCCGTGAGTTGAGGGTGAGTCCAGGGTCATAGTGTCTAAGTAGAATATAAAGTTTCATGAGTACAAACACCAGATAATTCATGCACCCTTTTTCCATGTGTATCTGTCCCATTTCTAAAGCATCCGTGCTGTCTTCTTCCAACCCTTCTTAGAAACCTATTCTTATTCTTACTAAATAAATCAATTATCAATCAATACAAACTAAGAGAAGACCACGTAGCTGGGTATTTTGTTGGTCTTTAACAGAATACTCTTGGAAGATGTAATTTGTGTATCTAGCATGGGTTAAATTCATCCAGAAATCATTAGAACCACGTTCTTCCAGCAGAGATGAAGACAAATGCAGATGACAGTGCATTTAGAAGGGGTGGACAATGCCAGAGTTTTCTCCATTACTCTGTCATCAGAAATAATCAGCTCTAGGCTGGGTGCTAGGCATTAGCCCTAGTGGCCTGGGATGAGTTCATGGGGCTGGAATTCAAAACACTAACCAGCTGTGGGAACGCAGTGCACAGCTTGTCGCACTGAACGGTGTCCAGATTACAGCTGTGAGAATTTGGGAAAACCCTTCTTGCTAAGTAAGTTGACGACTTCATTGTTTTTCTCTCTTAAGTTTGCAATGGGTGATCGAGCCCTAAAGTTGTAGCTACATGTATTAACAATGAGCAAAGGCAATTGTAACAATATTCCTTGACACAATCAGGGAGATTTCAATGCTAACTGAATATTAATGACCTTGTAATTCTAATTTTAAATGTGACAATAGCGTTAGGCATATATATTAGAGATGTGTATTGAGGAATGTAAGGGTGGAAAGAGATAATGTCTGGAATGTGCTTTTAAATTGTTAAGTAAAAAAGGAAAACAAAAGAAATTAAACAGAATCACAAGTCCTCAGTAACTGTTAAGTCTGGAGTAGATTATGAGGAATTAATCACTCTCTCTCTCTCTCTCTCCTTATAAAATTCTATTTGAAAATAAACAAAAATATATTGTTAAAAAATAAAAAACATGCACAAATAATACTAGACCAAAGATAGTAAAGCATAAACACACACACACAGCCTTTTCAGCTAAGAATCCTTTCTTCCAAGAATAACTATGATAAAATTAATAATCTGCATATTTGATAGATGAGAAACCTATATTCTTCAGTTCTTAATTCTTACCTGCATCCTGCTCCAATTAATGAATTGACTGAAACAGATGAAGGAGGTAATGGACCAGATACCTTTAACATCACATTGCTTCATTTGGTGCTTCACTGTTAACTACTGAGCAGAGCAGTGAACACACATGAAGATTTGAACATCCTTATATTCTACTACTGGGAAACTCTTTATTTAAAAAACCAAGAGTACCTGTGTGATGTTCAGATAACATTTCCACACTGTAGTTTGTTCATCATAAAATCACAAGCCTGGACAATGTTAGAGCAAAGGCTTCCTTCTGATCTGAAAGGACACGTTGCCGATGACATTAGCAAGTCTACTTTAGTTACATGGAAAATTGAAAGCAGAATTAATTCTAGACATGAATTGGCAGATCAAGAGACAGTGAATTTATTAAGCCTTCATTTTATTCTCACACAGGAAACCCAAGTGTAGAAAACTTTGTTCTCATGAAAGACTAATTGGCCAGCGAGGCAGCATAGGAAACAAGTCGGTTCCTAAAGAGAACTCAGCCAAAGCATAATTCAGTTTTAAAAAAAAATCCTCAATTCCAATACTTAGTACATTCATTTTCCTAATCCTGAGACCGGAAGTGTGTACATTCATTTTCCTAATCCTGAGACCGGAAGTGTCTTGCTCATGCATCTAGAAAGTTCAAGCATGAGTTTTATTTTCTTTGGAGTGATTGAAAACTGCAGAAGATAGATACTTTCAGCAAAATTAAATTGTTTCAAGTAGAACGATTGGGTCACCCAAATCAGTCAGCAAAGGGCAACACTGGCTTTACAAATGTATGGCAATTTCAGAGAGATGCCACCTTTGGAAGTGGTACTTACTGTGCAAAACTATAGTCTATTTCATTCGCTTTCATTTCATTCTAAAGTCTTGCTTATTGCCACATAGTATCTTCTGTATTTATTCTACTTGTGGCCTCTGTATGGGACATGTGAAAGTAGTGTTCCACATGTGTTGAGACGCACAGAGCATGTTCACAGTCTGTTTACAGTATCTCATCACATAGATTATAAACAAAAACAGTTAATGATGTTATATACTGAGACATCTAGGGTCTCGTGTCTCACAAGTGTCAGATAGATGATGTCCCTCTGCTCATAGAACACTTTCTGTCTTCTCTCATTGGAATCAGCCCAGCACTATACTTCCTAAAGCCACTATGACAATACTAAATAGTGGGGACTGACTGCGGGGAAGAACACGTGTTATTTTTCAGAGTAACCTTGAAAAGTAAAGACAGAATCTTACTCACTCCAATCTGCATAATAGCTTAACCACCATTTATTGCAAAGCACTTTGATGACAGATGACAGACAAAGCAGAATGATGACGCCTCTATATCTGGATTATGGCAAATTGAGTTTTTCTTCTCAAAGATTTTAAAATAGTAATGTGGGCCTCTTAGTGCATATACAAAGCATCAAGCATTTTTAGGGGTACAAAAGGGGGTGTTTTTAGAATATTCCCTTCCCAAAGTCATGACTATCATTAACAATATAACAAAGCATCATCTGAAACCTGTTGAGTGGCTGGTGAGACAGATCAGAGGCTAAAATGCCTGCTATGAAGCCATGAGTTCCTGATTTTGGATTAAAAAATTGGGCCTGTCTGAATGTTTGTGACCTCAGCACTATGAGAGGTGAGGGAATGTGGAGACAAGATAGGCAGACCTCAGGGCTGGCCAAGCAGCCTAGCAAAATACAGATCCCAGATTCAGTGAGAGATCCTATCTAAGAAATAAGGTAGAAAGATCTTGAGAAAGAGAACAGACAATGTCAAACTCTGGCCTCTACATGCTTACACATATATACACATACTCTAACAACAACAACAACAATGACAATAGTAATAAATAAGCAAAAATATTGAACTGTCACGTATGATCACATTGATGTGATCCTACGAAGTGAGGTTGCATCTTGGCTGCGCCTCTGAACTACATGGATGGATGGTTCTATCTCCATTGCTCTGAGCTCTTGCACACTTGCAGCTCAGAACTTGGCTTTGGTCACTGACACTCTGAGTTTGCCTCCTGCTAAGGTAATGATAACAGCAAGCATAAAGGCCCCTTTCAATGGTGATTTCCTGTATCTCTCTTATCCCAGCTCAGAAAAATCTTTTCATTCAAATGAACTGGCGTCAGTGATGGGGTAGAAAGAGGAATTTGGGGGAGGGCAAAGGGAAGGCACTCCCTTTCAAAAGCTTTCCCTGTTGGAAGAGGAGACAGAAGCAGGAAGAGGAGGAGCCCAAGGATGGCTATTTTTAACTTGTAACTGGAGCCTTTGGGGCCCCTCTTCTTCTCTTTAGTTCTGAACCACTTGCCAATGGCAGAAATTACCCAGGCAATTCATTCTGGCTGCACTCTATCCCCTAAGCAAATTGTCAAACAAGTGTAGCCAAAATGATACAGAAGGCAATTTGGACTTTCCTTCAAAATCTGCCACCTCCTTTCAACAAAACTGTCCTCTGTCAGGATCAAAGCATCACTCCCCAAAGTATATAGTTCAGAGAAGATACACTCAGGAAGAGGAAAAAAAAATCATTGAGTCTTAAAACACAAGGGACCATCAAGGGACCATCAAGGTCCTACACTACTAAAGGAAACAACCTGTTGTCCGTGAGGAATGGGCAGAATGAAGTGACCAATTCTGCAAGTGCCCAGATGAACGTTTTTGGCAGCTCTCCTGGTCTCATGCTGGTGGGAGGCAGTGTGTAGTGGATGGTAATGAGGGCTGCCAAACCTATTGAAAGAAAGGGAAAATTAGCCCTGGTGTTGAAACAGAAAAGTCTCAGTTGGGACAAAGGCACCTCTCTCTTGAGCCTGCTGGCCTGCTTGCTCTTGCACTGAAAGAGTTGTTGTCTACAGCAGGAAGGACTGAGGGCAGTGCTAACACTTGCTGTCTGTTTTATTTTAGGATCGTCCATTCAGAAAAGGAGGACAAGGACAGGTGGACTTGGACCACACATGCTTTTTTCCAGTTCCCTATGCACAAGGGTCCATAATGACCTGGCTAGGCAGTGCACTCTGATTTTTGGGAGGCTACTGAATCCGGCTGAGCATGTGACTGTAGTTATCTGTCCCTAGTAAGATCTGTGTCATCTCCCATGCTATTGAAATTGGTTTCTCTTTGTTGAAGCAGTACCTAGTCTGTGTGTGTGTGTGTGTGTGTGTGTGTGTGTGTGTGTGTGTGTGTGTTGTATATTACATACCACACACCATGAGATAGATAGATAGATAGATAGATAGATAGATAGATAGATACCTGATTTACATATCAGGGATGTGGCCAGGCCAAAAAAAAAATGAATAGCTCCAATGCCCAAGATATACTGGGGTAAAATGGCAATGCATTGACAGCTGTCAGTATGAAGACAGCAGTAGAGTAGACTTCCTTGAGCATGTCAACCTGAGATGTCTTCATTGCTATAAAGGAAAAGTAACTGTCATTTGTACTGCCTGAGAGTTCTGGGCCATCACATGTGCCCATCAATATGATCTGCTCCATGAACGGAACTCCTAGCATGCTAGTCAAAGGACATCCACAAGACCACCCAGAACTCTAGACAGGAAGATACAGCCAATGACACCCAAATCCACTTTCCTCAAATTCCCCACCCAGTTCCAGACAACCTTCATCATTGTTTGATATCACTGCGCTATTTACTATTTTCTTTGCATCAATTGTGTGCTTCAGAGAAATCACTGAATAAGGAAACAATACAATCCTTGTGGGACCAACTGGAAGGAGAGCTGTGGAACCCAAGTATGTGGGAAACTACAGTGGAAGAGAACAAAAATAAAACTTAAAATAAGCAGCTAGCCTTCCTGCCCCAGACCCCAAGTCTGAGGCTTGCTTCTCTTCTACAAAAAAGGCCCCCTTCACTTCCAGGACTAGAAAGGAGTCAGAGGAGAGTTAGTAGCAGGCAGGAGTAGTTGACCTGACCTGAAGAAATGAGGATAGGACCAGAGTGCCAAAGGACTGGGACAGAAGCCAGTTCTCTTGACATAGAATCCCCAGAGAAGATCACATCAGCAGTACTTTTATCACAAGAACAACAATCTCAGAGTATTTCTTCTGGAGATTCTGGTTTGTGAACCAGCAAATATTTTAATTTGTAATCGTATTGTTACATTCTCTTGATTGCACAAAATTGTTCTTCATTCAAAGTTCTTCATCTCCGCTCAGGATCTGTATTCTAAATAAATCACTTCAGGAAATACCTAAGGTAGATTTTAGTCATAGTCACTGGCAATGAGTCATACTCTTCAAACTTATAACATGAATATATACACATATACATACATACATATGTGTGCACACCCACACATGATCTTAAAGAATATAACACCTTCTAATTTTTTAACTCTACCATATTTAATTTTTAACTGCTAGTTAAAAATTAGTTATTATAGTTAAAGTAGTGTTATTGACCTGAATAATTACTGCCTATACTTGAGGCAACATTGGTTTCACGTGTTACCTAACCACACTCCATTTAGATATTTCTCCTCCACATCATCAACCTACCAGCACTTGCTGGCTCATGGGAATCTAAAACCTTCACCCTAAATGATTTTTCTCTGGATTCCTTTCTTTCTCACTAAAATATCTTTTTTCCTAGTCTATCTATCCTTTTAACTCAAAAGAATTAACATAAAAATTGTGTTTTATTGTGGAAAAGTTTCCCTAATGATCTAAGAATGAAGTGTAGTCTGTAAGTTTGAATATGTTTCCTGACAATTTGGTTCTTACAAGACAATAACAGAAACACACATATGTAAAGAAAAGAGAGAGAGAGAGAGAGAGAGAGAGAGAGAGAGAGAGAGAGAGAGTGATTACCAGCTTCCTATGAGACGCTTAAATTGCTTGCTTCCAGGTAAAGTTTGCCTGTGATGTGGAGGTCCTTAGTTCAAGGCACATTGCATAGTCAGTATGTTGGGCCAGGAATGACTGGTTTTGCATAGCTTCAACTCTGGTCATGTAGTCACACCAGGAGTTACATCATTGCACTGTTGTCTTTGCCAGCAGGAAGACGGAAGCTGAAACAACGTGGAGACCATGGACTTACTTCTACATGAAATCCTAGGTAATTTTATAACTTAGAGCACATCATAAGGAACTGCTTCTAGAGATTCTGGGTTTTGCTTTATATAGTTGAATTTTATTTTTAGAATCTTTTAATCGTATACCATTGTTTTTAATTCAACACTCAAGTCATAAAATTACATTATATAGACGAAAGACAATAAAACTTATTGTGATGTGTGTTTTGTACCCAAAAGAGCTTGAATAACAATAGCTTGCATTTTGAAATCTAGCTGTGGGCCATAGGCTATACTCAGACATTTTTAGTATTTGGTCTAGACAGAAATCCACAGAAACCCTATGAGGTAGTGCCATGAATTAAATGCTTGTGTTCTGCTGAAATTTATAATTCACCTCTAACCCCAAAATGATGGTATGGTTCTTTTGAATGGGACTGCTTTGGAAAGTAGGGTCTAGAGAACCGGTTCTGCCTTTTCAGTTCATGTAGACACGGTGTGAAGGTGCTGACAAGAAGGAAGCCATTCTACACCAGAGACTAAACCCTGCTGCTGTCTCGATCTTGGACTTTCCATCTCCTAGAACTATGAAAAATGAATTCTATTACATCACCATGAACATTACCATGCTCAATGAACATTACCAACATTGTAATATCACTGTTGCTAAGAAACAATGTTGCTATAAGAAAATCCAGTGTCCTTTAAGTTACAAAACACAAATATAAAAAATACAAAATTACAAAATGAATTTTCTAGGTTAGATCTACAGCTGACCATGAACTCGAAGCTAATGATTGTCATTCTGTATTGTCCAATAAGCAGCAAGGTACCTAATATTAGAAATAACTTTTGCACATCCATTCTGCCTCTAACTCTTCCACTAAAAAAACATGAATATGGCAACTGTCAAATATTTTAGAAAATAATTTCTAAAAGTGTATCATCAAGACAATTAGTAAATGGCTTATCTGTAATGATATAACGTGAAAACTCTGTATTTCATTTATTTCAATATAGGTTTTGCTATTTTGGTTTAAGACAATCAATCTATGAGACACAGGGAGTAATTGCCAGTGAAATGATGGTGTATTGCACATAGTTTTTGAGAGTGTGGGGCACGGCCTGCCAAAGGAAAAACTGCAGGGTGTGTCAAGGGGGAAACCTATAGGGTCCCTATAGGAAAGTGGCATTAGAAAGAGTAAGCAGTTACAATATCAGTTAGAATGATTCTGAAAACTCAGGAGTAAAGCTGTCTGATACTCAGCGGCCCTTGGGTGACTAGGATTCATACAGAGTGGCCCATTCTGTAAGAGAGTAGGCCATAAACTGGTTGTTTTGTACTTGAAATGAGTAAGAGAACTGCTGTCTTTACAAATTAGAAAAGTCTGTGAGTGAGGGACATTTTCTATAAGATCTCAGACTACAAAACAAGATAAAAATTGAAACTGAAGTCAACACATGCATACATAGGCTATAGATCCAGAAACCCTGGGACTGGGTTAAAGATCTATTTCTATGAGTTACAGGCAATAGACTCTGTACTACAATAAACAGGAAAAACTTAGAAAATAACACATACATCATATTCTTCTCCCCTCAAAAAGTAGTGATTAAAAGGAGAAGAAGAAGGAGGAGGAGAAGGAGAAAACAAAAAAATTGACTTGCCTAGCTTTGAGTGATAGAATTACTCTTGAGTAACAGAATAAAAATTATGCAGCACAACACCTGGCCTAAGATGTCTACAATTTTAATCTTTTGCTTGTACAATTTTCTATGCAGTGATAAGTAGCATACAAGCTGACACCAGACTCACAGATTTATTAGTTTTGTGAATGGAATAAAGGCTTGTTTGATGCCATTGAGTTTATCAGAAGAGCCAAGTTGCTCCCTGTCATTTCAGCTGTGCACACTATAAATAAAACTTAGCCAAGGCAACTGGAGTAACCAGTCTATGCCAAGTAGGACCACAAACCAATCCAATCAGAATCAGCTTATTTCAGCACAGGTCTACTGAACTACCAAACTCATAAAGTAAATGGATGTTTGTGGATATCTATGAATAGCATGGTAATTCGTATTGTTCTAGCAGTAAATAGCTCATCAGAGTAATGGCACAAGTTAGTAACTTGTTGGTTACTATTTGTTCAGTATTCCCAGACAAGTAGGATTTAAAGTTACATCAATTGTAACTAATATCATCCGACAAAAATAGCATTAATTTTGACCTTAATGTTACTACCCAATATCTCAGTGGTGAGTTCTTGAAATTTATGTCATCCTTATTTTACTAAAATCATCAGTTTTAAAGTTAAATGCTAAAAAAAACCCAACTATCTGCAATTCTTAGAATCTATGCTTTATTTACACACATGCTGTGAGCTGCACATCCTGGGAAATAGATGCTGTACTTTCAGGTTTTAAAATCTTCAATAGTAATTACAAGTTTCTGGCCAATAATTCTAAGAAGCATTGGATCCTAACCTAGTTTTAGAGACCTAGCAATATGACAACTGCAGATGTTAGGCCCTTTTGCTCTCTCAAATATATTCATTCTCCATTGTAGCAATTAAAGAGATTTATTCCTTCTGATATTAGTGGGTATTGAAGAATTTCCATGCATCTTTTCTGTGAGATATGTAGCAATGGCAGACCTAGGGTACTTCTCCACTGAGATGGTTTGTCTTCGTTATGTATATAGACCAATGTAGCCATCACATGAAAAAGCTTCTTTGTTGTCATAGTGTAATTAAATACTGGGATTGGAAAGTGAGGAGTGGTTTTGCTGATGTGGAAACTCATCCCCTTTGGCTTATGCTTCTGTTATTTCAACTTACTTTTAAACACCCTGAAAACAGTAAAATAAAAGCACAATCTCTATTAAATTTTAAGGAGAATAGAAAGGACATGAGAAGATTCATTCATTTATGATCAGCATGTAGATAGTACTTGACATGACTTTGGAAGGTTATTTGGATTTATTCTCTAAATATAAATGTATACTCACTTTAAAACCCAGCAGGAATATTCCAATAAATTTCATATCCATGTTCATGATAGATTTGTGCAGGAATGTTTGTAACAGAATTATTAATGAAGAAAGGTAAGGGTAGAAAAGATGTATATGCATTGCTCTTACATAAGTCTCAAAAAAAAGTTTCAATCCAACACTTTAAAAGCGTATCTCTATAAAAATACAAAGCCATTTAACTTCCTCTAAAATAAATTTAAAAGTTATAAATTTTCTTATTCCAAGAGGGAAGAACCAGGGCATAGCAGAACCAACACCTAGTCTATCTATCATGCAAGCCAAACCTTATAGCTCAATGTCTGGCAGCCAGAATGGATTCATGATCTCTGGGACTCCAAAATGCTTGAGCAGCTCCGTTTCTCCATCTCTCTCAACACACGGGGCCTTTGTGTTAGGATTGGGACTGTTTCTCTCTACATCTCCCACTGTTCTTGGTGCTCATTCCCCTGTCCTGACATTGCCAGTGTCCTAGAGTCTCAACTATGGAAGCACCATCACTAATAACCTCCTTAGGGACCCCAATCCTACTACATTGCCCCAAGCCTGAGTTTCTTTCTATGAATTCTTAAATCCAGGGGTCTCCAATACAACTAAAGAAGCACCTCCACTGTGTCTTCTCCTGGCCTCTGGTAGTGCCAAATGTCAATTGTTCTCCATGACCCCTTCAGTCCTACAACTCTCATGTTGACCAAACCAGCATCACACAGAGGCTTTTAAAGACTATTAAGTTCATATGACAACTTGCATATGAACAACTGTGATGTTCTCGACTAGACCATGTTTCTGTTTGTTGACTCTAAGAAAATATTTCCTAGAAAACCCCAGGCATCACTGAGATGAAGACCTCGGTGATATTGGTTCCCTCTTAATTACATCTGATTCTTTAGGTTTAGTTTATGGGAGTTAAATCAACACTGATTTCCCCAGTAAAACAAAGATTCTACTTCCAAAGACTCTTAATCCAAAATATCACACAAATTGTCTTTGTTTTACACTGAAGCTTCTTAATCCAGGCCTCAATTATCTATAATTCTGTCATCATTATCTTCCAAATTCCTACCACAGCTCATTAGGTTCTGAGCACTCAGTGGTTTTTCTAGCCTATCTTGCCCGCCCCAAATCCTCCACAATCCTCCCCAAAACAACATCCAATGTTCCTTGTACCAGTTTCTTTATTAGTTACCTTTCTGTGTGGTGATAAATGACATTACTAAAAAAAAAAAAAAACTTGAAGGGAGGAAAGAGTTTATATGATTTCCAGGTTATAGTCTATAAGTAGACAGTATAACATACCAACTCACTAACACTGTTCTTAGAAGAAAGGCAGAACAAATCAAAGAACTGAATTGTCAATAATCATAAAGAATTAAATCCTAAAACATAGAAAATAAGTTATTATTTTCCCTTGAAAATGGAATTTGTTCACATTCACAATATTCCTGTTAAAAATCTTTTATAGAATATCTCTTGGTGACAGAATTAAGGGGTGCCTGAAAAAGTAATACTAGTAGACATTAGTCCCTAAGTTTTTTTGTTATCTTTCCAATCTTTTGAACATCTTCTCTTTTGCTTCTCTTCTTTCTTCTTTGTTTTTCCTCTTTGCAGTGAAAAATTATAATTGTCAATACTGTGACTATTCTTGTGAACTCCAGTCCCTTCTGAAAGTCTCCAGGTCAGGCTGATAGTCGAGATGTATCATTTAACTCCCATAAACCTCAGGCAGTGCCTCAGCTGAAAGTGTGGTGGTGAGAGACTGAGATTTTACCACAGCATTGTAAAAGCAGCTTTCCACCTAACAGAGCATGCAGAGTGAACACTGCTTTCATGCTAGCTTTCTGCTCCTGAAAGCTATCACCCACTTGAAAACAAGAACGTCGTCACATTTGCATTTCCAACAGAGGACCCAGGCACTCGATAAATTCTCATTCTTTTAATGCAGGCAGCATTTCCAATTGCTTTATAGAGGAAACACAACAACAGCATCATTATACAAATTGCCCAGAGAGTGTATAACCCTCAAGGCACATACCAAAGGGACATTTAACCAAGAATCTTCATCTCAGGCGTGGACTCATGACACCTAGCAGTTGCAGCTATGAGGAATGAAGTATTTGTAGTAGCCCTGAAGGAAAGACAGAGCAATTGGCTTCAAGTGCCTGTCTCCACTTTCCTGAGGCCAATGAGCTGCATACTCTGAAACCCAGCTGGGGAGACTATCTCACTGACCTCTTGCACCAAGGAATTCCTCTGGTTTCTATTTCTAACTTTTTCATTGTGCAACCCTGCTCCTGGGATGGAAGATTACTTAAAATGCTTGAGAATTTGTTGCCCTCTCTTGAGCTAAACCATCAATCTTTGAACAAGAGATATTTCTCATCAGTAGTCTATGTTCTGGCTAGAACCTTTGACCATACAATGAACAGACCACTAGACTAGAACTTTGTAGAGATATATCACTCATTGTATAAGAATGACAAAAAAAAAAAAAAAAAAAAAAAAAAAAAAAAAAAAAAACCCGGGCTGCATACTACTCTATAACTAGACTCAGAGTAAAATCTGTGCCCAAACTCAACTCCTAGCAGTTATGAGAAAAAAACAATGATTCAGCATTCAGCTGCTCAAACTGCTTATTTGGCCACAGTGATGACTTCCCTCCACTGCTCAGGACTGTGCTATTTTAATTGTTCTCAAATCATTCTCTTCTTTTACTTTTTGGGCTATGTGTGTAGTATGTATGTGATGTAAGAATTTTGTGTGTTTGTGCGTATAAGCACACATACCTCTATGTACGCACATGAGGAACCCACCTTTATTGCTCTATGCTTTGTTCCATTGAGACTGGATCTATCACTAAACCTGGTGTTCACCATCTGAACTAGACTGCCTGGCCAGTGTGCTTCTGGAATCTTACTGATTCTCACCTATTACTGAGGTTTTAACCATGCCCAACTTACTGGGACCTGAAACTCAGGTCCTTACTCATTGTACAGCAAGTACCTCTTACTGATTCAGCCACCTCTTCAAACCCCATACATCATTCTTCATCTCATTTCTTGGTCTGTTAACCTGGAAATCTAGAAAATGTTTTAAGTGCATCTGTATAAAATATGTACATTTGCTTTATCATTACTGCATAAGCACTATAGCATAATAATCAGTTACATTATATTAAGAATTATAACTAATCAAAAGATAAGTTAAAGTATACAGGATTAAGTAGAGCATTTGCAGATGCCTCAAGCAATTGTAGAATTTGGTATCCATGAGAAATCCTAGACCAATTTTGCAGATTCTGAGAAATTGTTACATATTGTTGAAATAAGTTCTGCACCTACTCTTCAGGCTATGAAACTAGGTGGCTTGTCAATAACAACTTGGTAAGGAAAGATAGAACTAAAAAAAAAAGGACTGGAGTTCTCTTCTCACCCTTCTGTAACTGGTGGTTCATGTAGCAACTAGGACTTCTCCATGGCTCTGATACCTGCCAGAGAGGCTATTAATGGTCCAGCTTTGGTTTGGTGGCCACAGATCCTAGTATCAGGGAAATCCCTTGACCATGGGTGAATATCTAATCCTGGTGATAATAACTGAGTCTTTATTCTGTGAATCTCCATGTTGTCTTACCAGCCATAATTTGGCAGCTGAGATCTTTCATCAATTGTGCACCCAATTTCCTATTTTAATTTCTCCTGGTTTCAAAACCTTGCATTCTCTGAGATGACCTTTGACTGATGCCTAGAGAAACCTCAGTCATCTGGCCTATTTATCAGCCTCACTGACTCTGGTGAACTAGTGGTCCAGTGAGGTCCTTCACTTGACACTATATTGTCCTCAAATCATATATATTGACATACTTGACATATATTCATAAAATAGGCAAAAACAAACCATGTAGTTTCAGCTAATTTTCCAGTTATTTATTTCATGCCTCATGTCTCCAGAATCTGATATTTATGAATAAGTAAATAATTCTACGTATATTGACACCAAAGCTCTTATACTGCTCAATAAAAATGCCAGCAGAAATAAAAAGAGAGTGGAGGAAATTCCAACATAGAAAAATGGGTGTTTGGAGCAATGAACACTTCTTGGAGGTGTCCCAGTTTGCACTATAGGAGAACCTGCCTATTTCAGCAGTCAGTGATCATCATCTAGCCCAGGTTTTGAAGAAGGGAATAGATGCTAAGGAGCATAGAAAACAAACTGTTTAAACACTGGACAGGCAGCTGCCCTTAATGCAGGACACACTGCATACAAGGTAGTCTCCAAAATACCATCATGTGATTTAATTCTAACCACACCAGGAGATGGACTTCACAAGTATTTTTAAATTTTCAATTGAAACTTTTAACAAATAGGAGGATATGGCACAGGAAGTTAAAAGTACTTGTCTAGAATCGTGGAGTTGGTGAGCTAAGGGGTAAGGATTCAGGATAAGATCACAGGGTCCCCAGGCTAAATCACCCTCAGGAAATGAGTCAAACCAAAGAGAAATAAAGTAAGAGGCAATAAAAAGCTATCACGCTATTAATAATAGAACATAAAACAGCACTTCTCTTTTATTTCATTTTCCAACGTTTCCTGGTTGCATTTAAAACAGGTCCTGTGAGCTTGTCCCAGGAAAAACCAGTCACTCCATAATGGGGACAGTGCAGGAGTGAGTGGCTTTAATGGGGAGACAGGATAATTAACAGCAAGGGAGAGATCTGTTCTGTTATCACAGTCTGTTGGTGATTTTTCAGGCCTGGTGACTCTGCAAGGCTGGAGACTTGCTTCCTCAGGAAAAGGGAGAGTGACAGAAACATTTCCTCTCTGGAGACAGGATTCAGCTAGACCCTGGTCATAGGGGAGGGACTTCACCCAGGCACGCTCCAGCAAGGAGCTCTCCTAAGCATGTTTGCCTCATTTGTCTAGTCTCATACTAGGGCCAGCAATGGAGAAAGACATATATGAAACATTTATATTATATGGAAATGTTAAGGACAATACCACAAAAACTGGTGCCTATAGAGGAAACAAAGAAAGTTATGCTAAAAAAAAACAACGATTTTGTTTCTAGTTTGTTTTCATCTCCTTAAAAAACATTTATATGTTATTATTATCTTGTATAAGGGTATATACATATTAGAGTACAACTTTGTGGAGTAAAATCTCTCCTTCAACCTTGACATCAGTTCCAGATATTGAACTCAGGTCCTTGCTCTTGATGCTAAGGAGTTTACCCACTATACAATTTCACAGGCCTGGTTTCCTAAATCAAGATGCTAAGTGTGTTTCAGCAAGGGATACATTTGCACAAAGCCTCTTGTCAAACTGACAGCAAGTCCAACTCATAGAGATCCAACTGGCATAGAAGACACAACAAATGCTGTCAACTCAACCCCTGATGATGGATTTTAGGAACCATTGCACTTAAGAACTGCAGTGTCTTCTGTACATCTTGGGATTACAGCATTTCTTTGTGCATTCCCTTCAAATTCACCTTGATAACCCAAGTTGGCAAATCCAGGCTACTTTATATCCCTCTTAGCAGTGCTGTGGACAGACAGGATCTATTATCTCCATATTTTCCCTTATCCCCATAGACCATCATAGACCTTCAGCAAAGCTACTGTATTAGTGTAAATGTGGGTCCATGTTCACCTGACTGCTTATGCTAGCACCCTGGGACAGGCACACAGAGTTTTCTCTGCTGGAGTCGCATGATCAGTAAAGAAGGAAAAGACTTCAAGACACATATAAATGATTTTCCAAGGAAGAAATAAATAGAGAAGACACTGGACAACACAGACAGTAAATTCCCCAAAATGAGGAAATTGATTTTAAAATATAGAGTTGCAATAGATGATTTTTGTGAGTTGTTTCAAACAAGGTGGAAAGATAAACCAAAAACTATTTATTGATTCCCTTTATCTCCTTCCACGGTATGTGATAACCACTCACGTATTTGATCCACTAGGAAGACTTGATTCCTTTATTATATATCAACATTCCCACTTTTCTACCAACTGCGGGGGATGCTTCTAAACTTAGAGAAGCATGCAATAAAACTCAAGATGTGGCTGGCTGCACACTGTGGCCCAAGCCTCTGATCTCTATATCAGTAAGATTAAGACAGAAGGATTGTCTTTGAGATCACCCCAGGCTATTCAGTGAGTTTCAACTCATCCTGGACTACTTGATGTACAATCCTGTTTCACAAAATTCAGCATTTCAGGTTAAAATTACAAATAACAAGAAACTAAAAAGAGATGTTTTGATACCTTGTATGTTTATTTCAGCTCAAATGCTTTGCTCATCTCTTCATTTCCTTCTGATATGTAAATTTAATAATAATAATCAATAATGCTTTTTTTCTAAGTAACTATCCCCCAAATTAAGTTGAATTGCAACAAAGAGTTTAAAAAATTAATTCATGAAATAAAACAGTTTTTTTGTGTAAAAATTATAAAAAAAATAGCTAAATCTTTTCAGTTCTCTATGACCGACTATTCAGAATGGAGATATGTAGATAGCACATTTGAATGATCTATTCATTGTGTCAAAGAAACCCTCAAAAGAAAGGGGACGAAGCAAGAACTCTCACCTCCTACTCACTTCTGCATTGTTCTGCTTTGTTCTTTCACTCAGCATCATGTGTGCCCCCAAGCGCCAAGAAGCTGAGTGTAGTAGCATGTCTATTTGTTTTGGCCCCACCAGAGTTATTCTATGAACCACTTTTGCTTGCTGGGTTCAGGGAAGAACAATAAATACTAATGAAGAAAAAGAACAGTTTGATGCTATGACTCAGTGGAAGTCAGAGGTCACATGGCAGTTGACCTCCAACGGTACAGCTCCCATTTTCAGGTCAGTTACAGTGCTGGAGAGATACCATGCTGGAAGGGAGGAGGCCCTACTTCTTTTAAACACAAGGATGTTGTAATGCCTCAAAAGAGAAAAGCACACTTTGCTTATTTGTCTTCCTGTCCGGAGAATGAGTTTGGCAGTCCAAAAAAAGAGGAGGTGGCAGTGCCAGCAGGGCCATGACACTTCACAGTCAGAAAATGTTGTATCTGGGATTATTCGTAAGGATTTATATGCTGTCACAAACCCATTACTTTAACAGTCTTATGACTCATGGATGGTCAGTTGTATCAATGATAACATATTTAAAATGACTCCTTTGAGATAAAAGAAAAAATATACTTCATCCTAAAATAAATGTGTTAATTTCTTAAGTTCCAATAATGAGGAAATCATAATTACAAAGGGTGGTCCTATTTCTTCTGAGTAAGAAGCAGGGAAGTTAAATGAGAGGGTGAATTGGAATCCCAGCACTTGAAGACTGAGGCAGGAAGATCTCAAGTTTCAAGCCAGTCTGGGCTACACAACAAGAGCCTGTCTTAAAGAAGAGAATAATAGCATACAAGGGTTTGCAACCCTGCAGACAGAACAACATTATCAACCAACCAGCCCCCAATCCTGCTAAGCTCCCAGGGAACTAAACCACCAACCAAAGAGTACACATGGAGAGATCCATGGATCCAGATGCATGTATAACAAAAGATTACCTTATCTGGCATCAATGGGAGGGGAGGTCCTTGGTCCTGTGGAGGCTCGATGACTTACCTTAGGAGATGAGGTGGGAGGGGGTGGGTGGGTGGGAGAGAGCACACATAGAAGCAGGGAGATGACTGGGGGGGGGGGAGGAGAATAGAGCTTTAACTGGGAAAGGGGATAAGATGTAAATGTAAATTAAAATGTAAATAAATAAAATAACCAATGAAAAATAAATAAATAAAAAAGTAACAGTTTTCCCCACAATCCCTTTGGGACTGCTATAGAGTTTTGCCCCTTCTGTAACAGGTTAAATAATGGAATTCCCTATGTAGTAATGAGGGTTCTCATTGTCCAACTGTTTGGATATTTCAGTAATTTAAAGAAGTGAACAGTATATCTTTACTATGAGGATGATAGGGTGGTTACTTAACTTGATCTTCTGTTGTGAGTGACAATGTATGGAATGGTACTGCTATTGTAAATAAGCCTTTTAAATAATCTTTCTGAAAATTCCTTCATCCCCATCACACTGTAGGATTCAAAGAGAAGTGGCATGATGTATAACTCATTCACATAAAAAATCATAGAGGTGGTATGTTTAAAAAGAGAAGGGCTATCAAGTGAACAAGAAAGATTGCTCTAAATCCCACCATGTTATTAAAGAATCAGTAAGCCCCATGTCTATAAATAAGGCTTATTCCACAGATGCCCGTCACACATCTTGCAGTGAACACAGCACAGCACAGAGTCAATAATCACTGATCAATCTTTTTAAAAAACTGGCATATCTAAAGTATTTTTAGACCATTATATGCAAATTTACAAGGTAATAAATGTCAATACTATCATTTTTAATATTTTTATTGTGTATTTGTGTGCGTGCATGACATGCTGTGTAATGTGGGTACATGTTCTGTAGTGTCCATGTGGAGGTCAGAGGATAACCTGTACGAGTTCATTATCTCCTTCTATGTGCACCACAGGGATTGAACTCAGTGCTTCAGGTTTGGTGGCAAGTATCTTTACTTATTGAACTATCTCTCCAGCCCTCACTTCTAGTCTTATGCTTCAAACCTTAAGTAAATGAAAACTACATCCTAAGTTACAAAGATAAGATACAGAAAATAAAATTCTTAATAATTCCTTCGAAGTAGGATTTTCCCCCAAAGCAACCCAGTTTCAGCAATCTAGCATTAGAATAGCATAAAATAGAATTTCCAGGTTCACAGCTGAGGATAAGAATTGACCCGCTCTAAATTATGGGCCTGAAAAACTCAATGGTCATTTAATTTCATTTAAAAATTAGGTTGGAGGCATGGGGGATTGTACAATAATGACATATCCAGTCGAAACAATCACTGGATGCTGGACTGAGTGGTAATGCACTGTAGACCTGCAGTGTATCAGAAGAAAGCATCAGTAAGCAAAGCAAGGCAATAACCAACAGATAAAATTTTAACAACTGCTGTAATCGATGGGGAACATTTGAATAAAATCAATGCATCTCTATAGTCTGAAAATAACTCACCTAAGATAACAATCAATTCAGAGGAAAAGGCATTAATTTAACAATGAAGAAGCCCAGGGGACAACATTTAAGCAAGTAAGCAAGGTCAGCAGGATACTATGCACTATGAAAATACAGGGTTGCTTCTGTGAGTTTGTGACATTAGGTCACAAGTTACAGTCTAGTAAGAAGAGTGTTGCTGAGAGCCTCCAATTGAAAGAAAATCTAAGAGCAAAGCCTAGGGCTCAATGAGGCTGTCAGGTCATGGTGCACAGGGAATGACTAGGTAGGTAGAACAAGCACAGATCAAAAAAAGATTAAAATTTCACAGCAAATAAAAGCTGGGTTGGGATCCTAGATTTTTTTCTTGAAATTAAAAATAAAAACCCTTATTAGAAAGAAAATGCTAAAATTCCAGTACACTTAGTTATGAACACTGCACTAATATTACGTCCCTAATTTTCATATTTTACAGTTTCTGTAAGCTTTCGTCACAAAAGGTTTCAGGATACAGAGCAACTTTTCTGCAAGTCCTAAGTCATTTCTATTTATCTTTAACAAGAAGAAACTCCATATTCCCTTTTTTTCTTCAGTAAAGATGGAGAAGTACTATCATTCGTGTCTCTGACTCCCACTGTGAAAAAAGTTGCACCACAGCAAAAACAACAATAACAAAAACTGTCCACAGATTATTTTAAAGCCCTGTATTTGAGAACTTACACTAGTTTCTTGCCATCGTCACTGCAGTCACCTAAATGTAGAAAACATATCAGACTAGCACACTATCTAAACTCCTGGTGGATGCCACACTCTTCAGTTAAAGTTCAAGCCAGACTTATGTAACAAAGAGTGATTTTTTCCCTTATCTTTATGTTATCAGTCACTGTTGGATTTTTACCAGGTCACTGATTATCCTGGATCCTGGGCCCTGGATCTTTTGCCATAGCTTTCTGATTTTCTAGTTATTTTCCTGTGTTTGACTACTGTTTGGAGAATCCTGAAACAAGTTTTATCTATGACACTGGCAATATATGTAAGAGATATTAACAGGTATTTAAAGACATCCATATCAACAAGCACATTCAAGTGACTACAGCATGTCAGGAGAGTCTCTCTAGAAATCAGTCTACAAACCCAGAGGGGACTCCAGAAACGTATTATCTTTTATGTTAAACATTTATTAAACTGTGAGGAATGGTACCTTGTGGATCATCACTTCTGAACTCTCAAAAGCATCAGACTGAAGTCAGTTGAGAATTTTAAGCTTCTGCACAAGTTAGTTTGCCAATAAATCCTCCTATTTTCCATATAAAATTAACATAAATTAACACACAAGCCACACTCTGTAGGGTTCTGCTACTTCAAGTGTGACCCATGGACACACAGCATCAGCATTACCTGGGAGCTCACCAAAAAAAAAAAAAAAAAAAAAAAAAAAATGCCATTTTTCAGGCACTGGTCCAGTGCTCCTAAGAGAATGTTCACTTTAACAATATTCCCTGGTGACTTCAGTAAGTTAGCATGCTGCTCGAAGGCAGAAGCTTTTCACTTAGGCATTGGAATAAGGTTCATATGTTGCAAATTCCCCCAAGAAAGGCCATGGTTCTGTTCATTTTACCGATGATAAAATGGAGGATCTGCATAAGACAGTGCCTTGGTCATATTCGTATATCCAGATGCTGGCAGAACCCAGGGGGGAAGAACTTGAGCTTTCTAATTCTCTTCTTTATACTCTCCATACTCTGAGACTCGTTTTCATCTGCAAAGAAATCTTAGAAGTAAATCCTTAGAAGAACTGACCGAGAAAAGTCTGTGCTTGCAAGTTTCTCTCCACTGTGCAGCAGTGGTTATGTATCAGAGCAGAGCCAGACCAGGGTAGGGGCTTCCCTGATGACTCTTGCAGATGGAATGTGTTCTTTAACAAGTCAACACGAGTGTGGGATAGGTAAGGACCTACATCCGGTAGATCAAGGTCATGGAATCATTCCTTAGGTAATTTGTTTCCTTTGTGCTAGACCCAAATCTCACACAGGAGCTCTGGATTCTACCAGTCAGGTCCTTGCTTTGCAGTGACCTTTGCTGTTTATGAGGCCACATTGCTAGCCAGCCCAGCTCAGCCCACTGTGAGTGCAATGACAGACAGTGATAAGCAGGGTAATTATGGTTATGATTATGATCACTTAGAAAACCTTTATCCACAGGTAGAATAAAGGTGGTGCCGGCAAGGGTGGCTACGATTTCTTTGGAGTGCGGAGAATGGAGTTGCAAGAACATGGCTAATTACTAAATGGTCCATAGAGGGCTGCCACCTTTGTGGAAACTTTCATTCATAGTGAGATACAGGTCATGCTAAACATTAAGAAATAACCAACCTGGAAAAAAATTTGTACCACTCCAATCCTGCACAAGAAAATATAATTGCATTTGCCCTTTAAGTAATCTGTTTAAAGAAAATGACCTCAGAAATGTATACGAAAAATTTAACAGTTTTCCTTATACCAACTCAATGTGTTACCTTTAAAATAACAACCATTTTAACCATTTATTAATGGCCAGGGCCAGCTTGGGCAACATTGTTATGCCCTCGTGTGATGGAAGCTGGTTGAAGCAGGAAGGATATGTTCACACAGTAGGTTATCAGGCCAGTACCTGACTGTCTAGCAAACAAGTTCAGCTTTCTTCCCTTGGCAGTCTCAAGGCCCAGAGAGCAGCCAGAGCCAGCCCTGACACATCTCTGCTTGCATCAGACTTGCTATTGTGTCTTAACGAGAGAAACTCACTCAACTTATTAGAGTCTAAGACACTGTTGTAGGCTATGAACCCTTCCCAATTACCTTCCTTAGTCCATTATTATGAGATAGTTCAATGGCATAGGCTGAGCTGTACTGTTACCAAAGTAGCTAAAATTGTATGCTGATGGTCAGTATATTCTGGTATGGAAGCAGCAGTAGATAATCTGACCTTACACATGACTTTCATCATTAAGATATAAACAACTTCCGAGAGCAGCTCACAGGACCCGAGTAGAATTAACAACAGAATATAAAGACAAATCAAAGGCTTAAGCTAACTTTTAAGTGCTAAAAAAATGTAAATCACAAGTAAATGGAAGAACTGGAGGATGTTAAGATGTTACTACATTTTCAAAGATGTGTTGCTCTGTCCAGTTCTGTGGCTTCTATGTCTCCTGCTTGTCAGACATGCTAACAATAGAGAACTTTTCAACATGAAGAGTCTTTGATACTTTCAACAATATTACACGGATATCACTTTTATTTTTAGCCCCAGATAGCCATTTCAAACATCCCCTGAGATTAAAAAAATAATCCTGTCTGGGAATGTAGCTGAGTGTTAAGTACAAGTCTAGCGTGTGGAAAGGGCTCAGTTCGATTCCCAAGCACTGCCCCATGCACACATACAAAAACAGTTCTAAAAAATAAAAAATTGCATGTCTAATTTATTTTTATGAATTTATTTCTATGTCTAAAGTTGAAATAAGAATAGGTTTGGTCTTCTCCCTTAAAGATCGTACAACCTCAGATTCATCGCAGCAGATGCACAGATACAATATATGCCAGTTTTATTTAACTTGTGGCATAAGGGTTGTTACATTCGTGGGAAATGCCATAAAGAATTCACTTGGGTCCTGCATACAATTGCACTACTGGCTAGCAAATTAAAAAGCATCTAGATCTCACCTCAAAATCAGGGACCGTTTCATTCTTTAAGCAATAGAGTTTGAAATCTTGTCAACTTGGAAATATGGGATTCTCTCCATATTGGCTCTGTTCTACACACACATTAACAGAGGTGGGCTCCTCCAAATCCTGAGAGTGAATGAACACCTGAATCTCATATCAAGAGAGAGAAAGTTAAGAGATCTAAGTTGCCTACGTCATCAGCTCACCATACAAAGGATTTCTTCTCCTGTTGAATTCTAACAAAGGTGATGGAAGAACCTGTTCTAGACTCTATAGGCAAAGAATCAATGCAAAACATCATCCACCTTTCCACCCCAAAACCAACATGGCAGTCAATGCATTCCACGTCTCAGGGGTGAAGTAAACACGCCTCTGGTTCAGTACTAAAGTTTACATAACTAGGCAAATGACATTCCAGATTGCATAGTTTTTAACAACGTAGACATTAGACCATCTTGAAAGGCCCCTGCTCTGCCTGGAATCTTTGCAATACGATTAGACTAAATATGTCCCTGGGTAAACAGATGTAATCATGTTTGCAATGTGATTCCTAGAAACATGCTCATGTCAACATAGCCCCATGTTCATAAACTAAATATAGGCTTCACATATACATGCAGACCCCAGAGTCAATTATCTCAATGGTTATTCATTTATTTATTCATTTATTGACAAACATAATGCTCACTTTGGATAGTCTCCGTTTCCTACTCCAGTTCTCTTTCCTAGGCTCTCTTGCCCATTGCCCCAGTATTCTAGGTATTTTACAATTAACCCATTATGTATAAAACTGTCCTTGGCCAAACAACAAGAGTCCTGCCTGAAAGGTTACATTTTCTCCTCATGGTGACTATGAAAAGACAGTCAATGTTTAACATCAAATTTTAAAAGGAGAAAAGAAACTAATTTTACTGACGGTGAGGTCATAGGATGAGTATCCAGCTTAGACAATGTACTTTCTCAGCATTTCCTCTGACCCATCCTACTTTTCTCACTCACTTTCTCCTTGAGAACTTCCTCAATACATCAAGTGGGTGGAATCCTTGTCTCAGGTTCTGCTCAGACCTAAAGTAGCCTAAGGCATTACCAGTCTTTTCAGCAACTGGGAAACGAAAATGACTGATACTCTTGGTCTAACTCGAACTTACAACTTTTTTTTTTGATATTTTATTTACTATTTTAAAAATTACTACTAAGGAGTTTCACATAAGAACACTTATTATTGATAATACCCCTGATGAGATTTCTGCTTTCCTTCTCCAAGTAAGCCTGTTACCCAAGTGATTATATATATATCTCTGTTAGAAAAATAAGAAGTTTTTCATGATGATTCTTTAGAAGTGATTCTCTCTCTCTCTCTCTCTCTCTCTCTCTCTCTCTCTCTCTCTCTCT
>JANHMN010000002.1:199986857-200000288 GCA_030674055.1 Rhabdomys pumilio | reverse complement strand
TCTCTCTCTCTCTCTCTCTCTCTCTCTCTCTCTCTCTCTCTCTCTCTGTGTGTGTGTGTGTGTGTGTGTGTGTTGTAGTTACATTAACAATATTTATAAAATATGTACTGACACATGTGTTTAAATACATGATAAGAAATGAAAATTTATTTACAAATTCTCAGATCAGAAATTTGTATTGGCATGAAATAAAACAAAAACAATATTTTAAAAATCTATATGCTTCATTCTTATATGTTAATTCTAGGGTATTTAAAAATTATCTAGTTAAAATATATATAAATAAATTAGAAAATGGAGAAGGAAAATAAAAAGAATCCATAAAAATAACGGCCATAGTAAATGATCTCAAATTTCAAAAAAAAAAAAAGCTAAAATTTAATAAATCTATTTGAATTTGATCAGTACATTCCTGTGCAATAGTTTAAAACTCTTTTTATCTACAATCTATGAATAAAAGGGCTGTAAAAATAAACATGGCCATCTGAATTATAATCTTTGAACTTGGAATTTTATGAAATATCAAATAGTTGAGCTTCAAATTTTTAAAAAATTCAATGTCAGGCCTATGAGTATATACTTGATAGTCTTCTTTCCAGTTTATACTGAAGCAGTCTAAGCTAAGGATTATGGGTACATGGTCCTCTGAGAATAACCTTGAGGGGCTCATGACCTAAGGGAGATGCTGGTCATAATTACTCTTAAGGGATTCACCTTCATTCATACAATTATTTCAGTCTTGCCTTCCCCACCTTTTGTCTCCTAACCTCTGCAAAGGTCTGTGAGGCAGATTTGGTTCCCATTTAATCCATGTTACATTTAAGCTTGTTCTCTTCATGAAATCTTATGTGATTTTGACCTTCCTCAGATACTGAAGTCCATTTTGCATATGTACAATCTAAACAAGATATGCCACATAGCTCAATTGGTAAAGTGCTTGACTTGTAGACACAAGGACCTGAGTTCAGTCCTCAGAAACTAATCATCAGAAGAGAGATGTGGTCTTGCACACTTATAATCTCAAGACTGGGAAGATAGTCATCTAGACTACTTTGAAATTTCCAGGCTGAAATAAGAGGCATCTCTTTGTCCTCTCTCTCTCTCTCTCTCTCTCTCTCTCTCTCTCTCTCTCTCTCTCACACACACACACACACACACACACACACACACAAGATGGTGCTCGTGAAATGACACCCAAGGTTGAATCTCTACATAAGTATGTATACAAGCACACTAAACATAAACACACACACACACACACACACAAATACATAAGCAACATAATTTGAACATTTGTCAGGAAATTCTACATCATTTCATCTAATAAGTGAGTTGACTTCTAGGAAGCTAGCTGCATGTTACTGCATGTTAACAATCTCAAAACATAATTGAAACTGAGACTGTTTAGATTAAAAAACATGCAGCACAAAATAATAATTTTATTCCTTTTCTTTTTTTTTAATTGGGTATTTTATTTACATTTAAGATGCCATCCCCGTTCCCCATTTTCCCTCCCTAAAAAGCACCTATCCCATGCCCCCTTTTCTTTTTTGCTTTTATACATTTTTTTTAAAGTTAATCAAAGGCTTTATAAGTTTGGTAATGCTCAATCAGAAGTGTAACCCAATACCCAACCTAGATATATCAACTATCTTTGACTGGTGGAGACACGTGAACATCTGCCTCCATGTCCACCACTCTCTTTCTCTCTCTTTCTCTCTCTCATCAGCTAGCTTCTCTTGTCCTTTTTCTCCTCCTCTCTTTACTCCTTCTCTTCCTCTCCATACTCCTCCCACCTTAACTCCTCCTACATATCACCCTTCCTGCTAAAATAAAACTTTTCTCTCAAAATACAATTAGAGCATAATTATACCAATTTGTACCAGTGAGATACAAGATAGTCCTAATACCCAGTCCATCATTTTGTTGACTAACCAGAACCTCTGTCATCTCTCCTAACTAAAACACTTAGTTCTGAACATGGCTTTTTTCTTGGCTTTAGAATGAATGTCAGCTGAAAACCATCCACTCAGATCTTTTCTCTCAAAGTAAATAGCCAGGATTGGCTATGAGACTATAAGTTTTCAACCCCGTCAGAAATCCAGAATGACTGAGTTACTGAAATTATGGGAAGCACAAAGCATAGCTTCTAAAACTTAGCCAATTTATAGATACCGCTGAGCACCTAGAAAGTCCCTATACTACAAAATGGTGGAGCATTTGATCTTCAGCCTTCTGGCCCAGGATCATCTGACAGACCTTAGTGATGCAGAGTTATTAAGGGCTGATTACTCTGTCTAAGCAGATATAATCAGTCGACTATTCTGCAAGTGTGTCCTTTTCTGGACAGTAATTTGTCTGTAGATGGAAAGAGGCAATTCTTGCCTAGTGGCTGTCTCACCACAACTGGAGTAACTCCAAAGATGCTCAATTTCTTCTTAGAATCCAAGACAGGAAGCTGTCAGGAGCAGGCAGGTCTCTAATCAAAAATGAACTTTAATACAGAAATGTTTGTAACATCAATTCTGTGGACTTCTGACATTTTGAAATCCAACTATCCATGTAAGGTAATCTGGACTGTTGTCTGTTAACTCCTCTCAGCTACTTATAAATAAAATATAGAAAACACCCTAACAATAAACTCAAAGCCATGAATTTGCTATAGACCCTTAACTCACAGGCTAACCATCTCAAATCAGTTTAAAAAGTTAAAGAAGGACTAGGTCTAAGTTTTGTATTCCTAGATGTGTTATATAGGCACAATGCCTATGAGAGTAACAATATTCATATCACTTTTATATCAATAAGAAGCTCGTACCAATGAAAACCTTAAATTTGAATTCAAAATAAATTTTGTACCATTTAAGAAATTATAACTTCATCTTGATAACAATTATACAGATATCTATTAATAGGTCATGGCTATGAAATAAATCCTAGCTAATCCTCCCTGTTCCAACAAAACCAGTACATTTTCCTAGAAAGACAGCCCAGTATTAACCACCTTAGTCCCCAAGCCCAGGGAATAGGGGCGCTGACTCTTCATTAACTTCTTCAAGCTAATTACAGGCGTTGAGATATTAGAAGAGGGGCAGGAGGTAGAGTAAATTGATACGCCTCTGACGCTGTGTCTTCACTGCATTCAGATGGAATTCCAGGACATTAGAGGTTTGAGGAGGTCTGCTCATCTTGCTTGATGAGTAGATACACCAAGGCTGTGTATTCTGCAATATACAATTCTCAAAACAAATTTTAGTATCAAGATAATTTTTTTAAGAGGGCTGACATTTTATTAACGATGTTTGTTCTAACAACTTTTTTCTCTTTTTTTATTGAATATTATATTTATATTTCAGATTTTATCCCCTTACCCCATTCCCCCCACCACCCAGGAACCCTTTATCCCATCCCCCCTCCTCCTGCTTCTATGAAGTTGTACCCCCACCTACCCTTATTCCTTTTCTTTGGCAATGAGATGTGACTTGTAGTCTTTATGAGTGATGACAGAAAAAAAAATCTAAGTCCAGTCCTTCGGGAGCTACCTAACTCCTAGAATACTCCAAAAATAGACCAAGCACCAAAATTCCATCTATAGACCTTCAGTGCACAAGCTCTAGATTACCCATTTTGGGATCATTATTTCTCAAAGAGTATGATTGGCATCACCTCTGTAAAGAGCCAAGCCCTTGGGCAAAACAAACATTCTTTCCATATTTAACTTAGATCTGTGACTTATCAACACTGGACACAACTAGTCTAATCCTGTCTTCTGGTATCTTGGAACAGGTCCTGTGAAGATGACCAGAATGTTTTCCGTTTGCACTTATATGTTGCCTTCATGGCTTGGAGTTTCTGTTTATGAATTTTAAATTTAGGTGATCTCCCATGTCTTCTTGCTGGAAGATAATTCTGAAGCAGTCCTGCCCTTGAGTACATTAGAGAAACTTCAGAGGTTTGCCTAGCATGTCCTGTAATAGGGTCACTGGTGCCCCGTGTGTCTGATTGGGATGCAGTACAAGGTGAAGCCTCTAGCTCTGCCTGCTATATGGAAACATAATGGCAACTTGGGGTAGGAGAGGAATCTCCCTGTAGGAAAGTGAAGTCATATTGGTGGTGAACACAGGATACACAGAAGCAAACAAGGATGGGGGTACTCTGTTAGGGAATGTCTTCATTTTTTTTCCTTTTGCTGCTCACGTTCAAGGGCACAGACCACCACAGAGGAGGTCAAGGCAAAGGGAGCTCAATGTGTCTGCTCACATACCAGCCATGATTGGAAAATAGAGAGAGATAAGTGTTGGAGCTGGGCTAGCTTTCTCATTTGATACAGCCCAGACCCTAACTTAAGAAATCATGCGGCTACTTTTTGTGTGGCTTTTCATACTTCAATCAACTCAATTAGCACAATCCCCCACCATCATGTCCAGAAGCTAAATAATTCCTCACCATATGTCCTGGAGGATTGTATCCTAGGTAATTCTAGATTATATCAAGTTGCCAATTGATGTTAACCATTGAAAGAGAGCTAACCAACCAATGTGGTGGTTGAAAGCTTACATCATAATGTGCATAAGGTGACCCTGTAGTATTCTTGTCCTGGCAACATAATTTCATCCTCTAAAATGCCACAGACCAACCTGTGGGTCATGACTCCATTGACAATTTTTTATCTCCAAAAATATTTACATTATGATTCACAACATTCGAAAACTTATGATTATGAAGTAGCAATGAAAATAATTTGATGGTTGGGGGAGGGGTCACAGCAGCATGAGGAACTGTATTAAAGGGCACAGCATTAGGAAGGTTGAGAACCACTGTCTTAGACAATAGACAATACACTATATGGTTAGATTAGGGTGACTCCATTCTTTTTTAGTTATGACAGTTGGTGAGGCTTCCTCTGTCTGAACATTAATTCCAATCTGTAAAATGGGAGCAATAAAAAGCACGGCCTCTCAGGCTGTTATGAAATTAAAGTTTGAACACAGTGTGCTTCCTCTGCTACATAGTAAGGACTCAATGAATTTTAGTTAACATCAGTGAAATATGTCACCTGGGAGAAAATTTATCTCCTGAGACTAAACCCTTGTGACCTCCAATCTTTCACTCTTGGGCTGTCTTAGGCAAATACTCATGAGCTAGACAATTACTCCATTATGGGCTGCCATAGCACATGATGGGATTCTTGGTGCTCTTCTCAATTTGTACCTGTCTAACACTGGCCAGCAAAACCTCAGGAGTAGTGTGCCTCAGAGAAAATCGCTTCAGGTCCTGTGTCATAGAATAATGGGGGAGGGTACCTGTAACACACTCTGGTGTTTTTTTGTTTTTTTGTTTTTTTTTGTTGTTGTTGTTGTTGTTTTTTTTGAGTTTGGAGGTGGGGGGTTGAAGTTGTTTCTTTGGTTTTGATTTGGTTTGGTTTTCTTTTGTTTTGTTTGATTTTGTAAAAATCAGAGCTAGAGTCTGTCTGCTATCCCATCTCTAGCAGCTCTGAGGTATGGAGTTCTAGACATCAAACCTGCTGAAGAAGCCCAGACTCATCTTTTCTTTTAAACTCAAATGTGACTTCAATTATAGCAATAAATGTTCAAGGACTCAGCCCCTGCCATCTGTCTGCAGAATGTTTCAGGTCATTATTGGCTGTGATGGATATCATTTCACCTAAGAAATGAAAATGTTCTCATGGGTTCTGTGAAAAAGCAGAAGATCAAATAAAGGGCAGGACTACCTAGATCCCACGTTTTAGCAGTGGCAAATGTACTGGTGGCATTTGCATAATACGATGAGAGTCCCTGTGTGACAAGAAAGACTCAGCAATGAAATGCAGATTAGGGAGTAGGTGGACCATTTGCAGTCTGTCTTGTTGTGGTTTAGGTTTTAGAGACAGGTTTTTAACCATGTCATCTAAGCCTGCCTGAAACTTGCAATTTTCTTGCCTCGCCTACTGCTGAGATTACAGACATGTACCCTCACTCATGGATCCAGGATTTTACATTTCAAATGACCTGCCAGTCTGTGTACATGTAGGACCTTTGGTATTAGTTAATAATGGTGTGTTTTGTATATGTATGTATCTGAAAGAATGGCCGATGGTTGTGAAAAGTTTCCCACATGCCAGAAATTATGCTAAGCACCTTGATGCAGTTAGCCCTCACAACAGCTTTCTGAATCCTGCTCATTTTTTAGGTGAAGACTTGTGACACATTGCTCTGAGTGAGGATGTAAACTGCCCAAAGCCTCATAACCAGGAGTATCCAATAAGAATTAAAAAGCTGACTGATCCTAGGGTAACATCTGTGGTCTACCCACTATTCTTCAACGGTGGATTAGATACTGGAGATATAGCACAGCTTTGTACTCTGCATCCTCATGGAAACGGCCCTAAAACAAACCATTCCCCTAAGAGGCAGTGGAAATCCTGGCTGGGTGCACAGAGGACGGGCAGCAGAGTGTGGAGCCAAGGAAGAGATAAGCAGATAAACCAGAGCCAGTCTGCTGACCTAGGCTGGGGCCGAAGCAATGAAACAGAGTAGGATGGAATTCCACAGTGGATTTTTCAATTCCGTAACAATAAATGCTAACACTAAACACACAATTTGTATCTTAAAAAATACTCTACAGCATGGTGTGTAGAATTGTTTGTTGAACTCTCAACCTTATCTCCAAGGCTCATTTTACAGATATGATAACTGAATTCCAAGATATTAAGAACCTAGGCCACATAAATTGCAGGAAGTAGGTTTGGGTTTTAATCCAGGGAGTCTACTTTAGAAACATAGACTCAAAGGCCTTTTGTAAGGCTGTACTCTGTTCTCTTGCTTTTCCAGAGATAGGCTTTTAGTTGATATTTTACATGACATCCTAAAAATAACCATCCTGGTATGCAGTGTGTGAGCTCTCACGGTGTCTTCTTCTTATGTGTATAAGATTTCATTTACAACATTAGGCAATAATGATCTTTACAGCCGACAGTGGTCAAATTTTTGTCTGCGATTACAAAGCCACGTTGACTACTGTTGCTGCTCACGGCCACTATTCACATTGCTGTTCAATTTCTTTCTGGATGACATCTGGAGATGAAGTGCATAAGGCTGAGCTGTGTGGTATCTCATCACTACACCACCATAGAACACTTCTGAAAAAAAAACTGGGAACACTATCCAAGGCATAATAACCCTCATAAATAATCTACCAGCTCGAGGACATTAAATGTAAAGAAAGACTGACCCTTGACCTCCCGTTCTCTTTAATGGTGCTTCATTAGTCTCACAAATGGAGGCAAATACATAACAGGGGGAGAGAGGAATCAATTCTGCCACTCGAAAATAATGAAGACATATACATCAAACAACAGCTTTTTTAATTCTTTCTAATTAAGTGATTTATCCCAGAGGAGTGCTAAATTGGTCGGTGCAAATATAAATTACACGGGGCATGAGTGTTTTAAGATCAATGTGGAGGTCTTTCTGTCTGCACTGTTTTCCTTCTTTATGTTTCTGACATTAAACTACTGTTCTGAATATGCTCTAAAGAAACCAAAAACCTAGATTCTGTTAGCAGCTCAGCACTCATCCCTGCCCCCATATGCCTGCTCTGCCTGCCTACCCTTGTGAAGAAGCAAGCTCAGTGAGGAGGTAGAGGTCATGAAAAAATCTGAAGCCATCTGCTGCTCCTCCCTCCACTGAGACATCAGAATATGGGCACATTTCACCCATGGCTTGGAGCTCCGTAGTTTAAATCTTTTTGTCCCTCTCTGATGCAGTTCTTGACATGAAAGGGTTTAACAAAATGTCCAAAAGTTTTCCTGTTGTCTAATACATCACCCATCTGTAGAATGGGATATCTGCTATGAGACCCAAGATCTTCTAAATGCCCTAACTACACAATTAAGTCAAGAATCACACAAATATTGACTGATCGGATTTATCATGGTTCTCACAGGAAACTGGAACAGATAAGAAAAGGAAACTGTATATCTGTAAGGTTTTTTTTAAAACAATTTTGTGTATGAGATGAAAGAAAACTAACATTTCTTTACCATGACTTTGGAAAGTCCTGCAACTGAAAGTGACTTAGACTTTCAAAACTGATCAGGGAAAATCTAAGAATGGATCATAATGTCCATAGATGCTAAGCAGAGGAAAAAGCACTGCATTTATCTGTAAGATAAGTAGAGCAAGTCCTGGTAATTATAACTTAGGGTAATGATTTCCATAAGATACTGTAAAGTATGTGGATGTAAATATGTACATGTAAAGAAATAAGTTGTGAAATGCCCAGCTCTGTGGAAATCACACCTCTGAACATGCCTTAGAGTCTTGTGTCTTAGGCTGAGTTCTCCAGTGTCCATGTGAAGAAATGATATGCGACAAATGAGTTACTAAGAGAGTTCTTCACAAAGGAGCCAGTGCACCAATGAGAAGAGCATCAGGGAAGAGGACATCATCGAAGAAAATCTGAGTGACATCCGGGCGAGCCTCAGCCAGATCCTAAACTCATCTCATACTCTGTACCCCACTGTTGCCATTCTGGGAACATAGCTGAGTTTCACTCACTCACTAGTTATGGAGCACAGGCTCTATATGGAGCACAAGAAAGGATATAAGTTCCCAGATACAGTTCGCTCCTTGCAGGAGGAAAATGCTGAACAAAGAAAAAATGAAAAAAGATACTGGGAAAAAAGCAGACAGGGACCATGGATAGGCACATAAGACAACTGGAAGGGATTGAAGGACATCTACTCAATCCCTTGAAAAGTCTTTAACAGGTGATGGGCAGACTATGGTACTCCTGTGGACCAGTACTGAGGAAGAGAACATCTTATGCTTTCCCTTTGAGATAATCTATTCTCCCATGTTAGTGATCTCAAAACACCACTGAAGTATTACTATTCATTTATGATAGGAAGGAAATCTTGATTGTTTCTAGTGGAACTGAATTAGCAAGCATAGGATAATAATGGGTTTGTTATAAGTTGATAGCTAGGAAAGAGCTGAATTCTTGGTTTAAGGTTATAAACGGTGGAGAGGTAGAGATTTTATGCTTAGAGAATGACTGATGAAAATGTGTGTGAAAAAATTAGACATAAAATTCTTAATAAGAGAGACCAGAAGTGGCTGGGCCTTGAGGAAACCACTTAAGTAGGAAACATAAGGACACCAAAAGGATGGAGTGAGCTAAGGAAATGAGTGGATGCCATGAGGAGCTGAGAAATGACATTGGAAAAACTGAAATGTAGAAAGCTCCTACTAGAATAAAACAAGGAAAAAGCAAACAACTTGGTGAGAATAGCATGTAAAAGGGATAAAAGTATTCAATAATCCAATGCTATAATGTGAGGTATCTATCTCTATACGTGAATAGATAACATATCTAGAATGATGCTGTAGGGAGGTACAAATTCAAGAAGTATTACTATTTCCTGAAAGACAGTGCCAGTCAGAAAACCCTGGAGAAGGATGCTACTTTAGTCTGTGGCTTTAACAAAATACTCTGATCAAAAGCAATTTTGAAAGGAAAGGATTCATTTCACCTTACAGTTCTAGTACGTAGTTCATCACAGAGAAAAGTCATGGCATGAACTGAACACAGGAAACTTAAGGCAGGCTTACCTGCTACTCCATGCCCCATTACTTCCAACAAGGAATTTCCAGCTGAGGAAACACAGCAGTAACCATGAACGATGCTGTTTGGTAGCTTACTAGCTAACTCCACCACGGACTAGACCACATGATCACATTCTGCTAACTTCCTTATATAGCCTTAAGACCGCCTGCCCAAGAAATGGTGCTAACTATGATGGGTGAGTTCCTTCTTGCATCAGCTAATAACCAAAACAATACTTCACAGATAAGCCCAAAAACCAACCTGACCTAGACAACTCCTAAACTGAGGCTTTGCCTTACAGATGACTTTAGGCTCTGGCAAGTTCACCAACTCTGGACCAAATATTCAAACATACGTGCCTATAGAGGCCTTTCTTATTCAAGGCATCACTTGGCCCATAAACTTCAGACTTACAACAACTGGTCTAAACCTTAATATAACAGGTTGCTGAACACTGCAGTGCTTCAGGAAGAGTAAAATGCAACACATCCTAGCACCTGGCCTGCAGCTGACCCATTTGTTTTTACCATACATCAGAGTGCTAACTCATGCATCCTCATGGGCATACAGGCAGAGAGTTCAGTGGTTATGTGGGTACCTCTGGGGTTGATGTCATTTCTTGGGTCACATCTACAACTTTACAGATTTTTTACCAGAAAATTAATTGGAAACGTGAAAGAAATTGTTCTTATAATGGAAATATGCTAATTCCTTTTATTTTGGTAGTGATATCCCACTCATATAACTCAAAATTGCAACCAGTCTTCTGCATCTGTGGACTCTTTAGCTGTAAATTCAACCATGTACACATAGAAAACACTGGAAAATGTGCTTTATACTGAGCTTGTATATAATATTTTCTTGCCATTATTCCTGAAAAAGTACAATATGAATTTACATGGCATTTACATTGCATTAGGTATTGTAAATGACATAGAGATGATTTAAAATATGCAGGGCAGTTGCATAGGTTACATGAATGAGAGTCTGTGGATTTGAGTGCATGAAGCATATTTAGAATCAATTTCCAGTTGATACCAAATGATAGCTATAATTGCCTTAATTTTAACAAATTAACTTTTATATTATCATTTTGAAGGTTTTCATAGTATTTCTCTATCCTATCAAAAGTTCTTTTTTAAAATGGTGTTTCAGCATTATGAAAATTTGTTATATGGAGAAAAAAATAATTTAGCAATCCATTGTGGGACATCAAGGTTAATTCTAACCTAAAATTATGAATAGTATATTATAAAGAATATTTATAGGCATAATCATTTATAAAATACATTTATAGACATGTTCACTTTGTCTACCTTAATAGAACAGTATTTCTTTTAATGAAAATGTCACAGAGGCTTAGGGAAGCTGAACCACTTGGGCAAAGTCAAACCATCCCCAGCCTGATTCAATGCAGATGCTCTCACAATCCACAGAGAGGTTACTTCAGCCTCTAGCTTGACAAGATTATTCTGTGGGTCACCAAGTCTCATAGTGTGCCTTAAAGTACTTTCTGATGCCATGAAAGGTGAGGTATATCATTGTAAAATATTATCCAAAGACAAAGGGACTTGCTACCATTTAAACCTGCTGTCACATTTCATATAAATTCTAAACTTTATTATTATTAAAATATTTCCACACTTACATAGATGGAGAAGTGACGATAGTATGAATTAAAACCAAACTGAAGTTCAAACACACGGTGACTATCAAGTTACATCTTATCGCCATATGACTGACATGTTGAGCTAGATCAAATTACAAAACCTATTTCATTTCTAATGCTGTTAACATTCAAATTTATATGCATTTTAGAACCAGTGAAATATGGTACGAACAAACTGAGCAGACCCCTTAGTGTGATGTGCAGGCCTGAGAGATTACTTAAAAGGAAAAGGCTGCATAATGCATTATGTATTGGATCATCCATGGGTCATTGTAACCACCTTCAAAAATACTACAGTACCTATCCATATTTATTCAACTCTTACATGCACTGAAAAATAGTTATTGTTCTCAGGATGAAAACAAATCCTTCCCAGAAAAGCTGTAGATACAAGTCTAAATGATTTGATATTTATATACAAAGAGCTAATGATCATATGTTCATATGACTTCACCCAGCCACATACACAGAGAGCTGTCAGAGTTCCCTAGCTGAAATGTCCCTGTTGACAGTCCTTAAGCCTATTCCAGCTGAAGGCAATTTGAGTCACTGAGAAACAGAATGAGCCTGTCCCCAGTAGCAAAGACTATTGGAATAATACATGACAAGCTTAGTGTTCTTTAAAAGAAATGCCTGTGTCTTTAGGTCTTCAAATTGAGGTTCATCCTACCTAATCTTATTTTGGAATATGATAATCGTTCAATTAAGAAGATCTTTCAATCGCTATCCTGTTTGAAATCAAACCCATCAAATACTAGGATAATTGGCATCCAGCTTCATTCCTCTTCTCTTTATGGAGTACTCAGCATCCTGTCTCAGGGTTATAACCACTACTTTGATCCTTTTCATAGACAAAATTGAGAAGGTTCAGTGGGCTTATGTGTCTCAGCTCAAGTCTGTATGATACTAAAAGGAAAAAGTTATTGTATAGGAGTGCCAAGTTCAAAAACATGTCTGTCACTTGAGATTAAATTTAAAGCAGAAATTTGGCAGTAGTAATTTAGCACAATAAACCTCTACCTTACACCTTCAAATAATAATTTTTCCTAATACAAAAAAAAAATAATGTCGCTATTTCCAACTGCCTTTTTCTGCATACATCTCAGCTTTGTAATCTAGAATGTACAGATTCAGTTACTAGGGGTGGGGAGTTCAAAGATGTGTGGTTTACACAGTTTTTGGTGATCCAAGGTATAAAAAAAACATGCCTTAGCAAGAGCCCTCCTACAAGTGTTGACTTGAACTATGTCAAGCCCATCTTCTTTAAATCTGCTCATGGTGCATGTAACAGGTCCTAGCAAGGCAAAGATGGTACACTGCACAGTGAGGAAAGGTTGGGGGGTAGAGCTGCACAGGAGATCAGTGCAGAATGGCAAGAACCTATTTTTTGAGCTCTAAACAGAAAGCAAAGTTGGGGGCTTTTTGAAAGACAATTGTAGGAAAAGACCACCCCAAAAGAGCTATAGTCTTCAATGGTCAGATCAGCCAATCTGTGATCAGAAATAATCTGAGGAGCAGGTATCCTGACGTAATTTTCCTCTGGTCCTTTCAGGATGCCATCTCCATATTCCTACCAATAAGTGGGGGGAGATCTGCTGGGCTCAGAGCATGTGAGTGGTGGTTGCTATGGACCTAAAGCAGCAGAAGGAGTAACTGTCTATGCAGTGGAATGCTAAACTCTGCCCTATCCAAAGGTGAGTTAAATGGTTTCTGGTACTTCCTAAACTTCTTCATAGGCATATCATCCCAAAGTGTGAAGGAGCTACCACCACTAGCAGCAGTTCATGAGCCTGTGGTATCCAAACTCTCTATGGTCTTCCTAAGCTTTTCTAACTTGAAGCACTGTCTTGATCATGTGGGATTGCCTTTTCACCTCTCTTAGCATCGTCCTGCATTCTAATCTCTCAACAGAAGCTACTCCTTATTACGCAACCAAGTATCCAATATAATGAATAGTTAATTATAATAGTTAACCTAATGAATACAGAATACTTATTTTGGGTTTAATGTTCCTTATCCAAAATATATAGAAGAGTTTTTCTAATTTTGTATTTGAGAATATTTGCATATATACATATATATATTTATTTATTTACATGTGAAGAAAGAGAGAGAGAGAGAGAGAGAGAGAGAGAGAGAGAGAGAGAGAGAGA
>JANHMN010000002.1:199935131-199986847 GCA_030674055.1 Rhabdomys pumilio | reverse complement strand
AGAGAGAGAGAGAGAGAGAGAGAGAGAGAGAGAGAGAGAGAGAGAGAGAGAGAAAGGAGAGAGATATCTTGGTGATAAGACCCAGTTGTAATTACAAAATATATCTATGTTCTATATTCACTTTATAATGTAATTTGAAATAATCTTATCCATAAAAGTTTTGTTGTGCATTTTGAATGCAACCCATCACAAGAGACTTGGTTGGGAACTAACCATTTGTGAGGTGAAAGATAGGTTTTCAAAATTTTTAAAAGTTTTACAAGTTTTCAAATCTCAAGTTTCAGAGTAAAGACAGTTGATCTTTATTTCTAATTTCATTTAACCAAAGGTCCTGGAAATATTAGAAGAGTGATTGAAAATTATTTCTGGTGGTGTCAGAATATTCAAATAGTAACATAGATACTTTATATGTGGTGAAAAAAGAGTCAAATACATATGGTAATGTATAGGAACAACATGCTATCCTACTATGGCTAAAACATTAATTTAAAGATCTTCACGAAACCTGATGTATTTCAAAGTATGGGTCTTGACTACACGGCAATATTATAGCACTGAGAACACAAATCACATGGTAAGGTAGAGATAGTGACCCTTTCTATATTTTTCTCAGCCACAAATTATATGAAAGAGAGAGACTTGATTTGTAGTTAGGATATCTTATGCCCTCCTAAGCACCAGTTACCTTGCCTTTTTCACAAAGAGAAGCAATCATTAGACACAGACTTCAAATTCAGGCAGTAGACTCAATTTTATAATGTTCTATTGCTCTTGTATGTATTATGTCTTATGATCTATGTTGTGATGAATGTTAATGGCATTCAATTTACCTCCTGAGAATACTTTTAAGTTCAAATTTTTAAATAGATGTAACCAATAGTGTATATGAGTAAAAAAAAAATGTTTATTGTTCTATAATTTACACAAATATTTTAAAGTCATGCAAATATGTAAGTGTGTGTGTGTGTGTGTGTGTGTGTGTGTGTGTGTGTGTGTTTCAATGGGAGTCAGAGTTCCACTGTTCCTAATTATCCCCAGTGTGCATGTTCTGTATCATTGTACTTGAGTGCAGATTCAGCCATACTACATACAGGCTGTCAACCCCATGGTCATGTTACATTATAGAGAAAAAATTCTTAGACAATCTCTAGCAGCTGACTTTGAATCAGTAAAAGCAGCACCTAGAAGCCGAAAATGGTCTATAGCCTAGCAAACGTGGACCTATGCTAAACAGCCACAGAAAAGGATTGTTGCCGAACAGCTTGGTGGAGTATCCTGAGGTGCAGATGAGGCGTCTGTCCTCATTGGCTAATTTCATCTCTCTTCAGTCTGAAGAGCTTCTAAAGCAGAGGAGTTTAAGAACAAGAAAAATTTTTTAACAGTTTTGGGGAAATTAACTGAAAGAAAGTATTTTGGAATTATAGAATTGCAGAAATTGTACAGTGTACACTGTAAGCTTGGTTAACTAGATCACCCTCTGCAGAAGCAATCTGTCATCCACAGTCAAACAGAAATCCCAAAATTCTCAAAGGAGCACAGGGAGTGTTTCAGGCATATGTTTTCTACAATTCACTGCACATGATTCCTCGGACAATATTTGTCCACAGAGATTCATTAAGTATATGTGGCTTGGGACCATAGTGAAGCCACCACCAGCCTTTCAGGTTGTTCCAATACTGCTAACATGGATAGCAAATGACAGGATTTTCCTCCCTTATTCCAGTAGAGAATTCAACTACAGCAAATGGTATCCCAACTGGTTTTGAAGAATCTTCAATGTGATAGTATCTCATTCCTTCCCATTGTCCAACATCTTTCAGGCATGGTCCATTCAACAAGGTAAGGGCACTGTGATTTGGTGTTCTAAGAACTTAGATAATGAAACTAGATTTTACAGGCAACTCCTCTAATGCAGGGTGGGTGACCATGAGATCAGAGGTTTGTTGAAAGAACACCCAAGATCTACCTCCCAGTCTAAGATCTACTCAAACTTTTGAGACTGTGAAATTAGGCTGAATGTCTCCCCATTTATCTTAGATCCCTAATATTTCCTGATTCCAGTCTGGCTGGCAATATTGCAATAAGAGCCCTCTCTCGTGGTTTGTCGCATTTCCATTCAACCACCCAGCTACAGTGATTCCAGTTAGAAGGCTAGAGAGGCATGTTCCAGATATAAAGTTGAAAACAAACATCGGAAACTTTATTCATGTCAATGCCAGCTAGCTTTCAACTGCTAAGATAGTTTTGTTTTTAATTCAAAATAAAATCATAATCATAATTTGCTTCATTTACCTTATCACCTTGTAGTATATTTGATTGTGTAATATTGAATTGAATTCTAAATCCAGAAGAATAGGCTTTGGGAGAAATCTGGAAATCAGCTGCTGGTCCATTTATATTAAGCCATCTTCCATTTTATGCAGTTTGACATAAACTGACAGCGTCCCCTAAAGCAGCAGAGTCTTGCTGAGTAGTGTTGTAGCTTCCTGACTCATGTTGACTAAAGAGAAACAGAAAGGGACTGGATAGGGAGAGATCTGAGCAAAAATGTAATAAATACAGAATATGGTTAATGAAGAAGTTTAATACTTAGACTTCAGAGATAATATCTTTACCAGTAGTCAGACTAACCACAAAGTGCAAAAGTTAATTCAAATAGCGGAGGTGTATTCAGACCAAAAGAAGGGAAATTGAAAAAGTCATCTTCAGAGAAGAACAAAGTCACACACAGTCAATCCCAAACATTACAAAATATTTCACCATCAAGTTCTAAATTACCCACATTGCTTGTCAAACTTGGTGACACATCTGATGCTCCATTTTCTAAGGCTAACCTTGTTGAGTGTATGGCTTCTCTGCCAAACATAGAGCCCATGGATGGAAAGGCATGACTTTTGGAATCTTTGTGGATGCTGAGTAGTGGTCTCCTGATGCCAATGATCAAGGTTGAACAGCAGCAGCCAGGGGTTTCTATACCATAGTTCGAATCCAGATGGACTTCTCCTAAGTCTATCTCTTTAATTTGGGGGTTAAACAAACTACAAGGCAAAGAAACTCCTTAATGCCTCCTTTCGGAAGACCTCTTCTCAGCATGTACACTAGCCATTAATGCCTAGTTTCTAGGCCTGACTCAGGAAAGCACATTCTATAAGATCCTTTGCTGAGAGACACAAGGAAGGAAAAGTTTGAGATAAATTTCTCCTCAGGGTCCGTGCTGTTCTTGGTAATAACCATACTTCTAATATAATATAAGCAAATACACATGGACAATAGATATGTTTATATATAAACTAGAAAGGATCTATAAAAAGTGTATAACATTTCAAAAATACATGTGTGTATGAATTATTAGCAGCATATTGTTAGCACATGTTTGCTTCTGTGAACCACTTAAGAAACAAGTATATATACAAAGAAGGCCTTGACAGCACCCAGAGAAAATGGCAACAGTACAGGGAATGATCTAGCATCAAGACAAAAGTCTCAGCACACAGAAGCACTCATTGTTATCTTTCAAGTACTTTGAGGTAACTGAAATCACAAGCTAGGTAGAGATAGTGTGACACTTAAGACCAATAATCCACAATTTCACCTGTCAATCATGGGTATACTTGCAGAATGAAGGTTCCACTGACAACTTCTATTTCAGTTCCTTGAGTAGGACTCTTATTTCTCCATCAATTTGTCAATGTTGATGCAATGGAACATGCCACATCTTACCCCCCTAGCAGGGACTAACCCCATGTAAGTCTCACATTACACTGCCATTGTCTGCGCATGGGGTTGAAGAAAGAAGAAACACAGCTACTCAGAGAAGTCTTAAGTCTAAGCCCCAACTTGCATTTTATTCTATATGCCTTTTTAACCTAATATAACTCCACCAAGCTACAATGGTGCAAAATTAACATAGCTTGAGAGAAAGTTTGAAAACCATACAAGTTGTCAATTCAGGATCAATGTAAATAAAGGGGGAATATGTGTTCTGTAATTAGATAACGGTGTCTGACCCTAATGGAGGTATGTGAAGGGACTTCGAGGTGGCAAGGCTTTCTCTGCATCCATCATGTATATGCCTGTGCACCTGACCCAGGTTTAGACCCTTCTGGCTGCATCACATTGCAGATCACATAAAGTTCATTTCCCAGATTATTTTGACAAATCCATTAAATTCCTTAGAAATCAGGGGAGGCGAATGAAGAAGCCATCTAGTGGGTGTTTCCCCATCTCTCTGTGTTTGGTGGCTTCTTGGGCATAGCTGCATCTTCTCCATGGCTCTGGACTCTCTTGCAAGGTTGTCTCAGGAATCTAATCTCCATACAGCCCCTGTGGTCCAGTAACTGCCTCCCAGCTCTCTTGTCCAGACCTGGGTATGGTGATGGCTTCCAGCCTCATTATCCCCAACTCTTTCCTTTTTTCTTATCTTCAGCTCATCCGTTGCTTGTCCAGTTTAGTCCCTTAAAAACTATGTGACAAACTGCAATGAAAACAATGAACTCACATTTGATAATCTCATAAAACAGGAATATATGTGCCCCAAACTTATTTTGCCATATTACTTTCAGTTTTAAAAGTTTTTATACACATACATGAGTTATACATAATAATTTATAATTAAATGCCATGAAATTTTCATTCATGTATGTAATTTTAGTCCTTTCCAATTTTGACAGTTTCCTGCTTGTATGTGATGTATTGGGACCTTATCCCTACCCCATCACTTCTTTAACCTCCTTCCCACTCCTGCTAAGCTCCTTTTTTCTCAACCAGTACCCCCTCCAGTTCCATGTCTCTTTTTCTGTGTGCAGATCTATATTGGAGCATGTAGTGACCACAGTTACATTCTTGATAACTAGCTTCTACCTCAACAGATTGCAAGTTACTTTCAGATTCTGTGAATGGTAGTCAGCATGGAGGAAGCAACCAACTTAGTCCCAGGTTGATTCTTGTGCCTGTGTCTGCAGAAATAGGAACTTGGCATCTTTTTCTTATGGGCAATCAAGTAGTGATAATAGTCTGTATTGGAGGCTCCCTGCCTAATAACACATAGGAAGGAACTCCATGCCTTGTGTTGAAAATTTGGACTTAAAAGAGTGTGACTTCTGGGATCAGTATTACTGACTTATGCAGGAAATCTCTATTAAACAAAGCAAAACAACACCAAAATAAAATAATAGCAATAAAACCAAAAATAAAAATATACTTTTTCAGTTAGAATACAAAGAAGAAGGTGTCTATGTAGTTTTTTATACATTTTTGCTTTTGGTTCAGTCCAGACCTTTTCCACTCTCCAAATTTCATTCCAATTCCTTTTTTTTTATTCCAAGTATCTTATCCTCTATTTCTCTATCACATACATTTTATACTTTTTAACACAGTGTTGACTTTCTCCAGAAGACTTGGAAAATCCTACCATAATGTCTTTGCCTATTTTCTCAAGTATCCACCTACTAAACCCAGAATGTTTGCACATGAAATGAAGGACAACTTCAATGACAATGTATGGCCTCTGAAGGCCAAAGATGACATTAATTTTCATCAAGAAGGGGGTAGGGTAGAAACATCAAGAATTAAGCTAAGCACTTCCACAGAAAATTCAGCTCATTATAAGCCTAGGTCTTTTCTCCTCAATATATAGATGGAAAATGGTTGGTCTAGTGATCCTAGGATCAGGTCTTCAAGGCTGGATTGCTTCACAGTATCTCTTAGAACTTGCACAGGATTTTGCATCTTCAAAGCACCATGTGGACATTAACCAATTATTCTGTTCTTGGACCAATGCCGAGTTACACTATCAAGATTTGACAAACTCTTTGTACTCCTTGTAGTTCTACAGGAATGTACGCTTGTCTATTTCCATCAAAACTGAAGCCAAGCTGAGACCTTCAGCTGAAGGAAGCCCTGACGATTTAATATTTAATACAAACATCCTGTTCTCATAAACTGATCCTCTTTAACAGAAAAAAAAAATATCATTAGAACACAGCTGAGCAAAAAGGGAAAAGGTTATAAACTTTGAAAAGAGCAAAATCGTTGTTATGTGAGGCTTTTCAAGTGCAGCCGCAGAGGCTTGTGCCGCTGGGTGAGTGGGGAGCTGTCTCGTGTCATCTGCTTTCATCTGCCTATGGCTGCCTGGTACTAAAGGCTTACATTTTGTTTATGATAACTGCAATGTGCAGTTATTTGTTTTATGAACTTCTTCCCTCTCTTTATTCTCCATCCTTTCCTTGCCTTTATGACACAGTGCTAAAAGAGTGAGAAAGAATTTCGTCTTAGAAACAAAGCTATCTGCTTAAAGAAAAAAAACAGGCCTTGTGTGGGAAATCACAGCCTGATACAACACCACCTCCTCCCTTACAACACACACACACACACAGAGAGAGACACACACAGACACACACACAGAGAGAGAGAGAGAGACACACACAGACACACACACAAAGAGAGAGAGAGAGAGAGAGAGCAAGAACTTGCCCTCTGCTCCTAATCACCTCACCTATCCAAGGGGACCACCCTCTTTCATGTTCTTCCTCAGCGTCTTCTCCATGAGTCATGTCCTAGAACTAGACCTCTACCCATGGAAATCAAGGCAAAGTGGCTAAGGTGCCAAGATTTTAATGTGGCAAAAATAGCTCTCCTTTTCGTCAGACTTCAGAGCATTAGACAACTGGAGAGCAACCAAGACCCACCAAATACTTTTGACCATCTGGTTTTGATTTAAAAGTCAACCACATGGCATTTGCACTTCTCCTTGACTGACAAGTTCAATCACAAACCAACCCTGGCTCTTCTACTCTCCTTGTCCCTGTTACTTTTATAGAAATTGGCATTGGGAATGTTTGTGAGCATCCTACCAGGGAATAGAGCTACATGATCATCCTGAAAATATAAAAGGCCAACCTTAATAATACGATGCCACAACCATAGACAGAAGAAAAACTGGGCAACTTGAGTTTCAAATGGCATTAGCCATCAACAAGTCATTATTTCACAGTAGAGACTTGGTGATTAAAGTTTCCACTGGATACTTAAGCACTGCTAATGGCTGACATTTAATATAAAAGAGGGGAATGAAAACACAGAGGTTTATAAGAATTCCAGAAAATTTTGACTCCCATAGATTCCCATGCCCGATTTTCACTTAACCATACATTGAAATCATAATCTCATGTAAAGGCTTAATTCCAGAATCCAAGCATTTAGTGCTTTCTTCCCCACTAACACTCTGTGTGTGTTTGTGTACATATCTTGATTTTCTCCTACATCTTGCTGCTTCATAGCATTATAATGTTACTTGCTATATTTTAAATGAATGTGTTTCATCTTCTCATAAGCCTAGGAAACACAGAACTGTAGACAAGACTTAGATCTAGGCAGCTTGTTTGAGACATTATCTCAAAGATCAAAACAGAAGAAGTCAACAAGTCTCCTAAAACTTTCAGACTTTAAGGGGCTGTTGGACCTGTTCACTCTATCACATCTCTAACTGACTGAGCATCACCTTGACATTTTGACCCCTAGGTCTTCTGTGTGGTATTTATAAGGCAAACAAGCTCTATGGGTTAGCAGAGAACACTATACAACATACCCTTGAAGCAAGATTCTAGCAGTTCATTAGGTTTCAGTTAATGGAGATGCCTGCAACATGTGAGTTGTGGTCTGTGATGCCAATGCCAAAGATATTTGTCCTGGGTCTCACCACACTGACTTGACTGTAAGTTTCTCAGAAAGAGGTTGTCTTCTAAGACAGGAGCCACTCAACACACACATCAGAGAGTCAGATAATTGGAAGGAGGTGAAATAATAAGAAACCATAAGATCAGAATAAATCGATTCTTTTTCACATCTACTGATGTCCTATCTCTTTTCTTTTATCCTTTCCTTTGTTTCTTCCTACCTTTCTTTCTTATTTTATTTTTAATGTATTTATTTTAGGCAGGATCTTTCCATAGATCATGTCTGAGGGTAGTCATAGACTTTCAGTCCTTCTAGTTCAGCCAAGAAGTAGTTTATAGTTGAGTTCCTTCATGCCTGGCCTCTATGTTTCTTTCTTTTTTCCCAACCTTTTATTTATATGTGCATGTTGAAAGTTATACTGCAAAGTCCGGAAGCTGACTTTAAGCAGACATTAAGCAGGCTGTAGGTCAGAACCTCTCTGAGATTTGATATGAAAGCATGCAAGTTTCTTTCCAAGTAACACTGACATAAAAATGAGCATGCTGTGTGTGAGACACTTGGAGATATAGCAGCATGTGTAAAGAAATCTCTCTTCTCAACACCCATTGACACCTGTTTCCTACCTAGTCCTCCCATGACATTTTCCAATCATTTCTAGTCGCCATGGAGTCACAGGGCACAAGGAAATTACATTATCATGAAAAATTAAGAATTAGGAAGTAAAAGATACCCCTATTCATACTCAGTTCTGGGAGTCCTCCTATCTCCGGCATCTTTGCCATTCCACCCTATGGCTTCCTCTGAATACACTAGTTTTATGCACTCCTTTCCTGGTGATTCTAGAACAGAACAGCACACTGCTTCCCTGTCTCATCATCTGTTTCTTGGAAAGGGGGTGTCCTTTGTACTCCAAGAAGAGACAACTGACCCATGTTTTTCCCAGAGCCAAGATTTTTCTCTCTGCCCAGCAGAAGTTCAGGATCTGTACAAGTTAGCCATCTGTTGTCTCCCCCTCATGTTAGAGGAAACAGGCAAGTATGTGCAATATAGTCTTGGGTCAGAGAATAAGCTGTCTCTTTGCAAGTGGGTTGTACAAACATGCCTGGGGTGAAGGCTCCAACATCATTAGTGTCACATTCATAGACAACCATCTCCGACAGCTGAAACTGAGTGAGAGCAAACCCAACACTTGAAAATGGGGAGACCTCATAAGCTTTGACCTCTTTAAAGCTGAGCCATGTGGAGGCCCTTTCAACAACCTTATATTACCAGTTTCGGCAAAGAGAAGCAGACAGTGAGAACTGCTCCCTAACAAGGAATGATGTGTTCCTAGTAAGCAAGCTGTGGCCTCAAACCTTTCACATGGACCACTCACTAAATGCCAATATGATAGGAGTCATGGTTTTCATTAGCTTTTTCATTATATCATTAGCACAATCCTTAGTACTGCAGCATGGGATGAACAGAAAGGTGTACTTTAAAGATGCTTAGTGTCCTTTTATCTTTGGTTAATGATAACAACCATCCCTGCTGAGCATCCTTGAGAGCTGAGATGAGTTAGAACTAGGCTAGGCATTAGGAGGGACAGAAGGAGGAACATCAGAAAAATCAGATGCTATCAGTTGCACATGCATGGAATGAGACAGCTTGCTCTAATATCTTTGGAATAAAATATGTTAATATGGCTAGTGATAGGACAGTTCTAACTTATAAAAAAGTTAAAGTAAATAATACTAATATAACATAGGTTTTAAAAAGGTGAGAAATGGAGTATTTGTGTCAATGAATCAAATCAAAGAAGAGGTCAAACATTGCCAGTCAGAGCATACCCACTCCAAGTATGACCCAAGCCCTTGTCCACTGCATCTCTGTTTCCAACATCAGATGCTACCTTGCAGTAGCTTCTTGAGCAATGCATACACTTTGGTCTCTTCACCTGCAGAACCAAGAACTAAAACCAGGTCCTCCCTCCGATGACTTCTGTTGCTATTATTTGAGGATCCCAAGTCCAGCTCCACCATTGTCATCCCCAGGTGTCATCCCTGGGTGCCCCCACCAGCATGCTAACAAGTGCCATGAGTTCCACAATTAATCCCAGAAGGTTGGCATCACTCTAAACTTACTCTGACAGAAGAGGAAACTGAGGCTTTCATTGATGAGTAGCTCTACAAAAGTCTACTACCCAGTGAGGTTTGAGGACGAATTGTATGGGCATAGCCTCTCACCCTACCCATACCTGTTGAGTCACAATACAAAGACAACCCCCAAGTAATTCATAGCCATGCTAAATTATAAATCATAGTGCCCCAGGTCACAATGCCAGAAAAATGTCAAGGTCAGAAAACAAATCCAAACAAAATAAATGTATATCCTAAACTCTTCTATCCATTCTACAGGTAGGATTCTTGCTTCCTGAAGAAAGTAGAGTATGCTTAGTTCTTCTTACCAGCCATGATCTGGATGCCAGGCAAACCCTGGATACTCTCTACACTCCTTCTCTGAGTGATTTTTAAATGAATTTTTTACTATCAGAATAAACTCTAGAACCTTGTACTCTGCACCATTAATACTACCATAAACCGAAATGGCCACATACCCTTCCCCTTTTCTAATAACTTTAAGGTTCAAGTTTAAATGGAAACTAAAAGCACTCTAGTGGGCCTGAAAAAGGTACTTTTAGAGAGCTCTGTTGTGGACAAAATGTGGCCAGGAATTACTTCAGATACCAGAAAGGACTTTGCTGAGAATTGACCTTGGTTTCTCTCTGGTGCTTTGGCTTAAAACACATCAGAAAGGCCCTCCACTTTGTTGTGAATCGACCCCCAAAGCAGATTAAACCACCCCCTCCCATTTGTTGGGTTGTTCTGGAGTAGTAAACACAGTGCTCTCCCATGCTCTTTTCCAAGATGGATTGTATATAAAGCATGTGTGGGGCAGGAGATGATAGTACGCTGGAGGCTTTCAGCAATCGGTGTTTACAGACTATAATGGAAACCACAAGTTTCTTCTTTAACTCAAGTCAGTATACATTCTTTCAACCCGCAGGCAAATTGGGACAGGGAGAGGGGCTGGGAGGGGCTCCCAAATGAGTCATCATTTCACATTTTTTAACAACTTGATGAACATCTAGAAATGCTGCACTAGCCAGAAAAAATACAGTTTTCTTCTCCCCCCCACCCACCACTACTGGATTCAACAGTGGCCCTATTTGAATGTGGAATTTCCTGAGCGTCTACTTGAACTGTCATCATAGAAGGTGTATGACTGATACCTTTTCCATGGAATCCAGGCACACAAAAGACTCCATAGCTAACATTAAGGTAAAATCCACCCCTCATATTACCCCAAATATGAGAGGGGGAAAACATTATTTCTCCTAGGTTCCATTAATCCTCTGGAAAGCCCCAGCTCTGGGTGCTTGGGGAAAAAAAAAAAAGATGGAATTCCCAGATCTGCAAAGCATCCTTCTCAGCCAAGATTTGTGGTGCTAACAGACAGATGGTAAGTGGAGCTGGGTTCTAAAGTCACAGCTGTATGCCTTTGGGTCTCTCAGATCTATGTGTGTGATCACTGAAAATTTTCACATCATCTGAAATAGCAGGCTCTGTGTGATCTTGGTAAATCTGGCATCCCTGGTTCTCTTACATACTCAGCAGCCACATGCACTGTGTGGGGGACCAATGGGAGATGTATGTGTGTCTCATGCATACATGTTTTAATGCAACATTAAGTCATTAGTTTTTCAATACCTCTTTGATAACTGAAAGAGGAAAAAACTAAATTTTATTTCTAAGTTTTGTCTTGAGCTCAAAAAAAATTTTATTTTGTTTTTCCATTGTTTCCTTCGCTCTTTATTTTCAGTAGTATAGCATATGTGCGTATTTCCTACCAGAATGATGCCAAACTTAAGACCAAAGTTTGCATGTTTCAGAGAAATGCCAGTTCTATAGGCAACTTGTGGGGAAGAGAAGCTTTGAGTCAGTCAATTTTATAAAGATTTTTTGAGGTTTTTCTGAATTTCCAAAAAAAAAAAAAAAAGCCAAACACAGTGGTAGCTACTTGTAAGCTCAGTATTTGAGAGGTGGAGGCAGGAATTCAATGCTATTTTTGGTAACATAGGCTAGCTTGAGCTATATGAGAACCTGTATCCCCCCCAAAAAATATCCCCAAATAAGTTAAAAATAAAACAAGAAGTAAAACCAGGCACAAGTTAGTACCAGGAGACTAGTTCTGAAACTCCTGTGAGAAAGAGACCCATAGATGCTCAATGCTCAATTTCTTTCTAGAAAAAAAAAATAGTATGACCATTGCATGCTGCCTGCTTCATTCTGCTTTATAAAACCATATCTAGATTATTAATAATGCCTAACACAATAAAGTGTTACATGTACAATTTCTATATCTTATTGCTAAAGACTAATGACAAGATTCAGTCTGCTTGTGTCCAATATAGATGCAACTTTATTTTCATCCCCAATTTGAGGGTTAACTTTGCTGATGCAGAACCCATGGATACAAAAAAACCAACTGTAAACCATTTCTGTTGTGATGGCCTGGATACATGCCCTGGGTAGCTCATAAATACTTATTCCAGGTCCCCACAGATTAGCATTAAAACTGTATGTTGTTTCAAAGAAATAACTTGTCTAAGGATTGAATCATAAACCATGTGGAATTTGTAATGACTAAGAACAATTCACGTGTAAGTTTCTTTGAATTAAATTGAAGACAGGCTTAAAAGAGTCTAAAGAATCCTTTATAAATACTGATAAAAATAAGGATCTGAGCACATAAATGCATTTTATATATGCAGTTGCTGTGTAAATCCTCGGGATAAAGATGATTCAACTTCGTTAATTCGGTCTCTTTTCTTTTTAAGGTCATCTCTGTTGAGTTACCATTTACCCCTGTTGGTACATGTTCCTACTTGGTATAATCTTCAGAGAATTTGCTCAGGAAAATCTAACAAGTTTCAGCTCAGTTTCTACTTTTCTTTCTTTTGAGAAAAAGCGAAAGGAAAGGGCTAGAGACATGACTCAGCAGTTAAGAGCACTTATTGCTCTTGCAGAGGACCGAGGTTCAGGTTCCCAACACCAACATGTGGGCTCACAATCATCTACAATTCCAGTTCTAGGAGTAAGATATCCTACTCATGAGTCTTTTGGAGTTGGAGACACAAAAGGACGAGTCAGAAATGTATAAATGTACACCAACAATGTGTGAACAGGGTAACTCATAACACACACACACACACACACACACACACACACACACACACACACACACGTTGATCATTCCTTCAGCAGATGCTCATTTCCAGGCTAGTGTGAAGTCTAAGCTAGGTGCAGGGGACCCTGTAGAGTATGAAGTTGACAGAGTCTATCTTTATATAGATTTTCAGATTAGTAGTGATGACAGTAAAAACAGTAAAGAAATGAAATCAACAGGATAATAAGAAAACTGTTACAGAATTAGGCAGAAAGCTGGGAAATATGAACTCTAATTGAATTACAAATAAAAATCTGATCATAAAAGATACTTTTAAGAAAACATAGGAAAGCTTGATACCACCTAGATATTGGATGTTGAAGAATTATATAAATTTGGTTGTGGGATTATGGATGGATGAAAATGTTTAAGAAGAAGGTAAGGAGAGTAACGTCCTCTAATTTTATCTATGGTGTCACAAATAACAGGATAGCTTCTTAACAGCTGAATCACAGGCATATTACAGGCAAATATATATATGAATATACATACAATTATCAATTAATTATTGATTATTTACAATTATTAATTAGCACAATTGATGTCTTCTTCATTATGTCCCGAAAAAAACAGGTTTTAGGTGTTCTTACTATAAAATTCAAAATTATCAGGTGATAGATGTGTTGACTCATTTGGTTATAGAATCACATATACAATATAATATATACAGATGTGAGGTATAAAGAAAACAGGGAGTGGTGAGTCTTTAAGGCTATCTGCAGTAAAACATCCAAAACTGGAATCAGACTACTGCAATCACTTCATTTTATCTGCATTAAGGTAGATTAGTAGTGTGTGTGTGTGTGTGTGTGTGTGTGTGTGTGTGTGTATCAAAGACAATAAAAATCTTAACGAAGATTAAAAATATTCTGTTAGAGATGTGCTGAAGTACTTCTAGGTGAGTGTGTGCCAGAATTTGCTTTCTATCTAAAAGGGGCTCTGGAGGAGTAAAGATATATGGATCATGAACAGTAGAAAGACAATGTTGTTAGAGTCCAGTGAACACAAAGAACCCATTTTACTATTTTCCAGTTTGATGACTGTTTGAGAACATCCTTGACATTTAATACAATGAGTCTTGAGAGGTGGCTCAGTTGGTAAGGTACTTGCCATCTAAGAATGAGAACTAAAGTTCAATCCCCAGAACCCATATAATAACCCTGTGGAGTGTGCTTATAATCTCAAAACTGGGAAAGAGCCAACAGTCAATGAGTTTAAGGTCAGCGAGAGACTCTTCCTCAAAAACAAGATGGATGGCTCCTGGGGAACTGCATCTGTAACTGACCTCTGACCTCTGACCTCTATAAGCATGCATCAACACACACCAATTTAAAATAATAGTATTCACCCTGCATCTGTCATTACTATGTCTATGCCATAGGAACAAGTTGAGCCATCATTCAAAAATTTGTCTTGATATTCAGAATAATAGTGCCCCACATAACCAAGAATATATGACAACCTGTAACTCACATCATGATTCCAAGTAGGGTGGACCCAGACACACACACAAAGGTGTTCTGAAGGTACCTTGACAGAGCAAGATGAAGATGCTGTTGAAGAGATCTAAGTGCTGGTGACAGGCAGGGTCAAAGTTTCCATGTGTACAGCCTTCTATCAATAGCCTAAGAAAGAACACTGTGCTTTCTTATCAGCTTTTCCAGATGTGAGGCATAAAGAAAACAAGGAGTGTTGAGTCTTTAAGGCTATCTGCAATAAAACATCCAAAACTGGAATCAGACTACTGCAATCACTTCATTTAATCTGCATTAAGGTAGATTAGTAGTTCACAGAGAAGGAAATGAAAGCTTAGCAACATTAAGGTACCTGCCATGATTATAATAGTAGCAATAGTAAAGCCATGCTGTTGTCCATGCACAGTGGTATCTGAGATCTTCCATGAGGTAAGAGGCACTTCTGTATGGAAGGATGACTCTGGAACCATACTCCAAAACAGGAACGTCAACAAGGTTTATTGCACTGAGACTCAACATTGGAAATTTTATCCCAGATGAGGCAATAGGCTCCGGTAACAATGGCAGTTGGAAAAAGCACAGAGACTCCTGCTGATGAGTTGCTTTTCGCCTGAATCAATTAAGATGTTCTGGTTGCCAGTAATCAAAACTCTGAAACAATAAGGAACTGTGCAGTGATCCGAAGCATGAAGTGCAGAGTAGGGTGGGACTCAGGGTGGGAGGTTCAACAGCTCCTTGGGGTTCTCAGCATCCAAGTTTTCTTCAAGTTTATATTACTCTGGCTTGGTCTGGTTTCACTCAGACTGTGACATGAAAACAAGCGTCACGTCAACACATGGTGTCAAGGAGAAGAAGAGAGATCTCCCAAGAGAGGACAAAAGCTTTCTCTAGAAGACTTGCACCTCTTTTGTGTTTTATTGGCCACTGGGCTGGATCACACACCCAGTTTTTGCACCAACCACTAAACAAACTGCCAAGGTCAGTGCTAAACCACAACAGACATTTGACCTTGGAATTGAGAAGAGACTATAGGCCTGGGAAGTCTGCACAAAATGAACAGAGCAGGTTCTAACTGACTGGGAGAGACTGGGCTGAACAATAGAGTGGATTAAGTGACGTCAGACCTTTAGTTTCAGATGAAGAGAATGTAAAACTTTTAAAAAACTATATTTTCAAGTGTTTGCAATAAATTCAATTTCTATATTTTGTAAGCTAACATCTTTTTCTGCCTCCCAGAACAAGGCTACCAATTAAACATGACCTTTGTCTTGCCAGTATGAAACCGAGAATAAAGAATTGTTAGCCACTCTGTTTTGAGAAGAATTGATAACAGGGAATAAGCATTTTTAGCAAGCTCCTAATGATGCGTCATGCTATTGTCTGTGGAACACACAGGCACAACACTGTTCACTACTCCTGGCCCACTCTATGAAATGACTGGGGAGGATGAATGCTTCCCTCTGCTCACAGAAGCATCCTATGGTTCCTCACTTCTTCCGCTGTGCCTCCTACCTGCCTCCTGACATTTCTCTTCCCTATTTCTGGCCCTTAGTTGATATGTTCACTGAAACAGCAATATTGCACTGTAAGTCTGTGTACCTTTAGACGTCTTGAATTCAGATAAGGCAAGCTCTCCAACTTTATTTTTCAGGACACTCAGGTTTTCTAGGTCTTTTACTGTTCCTATAGACTTCAGCATCTCAACTTTAAGTAAAAGGCCTAATGGGAATTTTGTTAAAATAGATTTGGAGACTATAGGTGTCTTAACATTGTTGAGTCACTAGTATGTATTTAGATATTTCCTCCTTTCTCTTAGCAATGTTTTGTACATGTTGCCTAGGGATGTGCTCAACAAAATATCCAGGGAGCAACTAGAGAATTTCCAAGGTACCTTACTACAGGTTGGCAGACTGGTACTGTGGCTGGCAGAAGCCCTCAGCTCTTACTGTTTGATCTTTCTACAAGGAAGCTTCAGAGTTCTTTTGACATGTCAACTACATTCTCCTGATGAAACATACCACAAGGCGTCAGGGCTTCTTCTAAATCACAGGTTGTGGCCTGCTGACTTTAAAGGCAAATCTTGATTTGGTGTTAAAATACTCTCACAGGGCCTGGGACAGCTGACAATAGAGACCAATACAGCTCATCCTGAAGAGTGTCTTGTCTGTCAGTCATTCTACTTCCTAATAAGGCCTACACCTACCCACTGAGAAAGACATCATTTCTCCATTTGGTAGCAACCATATAGAATTTTTAATAGATTTTCATAGACCTTAGATTTTCATAGACCTGAATTTAAATCCTCATTCTATCCTATGAGGATTATGACTCTCTGAGCCTACCTCTATTGGCAAAACTAAAATAGCAACGCCTATATCGTAATGCTACTATGAGAATTAGATACATTACATGCATTTTACAAAATAAATAAATACAAAATTAAAGTAAAAGACGAAAAAATACAAGAGACTTGGTATTCACTAAATGTAATAATTACTACTTCTTTTCTTGTGTAATAATGCTACTGAAGGGTAGAGTTGTTCAATTACTTCAAAAGACTTGAACCATTTGTGTCAGGGGATATAGTCTGATTGGAGAGCCTGTAGAAGGGTTTTTCCCTTTATGTGTAACGGCCTTAACCTTCAGAGATTGCAGTTATAATGGATAGTGTTCAATGTCAACCTGACCAAGTCTAAATCACCAGTGAGATGGGCTTGTGATCAGTCCCGTGAAGGATGTCTTAATTTGGTTAATAGGAATGTTGGGAAGACCTACCCCAAACTTGGAAAGTACCATTTCATGGGCTGGGTCCTGGATTGGATGAAAGAGGAAACTGAGCAGCAAGCATACATGCCTTAATTCAGTGTTGTGTAGTCTGGACTAAACATGTGATGTTACCATTGACTTCTGAGCAATAGAAAAGAAAAGGAAAACAGTAGCTCTTGCTAATGACCCCAGATTATAACCAACATCCTTTAAGCTATACTCAAGGAAATCTGTAAAGTGTCCCATTCAGATACAGCCAGTTTTCTTGAATGTCTTTATATAAAGCTCCTCCCATCTCACCCCCTGAATTTGAACAAAGCTCTGTCAATCTTAAGCATGCTGGACAGCTTCAGATGGGAAGTAAGAAGCTCATGAATGACCTACACGATGTAACCTAAGCTGAAGAAGGAATGCCTGAGCTGCCTTATCCTGTGAGGGACAACTGTCAGCTGTCCTCTATGGCAGGTGACCCAGACAGTTCCTAGAAAGATTAAACCCTAGGGATGTCATTTATGTCTTTGAAACTCTTTATTGATCATCTTTCCTTTCTCCCCTTACTCTTCCAACTCTCTCAGTGCTTTTACCCAGATGCATTTCTGAATAATCTACAGACACCCAAATTTGTACATGACCAAATTCGTATGGGAGGAATCTCTGCTTGAGGCATGCCACACTAACATAGAAACTAACCTCAGAGTGGTGCTTTGACCACATGGAGTGCTCTGACTAAAGAGTAACCCTTTTTGGAGAAAGGAGGAGAGAGAGAAACACAGTGTTCTCTAAATCAAGTACCCAGGTTGGAATGAAATAAAGAGACAGTCACTCATCATAGACTTTGCTCCCAAACCATCCATGGCATCACACTCAAAGGGTTTCAAAGCATTTATCCAGGAGATTTCTTAGCCAATGGTTCAAGGCTATTGGCCAAAACACCTTGCTCAAGGTAACAGTCTCATGAAAGAATGGGGTAATGTCTAGCCCGTGCCTGCTTTTCCTAAGACAAGCAAGCCACAAACCACAGGTAAAGAATATTATCCCAAACATAACAGTCTCACAACATGACAGTTTTCTTTGAAAGGGTTATACAAATACATTTCTCTCACTTGAGGACTTCAGTAGAAAATAATTATTCTTTTCTATCTCATAATATATTAAAAATGTTCAAATGTGGTTTTGTAGGGAAGCCTGCCAAATATTTGGAGGCACCATATCCAGCTTTGCTTAATTTTAGACAGCTTGGCAAATCTAGTCTAAAGTATTCTTTTATACAAAATGAATTTGCTAGAAAGGCTAAGCTATATGCCTTTATATTAAACACCAATTTTTAAAAGCCGTCTTTGGCCTCTCAGGGCCCTGACATGCTAAGATGGATAGCACTGCAAAGCAGTTGCTACCTGCCTTTCTAAGCTTTTCCTACCACCAGGAAACAAAACAAACAAGCCTGCTACCTTCAGAAATTGCCACATACGTGACAAGAAGGTTGTTTGCAGATAAACCAGATGTTTTATTACCAGTCTGGCATACAAAGTCTCCATAACTCGGCTCATGGCCCCTTCTTGTTCCTATGAATGCATGCCAACAACTAGAAATGAGCACAAAGGTTGTGCGAAATGCCGCGTTTGTTCGAGTGTTTGTGTTGGCTTCCTTAAAATCGGCTGATTTCCAAATTCCCTCCCCACCCCACCTTACTTGTATTTATGCTGTGGGCAGAACAACCTGGAGCCCATATTTAAATACAAAATGCTTTGTGGCCATTCGTGCAAATCTCTTTATCGGGGTCTCACACATTAACGCCCTTCACAATTGACCCACAGGCCAATTGTTTAATGTAAGGCTTCCATGGGGCTGTTTCCATGTTTCCACCAAAGTCCAGCCTTGTTTTTAGTTTTCTTAGCTTTTCTGGACAATCAAAAGGAAGTGGAACCGAGCCGGCTAGCTGGAGCTGGAACTGCCCTGTCTCCTCCTACCTTCTGTCTCGGTTTTGTTTTTTCTACTTTTTTTCTTTTTTCTTTTTTCTTTTTTTTTCTTCCTCATCATTTTTGATCATAGTGAAAACTGAACCAGACAGGGAGGCTGCTTTGCTTATGATCTGCTGTCTGCTGCTTTTTCCCTTTTGCTCAAAGCTCCTGGGAAGCCCCTGCTACCTCCTTGATCTCAACAGAAGCAGATTCCCTGCAACTAACAGAGAAGTTAAAGAAAGCGCGTGTGTGTGTGTGTGTGTGTGTGTGTGTGTGTGTGTGTGTGTGTGTGTATGCGTGCGCGTGTGTGCTCATGTAATAGGAAATGTGAATTTCCGCATTTCTTCTTCACCTAGGGAGATGCTTTAGCCAGCTTCAGGCTCCACAGTACTTTCCCTGCTTCCCATTTTCTCCGTTTGGAGAAAAAAAAAAAAAAAAAAAAACCAAGTTTTACAGCAAATGCAAGCTAAGCACAGACTTAAGATGCCAGAGGCACTTTCTTTGAAAGTTCTCCCAAGGTTGTATAGCCAGTGACTCATGCTCCAACGCAGTGTTCTCTGCTGCAAGCTAGAAACTGATTTATATTTATGAGTGTTTATGGTAGCACTGGAAACAGGCTACAATACAACTACAGACAATAATAATGTCCGTCTTAGATGATAGCTATGGGGACTTAAACTATCCCAGGAGAAGCCCAGGGTGAGTATGCAGAAATGTCAGTCATCATCATCATCACGAGTTATGAATCATAGTGAGACCTGAGAGGTCTTGATCTGGGTGGGGTGGCTCACACCTGTAATTCTAGCACTAGGGAGATGGACGCAGGAGGATCATGGGTTCCAAGACAACCTAGGAAACACAGCAAGATCATGTCCTGAGACTAATGATGAATGTCTCCATTATGGCTGATATATCAATCAAGCTTTTGGAGAAGCAGATATGCGTGTGCAAATGCTTAGTTAGTCTACAGCTTTCACTCCCATGGACTTTGGCATATTTTCTCTGTTCTGGAAGCCCCAAAATCCCTCTTTGTAAAAAGGAATCTAACAAAGCCTCTAGCTGAAAGAATCACTCTGAGGACTGTGCTTGTGCAAGTTCTTGACATAGGTATTCTGCATATCAATACATGCTGTGTATACCAACATGTGGCTATCACATTTAATATGAATTGTTTCTTTAATGTATTTTATTGCAAGGGCAAAATTCAAATAGGCCCAAAGGATAAATGTATACCTACTTGTCCACATACCATAAAGACACAAATTATTTGCATAATTGGTTTGTTGGATGCTAAGTGCATCCTTTATCCCTTGAAAATGTCTCAAAACAGTGATAAGACACATAAAAAATGCCCTTCTGCCCCTCTCCGGATCCATCCCAGTAGCTGGAGCAGACACTCAGCGGGGTCTGCACACTTGGGGAGACTGTATCATCAGACATTTTTGGGAGGCCAGTGTCCTCAGAAAGGCAGGTAAGGCCAGGGTCGCACTGCCCTATGCACCAGACCCACAGCTAGGAGTAGGAAGCTCGCAGGACCACCCCTCCCCCAGGTACGCAAACCCTGCCCTTGTGGAATTCCACTCCCCTTCTGCCCGTCTCCAGATCCTGGGGGCGGGAGCAGGCATCCAGTGGGTCTATACCCTTGTGGAAACTGTATCCAGAGTCAGCCCAGATAGGTCAGTGTCCTCAGAAGGCAGACATCCAGTGGGCCTGCACCCTTGTGGAAACGGTATCCTGAGGCATCGTAGAGAGGCCATTGACCTCAGAGCAGGGGACACCATACTCAGAGTCATCCTAGAGGAGCCATGGAACCCAAAGAAGCAGTCACCTTATCCTGAGACATTCTAGAGGAACCACTGCACTCAGAGCAGTGAACACCTAGTTGGTCTGCTCTCAAGAAGACACCTTACCCTGAGACATCCTAGAGGAGACACTGCACTCAGAGCAGCTGGAGCTCAGGATCACAGGATCACAGAGATATCTGGATCCTGAAGAGTTTGGATACAAGCAAGATAACTGGAAAGATAGTCCCCAGTCAGAACCAGTGAGAGAGGGTAACACTAGAGTTAACCAAATGGCAAAAGGCAAGTGCAGGAACGTAAACAACAGAAACCAAAGTTACTTGGCATCACCAGAACCGAGTTCTCTCACCATAGCAAGCCCTGAACACCACACCACACCTGAAAAGTAGGACATATAATTAAAACCACTTCTCATGATGATGTTAGAGGACTTTAAGAAGGTCATAAATAACACTCTCAAAGAATTTGAGGAGAACACAGGTAAACAGGAAAAAGCCCTTAAAGAAATGCAAGAAAACACAACCAAACAGGTTAAGGAATTAAACAAAACTGTCCAGGATCTAAAAATGGAAGTAGAAGCAATAAAGAAATCTCAAAAGGAGACTACACTGGAGATAGAAAACCTAAGAAAAAGAACAGGGGTCATAGGTGCAAGCATCAAGAACAGAATACAAGAGATAGAAGAGAGAATCTCATGTGCAGAAGATACCATGGAAAACATTGACACAACTGTAAAACAAAATGTGAAATGCAAAAAGCTCCTAACACAAAACACCCAGGAAATCCAGGACACAATGAGAAGACCAAACCTAAGGATAATAGGAATAGATGAGAGTGAAGACTCCCAACTTAAAGGGCCAGTAAACATCTTCAACAAAATTATAGAGAGAAACTTCCCTAACCTAAAGAAAGAGATGTCCTTAAATATACAAGAGGCCTACAGAACCCCAAATAGAGTAGACCAGAAAAGAAATACCTCCCATCACATAATAATCAAAACATCAAATATACAAAACAAAGAGAAGATACTAAAAGCAGTAAGGGAAAAAGGTAAAGTAACATAAAAGGCAGACATATAAGAATTACACCAGACTTCTCACCAGAGACTATAAAAGTCAGAAGATCCTGGAATGATATCATACAGACCCTAAGAGAACACAAATGCCAGCCCAGACTACTTTACCCAGCAAAACTCTCAATCAATATTGATGGAGAAACCAAAATATTCCATGACAAATCCAAATTTACACAGTATCTTAACACAAATCCAGCCCTTCAAAGGATAATTGGTGGAAAACTCCAGCACAAGGAGGGAAACTACAACCTAGAAAAAAATGAGAAAGTAATCTTCCAACAACGCTAAAAGAAGGTAGCTATACAAACATAACACCACTGCCAATAACAAAAATAACAGGAAACAACATTCATTTTTCCTTAATATCTCTTAATATCAATGGACTCAATTCTCTAATAAAAAGACATAGACTATCAGATTGGATACATAAACAGGACCCAACATTTTGCTGCATAAAGGAAACGTACCTCTGTGAAAAAGACAGACACTACCTCAGAGTTAAAGGTTGGAAAACAGTCTTCCAAGCAAATGGCCCCAAGAAACAAGCTGAAGTAGCGATTCTAATATCAAATAAAATCATTTTTCAACCAAAAGTAATCAAAAAAGATAAAGAAAGACACTTCATATTCATCAAAGGAAAAATGTACCAAGAGGAACCTGCAATTCAGAACATCTATGCTCCAAATGCAAGGGCACCCACATACATAAAAGAAACTTTACTAAAGCTTAAAGCATACATTACACCTCACACAATAATAGTAGGAGATTTCAACACCCCACTCTCAGCTATGGACAGATCATGGAAACAGAAACTAAACTGAGATACAAAGAAACTAATGGAAGTTATGAACCAATTGGACTTAACTGACATCTATAGAACATTTCATCCTAAAACAAAAGAATATACCTTTTTCTCAGCACCTCATGGTACCTTCTCCAAAATAGACCATATAATTGGTCACAAAACAGGCCTCAACAGATACAAAAAGATTGAAATAACCCCTTGTACCCTATCAGACCACCATGGAATAAGATTCGTCTTTGACATCGAAAAAAAAAAAAAAAACAAAAAAACGGAAAGCCCATGTACATGTGGAAAATGAACAATGCTCTATTCAATGATAACTTGGTCAGGGAAGAAATAAAGAAAGAAATTAAAGACTTTTTAGATTTAAATGAAAAATGAGGACACATCATATAAAAATTTGTGGGACTCCATGAAAGCAGTACAAAGAGAAAAAATCATAGCTCTAAGTGTCCACAAAAAGAAAATGGAAAGAGCATACATTAATAACTTGACAGCACACCTGAAAGTGTTAGAACAAAAAGAAGCTAATATACCCAAGAGGAGTAGACGGCAGGAAATAATCAAACTCAGGGCTGAAATCAACCAAGTTGAAACAGAAAGAACTACACAAAATATCAACAAAACCAGGAGCTGGTTCTTTGAGAAAATCAACAAGATAAACAAACCCTTAGCCAGACTAACCAAAGGGCACAGAGACAGTACTCAAATTAATAAAATCAGAACTGAAAAGGGAGATATAACAACAGAAACAGAGGAAATTAAAAAAATCATCAGATCCTATAACAAAGGCCTATGCTCAACAAAATTAGAAAATCTGGATGAAATGGACAATTTTCTAGATAGATACCAGGTACCAAAGTTAAACGAGGAGCAGATAAACCATCTAAAGAGTCGCATAACCCCTAAAGAAATAGAAGCAGTCATTAAAAATTTCCCCACCAAAAAAAGTCCTGGGCCAGATGGTTTCAGTGCAGAATTCTATCAGACCTTCCAGGAAGACCTAATACCAATTCTCTTCAAACTATTCCACAGAATAGAAACAGAAGGAACAATACCCAGTTCATTCTATGAAGCCACAATTACGTTCATACCTAAGCCTCATAAAGACCCAATAAAGAAAGAGAACTACAGACCAATCTCTCTTATGAATATTGATGCAAAAATACTCAATAAAATTCTCGCAAACCGAATCCAAGAACACATCAAAGCGATCATCCATCATGATCAAGTAGGCTTTAACCCAGGAATGCAGGGATGGTTCAATATTCGAAAATACATCAATGTAATCCACTACATAAACAAACTCAAAGAAAAAAACCACATGATCATTTCACTAGATGCTGAGAAAGCATTTAACAAAATTCAACATCCCTTCATGTTAAAAGTCTTGGAAAGAGTAGGAATTCAAGGCCCATACATAAACGTAATAAAAGCAATATACAGCAAGCCAGTAGCCAACATCAAACTAAATGGAGAGAAACTTGAAGCAATCCCACTAAGATCAGGGACTAGATAAGGCTGCCCACTCTCACCCTACCTATTCAATATAGTACTGGAAGTCCTAGCTAGAGCGATTAGACAACAAAAGGAAGTCAAAGGGATACAAATAGGAAAAGAAGAAGTCAAAATTTCACTATTTGCAGACGATATGATAGTATACATCAGGGACCCTAAAATTTCCACCAGAGAACTCCTAAACCTGATAAACAACTTCAGTAAAGTGGCTGGATATAAAATCAACTCAAACAAATCAATAGTCTTCCTATACTCAAAAGATAAACAGGTTGAGAAAGAAGTTAGGGAAATGACACCCTTCACAATAGTTACAAACAATATAAAGTATCTTGGAGTAGATCTAACCAAACAAGTGAAAGATCTGCATGACAAGAACTTCAAGTCTCTGAAGAAAGAAATAGAAGACTTCAGAAGATGGAAAGATCTCCCATGCTCCTGGATTGACAGGATTAACTTAGTAAAAATGGCCATCTTGCCAAAAGCAATCTATAGATTCAATGCAATCCCCATCAAAATTCGAAATCAATTCTTCATAGAGATAGAAAGAGCAATTTGCAGATTTATTTGGAACAACAAAAAACCCAGGATAGTGAGAACTATTCTCAAAAACAAAAGAACTTCTGGGGGAATCACTGTCCCTGACCTCAAACTATACTATAGGGCAATAGTAATAAAAACTGCATGGTATTGGTACAGAGATAGGCAGGAAGATCAATGGAATAGAATTGAAGATCCAGAAATGAGCCCACATATCTATGGTCACTTGATCTTTGACAAAGGAGCTAAAACCATCCATTGGAAAAAGGATAGCATTTTCAGCAAATGGTGCTGCTTCAAAACCTAAAACCAGATACACTGAAACTAATAGAAGAGAAGGTGGGGAAGACCCTCGAATACCTAGGCACAGGGGAAAAGTTCCTGAACAGAACACCAATGGCTTATGCTCTAAGATCAAGATTCGACAAATGGGACCTCATAAAATTGCAAAGCTTCTGAAAGGCAAAGGACATTGTCAATAAGACAAAACGGCAACCAACAGATTGGGAAAAGATCTTAACTAATCCTACATCTGATAGAGGACTAATGTCCAAGATATACAAAGAACTCAAGAAACTATACTCTAGACAACCATATAACCCTATTAAAAATGGGGTACAGAGCTAAACAAAGAATTCTCAACAGAGGAAACTTGAATGGCTGAGAAGCACCTTAAGAAATGCTCAACATCCTTAGTCATCAGGGAAATTCAAGTCAAAACAACCCTGAGATACCACCTCACACCAATCAGAATGGCTAAGATCAAAAACTCAGGTGATAGTAGATGCTGGTGAGGATGTGGAGAAAGAGGAACACTCCTCCATTGTTGGTGGGATTGCAAGCTGGTTCAACCACTCTGGAAATCAGTCTGGTTGTTCCTCAGAAAACTGGACATAGCATTACCTGAGGATCCAGCTATACCACTACTGCGCATATACCCAGAAGATGCTCCAATATATAATAAGGACATATGCTCCACTATGTTCATAGCAGCCTTATTTATAATAGCCAGAAGCTGGAAAGAACCAAGATGTCCCTCAACAGAGGAATGGATACAAAAAAAAATTGTGGTACATCTACACAATGGAGTATTACTCAGCTATTAAAAATAATGAATTCGAGAAATTTTTAGACAAATGGATGGATCTAGAAATTATCATCCTCAGTGAGTTAACCCAATCACAAAAGAACACACATGGTATTTACTCACTGTTAAGCGGATGTTAACCCAAAAGCTTGGAATAACGAGGACTCAACCCGCAGACCACATGAAGCACATGAAGAAAGAAGACCAAGAGGGGATGCCTCAGTTCTACTTAGGACGAGTAACAAAAATACTCAAGGGAGCAAATATCGAAACAAAACATGGGACAGAAACTGAAGGAGGAGCCATCAGGAGACCATTCCACCTGGCTATCCATCCCATGTACAGTCACCTAAGCTAGACACTGATGTGGAAGGCTGGAAGTACATGCTGTCAAAAACATGATATAGCTGTCTCCTTAGAAGTCTGCCAAAGACTAACACATTCAGAGGATGATGCTCACAGTTAACCACTGATATGATCAAGGCTTTCCCAATGGAGAACTTAGAGAGAAGTCTGAAGGAGCAGAAAGGGTTTATGAGCCCAGGAGGAAAGCAACAATACCAAACAACCAGAGCCCCCCCAGGGTCTAAAGCTCCAGCCTAGGAGCACATAGGGAGGGACCCAGGACTCCAGTGATATATGTAGGGGAGGATATATATCGGGCATAGGTAGGAGAGGAATTTATTGGTCCCATAAAAAATGAACACAGAGTGTGTGGAGGGGGGGAGTGAGGGTGGGGAGGGAGTAGTGGGAGGAGGTAGGTGAGGTCACAGCCTCATAGAAGCATGAGGAGGGGGGATGGGATAGGAGGTTTCTGGGTGGTGGGAGGAAGTGGGGTAAAGGGATAAAATTTGAAAGGTAAATATAATACCCAATTTTTTTTTTTAAAAAAAAGAGATTTAAAAAGGGAGAAAAAAAGTGAAAAATAAAAAAAAAAGAAAAAAGAAAAATAGGAGATTTAATAACACAAATGGAAGGATTTAGAAATCTAGGAGGCAGTTTATGTTAATAGAAACAGCATCATAGAAATTGGAAAATCATACCCTCATAGAAGCACAAGGAGGGGGGATGGGATAAGGGGTTACTGGGGGGGGATGGGATAACGGGATAGAATTTGAAATGGAAATATTATAACCAATTTTTAAAAAAGGGAAAAAAAAGAAAAGTTGTTAGAACCAACATCTTTAAAAAAATGTCAGCCCTCTAGGGAAAATAATTTTTTTTTCTTCTTGATACTAAAACTTGCTCTGTCAATTGTATATTGCAGAATACACAGCCTTGGTGTATCTACTCATCAAGCAAACTGAGCAGACCTGCTCAAACCTCCGATGTCCTGTAATTCCACCTGGATGCAGTGAAGACACAGCATCAGAGGCTTATCAATTTACTCTTCCCCCTGCCCCTCTTCTAATATCTCAACGCCCATAATCAGCTTGAAGAAGTTAATGAAGAGTCAGCGCCCCTATTCCCTGGTCTTGGGGACTAAGGTGGTTAATATTGGGCTGTCTTTCTAGGCAAAAGTAGAGGTTTTGTTGGAACAGGGAGGATTAGCTAGGATTTATTGCATAACCATAACCTGTTGATAGAAATCTGTATAATAAATATCAAGATGAAGTTATAGTTTCTTAAATTGTACAAAATTTGCTCTGATTTCAAATTTAAGGTTTTCATTGGTACGAGCTCCTTATTGATATAAAAGTGAAATGAATATTGTTACTTTCATAGGCATTGTTCCTGTATAACACATTTAGGAATACAAGGCTTAGACCCAGTCCTTCTTTAATTTTTTTAACTGATTTGAGATAAGGTTAGCCTGTGAGTTAAGAGACTATAGCAAATTCAGGGCTTTGAGTTTATTGTTAGAGTGTTTTCTATATTTTATTTAGAAATAGCTGAGAGGAGTTAACAGACAACAGTCTAGATTGCCTCACAGGGATAGGTGGTTTTCAAAATGTCAGAAGTCCACAGAATTGACGTCACAAATATTTCTATATTAATGTTCATTTTGATTAGAGACCTGTCTGCTCCTGACAGCTTCCTGTCTTGGATTCTAAGAAGAAATTGAGCATCATTGGAGTTACTCCAGTTGTGGTGAGACAGCCACAAGGCAAGAATTGTCTCTTTCCATCTACAGACAAATTACTGTCTAGAAAAGGACACACTTGCAGAATAGTCAACTGATTATATCTGCCAAGACAGAGTAATCAGCCCTTAATAACTCTGCAGCACTAAGGTCTGTCAGATGATTCTGGGCCAGAAGGCTGAAGATTTGATGCTCCAACGTGCTGTAGTATAGGGGCTGTCCAGGTGTTCAGTGGTCTCTATAAATTGGCTAAGTTTTAGAAGCTATGCTTTGTGCTTCCCTTAATTTCAGTTAACTCAGTCATTCTGGATTTCTGATGGGGTTGAAGACCTATAGTCTCATAGCCAATCCTGGCTATTTACTTTGAGAGAAAAGATCTGAGTGGTTGGTTTTCAGCTGACATTCATTCTAAAGCCAAAAAAAAAACAGCCAGGTTCAAAACTAAGTGTTTTAGTTAGGAGAGACAACAGAGGTTCTGGTTAGTCGACAAAATGATGGACTGGGTTTTAGGATTATCTTGTACCTCACTGGTACAAATAGGAATAATTATGCTCTAATTGTACTTTGAGAGAAAAGTGTTATTTTAACAGGAAGGGTGATATGTAGGAGGAGCTAAGGGGCAAGGAGCACCGAGAGGAAGAGATGGAGTAGGGAGAGGAGAAGATGAAGGAGAGGAGAAGCAAGGTGATGAGAGAGAGAAAGAAGGAGAAAGGGGGGTGGGCATGGAGGCAGATGTTCACGTGTCTCCACCAGTCAAAGACAGTTTATATATCTAGGTTGGGCATTGGGTTACACTTCTGATTGAGCATTACCAAACTTATAAAGCCTTTGACTGACATTTTTAAAAAAATTGTATAAAAGCAAAAAGGAAAAGAGGGCATGGGATAGGGGTTTTCTCTAGGGAGGGGAAATGGGGAAAGGGGATGGCATCTGAAATGTAAATAAAATATAAAAAAAAAGAACATACACACATGATTCAAACAGTTAAAAAGAGATTATAATTATGAAATATTAAAAAAGACACATAAAAATGAAGAAGAGAGCTAATGAGGCAAAGAAACATCCTGAGATTTATTTTCCTGAGAGATAATTCGATGTAATTCAATTAAGATATGCAGTCCTGCTTGCAGTCATCAGAACTTACATCACAATGGCTTAACATTAGGCATGGTTGTCTACTGGTCATATACATACGTATTCTGTTCACATCCATAAATACTCAAAGTAAATCTTTGACGAAGACTGCTAGTTATTCAAGAAGCTGAACAGGACCCACTCACTTAGTCTATTCTCGAACACTCTTTTCATAGAAATCTATTTCCAAGAACCTGGTAGGAAAGGAAAGCAGTGTCACTGGAGGATCTTGTAAGACATGCTGATATGTCATTGGCTGAATTCAAGTTATCTGTTACTTCTGATTTCAAGGGATGTCTTTCCAGGTGCCAAGAAAATAGAGTACACCATTGTACTTCTTTGCTCCTGTATGTAAGAAGAGCTCACCAGAGCTCCATCAACCTGCTTAAAGCTAGTCATTGGGCAGTGCCAAAGACATTCTCAATGCTTTTAAGTGCTACAGGAAGAACAAACTGAGGGTGAGCTTTAGGGCATTGGTTTTTGAGGAAGCAAAAGGAAATGGTCTCTGAAATGTATAGATACCTCATCTCTCACTGCCCACTCTGGTAAAAACCAGCATGCCTCACTTTCATATTCTCTGTCTCACAACCTCAAGATAATGCATGCCACTTAGGAGATGATGACATAATTTTAAAACTTTGCTATGTTTTTCTGAAGTCACATAGATAAGATGATATATCTCAAAGCCAGGACATGGTCACTCAGTGTCCCTCCTTCTAGATGCTTTAGAGAAGTGTCTTCTCCAATTCTCCAACAAGCCTGAAACCAATCAGCCGTCCCATACCGAGGAGTAGCCATTCTGTATGAAATACATTCAGTGAACTGCAAAGTGGCTTCAGTTCTTTTCCACCACCCCATCCTTCATCCATACTGCTTTGTAATATGAAATTTGAAGCTCTTCTCATGAAAAAGTGCAGTCCGTTTCCTTGTCTCTTAAATCTGAGCTGGATTTGTGACTTTTTTGGGCTAATAGAATGTGATAGACTTGACCTTGTGAAAGTTCTGAGCCTGAACCTAAAAGACACCTTGCATATCTGCACAATGGTCTTAAATCCCTGCTCACTGGTCACATGAGTAATCTGTCATTCACTGGATGGCAGGTGGGAGAATGCAGGGAACAAAAATATGTCACCCCAGTGTGACCTTCAAGAACTGATCAGATGACACGTGAGCAAAGTGTCATCTCAATGGAAGATGTATGAACACATCCCAATGGAAGATGTATGAACACATGGCAGTGAAATACGTCACCCCAGTGGGTCATGTAGGAATGGAAAGCTGGTGTGGCAGAAGATGGACACTGCATGAAAGAGCTCTTCCTGACTCAGATCTACAGAGAAGCTCAGAGAGCCCCATCTATATTTCTAACTTGTCAAGCAGCAACCTGCCCAAAATTCTGTTAAACCACATAATCTTAGTGCCATGGTCAGTGTTCTTGTTACTCACTTGTCCTCCCATTTTAAAAGAAAATCTGTATTTTTAGATAAATCTAATGTTTTATAAAATTTTATAATGTTTTGAAATTAATATATTTGCCATCAAAGTTATAAAAATTTTGCGCACGTTTTTTAAAAAATCTAACTTAAATAAGGATGGAAGAATAATAAACCTCAGAGAAGACCCATGACAGAATTTAATGTATTTCTAATAAACTAACAGTTATGTATATTTATGGGATAAAGTACAATGCTTTGATCTACAAATAGATTATAGAAAGCTATAGACCTCTGGTCTAACTGATGTTTGGTACTAATGGCACTATTCTTCATGACCAGATTCCCAGAACTGACTGTTTCTTGCCCTCCATGAGCATGGCTGAACAGCACCTTTGATACTCTTAAGCATCTATATTCTCATGACAAGTTATTTTGGCATAAAGTTTTCCAATTTACTGTGCAACCGTAAGTTATATTGAAGACTTCAGTCCCAACTACATTCTTCTAATAAAAACCTTAGGCCAGAGAGGAAAACTAGTTATCATTTAGAATCACATGACCCTAAGAGGCAGAGGCCAAGACAGGAATCTGAGGAGCCTACTAGAGAACAGGATCATCTCAGCACATGAGGTCATCATAGTCACTACATAAACCACACCAGCATTAACAAAGAAAGAGAAGACAAGAGCTTATAAAAGTCCCTTCCACATACTATAGGGTTTTCACACTAATGATGGTCACACTAATGATGGCTAACACTATAGGGTTTTCACACTAATGATGGTCACTGGCAAGCAAAGATGTTTTTCCCAAGTGAGATGGCCTTCAGAATGGTCATTCAGCAACTCAGGCTCCTTCCAAATCATCTCTTCACTCAAATTTGTGAATCTCAAGTTCACTCTCTTCTGGGTCCTCAGAGCCCTTAGCAATCAACCTACATACAGACCTGGAGAAAACAGAAAGAAATGTGAACAAGAAAGTTTTATGAGCCAGACTTAGATGCACAGCAACCTTTTGTGCCTCCATCCCATTGGACAGAGTATAGGAACATGACCACATCAAACTCTAAAGGGAAAAACATGCAGCTATATCCCCAGTGAAGTATGAGGAAATTTTAGCTGAAGGCTCTCAGCTAATTTTATAGAGAATCAAATTGTGGGGATTAAGTGCTTACTGGGGGAAAAAAAAACCATTGTATTTCAAAAAGTGACCAACACAAGAATATACCCATATTGCATTCATTACTGAATAAAAGATTATTAAAAATGCTATGCCCACATTAGAACACCCAGAAGCTAAAATTCCCACATTCATGGCAACTTACTAAAGAAAAACTCTCCTAGGGCAGAGAACCCAGCTCAGAATGCACTTACTATTGTCTTGCTGTAATATTCTGCAGAATTTTCATTCCTTGTCCCAAATAAGCCTAGGATTAGAGGGCAGTCTACAAGTAAAACCACTGCTTCTTCCTTCCTTTCTCTCTTTCTTTTTTTCTTCTTCCTCTCTTTCTTTTTTCTTTCTTTCTCTCTTTCTTGTGTTTCTTCTCTTTTAAAGCAGCAAGTATAACAGCTTATTAATGACCAGCTTACTCTTAAAATGTTGGCCTAACTTTAGATTCACTCAGATACATTTAAAGAGAAAAACATTCTTTACTTCTCTCCACCCCAGCAGATTTCTTTTCCCCTTCCAATTTCATAAGAAAGTCCTCAGGAAAAATAGACATTCTAACAGTATCAAATTAATGGATGAATTGAGCCTACATTTTTCTTTTCCCATGATGCAGTCTAAATACTGAAGAAGAAGAAAAAAAAAAGACCAGACAGAAAGCAGGATCCATCCATCTACATTCCAAGACACGGTCTAGTTATCCAATCACTAAGATGCATTGCCAGCACACAGAGGCCATGATTTGGACTAAAAAGCAGAGATTTTCAATATATTCAAGTCATAATCCTTAGTTGATAATGCAGTCCAGCCAATCACTAAGAGGCCAATGAGCTTAAAGGACACTGAGGGCAAAGTAGCATCTTCCTGGCTGCAAGGTATGGTTCGCAGAACCATTGCTTCTAGAGTTACAAAGCTGGGAATGAACCTACTCTCCCCCTATTTTCACATTGCTTTGCTTTTCCAAAATGTTTCACTACTTTTCCTCCATCCCCCATTCCCTCTTTTCCAGGTCTTTCTAAAGACAGAGAAGAAATCTAAATTTTTTAAATAATTGGTTTTCAAAATATGCTAAGCATTTGGAGAGTAATTAGAAACAGTTTTAGTTCCTCGTTATTCTAAAGCAAATTATTATTGATTTACAACAGACGATTCATCTGATATCTCTCAAGCAGCCATAAAATGTAGACTGTGTATTAAAAATGGTTGATGTCTTTCTGGCAATAGCACCTATGCTCAGCCAATGACAGACCTTTCCAACTGGATGAAAAACAGCCCAATCTTGCTGTGTGTTCTGCTCACTTTTGTGCATATGCCAAAGAGCCTATACTCATATGCACTTATTTTTAAATTGACTACATTTTTTCAGAGGGATTTGTAGACACTCCTTTCACACTAGCAATTTGCAAAGCAAGGAAGAACATTTGCTAACATGATCATGAATTTACAGTTAAACATGCCCTATTATAGCACATCTAAAAAAGGGTTTATGACTCATAAAAAAAATTCCAGTGAATATACTGGAGTTGTCTCATAGACATGCAGGAGTATCTACTCTTTCCCTCAAGGGTAGAGATCTGGGCTGTATAATTTAGCAAGTTCTAAGCCTTAGCAAGCCTCAGTCTTCTTCTACGAAAAACAGGGAAGTGAAGAGTATTTATACCCACGATCATCATAAAATATAACTAAGGTTTGAAGGCTTTGTCATAGCACTAGATATATGAAGAAACTCTGATTACAACAAGGTACAGAACTAAGTATTACCAGATGGATTTATTATTTACTGTTACTTATACCTCGGGCAGGTCCACAAAAGTCCAGTATTATTTGGTGCACCAATATGGGACAGAAAACCAGACTTAGGCACCAGATTCAGGCTTAAGGCCCAAGACCAGATCCAGACACAGAAGCTGACCAAGAGAGCTGAGAATACAAAGCTCCCCCTCTTTCTACCTCTCTCAATCCTCTTCCCCTTCAGCTCCCTCTTCCCACTTTACCTCTCCATCCCCTTCCGACTTCCTCTTCTCCTCTTCTCTCTTCCCCTTCCCTTCCCCTCCTATTTGCCCTCCCCATTCACTTCCATTCCCCTACATCTCCCCCTCACTCCCTCTTCCTCTTCTTTTTCCCCTTCCACAATAAGTAATAGCTCTACCTACTCCAAATAGTAACAAGGATTAGCTTAGGCCAGCTTGATTTCGGCTTTTCCTCTGATCTTCCCAGAAGGATATGTTCTCGCCAAGGAAATAGTTGTAGTTTACATATTGAAGAATTAAGATAGGATGAAAGGGGGGGAGTGACAAGCTGAAACAGTTCAGAATCAGTAAATAAGAGGCCCTGAGGAGAAAGACACTTTTGGTATGCCAGGGAACATGTTAAAATTGTTAAAAGGAAATTTGAACTTCAGTTCTTGGTATATAGTTTCATATTCTTCACAGTACTTCAGAAATGTAAACAAAGACTGTATTTATAATTTTATTTTTTCTAGTTTTATTTAAAGGTAATTGACAAAATTTGTATAGGTTTTTAAAGTATAATATCATGTTTGATGTATTCAATTATGAAATGGTTACAATCTTGAAGCTGATTAACATATCTATTGCTTCACACTACCTGGTTTTATATGTATGAAGAGAGCATTCAATATCTATTATCTTAGCATATTTTTGTAATCATCTCATTACTTATTTTATGTGTTAATAACAGTGATTTTCAAAACGCAAACAATAATGATAAAACATAATGGTTCTGAATATAATTGACAACTGTCTTTTTTTTTTCCAGAGTTTACTGACATTTTGTGTTTTATTCCTTCAAAAGAATAGGATTTCTTTTAACTTTTCTTTGCAAATTTTTTCTGAAAAATGCAGGAACATTAACGAGAGTTACCATGCTATAAAATGCATATACCCTATGTAGCTGATTGTTTGATCGACTTCTCCCTTTTCCCCTGCTCCCAATTCGTGGTAACCACCTCTCCCCTCTTTGCTTCCTGAGGCAGACTTCTCTAGAGTCCACATATAATGCAGATCATGTAGTATTTTTCTTTCTGGGATTGACTTCCTATTACTTAGTATGTCTTCCTAGACATTTCACGTTGTCATAAGTGACCAGCTTCTTCATTCTTAAAAGTTAATTGTATTTCCTAGCAATGCCAGAAGTTATATTCATAAAGTCTCACCAATGGGACTGCCAAAACATGACATGCCAAAACAAGGATGGCGGCAATGGGCGTGCCAAAGAGGACAGGAAAAGCCTTTGAAGGCTCAATCCTATACAACGAACTATAGGTAACTGAGGGAAGCTGCGAACAGGAAACATAACTTTGCCACACAGCAGTTGATGGTTCAGTGCCCTGAAAACACATGTACAAGTAATGTTATATGGGCTGAACAAGTTATATTTAGGAATATGTATGTATATACATATATGCATGCAACAGCAATAAATAAAAAAAAGTCTACATACTTGAAAAAGAGTATAGAGGGTTGTATGGGAGGATTTGGAGGGAGAAAAAGGAATGGAGAAATGTGTATAATCTCAAATATATATAATATATTAAATAAGGTTCCAATAATGTGATTTTTTTTTGTTTTCATACACATGCATATTGTTGTACGCTGCTTATATTCCTGCTTTGCTGCATTTTCTTTGCCCATTCATCCGCCAACATATACTCAGGCTGATTCTCTACCTTAGCTATTGTATAGAACCAGATTTCTTGGCTACTGAAGTGTATGTGTATGACTGTGTGCGCACACATGTACACACACTTGTCCTATTCTAATTGATATGGCCGTTGGATTGCAGTTTGCAATTAACTTTTCCCATTACTCAGGGCTACTGGGTATTCAGGGTTATTAACCTCAATAAGGTTTCTTCATCATTAGTAACACATGCTTTCACTTATGAACCTATTCCCGTTTACATGAGTTCACAGTTACTCTCCAACTGTCAACTGTTTCTGTCAGAAATTGAGATATTTGTGAATGTCATGTAATATATGCTCATTTTGCTTTCAAAACACACACACACACACACACACACACACACACACACCACAAGACATAAGAGAATTTTAGTGGAAACATTTACATTTTGTGAGCAGCAGCATCTTAAGATAACAAGCAAGTACAGCTTGCCATGAAGTCTTACCTTAGTTTGGGTTACTATAATTGTGATGAAACACCAAGATCAAAACAACATGAGGAGGAGAGGGTTTATTTGGCTTACACTTTCTCATCACTGTTTATCATTGAAGAAAGTCAAGACAGGAACCCAGACAGGATCAGGACCTAGAGGCAGAAGCCCATGTGACCACAGTGAATGAAAGGGTAAGAAAAGGAAAAATACTGATTCTTTTCTTGAGAAAAAGTGAAAAAGAGTCATGAGAATCAATGAAGATGTCCAGAAACAAGACAGATCAGAATGGCTCCAGCTTCCTCCTACTGGAGAAAAGCGTAACCCCTTCGTTCCAAAAGTACTCAAGCAAAAGACACTCTGAATACAAGCCAACAAACCTCAAATCCAGTTGTGGGACTTGCTTAGACAGTAATTTCTCCCCCAAATGGTCAACAATGCAGAGAAATCTCATTGGCTCACGCTTTGTGAGTGGGAGGAATTAGCTGGGCACAGTCTTGAGAGTTCAAAACTGACATATAGTCTAGGTGGCTGAAGGCAGAAAATCAAACAAGCCAAGGAATCAACTTTGACCTACCACAGCCCAAGTGTGAGGGACAAAGAGGCAGGTTTGCAGGGCAGGAGGGTAGATGTTAGAAAGGCAAAAGATGAAAGCAGCAAAGGGCTAGGCTAGAACTAGAAAGTAAATAGAGACTATGGACCTAGTCATAGTGTTGAGGACAAAGCTCATCAGCTGCGAATAACTCTAGAGTTTGATAGCTCTGAGCCTGAGGTCAGTGGGTGGAACAAGCCTAGAACCACCTATCTGCTTTTCATTGGTAAAGATATTGAGAACACTGAAGTTCTAGCAAGGAGAGTGACACGTATAGCTGCATTCCTCCCAAAGGCTGTTTGACAGCTAGAAAGTCTTGAAGGTACAGAGATAGGTTCTCTACAGTGTAGATCTCAGTGCTTTCATTGTTCTGACACAGTGAGAGGAGCAGTGTCCACCTGCCTAATACTGTAGCCATCCCAAGAGCAGGACCTAGGGAAATCTCCAGAGGATGAGTGACTTTGCCCAGCCCCTACTGCAAAGCTAAGTGTAGAATACAGAACCAATTGGTATGCAAAGAGGGCATTCTAACAGACTTATCTAATAGACTCAGTAATAGCATCAACCAGAGGGAAATAAGAGTCCATAGGTTCAACTCTCCCCAACCTGTGAACATAACTTCCATCTCAGTTTCCTAGCACTCAATAGGTGGCCATTCTAACACATCTTCCTTTTAACTTAATGTTTTGAACCTTGTATTTCTTTCTTATTCTTCTGACAGTATTTTCTTTCACATTTTTTTATGTTTAAAAGAATGTTTTATTTCATGTATGTGGCAGTTTTGTCTCCATGTATGTCTGTGTAACACATGTGTAAAGTGCCCTTAGAGGCCAGAAAAAGGTGCCACTTCCTCTAAAACTGGAGTTACAGGCAGCTGTGAGTTGTCATGTGGGTTTTTGATACCATACCCAGGTCCTCTATATGAGCAACAAATCCTTTTAGCCACCTAGCTATCTCCCTACCATTTATTTTTTAATCTAATATATAATGCTTTTATTCCCTTTTATATATTCATCTAACATTGTTTATTCATTTTCTATTATTTAGCAATCTTTCTCTGTTCTCTCTTATTTAGCAATTTTTTTTCTTAGACTTTTTTCTTTTTACCCTGTGGTCACCCACATCCCAAATCTATACATTTTATTTCTTCCTATTACACTTTAGATTTGATCTCTTATTTTTCTTAAAATTCCTCTTCTTATAATTATTCGATTTTGTTTTTAAACTTTTTGTATCTTGTTCTAATTCCATGTTTGTTTCCCTTCCCTTCCCTCACATTCTTTTCTAGTCCTCTTCCTTTCCTTTTTTATTTAACTTTATTTTTCTTCTATTTCTCTCCTTTCCCTAATGGCTTCCATTCTTCCAGTCACTTACTAACTCCATGCTTAGCTCTACAAAAATTTTAAAATCATAACATATTGCACAATAAATTTGTTATTTTTTTATTTTATGGTCTTTCATGATATATTAGAAAAAATTAGAAATGGCCCCTAAATACTTAGAAAAGTATTCAATATCCCCAGCCATCAGTAAAATGTGAATTAGAACTCTTTTGAGATTTCATCTTGCCCTGGTCTGTATGGCCTTTGACAAGAAAACAGAGAACAATCAATGCTGGTTAGTATGTAGGGAGCAAGGACCCCATGCACACTGCTGGTAGAAGTTTCAATTGGATCCTGCCACTATTGAAACCAGTATAGAGGTTTCTCAAAAGGCTAAAACAATAATAATAAGGACCACAGGGCCTGAATCAGCCATCTTCTGTAACCCAGCAAGACCTCAAGTGGAAAGATTGGGACAGAAACCCAGGCACAAAACCTTCAAGCCACAGTTCGATCCATCTGCAGAGTGCTCTGGGACCAGAGCCTAGCAGAATCATCATCAAAGAGATCAAAGAGACTTCATCCAACAACTGCTGAAAGCAGATGCAGAGTACTACAGCCAAACATTAGGCAGAGCTCAGAGAGTCCTGTGGAGGAGGGAGAGATAGAATCAGAGGAACCAAAAGGGTCAGGGACACACCAGGATAACAGGGCCCACAGAATCAACTGACCAGATATCATGGGAACTTGCAGAGATCAGGGAGGGGTCTGAACTACATCTTCTACATATATGTGATGGCTGAGTATTCTTTGTATGGCTTGGTATTCTTTTGGAAATCCAAACAGTGGGAGCAGAGGCTGTCCCTGACTCTTTTACCTACTTGTGAGACTCTTTCTGGGACCCCTTGTCCAGCCTTGATGTGATAGTGTGTTCCTGGTCTTATTGTAGCTAGTTATGCAGTGTTTGGTTGATGTTCCTGGGAGACCTGCTCTTTTGGGCAGGTTGAGGGGGCATGGATCTCAGGGAGAGAGAAGGCAAGAGGGGAGAAAGAAAGGATAGGAGAAGGGAAGGGAATGGAAAAGGTGGTAGATGTCATATATGAGAGAAGAATAGAAGTGCAAAAAATAAGAGGGAAAAAAGGCTAAAGTAAAAACTGCTAATGACATAGCTATATTATTTTTCAATATATACTAAAACCTCTAAGTCAACATATCACAGACATACTGAGACATCATATGTATTGCTACATTATTCGCAATAGCCATAAAATAAAGCCTACATGTCCATCAACAGATAAATGGATAAAGATGTGGTATGATGAACAACAATAGAAAACTACTCAGTAATAAAGAAGAATGTAGGAAAACTAGTAAAACTGGATAATAATTGGGTTAAGCCAAAATAGGCTACACTCAGAAAGACATACTTTTCCTATGTGTGTCATTTAATTTTAAAACCACACACAGACACACACGCACATCACTTTCTACGGGATCTTGAACAGAAAAGATATTAATGGATATTAAGGATGAGGGAAACTGGTAAAGAAAGAGGGATAATCTAGGGCTGAGAACCAGCTAGGTGGGTAGCAGGTATGAAGAGAGCAGCAAGAGAGAAGGAAGAATTAGAGCAAACCATAACGACATATATGAAATGCCATAATGAAACTGGTTACTTTGTAACTTTAAAGAAGTAAGAAAGTCACTTTAAAGAAGTAAGATGAATGTAGATGAACATAGAAACAGGAAAAGCTCGGAGTGTGCTAAATGCCTTGCCCCACAGTAAGCACCCTTACATCACTGTCCACCCCCTGTCTCCCCACTCTCCCTGGGAGATCTCAGCTAATCCCTGGGATAAGTTTCCAAAATGTTTCTTTGACTCAGTATACTAACACCCTCAATAAAATGTACTCAATACCCTGGGAGTATGTCTGGCCATGCAGTTCCATACTCATATTCTTAGGTAATACGTCACTATTCATTTAAGTTGGACTTAGTGATCAGCGTGAGCTTGAAGAAGTTGTCCATGAAAGTGGTCAAGATGACATCATTCACCAGTGGCTCAATATCATCCCAGGAGAATCCTATTCAATGACAAACAGAGCCTTAAAGTTATAAGAAAACATAAAAATTTAAATACCTCCAAAATGTCAATGTAACTCAGTTCAGGGATGCATGTTAAACAGGGAACTCAAAATACTTGTTTGACTGGCATTGTCCCGAGGTGGGGAAGCAATAGAGGGAGCACTTTCCTGAAACTAGTAAGAAATGACTAGGGTAGCAAATCACAGCAAACACAACTGCACAAGGCTGTGTGAAGAGACGGATGAGCTCCCATGTTGAGCTCCATTACATCCATGTAATACCAACAGTTCCAATGCTGCGTATGCGTTAAACTTCATCAGCTCTGTGAAGCAGATCAACCAATCAGCATGCTGCTCATTCGTGGATCTTCGGTCACTTTCATTTCTACGTAAACGTTCTCACTTTCTGTTCATTGTGGGAAAACCTTGTTAAGGTTAGTTTTGGTTAACTTGACAAAAACTACAATCACATTGGAATGACTGGTATGGGAGGAACCCCATCCCACTGTGGGCGGCACCACTCCTCAGCAAGTGGTGGGGGAATCTAGTGAAAGCTGGCTGAACATGAGCCTGAAAGAAAGCAAGAGAACAGCATCCCACTATTGCTTTCTCCCTCAAGCTGCTGCCTTGAGTTGAGTTCTTGCCTTGGCTTCCTCCAGTGATGGACAACAACGTGGATATTTCCGCCAAATAAACCCTTTCCTTTCCCGGGTTGCTTTTGGTCATGGTGTTTATGACCGCGATAAAAACAAACAGGATGGTCCTGTTGGATTTAGTTTTTCTCACAATCTGCATTATTATATTTCCTACTATGTATATTCTATATTTAGAATCGTCATCTTAATATGTGGAAAATCATTCTTTTCTTTGCTAAACTGAACTCTTCATTACACTTTTTATTCTAGTGAGTTGTTTTCCAAACCTGTAAAACAATTCTTGGTTTATTGTCATCAAATTGTAGTCTCTACTTGCTTGCCTCTGATCTCACCAACAACTTTTTAATTCAGTGAAGAATAGTTCGATCCATATGCCAAACTTTTTTTTTTCATAATATACAGGTATTTTATTCAGTAACTATGAGTTTGGGGATTTATTTAGTTGAAAGTGAAATTAAAAGTATACTAACTATGGTCTATATACTGTAATTTCCACATACATTACTTTTTTTTAAATCACTCTATTCATTTGCACCTAAAATAATATCCCACCTCCCAGTTATACCTCCACCAACCCCTTATCCAACATCTGACCTCTCCCCTCACCTTTGCCTGTATGAGGGTGCTCCCCTACCCACCCACCCTTTCCTAAACTTAATGAAATTGGCACAGACTCCAAAGATGGTTTCATATGTTTATATGTATGTGTGAAAAACTATCAATCTACCTTCAAGCTCCCTGTTGAAGCAAAACGGTTGCACATTGGTTTTAGATCACTTTGGGCTTCTGGAAAACTCTCCATGCAAGATGGATACTGAAAAGGAAGAAAAAGAGCATGGTGCCTCAGACTGCAATCAGCATAAACTCCTAGCACACACAAAGCCCAGTCTGGAACTGGGTAGAAGAAAATAATATTTCAAAGAGGAAAAAACAATACTTTCAAAAGAATTTTTAAAATGTGGTGCTCCAGGGGAAAGGGCACCAGGAAAATTGTGTGAGGGTGTAACCACAAATTGCATATGGACAAAGCTAGGTGTGGTCCAGAAATACAGCAAAGCCTTTATTGGTAGATTCGATGATACATAGCTCTCATTGTTACATAAGACCCAAAAAATTTCCCTCATGATTCACACCCTTCTTCATAATCACACCAGTACCTGGCTACAAAACATGTCTTTGGGGGCCAGAGAGGAGGGGCTCTCTGGATTTACAAGCATGTTGAGTGAACATAGCTTTACTGGAAGCTATTTCAGGATATTCCCCAGTTCCAAATGCTTACCCTGCAGTGGAAATTAAAAAAGAATAAACTTCATTTTAATAATTATTTTGATAAAGAAACAGAATACCAGACTGTAAAGGTTGGCTAAGGTTCCAGACAAAGGAGAGAGGCAGCATGGACACATCTCCTCATTTAATCTTCCCTCCATGATGCTCCTTACTCAGGTAAAAAAAAAAAAAAAAAAAAAAAAAAAAAAAAAAAAAGTCAGGGGTCAAATTGTAGGTCTCCAGATGTGGGCAGCAGCAGCTATAAATGTGAGCCCTTAGCTCGTGTGATATGGGGGACTTATTGAGGTCTTGTTGCTTATCATTTGCTACTTAATCTAACAACCCCTCCAGCTACACTGTGATTTAAAGCATGTCATTCACAGATATTCACACATACAGGCAACCATTACAAAACTTCCAATTACTTGCAGAACCAGATAAATAAATTTGTCTAATTAATTCCTGCAACAGAGGTACATTTTGAAACAAAAAGTAGAATCTGAATATCATTGGGATTTGTACGCTGATTTTGGTTTGAGCTAAAACATAACCATATGCACCGTATTAAGGTCGCCTGATTTTGAGAGGCTTTTTTTTTTCATTTGTTAATTTAAGGAAAACACTGTAAAGTTAAAGCAAAACTATGTTCTCCCTTTTGTCTGTGTCCCAAGGCTCCAGGAGGGCAGGGTTACATGAGTTATGAAAACTGCATGTGAAAGGCCTTGACTTTCCCAAGAAAGTTCCAAAATATAATACAGTGATGGATATTTGTTCAGCAAAGGACAAGCCATGGAATTTCAGGCAGGCAGTTAGGACTTGAGAGAAAACAAACAGGCCAAGCCCACAACAGAGCAGTCGGGGCATCTTTGCCTTCCCATCATTTCTCTCAACTTCCATTCCTCAAAAGCAATTGGCACTCACCAAACCTCTCAAAGATCTTAGGCAAGAATGGCAGGATGGATGCCCTTGAACTTCACAGAAATGTGTCTGTGGTTGTATGAGGTCAGTTCTTGTAAAGTAGAACCCCAGATGGAGATTGTGATAGAAGAGCTGTGCTGGGGGACAACTCAGTGGAGAAACCCACACAGAAACAAGGGGAACAAAATAAAAGAAGATACAGTGCCTTCATCCTCACCCCAGGTATCTCTGGAGAGTATGTGGGTCTCCCATATAGAAGGGACATATAGCTAAGTGCCATTAGTAGTCTCTGCTTGAATAGCCTTGCGATGAGTGCCCAGACCAATGAAGCAGATCTACATGAGATGTTTAGAACATCTATTAAAGTAAATACAGTCGGCCATGTGCAAAGATCGGACATCCTCAAAGACAGTTTATTTTGCTCAATATTATCACTATAATTACTTATTGGTATTGTCTGCTGTTGACAAAACTTTGGGGGCGTTTTGCATCAAGGAGAAATGTATCTTTAAGGTTAGATAAAATATTTTATTTCAATCAGTCAAAAATGACACATACATCACTGAAGTTTTCTAATTTCTTCTCCTGGAGGTAAAGGTGGTTTATCTATTACCTTTTTATGTAAAAGTCCGTGGGGTTCACACAGATCCCACTCTCCCATTTAAAAAATGATTATATCACTTGTCCATCAAAGCTGACAACCCTCTAACTTCAAGGACAGTTTGTGTTGCAGGCATGAACCCTCAATGGTACTGACTACACAGTTGCATGAGATGAACAGAAATGGTGCACAGATCTTGAAGCATGCAATTATTATATGACATCATGCACTCATTCAGCTGTTTATCTGTTTAAAACATTTATTGAGGTTTCATTCCTGTAAGTCCCTCAGGTAAGGCAATGAGCAAACCAGATAAAGGTCTTTCCTTTATTAGGTCACCCTGTTTGTCTACAATTAGGGCAAGGATGGAGGCAAACTAATAGTTGACTGTAGCAACAAGATAACTTCTGCAACTGACAATTTTCAAAGAGAAAACAAATTATAGAATGAATGAGGCAATGGGTGAATGGGCTCAGTAGTTGCTCAGAGATGGTCACTTGAACAGAGACTAAGGTGACATAAAGGAGCAAGCTGTGCAAGCATCGCAGAACTCAGCACCCAGGCACTTGTGATAGGTAGACAGAGGAATTACAAGCAAAGAGTGGGAAGGTGGAAGGTGGTTGTGGTGTATAGAGTTCCAACCTTATAAGGTTTGATAAGTTTACGACTCAGCTGCAGAAGGAATTTCTTAACCTGCACTAAGATCGATCGGTAAGATAGCAAGTTCTCAGGCATGGGTTACGTTTGTCTTAAGATTGGCCAGTGGATGAAAGGTACTTTTTTTTTTTTTTGCATGTGTGTGTGTGTATGTGTGTGTGTGTACGAAAAGTCATGGAATAAGCAAGGGAGTGATTGATTTTGATGTTGAAAGACAGCCCGGTTTTTCAAACTCCAGAAAGACATCAGGTCTTTTTACTGAGACATCTTATATGGTAATTATGGGAAAGTTTTCTTGCCTTGTTAAAACATTCCCAAGATGTTAAAAGATACACAGTTGGACTCAACCTTCCTTTGTCCTTGGCTATGTGATAAAACAGCAGTTTTAGAAAAGAATGCAAGTTGGAATTGACCTTGGCTCTACCAAGGGAGAGTTATCAAGGTCACATTTTGTAAGCAATTTTTTTAACTGTAATTGGTATTAAAATGAATTAAGACATAAGTGGAGCCCATGGCTTTCATGTTCCATGTTCTGTCCTGGGTGCGAGAGGAGATTTTTGATGCCAATCTCTTTCCCAGTTGTTAAGTAAACAATGACCTTCCTTAATCTTTTTTTCATCATACTGGAGAAGGTATCATGTTTAGGAAACTAGGCCTTGATCACAAACACTTTATAACCATTATTCTCAGAAGATACCTTACCTGAAGAGCATGCTCCTCAAAGAAACTGGTGAATGAAACCCAAAGGAACAATTTGAAAAGTGCAGAAAGACTAAATTTTCCATTTGATATATTAGGTCACTGTCAAAATCAAGGTTGGAGAACAACTGTCTAAACTATACTAAATTTAACATTTCAAATTTAGGATGAACTGAAATTTAGGTAGTATTTAAAAATCTTTGTAAAAATGGGTTTTTCATATGGTTTTCATTTAACCAAGTTTCCAGACCATCTTCACTCACTGTTGCCTGTATCCACTCTTGCCCTTACTCACTATGAGAGCCCACGTTTAATTTAGGAGAAACTTGACCCACATGTTTCAGATTCTTTGTATAGTGTCCTGTAGTAAGAGCTTGTTGGTGTCCAAAGAGCCTTATGCGAGTGTCTTCTAACCAGAAAATCACATATTCCAGCTTATAGCGGCCTCCAAGGTCAGAAAGTCTTGGGAGGGCAGACAAGCTTGCATCTTTAGCACCAGGTATGAATTGTGCTAAGGTATCAAATGAATAACTACTGATCCACAGAAGGGAGGCAATGAGAGATGAAACCATGGGAAGGCTTGGCCTCACCATAGTTTTCCATTTCTAGAAGCAATCACTGAAGTCCTATAGGGTCTATAAAGTCAGATTCATTTTATGATGTGGAGCTGGGCCAGATGATGTCTAGCTGGCATTGCACAGCTTTGAGCAAGGCAGGGACTTCCAGGAAACCTTTCAGATTCCTAAACAGAAGACGCATTCATTTGTGAGCAGCTTCACAGTTCAGTGGGTAGGCTTCAACTTCTGGACAGCAAGTCAGTTGCCAGTTTTAGAATTAAACAAGGGATGCCAAGATGGACTGTAGGCTTGGTGGCGACTAGTGGGCAGTTGTGCAGCAATATGTGTGAAAGTATAAGAATGATAACCTTTGTCTGAGGTGTCCACCTCTCTGTCTCTCTCTCTGTCTCTGTCTGTCTGTCTGTCTGTCTGTCTGTCTGTCTCTCTCTCTCTCTCTCTCTCTCTCTCTCTCTCTCTTGATTATCTCTTTCCATCACTTTCTACCTCCTGGGGGAGGGTAAGAGTCTCCCATTTGGGCAGGAGTTTAACAAGTAAGGTATACTGGCTGGCCAGTAAGGCTGGAGAATCCTCCTGTCTCCAACATCCCAGCATTGGAATAACAGACTTGTCTTTCCGGTAACATCTTTTTGTGTGAGTGCTAGGGGTGTGAACTCAGACTTTTATATTTGCATGGCAAGCATTTTACTGACTGAACTGTCTCCTTAGTTCTTATACCATTTTTTTTTTTAAATTTTAACAATCATCATTTCTTTAAAAATTTTTTTTCTGGTTAATGTATAAAAGGCAGATTTCCTTGTGAAGTCCAATATGTATATGTGTATATGTATATGATGTATATGTACATATTACTTTGTTCTCATTGCTTCCCTTTCCCCACAGACTCCTCCTGCCACAACTGTTCTTCAGTCCATTTTACTTTCACCACTTTTTCAAGGCACTTGATGTCTCTAGAAAAGGATAATCTATACATTGTCTTTAAAAACAATGAAATTAGACATGTGTAGATAACCACCAAGATGGCCACTAAGAGCTGAGAGCTTGAAACCATAATAGCTTCTGTGTGTCTCATTCAACTTTTGAAGCAGAAATGTGCTATGCTATTATAATGCCGTCATACTTCATTACTTTCCTAGAGTATGTCAATGTTCATCCATCCTGAGAAGTTTTCCAGTCCCACCAGACAGGAATAAGATAGCTTATAAAGCAGGGCTGGAGATGAAACTTCTATTTTAATAATTGCACTGTGTACATTTTCCAGAGAGGAAAAGAGAACAGTTCATGATCCTTTTCGTTCAATGAAGCAACAGCCATCTATCAGCAAGATTTTTTTTTCTTTTCTTCCTTTCTCTGTTGTGGTTTTTAGTTCAGCAATGTTAGTGTCACTGGAAATTTTCTTTGCAACTCAGATAGAAGTTTTAGAGTTGCTGCGCAATAAACTTCCAGTGACCCATCTGCGTGTTCAAGTCTGAGAAACATCAGTGGAAAACATCTCTGTCTTCACTCTGTGTGCACCTCTTGCCTGGATTGTGCCATTTTCTCCAGGCTTTACCTTGATCTTCCTCTAGTCTGTGTTCAACTCAGCCACCAGAGTAGTCTTTGAGAAAGAGAGAAAGTAGAGGAAACAACAGAAAATAAATTCTCTGGCTCTTTAAAACAAGTACTATGTTACATAATTACATAAACACAAATGCCTTGCTGTCACTTAAGAGTCCTACGTGAAGGGCTACTGCCATGTCTTCTGATCTATTGCTGGCCACATGAGCCTTTCTGGTTAACTTCTCCAGAACAAGCTTCCCTTCTCCCTGGTGTTCTTGGGAATGATTTCTTCTCTCTTCCAGATATTTTATTCGGTTTCATCACAGACATCACCTAGCAGGAACTACCCCTGTGTACTGTATTATGCCATATGTGCTGGTCCATAAAATGGTCAAGAGTTCAAGATTTTTAAAAATTGAAATGTGCTTCCTCTCAGTTATGGAGAGTGGAAAGTCTAAGATCAAGGTGTCAGTGGTTTGGGAATCTAGTAAAGGCCCAATGTTCTGCTTCCAATATGGCTCCTCATTCTGTGTCATTCAGAGGGGAAGAATTCAGTGTTCTTCCATGGTGAAAGGGGTGGAAGAGCTAACAGGAAATGCTTACACTAGTTCCCGTGAGCCTTTAATGCAGTGATCCATGATTACCTCTCCAAATGCCTCCAGCTCTTTGCACAACCACAAACCACAGATCAAGTTTCAGAATATGGATTTGGAGGACCATTTTGACTACAGAAACTACCAAACTTAAATCTATCTCTGGTCTCTTTCTACCCTGTTTTTATTTCATTTTTTAATCCTTTCTGAACCATATGAAATGGCCTTGCTTCTTTATTAATGGGCTATTACTCAGAATGTATACTCTGGGGAACACTTCCTTCTCATTCTGACCACAACTGGAGCATCTGAGACTCTATCAAGAACAGACACACTTCATTCATATCTGTTCAATAAATGAATCAATAATTTTACATTTATATAATCTCAACAAAACTGAGTATTTTGTCTTCCTTGTTTCTTCCACCTTTCCATTCCCTTTTCTTTAAAAGGTATTTGTTAAGCTTTTGGTCTATCCCAGGTCAGGTTAACTGGGATAGAGATGGATCAAGCCTAGTCAATGTTGGGAGAGGGGTGTAAATTCAGAGGCAGAAGAGACTGATGTTACCAAAATATACTGAGCATATAATATTTTTCTAATAATCCCAGAGGAACCCGATGAGCTAGAGGCTGAAAGTTGAACCGGTGCATAGTGATCAGAGGATGTGTCAGGTAAGAGAGAGAAAGTACTTTGTGTGCAAAGATAACGTATCTACAGGCAACCACCAACACGCAATGATAAGGGAGCATAAGGAGGGGAAATAGGGCAGGGAGGAAGTGTTGGGCTGCAAAGCGGGTGGATAAGCTGGCAGAACTATAAAGGTAGGGTAGGGTAGCAGTTAACCTTGTTTTGCTTGAGGGAGTAGCAATTTATGTATGAGAACTGCTCTAATTATTCATTGCACTATTCTTTCTCCTCAACAGTGTCTTGGTTTGAATGATAAACCATGTGGTCAGTCTTATAGGCTGTCTCACAGGCATGTATCCTCAGCGGCTTACCACAAAGACTTGTGATTAAGAATGATGACTGTGAACCCAGGTTCTCCGGATTTAAGTAATGGTTTCTGTTATTTACATTTTAAATCCCTGGGCAAATCCTGAAACTGAGCCTTTGCTTCCTCATCAGTAAAACAGGCATTCAATAATTATAGTATCCAAGTCAGAGTTTTAATAAATCAATTTTGTAGTATAGTTTTCTGACATCTATAGTAACTATATAGTAAGAATGGGCTGGTTTATTGGTAGTAGCAGTCTTTTTAATTTTTATGCTTTTAGATATGCATTGCATTGCTACTTAACTATGATGTATTATATGATAATTCAATGCTTATCTAAAATATGTAATGATCAAATCAGGGCTGCAGGATTTTTAATATATAAAGAATAATGGTAACCCATGAAAGATATCTGAAAAGGTTCACATAGAATTGCATTTTGCAAAAACAAAAACAAAAAAAAAAAACAAAAAAAAAATTTAGACTTTTTTGTTAAATACTGTTGTAGGCGAATGATTGACGTAGCAAATAATTATAGAGTTCTTCATGAAGTATCTGTACAAGTGTTCAAGAAATAAAGAAATGAGTAATTAGCATAATCATCTACTAAAAATAGAAACATTCAGCAAAGCTGTAGCTTTGACTACTTCCTAGCAGGGGTGACCAAGGAGCTATTTAGAATGTGAGCATCAACAGAATAAGTTTTGTCTTAGACTCTGCAGAAGTAGCAACATCAGTTGGGGGACCACTCAACTTACTCTCCTGAGTCAAAACCTATATATCCTGAAATACATCTCACTTAGAGGGCTTGGACTTCACATTTTAGAAGGTTCTAAAATGTGTGTTCTCCTTAGTGTTCAGGGCTAACAGATTTAGTGCCATCAAGAAGTACTTAAATGAAGTCCTCCCAGGAAGCCTTAAATTGAACTTCCCAACACTGGGATATCTCTTCCACTGCTCCTGACTCCTATATCCCACAGGGAGAAGGGACAATGTGGGTATAGAAGATGTGCCCTTGTAGTCCCTTGTCACAGGAGCATGGAAAAGAATCACAGACAGTTTCTGGTAGTTAATGTTTCCTGGTATGAACAGAAGAGATTAGACATTCACACAGAAACTTGAGTGCTATAACTTTCCCACTGAAACTGAGGAACAGTGAGGATTCCCAGGAAATCCCTTCATAGAAGGTGAAGGAGCCTAAGTCTTGTGGTAAACTATCAACTACTGGGTAAAGCCAGGACTTTTCACGGTGAAATGTCGATGTGCCTGTTTTGAAGACAGGAGTAGCAAGCTCTAGGTGCTAACTAACCTAGACTATTGTGTTAGGAGTCAAACTTATACAAAATTATTTGTTGATAAACTTTTGCCTAATTTATAAGTAGGCAAGGATTTAAAGCATGTGGTGTTCATGGAAAGAGAAAGTCTTACGTCCAGTTATCTCCTCCCTTGATGATGTTGCTCAGGGTGTGAGAATACCTGCCCATCTTTCTTCCTCCCTCTCTCTATCCCTCCATTCCTCTCTACCTCCCTCCCTTCCTCTCTCCCTCCATTGATTCCTCACTCTCCATCCCTTCTTCTTTTCCTCTATCCCTTTGTTTCTCCTTCCCCTCTTACTTCTCCTTTTCTTCATTCTCCTACTTCTGTTCCTTCTTTCTTTTTAATACAGGATCTTTGGATATAACCTTGAACTTTCTATCTTGTTTCAGTCTCCTGAGTCCTGAGATTAGAGCCTTGAGCTACCATATCTGAATAGAATGTAGTTCTACTAAAACATTTTGGTATTTTGGATGATCTTTCTGCTTCTCCCTGCCTCTGTCCCTCAGCCTTTTAATCTTTCCTTAACAAACATCACGCTGCTCCTACTGAGAACGTGTCATATTGCTTTAGGTTGCAGTGGTTGTTTTCCCCACCAACTCCCACAGGCAAACCCACCAGCCAAGCCTGCCATAGAAGCAAGCAGGCCTATGAAGCAGGCAGACAAGCTTCAGATATTTATTCTCCCTCCTCTCCTCCAAATATAGTACCTACAGTCCCAGACTCTCTTCTATGGTCTCACCTCCCTGTCTGCCCCAATTCCCAGGGGACAAAGCAGATGCTGGTAAAGCACCTACTTACCCTCCTATGTAAGTCTACCCACTTCCAACCCATCCCAGTTCTAAGCATCAACTCCCAATATCTAGAAATTCATTTTACCTGGAACCCTCAGTGACAACACCTAGCAGATCTCATGCAAGTAAACTCAACAGACTGTCTGAGAGCTATAGAACAAAAAGAAGAAACCACACCAAAAACAAGTGGGTGCCAAAATTTCTCAAACTCAGTACTGAAAGCAATAAAAATAGAAACGAAGACAATACAAAGAATAAAAGAAAGAATTGGTTCTTTGAGAAATTGTGTGGGGTGTGGGACGGGGCGCAAAACAAAGTCCATAATGGGGGTCCTCAGTCTGTGTTTTCTCAGGTGGGAAACAGCGGGATCTGGGATGATTGCCATGGTTCCCAGTCTCCTGTGTACCCAGATGTCACTGAGGTACCACTAGGACTTGGGGAATGGGAGTCTGAGATCTGTGCTTTCCCTCAGGGCATCTATGCACCAGGTGAGAAGGCTGAGCTTGAGACTGAAAGAACAAGAGGGTGGAGCAGAACTCAGTTTGGTTCTGAGTGAGTTTGGAGAGTATGGAGGGTCAGGGAGAGAGAAGGCCTTCTCTGGGGAGATTTAGGTACAGCTCTTTACAAGGAAAGCCTGCCCCCACCAAGGCAATCCTTGATAAAGAGACAGCCCAAACTGGACAAGTAATTGTCCAAACTGTTTCATTTGATGGCAGATGTGAATGCATACACCTTACTCAGGGTAAGTCAGGGATTAAATACCTTTTGTGGGAAGGAATGCCAAGGAAAGGAAGTTCATTGGCAAAACACTTGACTTGGGGCCTATCTAGATACTTCAATAGCATGTAGAATTCCACGTTTTTATGTTACTTGACTGATTGGATGGTCGTCTCAGTGAGGTGTCATGGTTACATGTTCTAGAGAAGGTGGAGCTTGGCAGAGAGCTGGCTCCACTCCTGCCATTGTCAATTCTGAGATTCCCCCAGGTCTGAGCCTGCTCGGTCTTACCAGTTCTTCTGTCTGGTGGCACAGTCCACTTGCCCTACAAGAAAGTCAATAAGACTAACAATATAAGCTTCCTAAATATATAGAGATAAAGACAGAGATAGAGATAGAGATAGAGATAGAGATAGAGATAGAGATAGAGATAGAGATAGATAGAGATAGATAGAGATAGATAGAGATAGATAGA
>JANHMN010000002.1:199924202-199935121 GCA_030674055.1 Rhabdomys pumilio | reverse complement strand
AGATAGAGATAGATAGAGATAGATAGAGATAGATAGAGATAGATAGAGATAGGTAGAGATAGGTAGAGATAGAGGTAGAGAGAGGTACAGAGAGATAGAGATAGAGATAGAGATAGAGATAGAGATAGAGATAGAGATAGAGATAGAGATAGAGATAGAGATAGATAGAGATAGAGATAGAGAGATATGATAGATATAGATGATATAGATATAATGTGAATGCAATGTAAACAAAATCCCCAAATAATGGGGTAGACAAAGTTCTAACTGGACATCTCTTGTTACCAAATGAAACTTTTTGACCTAGGAATGGATTATATCTAATTGAGTTTTTGGCCAAAAGGGTCCAAACAACCCTGTTTCAAGACTATGTGTTGCTCTTCACAAACTGACATGGCCCTATTGCTGAAGACAACACCTATACAAACCATTAAACGCTGAAAAGTTAATGTGCCTACATAGAGCCTTCACCCCTACGTTCTAGCATCTTTGGTGCAGGAAGGTACTCTGCATGACACCGAAGGTGAAACTTAAACACCAATCTAACTACAAACCCTTTTATCTATGGTGGTATCCTTCCTGCAAGATATACTAGTGCAACGGTACCACAAACCTTGTGGGAGCAACCAACCAATGTCTGATTTAACTTGAGGCTCACACTATGAGATAGAACCCATCCCAGACACAACATGGGTGACCAAGAACCAGAGACTAGCCCAGGGACCTATTGTAAAACCAAATAGTGTTCTGTTGAAAGAACACAGCAACAAAGGGACTTTTAATTGCAGTCTGATATATTCATAGATCATTGTTTTGCTTAGCCGTCATCAAAGAAGCTTCCTCCTGCAACAAATGGGAATAAATACAGATACCAATAGGTAGAGATTATGTAGAGAGTAAGAGTCTTGGAAAACTCAGCCCTAAACAGAATGTCTCCATCAAATCCCTTCAGGATTCAGAGAACCCCCAAAGAATAGGATTCAAAGAGAGTGTAAGAGCCTAAGAGGATGGAGAACAAGGTCCTGAAAATGAACCGGATCAAGCATGTGTGAACTCACAGAACCTGGTGCAGTGTGCAGAGGGTCTGTATGCATCTATACCAGATGCAGCCCTAGAGCTAAAAGGAAAAGTGGACACATGCCCATTCCTAAACTAGAAGCTATCTTCAACTGATAACCACTTGCAAATGAAAATGTAGTTTTCTCTAAAGGAGTCTCACTGAGAAAACGAACTATTCTTAAGGGCAGGCTGCATGCCCAGCAGTAGATGCCAACAGAAAAGGAACTCCAGCATCTTTTGAAATTTCTTTGCCTCATTGTGTCATAGCAAGGCTTTTTTTAAATCTCATTTTTATTTTTATTTTATTCATACTTTTCTATTTACTCTATCCTTTGGTATATATTATACCTTCCACTGTGCTGTTTTTATAGAATTTCTGAGTGTCTGGTCTCTACATCCATATCTGTTTCTTATACCTTTTCCTGACTTCTTTTCATCTTTGTTTTATCGTATTCCAATATGTTAGTTTTATTTTATCCTATTATATTTTACTTTATTATTATCCCTTAGAAGCCTGTTTGTTTTCTAATGAGAGACAGAAAGGGAATCGATAAGATGGGAAGGGAGGTAGGGAGAAATTAGGAGGAGTAGAAGGAGGGGAAACTGTAATCAGAATACACTGTGTGATTTTTTTTAAAAAAAAATCTATTTTCAATAAAAAGAAAAGCATTGTTTTAGGATTCAAAAGAACTCAACTATGTATCTTCAAAATTGTAAAACTTGTCTTCTCTGAGTGCTGAGAATGTTTATAATTGTTTAGCAAAATATGTGTTATGCTAAAAACAAAACAAAATTATGTGAGTTGGAAATTCATTTGAGTGACATTGCAATACCATTGGCAGGGGGGAATACTAATATAAAGGTTGGGAGGTGAGCAGTGTCTCTACCCTTTTAATAATAACTTGTAAAAATCTCTGGTTCAGTAAATATTTGCTGATAACCCTCTGTGTAAAAGGCATAAACCCTGGAACATAAACTTTTATGAAGGACATGTTTTCCCCTTGTCATTTTGGTTGTGAGTCAATCCTTTAACAACTGAGCCATTTCTGTAGTCCAGGTCTCCATTAGAAAATAGCGTTTTGTAAAGTCTCATCTGGCTAAAACAAGGCTGAGAAGTGAAGGAACGAAATGTTCTGACTGAAGCAATTCTAAGAGGCTGGAAAGAAGTTAGAGGCAGAAAAGCTTGGCGATTGGAGAAGATAGAACTCTGTAAAATCATGAGCAGGTTCAAAACATTTCCAAGAAATGAAGATGATCAAAGAAATTTTGGGTTAGTCAGACATGCTGCCTCCGTCAATTTGAAACACAGGGGAGAGCATGTGGCTCCTTCACTTCAAATTCAGGTCAGTCCTGTAGCCACTCACTAATGTATTAAGTAAGCATGGACTCCAACTTCTCACTGCCTTCATGATTCTAGAAGGCAATAGAAAATTTTAATGTACATACATATATATGTACATATATACACACATGCATACATACACACATACATACACACATGCATACACATACATCATAACATGTAGCTCAAGTATAATAGGGTAATTTCTTGCCAGTTCTACACTGATACCATTCACTGAATATGAGCTTATGATTCTGGAGATTAGCCAGCATTTCTCTCTATGAAGTCAGCTTTATGTTGGCTGGTAAACATTGTGCACAGCATAGAAAGGCTTTGTTACCATATCCACCTCACTGCTTTGAGACCAAGGGGAAAGTAAGACACTCGGTAAGGGAGGTGTGTATTGATTACCTTCCGTGCATCAAGAGCAGCGCTGTTCACTGAGGACATAAGAATCACAGCTCCACTTCACTTCAGTTGAATCACACTTTTAGATCCCAAAGAAAACAATTAATTCCACCTCACGGTGCCAGGGAAGCATTTGGAAAGAGCTGGTGGTGTTCTGCCAGGTCCTTAGAAGATAAGTAGGTGTAAGAAGAGATAAGGAATCCCTGGGAGCCAAAGGCCAGTGTGAAGATATTTGGCTTCATCTGAAAGTCTCGAGACAATGAGTAAAGCAGAAAAATGATGTCTGGCAACTTTTTTCGTGTTTTCACGTGTCTAGGTCTACATTCATTTATTTGCAAATGCTGCTTTGTGAGGTACATGTTTAGGTTTCCTGCCTATTTCGCTATTTGGGTTACTTGTTTTTATTCTGTTTTGGTTTACAGGAGTTCTTTATATACTCGAGGTAAGAACACATAGAAATAGATACAAATACAAACGTAAAAACCTTGTAATATTGGGGCTCTCTTTTATTTGGACATTTATTCATTTGCTCACAGTCTAATGCATACTGGGAAAGTCTTTTATCACTAAGCTCTATCCTTAGGCCTTTTATATTTTAATAGTGTCTCTTGATAGATAGGAGATCTTAATTTACCAATTTATCAACAATTCCCTTTATGGTAACCACATAGGGGTATGAACATACTTAAAACAAAATTTTTCATGAGTATACATTCATAGTTGCTCAAGGTTGGGGGTGACTCAGACGTCCATCAAGAGTAGAAACTAATACAGATGAAGTAAGCATAGTTGAATACACAGTCTGTGAGTCCATGTTTTTAAAGTTCCAAGGGTTACAAGTCAGGACAAGGACTATCCCTGTGAATTACTAGCTGAAAGCAATACTGGTGGCAGTGTTCTGCTCTAGGACATACTGGCCATTTCACTGGCATGTGACCTTCATAAGAATCCATCAAACAGCACATGGTTCCTCTTTATTTACCTTACACTTCATTTAAAATTTTATCTATTAAAAATTCTAGATCAATGGAGCAATAGCAATAGCTAACAATTTAGTTGAGAGAAACAAAAATGTTTCACATTTGAAGATTTCATTAATCAGGACTTGCTGGAGGGGTACTAAAATGTTTTAGAAGTCTGGCCCTAGGAAGACTAATTTTCTGTGATGAGGACAGATCTGAAAGGATAAGAGGAGAAGCATTGATTTGAAACTACAATGGTGCAAGCAAGAGGCCTGGCTGGAGTTAGAGTCATTGAGTAGAAATTACCTTGCCTTTTGCAGCCGATTGTTTCTTTAAAATCCATTCAGCAGTGTCATAAGGACCAGAAGCACCTGCCGAAAGTGTGGGGGGCAAGGACCTACAAGTCTTTGACAGATGTTGAGTTTTCAAACAATGATAGGCCCTGATAAACAAACCTCTCTCCTGGATTTATTCAGTAGGAGCATTTCTGTCTGGATCTTGTCTTGAATGTTAGGAGTGAGTGCTCATACAAATCCACATATGGATTAGTGGAAAGTTATAGAACTCACACGATACTGTTTGGACACATTTTTTTTTTTGCCTTCCCCCTTTCCCTGCCCTGCCATGCACACAACTCATCTTGCTGGGTGGTTTCTACTTGTCTCCTTAATTCCCTCTTCTGTCTACACACTCGTTAGGAGAAAGAGTAATTCCTGTCATTGGAAATGAAGAGCTCTGGAAAGCAGGGAAGAATTCAGGTAGGCGGCATGTTCCAAGACAGATCCTGGCCAAGACTCCAGGCTGAGCCAATGCTTCAAAGTCTCCCATGAGCACAGAGTGAGGACCACATGGGTGTCACCTCCAACAGTCAGGAAGGGGTGAGGCAAACACCTTGCTGTCATCAGGGTACCTTCATTATCCTCACCAGCAAATAATTATTGGGTATCTCTGGCTGAACCACCCACTCAATTGCATGCTTCATAGGAAGGGCAGGAAGGAAACATGAACTCTACCTCACTACTCACAGTGAAATGATGATCAAAAGAACTAACACATACCCCCCACTACATCCTGCCCCAGGCCCCGTGAAGGCAAGCTCTGCCTGGAGGAGATTTCTTAAAGGAAAAGGAGGTAGCATGCAGACACTTTAACTCAGTCTCTTTGAGAGCAGGATCATGCTAGGAGGAAGCAAAGATTTTCAAGCCTACAAGAGACTTTGGTTTTCTCATCTTTTCAAGGCCTCTCCTTGAACCTAATATCTTCACACCCCTACACACATACACCCACCCCTGAATAAATGAAGACTTTTCTATATACTTCTTAAATGATTTCCTATGTCTGTGTTTCCCCATTACAAAAACATACTCCAAGATTATTTTCATGGGGTTCCTGGGTGATCCTTGCCTAGGAAGTCACAATGTCAAAATCAAATTCAGTATCACCCCCTTTGGGGGGATCAGTTGACCTTGGCTAAAAGTGCAGCTTCTTTATGTGTCTTTCCAAAGAAGTATGGTCTATGTACTGCATTGCTCAGCCTCAAGGTCTCCCACATCTTTTGAATGAAAATGCCCTTACATTCGTACAAGAAAAAGTATCCCCCTGACCCTTCACTGACCTGAGTTGATTTTGAATCTAAATCAGGCCACACACTTATAGTCCCAGCCCTTCTCCAGAAGAATCTCTTAGGCCAGATTTAGTCTAAAAGTCTTCAAAACAGAACAGCATGCAGTTCGTTCCCGGGACAACAAATTTTCTATTTCTTGACCAGATTCATAAAGGTTATCAGTTACTTAGTGGACATTTAAAGGAGTCACATCTTGGAAGGAAGCTTTGAGGTGACATATATCTAATCTTCTACCAGTAGAGTTGACCACTGCAGTCCTATTATGAAATATATCAAACTAAAACCATTTCATGTATCTTGTCCCTTAAGCAGGCCTGACATTAGAGAAAAGAATTTTTTGGAAATCCTGTGAGCTAGTGACACAAATGTGGAAAGTTTTTGGCATATTGTTTACATTAAAGGTTTTCCTAATCATCCTTTTTCTTGCATGTTTTGGGTGTTGTTGTTCATTTGCTTGTTGGGGTTTCATCTTTTTAAGTTTGAAACCATTTCAAAGTAATAGAAGTAACAACTAGGAATATTTTTCAGACACTTATACCACACTTGTCTTATTAATATGAGAGAACACTGTACTCAATCACATATATAAGGTCAGTATGACCCACCACAATCTCATGTTTTCTTTATCCCTAAGTTATGTACATTTTATACACTAAATTATATGTGCCCTTTGACATACACAATCAGTACTTTTCTAAATTGGGACATTGCTTTCAGTTGATGCTCTAAGAAGTTATACAAAGTTCTAGTCCATGAGAAGCAAAGAATTCCACTGCACAAAATCCTTAAAAGGAAAAACAAAAGAACAAAACAGTAAATGTTAACTAACTAGTTTGTTGAATTATATTTATAGAAACATACTTATGAGATGTCCCACAGAGATGGGAATTAAAAGTATTTGGAAGTATAAGAGATAATACCTTACACACTTTTGAAGGAGAAAGAAAAAAACCGCAGAAATTCTCAGCTCCCCTCTTCCATAGGAACTTCAGGATACATTGTCTTGGAAACAATTTATTATTTATTAAATGTTATTTAAATGACTTTACCTCCTATCTCTTTCAGAGACAGACCTGTTACCAATTCATGAAAAACTTGTTCTGTGCCTACCTGCCAGTGCCTCCAAGGAAGCCAAATTCGGATTCAGCATCTTAGTTCATTCCCAAAGTCCAACTGGAAACCTTCAGTGAATGTGGAGGGAAAGAGAATAATACATTGTAAGAGAAACTTTCCAGCCAGTCAAAAAAACATACCCAGCATGGACTTTGAGATGGATAGCATCTTGGGTGCTTAAAACCCCAAGTCTATTTGGTATTAACATGATTATGTCATACTATTCATCAAAATTTATGCATAGGGTTTATATTTCACCACAGGCCTGTATTTGTTTGACACTCAGACCTCAACAACAAGGAATCCATGGCTTCTGGTTCCTAAATAGCAGTGGATATAGTCCCTTGGTCAGCACAACTCCTAGTCTGATATTCCAGACTCTTCTTCTAAAGAAAAGCTTAGATGAAGTGAAAATTACACCTACCTATAATACATACCTTCCTAAAATTTTCAATAGCAGTGTCCCAACCATTATTATTACAGAACTGTTCACAAAACAATTCTTTTCATTATATCTAAGTAATGGAGGCAAAAAGTACATCCTAAGAAGAAGATTCACTTGGTAATGTGTCTGTCTATCTGTCTGTTCGCCTGTCTGGACACAGGGTCTTACTATGTAGCTGAGAATAACTTTCAATTTCTCATTCTCCTGACTTACTTCTCTGAGTACTGCAGTTATAGATATGTACCCCCATGCCTAGCTAGAAGATCATTTGTTGATAAAGACAATAGAAGGGAAAGAGGAACGTAAGGGCATGTCTCCTTTGGAATCTAGCCTCAGTTGGATCCCACAAAGAGCTCCGGAGCCTTGATTACACCACAGAGTTACTTCCCTCCATTTTTTAGGCAAAGGGTCTTTTTGCACTCCGGCATCACTTAATCATTGGCTATGGGCCACGCTCAGTGGCAGGAACATTGCAAAACTTCCCAGGCAATTCCAGACTAGGCAATTCCTATTTGGTCAAAAACAATTCTCCAAAGGAAGAGGCAGCTATAGGGTATTAACAGTCAATGTTTGTAGCACATGGGAATATGGTACCACAAGTTGGTAAAAGGTTGATAATAGCATCCCTACACTTACCTGCCTAAGTCATCCCAAATGTTTTCCAATGGGCAGTGTTTGGGCTCCTAATTGCTTCCTTTAAGACAATTCTAGTGGGAAAAGTATACAATACATACTAATTTAAATTGTTTCATAAGTATTGAGTATGTGCCAGGTACTTTTCAAAATGTATCATACTCAGATATTATTTATGAAGTAGGCATTATTATTTTCTATATATTACCTACTACCATAACCTTAAAAATGGCAGAGCCGGGGCTAGTAACCATTTTTTATAACATTAATTTTATATTTAGAGCTTATATTCTTTATGTGCATGAGTGTTTTTCTTGCATGTATATGTGAACCATGTGCATGCCCAGTGTATACTGGAGTCAAAAGAGTTAGCTAGATGCCCCATAACTAGAATTACAGATGGTTGTGAGCTACCATGTGGGCACTGGGAATTAAACGCAGATCCTCTGAAAGAATAGCAATGGCTATATGTCTCTGAGCCATCTCTCCCACTACATAGAACCCTATTTTCTTAACATATTAAACTGCTGATCTTTTCATTGCCAAAGGGTGCTTGTCAATGAAAAAGAAACATAAGGTCAGAGCAAAACTGCTTAATGTCTTGTATAAGACACCACACCAAAGGGTGTGAGGGAAAAAAAGAAACTGAATTATGAATTAAAAACATGAGGGTGTGTGTGTGCATGCTTGTGCGTGTGTGTGCATATGCATATGCGTGTGTGTGTGTGTGTGTGTGTGTATGTGTGTGTATGTGTGTATGAATTTCAAAACATGTTGTACTTTTCTCCAGTGAGTTAATGTTCACCATTTGAACTTTCATCATTGATATCCCATGAAAGTGCCATTGCATAAGAGATAGCTATGCCAAATGAAATAGTATCTAATATTTGTTAACAGTTTCCATAGAGCAGGCACTGTTCTGTGCTACTTCATGTTTACTCCGGTATATCACACAAATCTCAAAATCATACCATGAAACAGCCCCCTTTTCACAGGAGGAAACTAAGGCACAAAACAGAGTTTTACTTCAGAGTGAGCCACTGGGCTGTAGAGCTTGTGTTCCCAGTTCACTTCAATACTACCAGAGGAGTTCCAGATGTTTGGAGCAAGAAGCCCTGTTGGGAGGTCCAATTATCCTGACTTAAAGATGAGGAAACTGAGGCCCAGAATAAGTCAATGAATTTTATTAGGTGGCACAGGCTCTGAATATTTAGTCTTCCTAAGAGTAATATCTATATTTTGACAAATATTATCCAAAGAAAAGCTACAACTAAGAATCAATATCAATCAATATTACTTGATAGGAATTCAATAGAGTGTATAAATGTTTGATGTCTCTTCTAGCAATCAAAAAACTTTATACATTATTGTTTGAGATGGCAAAAAAGAAACACCAATGTCCTGCTTGAGACGCTACTAAGAGAAGTTACTTCCTGTATCTCCTCATGGTCCTGAGTTCCCTAAATATGTGTATTGATGTAATGTGGCTGGAACCAAGAAATTCCAATCTTGAAACATCTCTTTAGGAAATTGGTAGAAAGAGAAACAATAGAATTACTAAATATTCATTATATATGAAACACATTGCCCATATCATTCTCTGTGCTATGTAAAGTGTGCATGAAATTATTCCTAAAATAAGAATGTATACCAGTCAGCATTTTATGCGTGATGAATATTTACAGAATGCAATGAGTTAGCAGTAGGTCATCTGTTATTGGGTATCTAGGTTACCTGGGTGTTTCAGCTGAACCACGTTAGGTTTTAATATTCAACTGTGTTCACTGATCCAGGTATAGATAGCTGCTGAATTAGATGGGACCTGGCTGGTCTAGAATACTCTCTGCTGAGATGATGCCAATTCACTGCAAATTATACAAAACCACATTTCAAGTTTGCTCATTTGGTCCAAAAGATCAGACATGAGGTCTCTGACACCTAGGATCAGAATAGGCACAGCATCTTTCTTCTACTAGCTAAATAAAGGCACAAGTATAGCCTAGATGCAGGATGGGGAAGGAAATAAAGTCTGCCTCTCAGAATAAGCTGCAGGTTGCACTGTCAATGGCAAAGGTGCTGAGACTAGTAGAAAAACGGAGACACTTTACAACCACACCACTAACAAATGTCTTGAAATATACATGCTGGATCATTCCAGTTGTATTTTCACACTCAAAAGTGTCTTGTCTTCCTTGATCAGCTACTAAAATATTTTGAAGATATTTGAGTCCTCGCTATTTCACTTATACAAAAATCAAGTAAATGTGCATTAAATTTTCTATGTGCCACTCATGTGTAGAAATTTATGTTCATCCAAGACTATCCTAAACAAGCAAAAGTCTTTTTATTCCTGTTAACAGAATCAAGCTAATCAAATAATCAAGGCAAGACCTGAAGCTTCAAACAATAGGAAACTCAAAGTTTCTCTCGTATTTTATTTTGCAGACAAATATGTCTAAGTAACAAAATCTCTAAATCAGAGATTACTGATATATATATATATATGAATTGGAAAGGAATATGACTAGGCCACAAGCAATTCTAATAAAATCAATATTAAGAATGAATGAGAAAAAAGAAAACACAAGGGTTCTTGTTGTAAAGTAAAAGAGAGGTACATGGGAGAGGGTGGAATAAAAGAGGAGATAAGGGAATGAAAATAACCAAATTACAGTATACAGATACATGAAATTGTCCAAGAATTAAAAATAAGCAATTCTTTTAAAAGACACAGAATAATACAATATGTCCATGATAGAAACAGTTTTATTCAAATAATTAAAAATATATCTGACATTGGCTCAGAACAAATATAAACACATACAGAATGATGAGAAAATCTAAAAATAAGTCAAGAATATTAGCATAGTACATCTTTGTAGCTTCTTTTGGCTCACACCAGGCTACCTGTACACATTTCTCAAGATAATATTGTCTGTCATTCTTGTCAAGAAGGGACTGAGGCTAGAGCCAGGTGGTCAGAGTCTATTTTAACTTAGGAAATATATATTTGAGTCAGATCAAAGTTTAAGGACAATGGTATAATCACATCACCATATGGTGTAGAGAAATACTTACCAAAAACTGATGTCTTTACCCTTGCTACTGTACAGGTTTCAATAGCATTTCCAGTCTCAAAAAATAGACATAATATGCACATATTGAGTTCAAAATGAGAATTAAGTGGGCTACTATGTAATACTTCAGGACTAATAACTGGCACACAGTTCAGGCTCCCTTGGCTTCAGCTATACCAACAGTAGCAAGGCAATAAATAAATAATTAGATAGATAGATAGATAGATAGATAGATAGATAGATAGATAGATAGATA
>JANHMN010000002.1:199847317-199918920 GCA_030674055.1 Rhabdomys pumilio | reverse complement strand
ATACATGGCGAGAAACATTCATTTAGTTGATGCTGATGAAAAGGCAGGGCCAGAAGATGGTCTATTAGGATCCCTGTCAATTTCACAATTCTGAAATGGCCTGTAGAAGAATAAATGTCAATTGATCTTCTCTCTTTAAGTCTTTTCTTTGTTAACTGAGTAAGAAACAAAGCAACATATGAAAACTCAAATTTAGTAAAGAAAAAGAAAGTTTTGTTTTTTTTTTGGGGGGGGGGGTTTCCGAGACAAGGTTTCTCTTTATAGCTCTGGCTGTCCTGGAATTCACTCTGTAAACCAAACCAAACTGGCCTTGAACTCGGAAATCTGCCTGCCTCTGCCTCCCAAGTGCTGGGATTAAAAGTGTGTGCCACACCTGCCCAACAGATTAAATGTTTTTTTAAGTGCTATGTCTATTGTGGTTTCTCCTGAGTTGATCTCTTTCCCATTGAACCATAAATAAGTGGGTGTAAACACTGCTGTAGTCAGTCACGGGAGGTAGATCATTTAGTTAAACTACTGGTTAAATTTATATTTTGAATCTGACCTATGGAAATGCTGCATGTTACGGAGAACAGGAAACGGGTAGTTGGTAGGAGCAGGGCCAGAGTATACACTAGCTAAATATTGTGCTTGCTGAATTTTAATGAGACCATTTTGGTTTCCCTGTGACAAAATGATACTTAAATACACGGGTACATGTTCTCCATGGACACTCAGGGCTCAGGCTCAAATCGTTGCTCTAATTGTTGGCCACTTTTGTATTTATTCATCTCTCCTAGATCTGAACTGGAAGCTCCCTGGAACCAAAGAAAATCAGCTCAGTTAAAGTTCTATTATAAGTTCTATTATAATCTTAAGGCTTCTGTTCACATCCTAAGCTGTAAAGTGGCCCATCCAAAAATGCATTTGGATAAATGGAGTATTAAAAGCCAAACACATATCCAAGGCCTAGGACAGCCTGTGCCTCACAAGAGCTTCTGAAACACAAGTGGAGACCTTCAGCCTAAAGATACGGATATAGGATGTTTCCCTACAAAACACCTGGACAGTTTTGGACTTTTTTTTCTGCAACAAATGGTTACCAAGTTAGTGGGGTAGAAGCAGCTCCAAGAAGCAGGGGAGATAGACAGTTCAGTGAGCAACCTGCTTGCTGTGCAAGAATGAGAATCCAGGTTAATCATGTTTAAGGTACCTGTTGTGGTTTGCATGTGTAATCCCAGCTCTGGGAAGGTAGAAACAGGTGGATCACTGGAACTCATTGGCCAACCAGCCTCACTCACCTAGGAGCTCCTGGCAATTCCACCCAGGTATATGAGAGATCCTGTCTCAGAAGACACGGCAGATAGCACCTGAGGAACGATGACAGAGGGAAGCAAAACCAAGACAGACTAGGTAGCCCAGTACAGTACACTCTAGGCATATGAATCTCTCCTAAAATCATATAATTAGCAAACGAACAAAATAGAAATATGTTGGTTGGTATTCACCACAAAATCAGAGCCATGAATGTATTTGGGAGGGAGAAAGGGGACCTATCACCCCTTCTCATGTGTCGTGTTGCTACGTATCACATTTTGTTCAATCATCCCAGATCAAGCCCAGGGAGTGCTGGCCCAGGTGTCACATGCATTCACACCTCTGTGTCCAAGTGCATACCATTCTCCACAATGAAAACGACCTCTCAACTCTTCAACATGTTCACATTGTACAAATCCTGCTGGGGACATATCTCTGCAGTGGCAGATGTAAGTGGCATATAAGGGGCTCTGGGTTCAGTTCACAGTACCATAAGAAGGCAGACCTGACTCAACTTTGCCTCTTTAGTGCCATCTCTTATGTCATAACTAAGATAATCTGAACACATGAAAAACCTGTAATTCACAACTCAACACTTAATCATAGACATTTATGCATGCTCTAAGTATCATATGCATTGCCATCTTGTCTCTTTAATTAAAGTTGACTCTCCTTCAGAGTACTAATCACACCTTGTACCTCTGAGGGCTTTCCAGGGCCCTAAGCAATGTAGCTCGCACACTTACTTTTCAGTGGATGATTTATGCTTTTCAGTAATAAAGCACAGCATGTGTATGGCCTGCGGTAATGAATCATCTTTAATGGTCTTCAGAAAGGTCTCTTCCCTCTGCAAACTGCCTGCAGACAGGGTTATCTGGAACATCCTTCTGGATGATCCTTTCCAGGCATTCCGAAAAGGCAACTGGCCACAACAACACCTTGGTTTCTGTACACAATTTCCCCTCCTGGCTTTCAGGGAATAATAAAACATAATGCTTCTCACTCGTAAGTAAAGAGAACTTACTTGTAATTTTGATGAAATGATCCGAGGAGTGACTGAAGTCTTTTTCTCTCTGCTGTGATTGTTACCATTATAAATAGACAACCATAAAAGGATCAAAGCAGGAAACCTTTTAAAGGCTTACCCCAAGGCCTGATGCCCTCCCCACTTTATTTTTCTTAGCCTTAATGCTTAAGGAAAACAAACACTTATCAGTGTGTACTGATGATGTTTATCCCTCCATCTGCAGGAGGAGGGTGGCAGTGTTCCAAACCCTGAGACAGTTCACCAGAGCGCCTAGTGAACTAAGGTCAGCTCCCTTCTCTACTGTACCCATCCAGTTATCCCCAGGCCCAAGTGTGGATCTCATTACCACCACTTGGTTTGCCAACTCACAAACCACCCAGAGTCCCCTTTAGAAACAACCTATTTGATGGCAATTATGAAGGAGGAGAGTACTTCCTGCTATGCTCAGGAGTTGCCTCCCAGCCAGAGCTACTCCAGCAAGGACTGGGACCAGGAAAGTCTTTTTCTGTGTGGATGAGCACTTTTCCCACCTCACCTTTCTCAGTAATGCCTGGCAATGTCTCCAGCTCCTCTCAAGGTTCTGCTACAAGGTTTTTCAGCTTCTGGCAAGTCATCCCTCATCAATGAAAAGTTCAAGGACTCTGCTAAGCTTGGAGGTTTGAATGGCCCCAGGGGAAGACATGAATATTTCCTGATAATTTCTCTACCTCCCTTCTCAAGAGAAAAGCAAATGGAGGAAGTAGCTCTACTCACCTCCCGCTGCTGCATCCCCTACCCCTAGCCCACCCACACATACACATTTCCCTGAGTTTGAGCATTTGGGGCATTTACACTGGATGGGGCACATGACTAGAGGAGGCATGTCTATGGCAAGATTGTACTTTAGTAGGGATCTGCTTCTTAATAGCGTTTTCATATATCAGCTGCCTAAGTGCCTCTTAGAGTCCAGTTATGGAAGTCTCCCAAATCCTTGACCATGCACAACTCCCTAATGATTCTATAAAACAAGCAGCAGATGGGGAACAGAATATAGGTTCATTTAGACCAAATCGAACTCCTTAGGCAGGGGCTTTTAGTGAGTATGATGAGCACGAAACCAATTTCTCTTTTTGCTAAAACTTCTCTCAAAAGGCACAAGTCATGAAAAGATAGCACTGAGATTTCAAGTGTAATCATGCTTCACATTTACATAGACTGCATCTCTTTTTAAATACTACTCTCCTATTCATTATTTGATTTGATTCCCCAAATAATAGCTTGGCTTTGTAGTTAGGAATGCTGGTTCTATATGCCTGAATAAATCCTGCTTTGCAAATTCACTGGCTTTAGAATTGAACAAATTATGTACCCTTTATTATGTCTCTACTTTCATATCTGTTACATATAGAGATTTTGTGTGTACTTCATACATCTGCATGTAAACATACACATATATACCTCATATAGCACATAGTGTACATATGCAATGTATAGAACTATATCCAAAGTAAGGCAAGTATTAAATAAATTATCATTCCACTATTGAAAATAAGAAAATAAAAGATTAACAGATTTTATCCTTGACCTAAGAAATACTTCAAGGAAGTCAGGGCTAAGTAGGGCTCTTCCATAGCAGAGCCTGAGACAAACATTTCACTACAAGCAGTCTGTGAGAAAACTGAAGGAGCTTAGAAGGAAATAAGGCAATTAAAGTTATATTCATAAATAATAAACAACTGTGGCCAAATGTTTTCAACATGAATGTACCCTCTGAGTGATTGCTGAACTAACCAAACATCTCAGAATATTCCTCTGAATTTATCTACTAACAGAGAGGTTTATCTACTAACTTTATCCTTCATTATTGCTTGCTTCTCCTGGGCAAGGACTCCATAATAGTGACTTCTAGACCACCCATAGGAGGTGCATGCTTACTGGACCAGATGCATACAAGATTGAAGACATAGGGAGACAGAACACAAGCAGCACACAGTACACTCAAGTGTGAGTGGTCCCTTGATGTAGCTAAAGGAATAGAATCAGGTCAGCAGTGCTTACACATACAGTGTAGTTCAGGTTTTTTTATTCTTTGATCATCGCAAGAATTTAAATAAATGAACCCAGACAGAAAGAGTTAACTTGTAGACAAGGGCACTGTGTCATATCTCCCAACAATTCATTTGAAAGTTTATTAAATGTTTCTACATCATTGCACACTACTTAAATTCTGCTGGTGAGTGTTCTTGCATATTGCTTTTGAAAAAGAACACAGAAAAAAAGCAAGTTTGAACATATTTTCATTGGTAAAACAAAAGCAATCTAGCTAAACCATAATAGTAAATTCACCCCTGGAGCAGAACACCTCCTCAGAAAATGGTTTGTTGTTGTTATTGTTGTTTGTTGTTTTGTTGTTGTTGTGTGTTTTGTTTTGTTTTTACTGTGGTAAAGCATGAAATCCTCCTTGTGGTATGAACCTCAAAACTATTTGGTGAGTACTTGGTTGCCCCCATAACAATTGTGCCACCATGCCAAAATGTCTTCAAAATACTTGGGTTTGTTTTTTTTTTTGTTTTTTTTGTTTTTTTTTTTTTTTTTTTTTTTGTCCATAGACAAACATTGTTGCTAGTCTTAATTAGAGGAACTTCTCCTTGCAATGAAGTACATTACGTAATGTAAGTCACTCACCATGCTAATAGTAAGTGAAAATATCCTGATTAGCCCTAAAAGGACATTCAAGATACTCCCCTTTAAGACTCAGAAATAATCTGGTAGCAGGGGGACAAAAAGAATATGAAAGTTAGAAGATACAGTGAAGGTCCAGGAAACAATCTCTGAGATATAACATAGCCAATTCCATAATAACCGTACAGCAGAAGAGGCTTCCCCAACAGACCTGCACAAAACTAGACCTGTCAACAGTCAATATCAATTAAGAAAAAGCCCACATGGCCCTATCTGCTTCTGCTGAATGGTTAGCTGCTGATGGATTCTGAGTAAGGGGCAGACATTCTCTTCAGTTGTACACCCACTGATGAACCCAAAGTGCTCCAATGGATAGTTCCAAATATATGGTCACACAAAGAGTCCTAGTTAAATTCAGTGGGTCACAAAATAAAGCGAAAAAGCATAAAGATTGGAAAGAGATTTTCAGGGAGGATGAGGGCAATTAGAAGGGGGGAGCTACAAGACGGTGAGGGTGACAGAAATATGAACATATATGTGCTGGCTAGTTCTATGTCAACACGATACACATTAGAGTCACTGTGAAGAGGGAACCTCAACTGAGAGAATGTCACAAGACTGACTTGTGACTGAGACTGTGGTACATTTTCTCGATTGATGACTGCTGTGGGAAGGTCCAGCTCAGGTTGGGAAGTTCTATTCCTGGGTAGGTGTCCCAAGTGTTATAAAGAAGCAGACTGAATAAGCCATCAGGAACAAGCCGGTAAACAGAACTCCTCCTGTGACATACCTGACCATTTGTTTTTAAGAGGACTGTGATAGTATTTGGAACTATAGCCCCAAAAGCCCTTGAGAGTTGAAAGATTAGTAAGCTGTTGTAGGAATTTGAAAGATAATTCTGTGAACAATGCAAATGATGAAAGCCTGGATCGTGAAGTTTCAAAAGAAAACAAAGACTTTATTGGGACGATTTGTGATATTTTGAATTAAAAAGCTATGGTTCTGGTTATCTGGGCCTGACAAATCAGTCATCATTAACAAGAGATCAAGACCCTTGACCTTTTGGTTCACTGGGACTATTGATGCTCCTCACTAGCTGGCGCTGAGAAGTTATCAGTGATTAAGAAGAGATCCACATCACTGAGGATCATATATCTTGGAGTATTTCCTCAAGGTCAGGACACAGAAATTGTGGTCTCGAAAGGTGCAAGGCTGCTTCTCATGCTAGTAGCTGAACTGGGTACTACAGGAGTCATCTAGATGGTACCGGGTTTGAAGACATAAAGGGGTCATGGACAGCTGAGGCTTTGTACTTTGTGGCAACATTAGAGTCACTGAAAAGAAGTCTGGAGAAACATTGGAAAAAGTGCAGTACAGTTGCAATGAAGACCCCAGTATTTTAGAAATTCCAGTACCGTGGGGCAACCATCAAGGAGAGCAAAGGCCTTGAAGTGGAGTCAACCCAAGCCTAGGAGACAAGCTCTGTGTGTGTATGTGTGTGTGTGTGCGCGCACGCGCACACACACACACACACACACACACACACACACACACACACTGTGGTAAACTGTTTGAAGTCTAGAAGATAGTGAATCCCTGAAGTCTGTCACTGAACCTTATACTATTAGACTTTGGTTTTGCCTTGATTTATTGTGACTGTTCCCTGTTCTTCTTCTTACAGAGTAGGGGGGAATTCAACTTATTTTTACTCTATAGGAGCCCACAGCTGAGAGAGTTTAGTGAATTTTAGTGAAACTTTAAAATTGTAAAGAGTTGAAGTATTAGATTCTGAATATTCTAAAATAAGGAGGCTGAACTTTTTAAATATTTGAATTTTGCAATAATGTGGCATGCACAAATATTTGACATGTATTATATTGTGGTATTAACATGAGGTCTTGCAGTGAACAAAAAAAGGAATGGTAATGGTTTAACAGTGATGTGTTTTGTTTGTGTGTCAAGTTGGTAAGGGGTCAATCATTCTGGCCAGTTTTATGGAAACTTGATACAAACTAACGTCATCTGGGAAGAGGGAACCTCTGTTGAGACAAATGCCACCACCAGACTGGCCTGTGGGAAAGTCTGTGAAGTATTTTTATGATTGATGATTAATGTGGAAGGATACAGCGAACTGCAACCAGTACCAACCTAGGACAGTAGTCATGGATGCTCTCAAGGAATCAGGCTGAGCAAGCAGATTGAGAAGCAAGTCAGGAAGGAGCATTCCTCCATGGTCTTTGCATCAGTTCCTGCTCAGAGTTCCTATGCTGAGATTCCTATGCTGCCATGGTTTCCCTGGATGCTGAGCCTATAATCTGTGAGATGAAATAAACACTTTTCTCCCCAGGTTGATTTTGATTGTGGTGTTTTATCACAGCAATAGAATCCTAACAAAGAGTTCCCCACACACACACCTCTCTCTCTCTCTCTCTTTCTCTCTCTCTCTCTCTCTCTCTCTCTCTCTCTCTCTCTCTCTCTGCGCGCGCATGCACGTGCGCGTGCGTGCGTGCGTGCGTGCGTGCGTGCGTGCGTGCGTGTGTGTGTGTGTGTGTGTGTGTGTGTGTGTGTTAGTCAGAAATCAAATTTAAGAAAGTTAAAAAAGGTTTTAAAACAATATTTTTAAATGGGAGGAATGACATTACTTTTTAACCTATCAAATACATAAAGACATTCTATGAAAGGAAAGTTCACCATTCTAAAATATGACCACATTTTAAATACCTGCCTTACAACAGGTTAACCCCATTACATAGAAGTAGATCTGCATGGATGATTCCTGGCACTTTTTTTAAAAAAAAAAACAAATTAAGGTTTTGCAGAACCATGTTCAAAACAAGATTACACTTGAAAGTCAGAAAGTACACCTGAGTGCCTGAGGGCGTGCAACCACAGTCCTTAAGTGTTATCAAACATTCTTCTTCTACTCTTCCCTGTTCCCCAGGGAGATCTTCCATTTCATCTTTCTCCCCTTTTTCCAGAAGGAAATTTTTTTTAAATGAGTTTATAAAAGTAAGAACTCTTATCCGCCATTCATTTCTAAATAAAGAAGAAAGGAATACCAATGCAAAACAACTGAATCAATCATCATCTCTCTCTTTGAATTCTAGCCAAACCCCTGTAATGTGGACAAGATACAGTAAGTGACAAGGATATGGGACAATCTGGATTTTATGTACTGTGCTGGTTAAGCCCATTTGCAAATAGGCATCTTTACATCTGTTCTGTGAAGAGCTTGTTTTCTCTATATTTGGGCAGAGCCCACTAGAATCTTTAAAAAACCACTACCTAGGTGACGAACTGTGATGTAGACCAGAGAGGCTCAGCCAAGGTCACTGAGGACAGAGATCCACAATGGAACCACACTGTATTCTTTCATTTTTCAAACTTACACATCTTCCTGCACCCCTTTCATTGCATATGATTTATGTTTGGTTGATTCTGCTACAAGCCTGGAATGTTTACACAAAGGCTTAATAGACATTTACTTTGGAAGTTACATTGTGAGATAGAATCAAGGAATTGGCCCATTGCCGAAGTCAAAATGAGAGGCCACCTGGAAGTTAGTGATCACTTTGCAAACACCAGAGGCATGGAACAGAAGGTTCCAGGAGAGTCAGACTTCACACGATAACCATATTGCTCTCAGATATATCTCTCTGAGCTGACTAAGGAGAAAGTCATGTTCAGCACAGACATCCACAGATAACAACGTCCACAATGCGCACTTGATAGCCCTATATCTTAATGCCCTAATTTTATATTGTGTTATACATTACATGGTTTATATCAGCTGATGTGGCAACCACAAAAAGGTTCCTGAAACCTCAAATACCAATAGTTCATACAGAGATCATCTTGGAGTCAAATATAAAAGAATACCTATAAGCCTTACCTTATACATGAAGGAACTGAAACAGACTCAGTAGTCCACTTCCTCCAGGTTACATGTTATGTAATTGCTTTAAAAAAAAAAAAACCCTAAAAAAATAAAACTAAAAAAAAAAAAAAGAAAATAAAATAAAATAAATAAAATAAAAACTGTTAAGTGTTCTAGAAAAAAACTTCACTGTCTCTTAAGACGTTTGGATTAAACTACATGGTTTTTAATGTTTCAACAAAATCCCAAAATATTTATTAAGCAATATAAGTGTTATAAAACTAAATGTGATAAGTGATGCAAAAATAAAATATTGCGACCTCCTTGAGATTCTAACCTAATTTGGGAGAAAACTGTGCATCTTTTCGCTGCTTATTTTTGTAGTCAAAGAATGAAAAACTTTTTCTAAGGAATTGCCTCTAAGACACAGATATATAAAATAAACACATCATTTTATGTGAATATTCATCCACATGGCATTCTGAGAAGAAGAGTGACTACATCAAAGAAAATGCTCAAAGACATCTTCAATAATTAAACAATATTCCATGCCAACTTAAAGGGAGGAACACCAAGCTCCCAGGTATCTGAAGAAAAGTAACACTTCAGGCAAAATAAGCAAGAACTTGTAGAATAAAGAAAGCTCAACTAAGCTGCCGCAGAACAGGTAACTACTAGAAAGCAGCTCTGGGTAGCAAAGAGAACAGTGTGGCCACAAAGAACCCTATAAGCTACAGGAAGAGGTTAAATTTGAGGGTTCCCGAACAGGTAAGAAACATGGTCTTGCTTATCCTTTGAAGGGCATCTTTTTTAATGAATAAAGGGTTAGAGGGCAAAAAAAAAGTCTGAAGCAGGCTTCTGAGACAGTGAGAGTATTTAAAATGGTTGGATTCGAGAGTCTGTAGAACATCTTCCACTGGATGTGCTGGCAGGCGGAATGTGAGTGAGGAGAAAGAGATGAGTCAATGATTGTTGAAGTTTGCAAGTCTGGATGGATTTGCCACACACTTCATGGAAAAGACTAAGGGTAGAGTTTGTCAAAACAGTGACTGCTAGAGCCTTGCCAACCTGGGAGAATGTGGATGCTGACAGGTGGTCCACTGAAGCCACAGTTGGCATAGAATGTCAAGCTAGCCTATCACCCAATACACCTGCAGTCTCTATGAGGACGCTGAACTGTGCTCACTTCCCTCACCCTTCTGGATGGCTCAGAACATAGTAGATGCGTATACTGGGCAACAGAGAATAAGAACTCCAAAAACATAGGCAAAGAAATTTATTAAGGAGCTTAACTGTCTCCTAGTTGCTTTGATGACTTGTTTTACTGTTTATTAATTATAAATAAGTTGGTGCCTTTTCCCCTTCACTTTTCAGCTTTCTGGTTCTGCATTCATATTACATTTCGTGTCAAATAAAGTCAAGTTGGATTCTAAGCAAACAAGCAAAGACATATGAAAGAAAGTTTACTGTAGCCTTATTCATAATAAGCCCCAAATGGGAATGTCACAGATGTCTTCCAGGAGAACAGAAACCTGAAGCATAATCCAGTCAAACAAAAGTTCTCAGCAATACAAAATATGGATAAATCTCTAGACAGAAAGATGAACAGAAAAATCTAGACATTAGAAAGTGTGCACTTTGTGATTCCACTGACAGAAAGTGCAAACAAAGGAGAAAATACTCCATCAGAATGGGGATCAGAACATTTGTTTCCTCTGGATCAATGAGGAATGGTGTCAAAATGAGCATCCTCAAAGAATATAAGTATTCTAAATCTGGCTGCCCATAGTGCTCACACATGAAGATGCATACATAGAAACCCATGACTATCATATTGACTCCAAATTATGCCTTAATATTGAAAACAAGAGAAAGGGGCATTACAGTGTTGCCCATCACATGTCATAGCAAGAAACAAGACTGCAATGAATACTTTGTCCTTCAAAACTGAAAATAGGAAATGCACAGACTTTGTCTTCAGATCACAATGGCTGAACTGTTAGAGGCCCTTTCCACAGGACCTTTTTTCCCTCCTCCCATCATGTTTATTCTAGCCAAAGACTGGTTACCACAAGCCTGGGGCCTGTTCTGTGTTGTGACTGGACCTTACACATCTCAGAGGAAACATAAGATATCATTGATCAAGTTATATTCTTTTAGATCCTATCTGCATGCCCTCCAGTGACTAGGCTACACCATTCTAAATACTCTCTCTCCTTTTGACTTGGATTGACTTCTTTCTCTGAACCAACATAGGTCCTGCATCTTTAGCAAATGCTGGGTGTTCTAACCCATGAATATCTTCCTTGAATCTCAAATACCTATAGTACATTCCTAATAGATTTTCCAGGGAAGTATGAAAACCCTCTCATGGGTAGAGTATTCTTTCTCTACACCAAACATTATAAATTAGATATAATTTGTCAGGCAAGTAATTAGTGCAGGAAATACTTCATTGCCAAGGTTTATGCCCAAACACCTCTATCACAGAATGAATAATGGGAATGGCTTTCTATAGCCCATAAAGATGGCAAGTTGAACTTGCTTTTATCTGCAGTTGGAACTGGTACCCAATGGTTAATGAGGATCTTCTCTTGATTTGAATGGCCAACCTCCCTTCACTTCCAGAGAATATATACCCCATAGGACATTTTGAAAGAAGTAACTTTGAGACAAAAAGTTTTAAATTTCTTAAGTCCGGGCATGTTATACATGCCTGTATCCCCAGCAATAAGGGGGCTGAGGGAAGAGGATCATGAGATGGATGGTGTTCTGGGATACTACATAAGTGAATGTCTCAAAACAACAACAAAAATATTTGTCTAGGAGCCTATATGTCACTCTTATAGGATGCACCCCCAAGGCCAACTCTTCCTGTCCTACATAGCAAGTCATCCCCATCTCCCTGTCTAAGGTCCCAGGGTAGTTACAGATTATAACAGTGGCACATGAAGCTGACTCAACTTTAAAGACAAGCATGGCTTAGAACAAGAACTCTTTAAAACAAGAGTTCAAAACAAATGCTCACAGTAAGAAGCAAGGAATACTGAAGGCTGAGAAAGTTTCTAGACTTTGTGGCTGCCCTGAGATTACTTTTAGAGCCTTTAACTAAACCAGTCCTTTGTCACATCTATTATGCTTTAAAGACCCCATACCTCACTTACTATCCTCAACAATCATGAAATAACTAGTAATTATTGAACAAGGGCCCTATGTTCCCCTTTTACCCTGGGCTCTGCCAATAATATTGCAAGCGCAGATCTTTTTATTTCCCAGCCTAGTTAGCAAGCTAAACACCACTGCTTACTTTAAAACTCACTTCAAATACTCGGGCAGACAGAAGCTTATCAACTAAGAAATTCTCAAATCCCCATGGACACCATTGTTTTTAGTGCTTAACTGGAGGAAGATGGGTTTCAGGATGTGAACATTCTTCTCCCAAGCTGGAAAACATAATTACTTCTCTACAAATTAAATATGAAGATCATGGATAAAAATGTATTTAAAAAATTAAAATTCAATAGATCTTTCATTCTGCTTTAGGGATGACATGAGTTAATCATAGACTTATCACTATAGAGCTATCTCATCAGTCGATATTGCCAATTGCTGAATAACACCTGTTACCTGAAAAATTCCACATGCCACCATTGGTCAGAATTAAGATGCAGAGATATAGCTGAGTGGGGATACAAGTCAGCTTTTGGCTAAGGTTCACATCAGAGACAAGGGGAATCAGGGTAATCTAATGCATGATGCTATCACTCCATTCCTCTAAAACACTAAAGATGTGTCCCAGACAGATTCATTTGACCCTTGACTGTTCATCCAGCCTCCTCTATTCTCTCATCAACTGATAACTCTGCAACCTGGAGGTCACTGGATATTTCAAAGCAATTTATTGTTCCCTTTCACTGTCTCAATCCCTTCAGTCCATTCAATGACCTTTCATTGTATAATATTCTGTCTATTGCCAGCAGCACACTCAAAGATACTGTAATGAACATGGAAAGTAGACCTTGGTAGCCAGGGGTCTGGGAGCCTGCCACAGCCTCTTTATCACCGGGGCATTTACTCTCTGCCCTGGAATGCATCACCACAGCCTTCTCTATCGCCTTCATTCTCTTCCAGCTGTTTTCTACTCTGCCTCTTTACTCACAGAGATGACCTCTCCACCTACTTCCCCAGGAAAATTAAGAACATCTGATGAGAACTCCCACGGTTTCCTCCCGAACTCCTTCAGTTTTCTTTGGATCATCACCCAAACTTTCTTCCTTCCCTCTCATCATGGAAGAAATCTTCCCTGCCACACGGACAGGTTAACCCCTTCACCTGCCTCCCACCATGCTGTGCCCACCCTTCAGACACCATGGTCTCCCTTTTCTCTCTGCTGGTGACTTGTCCAATTCATCAACGGGGTCTCAAATCCTTTCATTCAAAGATAAACAAACACACTCACACCAACAAAGTCCCTCCTCAGCTACACTTTATATTTGCCTGCCCTCCCCGCCTCTTCCTAATACCCTTCTCCTTTCTGTATCCCCTTGACAGAGCAAAGCATTGTCAGATACCATGAATCACTAAACGTAGACGGCACCAGATCAACAGGAAACCCATTTATTTTCTCTCTCGTACCTCGCCTCAGCCTCTCTTACTCGACATAACTTTTTTCAGAGACCAAATCTGGTTGCACACACCTATAATCCTAGAGACTGAGTCCAGGATCCTTCAAATTCAAGGCCAACCTTAAGGTATCTCGTCAGGTTCTCTAAACAGACTGTGTGATACAACGAGGCTCTGTCTCAAAAGTTTTAAAAAAAGTAGAGTTAAGAAAATTTTTCTTTTTAGAGACTACTACTTTATAAATACAGTGTGACTCTTCCTTGTGATGCTTTGGCTTAGTTCCTTCTATTCTGAATAGTCTTGGACATTTAGGAAGGTTGTTGTTCTAAGAACCTCAGAACTATATGTTACTTCTATGGAAAACTGGCTGGACTTTTGACAGGGATTGCACTAATTCTGTGGGTCACTCTCGGTACTACAGATATTTTAACAATATCAATTGCTTCAATCCATGAGCACTCAAGGTATGTCCCTAAATTCTGTTGCCATTGTCCTTTAATTTCCTGCAGAGCTGTCTAGTTGCAGTGAACAGGTCTCCCAGATTGACCAATGAAAGAGAAGAGCTCCGAGTTGAATCCATACATTTTCAATTAGTCATTTATCAAATATGTTCTAAGGACAATTGAATGGCCACATGCCGAAGAATGCCATTTGGTTGCTTTTGTTTGTTTGTTTGATTGGTTTGTTGGTTGGGTTTGGGGTTTTTTGTTTGTTTGTTTGTTTGTTTACTTGCTTATTTGGGTTTTTGTTGTTATTTCTAGATTGGTTTTCTCTGCTTATTTTCCCTGTTTTTATTGTTTTGAGAAAGAGTCATACCATGTATCTCAGGCTTGCATAGAACCTGCAATCCTCCTGTCTCAGCCACGCCAATATTGAAATTACAAACTCATACCACCACATCCAATAAAATCCAAATCTTATTTTTCACAATGTACAAAACTCCTTTCAAAAGCTGAGCAAGCTGATGGCCACCCACTCAGAAACACTCCTTTTTCAGGATGAAGCCTTCCTTTCCTCTTTTAGTGGTGTTGGGTTTGTTCCAACATTTTCTACTGCTTATTTAAAGTGTCCTGCAGTGTTTTACCTATCCTTTGCCTATTTCTGAACAAGTTATTCCCACAATACCACATTGGCCTGCTCTCTGCTCACCTCACTCTCAGTATTCCATGCGTATTCTCATTGGCTCCTTCCTTCACCACCCTCCCCAATGCTATGTTTGATTTCTCGAGTCATCCGTAAATTCCAGATCACATCTTCAACACCTGCTATGTACCTCATCCTACCATCTTTTGCTCTTTTTTACAGGTATGGCACACTGGTTCTCCGAGATCTAACTAATAGAATCAGAATGATTTTGACACAAGGAACCTTGATGGGTGGCTTTTAAGGACTTTCAAATATAATTCTAACAAAGGACATGAACTGAATCACCAAGTCTGGAGACAAGGTTTTACCTGCTTTTAGCAAAAGCAGGAGGCAGAGGACAGTTATCTTTTGCTGAATCAAAGTAGCAAAAATGCACTTGCTCCGTGTTTGGCACTGTGTGTGTGCCTCTTGGTCCTCTTCAAAAAAAAGTCACACTGTGCATGACATTGATAACAGACAGTGACACTTCCTAAAATTACATAAACATTGCTTGCACACCTAACGATATAAAGCTAAGTACTTACTTTGGCTTCCACTCAAGGCACAATGGTGTTGTATGAAGCAGGAAGTGATGAGGTGTCTGGCTTGGGCACTGTGGACCAAGAAAAGCTGTGACCTCTTTTCCACTTATTGTTCACATTGTAAATGCTTTCCTTCCATCAATTAAAAGGCACGTGTGTATTCTGTACCTCCAATTATTTGTGTCTGTTGAGTATCTCTCCCTATGATTTAGAGTTGCTTTCCTTAGTCTGAATGCCTGGATCTGCTTTCCTAATTATGCAGCCCCAAATCCCTAGGAGCTCAATGAGTGATACGCTACCATAAGACTCGGCTGTTGCTATTTTCTTCCCCACTTTAGAAAAGTGAGAAAGAGTTAATAAAAGTTTTGCCATGTATGTATCCTACCCTCCCATCAGAGGAAAACACAGCTTCCTTGAACAAAGGAGAATTAAAGAAAGCTCCCTTCTTCCACCAGGAGCCTAAGATTTCCATTCAGGGCCTCCGGCTCATTCCAAACCTCGCCCTGAAATCAGGGAGGCCTGTACCCTTGGGATGCTCACCACCTTCTCGGCGTGACCCGCAGCAATTACAGCTTCCGAGTCTCCTAATCTGTTCCATATTCCAGCAAGCCTTTAGAAAAGAAGAGTAATCGTTCTCACACTGTCGCTCTACACTTGCTTTCCCACTCACATCCGCTTGGCTTTGGGAGCAACAGGCCAATTGAGTTCTGCCCTCCCCAGTGCTATGTAGCTCCTTGGCCTTGGCTTAATCGAGGTACTGCTATGGAAATAAGCCATGCACTAAACAGCCTGCCAAAAAGCACAGGGAGAGCTATGGGATGGTCTTCTCCCAGATTAAATGGAGTATCTAATCAAAGCCATGCCACAGCTGTTAGAGAAACAAATATAACGAGCAGAAGAAGCAAAAGGCCCTGATCTATACCATCAGAGGCTGCTATTATTTCCCCCTGACAATTGTTGTATGCCATTTTCAACAGAAACCATTTCAAGTGCATCTGCCAACAAAGACATAAAGATTAAGAGGAGAGCACCCATCTAAGGAATTCCAGGACAGAGAGTGAAGCAAGCATTACTCAGCCTTCTATCTGACTACCTACGAATCCTGTGCTTCTTAGCTGTGCCTTACCAATTTATCAGCACATTCTAGCTCACCCTCTGCTCCTGCTTCAACCTCCAGAACCATTTTAATTCAACCACTATCATACTTTGCCTGGTTTGTAAAAGTTCATGGTCTGTTGGGTTCTTGGTCTCACCTTCCTCTCTCTTGCTGTCCATTCTGCATATTACAACTGGACTCTTGTTTGTAAATCACCTCAGAAAGAGTTGCCATTGTCTTAGAATAGAGAAAAGGTTTTTATCCAGCCCACAGAATATTTTTAGGCTGTCTCCACCTCCTTTCATCAGTTTTATCCCATGACACTATTCCACCTGTTCTGCTTCAGCCATGCCAATGCTCTTTATGCTGTTTTCTCAATATATCAATATTCTTCCCACTGTCACAGGTTGTTTCTAGTGGCCTGTAACGGGGATTCTCCTGTATGTGTAGTTTGTTGAAAGAAGGCTTTTTAAAAAAAAGAGCAAGTGAGATAGGAGGAACATGAGAGAGAGAGAGAGAGAGAGAGAGAGAGAGAGAGAGAGAGAGAGAGGAGCAAAAGTTCCTACTAAAGACCATGCTCAACCTGTTAGTCTCATGACCCTAACGGAAGCAGGAGACTGGCATCTTATACCTTCTCCTGAAAGCAGAGTAATCTCAGGACTTCACCTCCAGTGGAAAGCAAACGTGATCGTTAACAGAGAGCAGGTGATGCGCACAAGAGCGAAGGGATGGTATCTTGGTCCAGCAAAGGGAATCCAAGACATCACCCATTCTACTAGATCCACCTTCAGGACTTCCTTTAACCATCTCTCTCCCTGGAAACACACTCACCGGAGGTCTTCCCATCTGCTTTATTCTTCATTATCATTTATATCCTGGTTCAACTGTCACCTTACTTAAGTAGCAGAACCTGGAGATCCAAGGACAGCAGTCACTGCACAACACCAACCTCCTGTTGCACCGCACTACTTAAGGTCACAGTCTACCATAGCCAGATAGTTCCCCCAGCAGACTCCCTTCTTTTAGTGGGTCTTCTGCTTCTCTATTTTATCTAGGGTACCTGACCTCCAGTATTCTACCTGAGGAATGTCACATAGTCCTTGGCATATCTACAAGTTCAACTTTTTCCTTCTGTGATAAGAACCTGCCCAGCAAGTACCTGAGGTTCCTGGGATGCCTCTTCATACAAATGAGGCATGCACAACACAGTACTTTAAACTCCAGCCAATAGTTTACAATCACCCTAAAAACTCCTTCCCACTTTTCAAAGTTTATATGTAGCCCTTGTCCACCCTGAATAAAGGTATGCGCATAAGCTAAGATTGCTGAAGAAATCTGTTTCATTAAAATCCTAGAAGAAGGCTTTTCTCAGAGAAGACCCCCACACACACACACTTGATTAACTCACTCCCTGCTGGACCAGAATCCTGAGGACCCCACCCATCCCAGAATTTCCCATGCCAGTGTACAGAGGTGTCTGGCCACCCTGAGGGAGGAAGCACACATGCATAACACAATTCCTAGTTGACTAATCTCATTGTCTAATAATATCCCTTTGCGTTCTCTGAAATATGTCCTATGTATTTTTAATTGAATGTTTACTGACTGTCCTCTAGGACCCAGGATTGTAGCTCTAACAGTTCAGTCACTAGGCTCTAGTCAGACAGATTCAATTCTGACTCTATCATTTATAAGCTATATAATGTTAAGCAGGTTAATTAATTTCTTGTAGTGCCAGATTAATCAGGTTATTGAAAGGATTAAGTGAACTGATTAAGTAAAGTACTTGGAAAAGTGCCTGATGTATGTAAAATCCTTCCATAAATGATGCTCAGGAATTCATATGCCTGGCATATGAATGAAAGAATATATAGATGGATGAATGAATGAATTCTCTAGGAATCTGAACTACGACTGCAAAAGTTTTAATAGGTGTGACCTCCCTAGGTTCATATATGTGAATGCTTGATCATTGGGGAATGATTCTATTTGAAAGAGTTTAGAAGATGTGGCCTTGTTGGGGTGATGTGGCCTTGTTGGAGGACACGTGTCACTTTGAGATTTCAGATCCTCGTGGCTCTGTCCTTCATGCTCAGCCTGTGGATCTAGATGTAGCACTCTCAACATCTCAGTCATTGTGCTCCCTGCCATGGGGAAATAGACAAAACCTCTGAAACTGTAAGTGAGTGCCAATTAAGTGACAAACCATATAATGATGTAACATAAAACATGAAAGGCTTATGAGGCCATCTAACCATTTTGTGATTAGACTTGAGACCGACTCCATGGGAGGGAACACACAGCTAATTCTGTAAACCTTAGTCAAAAGCATATGGCAAGGGAGAGCTTGGGAAAAGAATATACACTATTATTGTTTCCCCATACAAACATGTCAAACTGCCTTCTGAATATTTATGTTTTCTCCCCATTGAATGCTTTGTCATTATGTTACCTAAAGTGCCCACTCAGAGAGAATGGTCAGTTATATTTGTTTAAAAGCCACCTGTGTGTCCTACTTCCTAATAAAAACCTATCTTTCTGAGGGACACTGAATGGATAGATCCTGTACCTATTTCTATCTCATTCAGACAGACCTGGAGCTCATGTGGTAAGCTTCTGAATATTTTATGTTTCACCCCATAGACTGGTGACTCTCAGGCTGGGACAGGGAAGCTTTTTTTTGAAGAGAATGGTGACTAATGCAGAGTCATGTGATCAGAGTGCTGAAAATAAGTTGCTAGTGAGTACTTAGTGTTAACATACATCATATATATAGTGATATGTATTTTCATATATGACATGTATATCATAACCAGGCCCCTATCAGATTCAACATCCTAGAAAAGAGGGTGGAAATAATTTAAGTGTTATACTACAGGGGAGACTGTCATCAGAAGCTGCTTTCATGATAGGACATTGCAACCATGAACTTACAGCAGCTATGGATATCTGCAAAACATGGGGTATAGAAAGAATATCTTGTATATTGTATTGATGTGGCACCTGTCAATTATAAAATCTATGGCCTATGGCTTAGGCAGGAATTAGAGGTGGGACATCCAGAAGGAGGTAAAGAATTCAGGGATAGAGCGAGGCAGAAGACTCACCAGGAAGATGTGAGAAGGCAGATATATGGTACCTGAGCACAGGTAACCAGTCACGTGGCAGAATGTAAAATAATTGAATTAGTTATGATCTAGTCAGAGTAGAGCTTAACTATATGGCCAAGATATTTGTAAATATATTTTGAGTCTGAGTCTTATTTCTGAGAGCATAAGGCTGAGAGGAAAAACTGGGCCCAACTTCTTCTACAGCACCCTCAAATTTTCTATCACAGATACAAGACACGACTATGAGTCCCCATTTCTTCTTAATGAGCTAATGGCTGTCAATGATTACTAGAGCAAGGTATGTGTCATTTAATCTAATTCTACAGTCTATGGAACACTAAGTGGAAAGTAGTTCAAAGAGAAAAGAAGGGAGACAAGAGAGGATTGTGGGGAATGACTATAATCACAATACGTTGTATACATGAGTCTGTCAAAAATAAAGAACATCTCAGTGTAAAAATCAGCTGTCACAGGGGATAAATAATTGTATGTATCTAATTTTTTTGTAAGGACACTTGTAATTATTTAGATAGAAAGATTGCATGCCACACCGCATTTAACAGCAAGGCCTAGTATGAAGAGCATTTGTAGCCAGCAGTTGAGGGTCTATATGTCTAAATCGATTAACTACAACTGAGACAGAGCCATTCTTATCCTAGGAGCCCAAGAAGGATACATCTGAGCTAAAGGAGCCTCTGGAGACTGTGGTCTTTGGCAGGCCTCAGGTAAGGCTTTTGCCAAATGAATCCAGATCACACCCCAAGGGGATCAGGAACGCTTCAAACATCTGGGAAACATCTAGAGACCCTCAACCACATATCTTGTCAATCTCAAAGGCCTTGATCCCAAATAGTGGCAGGAGATGTTCTAATTAACTACATGCTCGAATCTAAAGTGGTCCTTTAAAGCAAGGGCCAAAATCTCAGAAATGCACACAGAGAGGTACATAATCTTCTACGTGATCTCACTCACTCTTCTTGATGCCAAATCCCATGTAATGCATGGAAAAAATCTTAGCCTAGAAACTCCTTGGAAACTCCAGATGTGCTGAGTTGCAGACAGTAGGCACAAATAACTGGTAACTATGGCATGCTTGAAACACAGCCAATAAAACCAAACAACGACATTTTTATTGTATTTTATTTTCATCTTTCAAAAATAGTAGTTTTTGAAATGGGAACATTTCTAATTATGTTTGAAACAACTTCGGCATCTAAATCTCATTAAACCATCATATTTTAACTACTGAGAAAAATGTTACCACCTAAATTTTGATGAAGTTAGCATGAAAGAGAGTCCTTTACTTTACATACTTAAAGTGATAATATTTTGGATATATGAGGTTAAATTAAAGTAATATAAGTCACCTGCTGTCTTTTTAGTTTCTTTTATATGGCTACATTTAAACATTTAAAATTTCACCACATCCTTCTAGGTAAAGCTGTATGACTATACTCCCCTTAGATCTTTCACAAGTACCTTCAGCTAATAGCCAATATTAGACGTTATCTGTTCCCCGGACCCTTCCTAGTTTCTTCCTCCCTTCAAATTTCTTAAACATTTTTACTCACCGGATCACTCTGGACAGATATATAAAAGCTATCCTTACTCCTTGCTTCAAAATCAAGAGCCATGGTCAACCTCACCCAATGAAGAGAGGAGCACTGTCTGTCTGGAGTTGTATCATTTCTCAGCTCTAAGCCAAATACAGTATGTGGTAGGCTCAGTCAATGAAGACTTTCCAAAAGAATGAATGCACCGATGAATGAATGGGTGACTCATTTCTGGCTTGTTTGGGGGAACACAAAGCAAACGAAACAAATAAAACTAAAAAGAGACTTTCTAGTGTGCTCACCTGAAGCTGCATGCCTTATAAAGCCAGGGAAGCTGAGTCCCACCTAGAAGACCTGCCAGTAAAACTGGGAAAATGGAGCTTCCATCTGCCCCCTGTGGAGGGGAGTCTGGAGATAATCAGAGCAGTCAGGGACTTCTTTGTGGATTAAGGAGGTTTTGAGATGTTACAGCTGCCTCCTTGAGCCACACCCTCCTCAGTTTGACTATGTGGCCTCCCCGCTGGAAAAGCTGGAAGAGGAACTGCAGAAACAAGAAATCCAGGTCAGCAGAAGTCAGGAGCAGATTAAGGAAGGAATGGTTTGCTCTGAGTACCAATTAAGCCAAAGCATCTTCCAGTTAACAGGTCTGACCAAAGGATTAACTGAAGGAAGTCAAGCCTGTCCCTGAAAGGCTGGGGCTCAAACTCTGTCTCACAGCACTGTGAGCAGCATTAGCAGTGGGACCTATCAGGGACCTCTCTCTCTCTCTCTCTCTCTCTCTCTCTCTCTCTCTCTCTCTCTCTCTCTCTCGGTGTGTGTGTGTGTGTGTGTGTGTGTGTGTGTGTCTTTCTGTGTCTCTTGTGTCTCTGTCTGTCTCTTTCTCTGTCTCTGTGTGTGTGTCTGTTTCTCTGTGTCTGTCTCTCTGTGTGTATCTGTCTCTGTGTCTCTGTTGTCTCTGTGTCTTTGTCTTGTCTCTCATCTCTCCCCTCTCTGTTTCCCTCTCCCCCTCTATCTATCTATCTATCTATCTATCTATCTATCTATCTATCTACTATCTCCCCCAATCCCCATTACTGGCTTACCCATTTTTGCTTGTTCTCATCCTGCCTGTCTGTATGTGAACAACGTGTGATACGTGTCCATATGGCTATTAAACTTTATAGTAACTCCTGGGAAGTTGTAACCTTTATCATCCTTGTTTCATAGATAGGAAAAGTGAGACTTGGCTGAGATGTGGGATTCAAACTCAGGCCATCAAAAGGAGAATCAGCTTTGCTGTCAATCATAACCAGTAAAGGTAGGGATAAAGTTCACACTGGCACACTAGGTAATGACTAGATGAATGCTCTATCTTCCTGTGCTCTGTATAGACAACTTTATCTAAGTAGGATATGTGAAGGAAAGAAAGGAATGAAGTCATTTGGAGAAAATAAATGGAACTGAATATCATCGTATTAAATTAAATAAGAGACCAGAAAAAGAAATGGCACATTTTTTCTTATATTTGGAACCATTTTGGATAGAAAAAATAAAAAGATAGATAGATAGATAGATAGATAGATAGATAGATAGATAGATAGATAGATAGATAATAAATAGCTAGATGACAATATGGCATGAATATAGAGGGGAACTATTTGAGAAAATGAAGAGAAGTAGCATGAAGTGTGACTGGAAAGAGTAATGGAGTGAATGTGGTCAAAGTACATACACTTAGATAAAAACATTAAAGAAGAAAAATTTCACTCTCTGACCAGTCAGTATATGATCTTTACAATTTCACCCAAAATATGACTTATCACAGGACTGTACCACTGTAATGTTTCTTCTTTCACAACCAGTGTAACTACCCACAATTGCTTATTTGTTCCTCTAACTATGGAAACAGCTAAAGAGGAAGACAAAAAATGTGGACTCTGGGAAGGCTACCATCTCCACAACAAACTTTGGAGAAGGGACATGAAAGACACTAGCAGTAGTTGCAACTATGTAAAGGCAGAAATGGTGAAGAGGTCCAACAGACTTCCTTCTTTATTTCATTCAATACCTCTGCACAAGAATCAATGGAAGACTGGGTAAAAGAAGAAAATTCATGGGCTAGAGAGATGGCTCAGTGGTTAGGAGCACTGACTGCTCTTCCAAAGGTCCTGAGTTCAATTCCCAGCAACCATATGGGGGCTCACAACCATCTGTAACAAGACTTGATTCTATCTTCTGGTGTCTGAAGACAGCAACAGTGTATTCATATACATAAAATAACTAAAATAATAAATCTTAAAAAAAAGAAAAAGAAGAAAATTTGTGTCAATAAAAAGTAGATTTCTTCTAGGCATTAAAACTGATCAAAAATTAAAACTCCTGTTTAAGAAAGAATCCACTTCATACAAAGATCCCAGAGCACTGGAATTGAATCAAGTTTGAAATTATTGACCTCAGAAATTATTTCTAGCAATTTGACTATATGGTCTAAATGTTACTGGCATAGTTTTGCTAGTAATGTTAGTACATCATGCTAGTCAGTTATCTATAACTGACTATAACATACACTCATCTCTGAATGCTAACATATTTATGACTCCATAATAGTATACAAACACACTTCTAGTATATTTGTGGTGTCCTGTAACCATCATAATTTAATTCTAGGACATTTTCTTCACTCCCAAAAGAAACCTCATCACATTAGCAGTCACTCTTGATTCTCCTTCCATTGGCTTTTGGAAACCACTGTGGATATGCTTCTTCTAGACACCATGTAAGTCATATAATGTGTGTATAGAGGGATCATTGCAGGCTTCTGTCACTTAGCATAACACTCACTCATTCTATGCCACAAATCAATATTTTGTTGACTTTTATGGCTGAATAATGAGCTATTATGTGGTCACACCATATGTGAATTATCTATTCAGTTGGTGGGCATTCTGTGTGTTTTCATTTTTGAGCTACTGTAAATAATAAACACTGTGTTTAGATTTTCTGTGCAAGGCTATGTTTTGGATTCTTTGTGGGATACAGCTACACACAGAGTTCTTGGGGTATATAGTACTGTCTTTCCAAATTCACCACACAGCATTTCACATTCCTACCATGGAAGATTGGGAGTGCCAAGTTCTCCAAACCTAGCAAGCACTGACTGCTATCTCTGTGATTACAGCCATCCTGGGTGTGAAGTGATAACTCTGTGTGCTTTTGATTTGCATTTCCTAATGAATGATAAGGCAAAGCACCTTTTTGTGTGTCTAATGGCCTCTTGTGAACCTTCTTGTTTATTCAGATCCTTTGTTTGCATATCAGTTATGCTCTATTTTGTCAAGTTATACTCAACCTGTATCATCTGGATGATCATAAATATATCTGACTTCCACTGAGAGTAGAACCTGGAGATACTGGTGAATATTATAGAAAAGGAAATAATGGTTTAAAAAAAACTGGAGGAAATCCAACATGAATAACCAAGAAAGAAATTATCATTTCCAACTCTACTATCTACAATCCAGTAGAGTTTAAGTCAGCTGGTTCAAAGGTGAAATTTTCAAACTTTCTTGAAAAAGATTATTTCTTCTACAATATGGAACACATTCTTTACTGGATAAATTTTCTTCTTTTTCTTCTTCTTCCTCTTTTTGAGATGAAATCATACAACTAATACCAAAACCCAAGCAATAAGCCTAATGAGAAAGGACAGAAAAATCTTATCTATGAAAAACTCACAAACATTAATAGACAATTTTAATTCACTAATTCAAGCCAATTAACGTAACCAACAGAATGACTAAAATATGTTTTCAAGAGAGACATTAAAAAGAAAGAGTAACGCTAGCTCTAGAATAAACCTCCTGAGACCTACAAATTGAACAATATGGTAGTGTCACCTCATGCCTCAGACCAACTAACATTTAAACATCTGAAACTATTTGTTTAAAAAATGAACACAGAAATACTGAAGTTTTGTAAACCCCTGGTGGGAGTTTAAATTGGTCAAATTATTTTCAAGACCAATTTGGAAGTATCTAAAGACTTGATAACCAATCTCTTTACTACATGTCTAAGAAATTCTACTCCTGGGCATACATTCTAGAGAAAATTTTATGTAATATACAAACAGACCAGTCCAAGAGTTTTCAATGTAAAGTTATTTAATATAGGGAATATTAAATTAAAGAATGGGGATATTGAATAACACTTGGTATTTTTAAATATTAGAATCCAGTATAACTTTTTAAAACAGTATAGCTTTCTGTTTCATCATTTAATTAGGCCTCTCTGAAACATACTGAATTAAAAATTGTTTCAGATACTACATTCCTTGAAATCTATGCTTAATTTCAAAATAAGAGAAACATTTATATTAACAACACAATTATATATGAGCATATTAAAATGGAGTGAGGAAAAGCAATATACATCTTCTGGATTGCAATAAGAAGAACAATACCAGAGGTAGATACTGAGCATTATATTATCTATAGGGCTTTATGTTTTATGTAAATGAACATGAAAAATGGAGTGAATCCCATGGCAGGTATATAAATGGGTATCATTATTTTTGTATATTTGGATCATTTGTTAAGTTTCCATATTTCTTATGAAAATAAGAACAGAAATAAATTACTGCATATGATAAAGAACATTTTTAAAAAGAAGTAAGCACCATTAATAATAGTGAAACTCCAGAAACATATGCATCAAAAGAATAAAAATTATTAGGACACATTTTTAATTGATGTATCTAGAGGATCTAGACATTAAATTGATTTAAAAATAAAGTAACTATATAAATCTATAAGTGTATATAACAGTATGTAGATACATATATTACTCAAGGTTCTTCAGAGAAAAATGACATATATAATATATATGTGTTATGTGTGCTGGTGTGATTAATATGAGTATATATAAATTTAAAAGTTAGATTTTAAACTGATTTGTCTAGAGATTCTATTTATTAAATCAATTTAAAAGTATAACCTATATGCATAAGGGTATGTAGATATGTGTACTTTCAAGGTAATCTAAAGAAAAATAATAGATAGAATGACTATATATTATATATGAATATACATGTGGGATTTATTAGAGTGGGTTATAGGCAGTGGCCTGACTATTCCAACAGTGATTATCTCTTACAGAAAGTCCAAGAATTCAAGAGCTGTTTAGTCCATGAGGCTGGATGTCTCAGCCAGTCTTTGTTTTATGCCAGAATCTCAAGGAAGCAGACTCTAATTCCAGTGAAGGCATGAACTTGCCCTGCACAAGTGAGGGCAAGAAGGCACAATGTCTCATGTAGTAGAAAACACATAAGTCATATTCTAATTGCTCTTATTTTGTATTTTCACATAGATTTTATTTTCACTAAAGTCTGAACATGTGACATGTTTATTTTGGAAATGGTTTATAGTCTCAATAATTCTTGTAGAATTTAACTTGAAATGGGTACATTTATAGCCTGATTCCTGCCCCTAAGGGGAACAACTTAGAAGAAAGGCTAGAAACGTCAGAGCCAGAGGACCAGGATATCCACTGTAATACTGCATCTTCTAGAAATGAAAGCGAAGCTTTTCTCACATATATAAACAATATGACCATCAGAAAAGACCTGAACAAGCACAGCACCAATAGATATGCTAACGTAGACATCAGAAATATCATGAGGCCAACCTCATGAGAACTATAAGCAGTCAAGGAATACTGAGAGCTGAAAGACTGTCTTCTCCAGAGAGGAGCCCCCTAATTGTTTATCCAGTACCAATTGGTCAGTCCTGAAATGCTATTCATACAAAGAACATAAAACATCCTCAGCAGGTTCTATTTTATATTTATGCATATTTACATAAAAAGAAAATGAGGCCATAAATTTGAGAGGGAGCAAAGGAAAATACTTGGGAGGAAATGAAGAAGGAAAAAAAGGGATAAAATGGTGGAATTAGGTTTAATTTTTGAAAATAGAATTTATACTAAAAAATAAATAAATGCAGAGTGGCACCTGAGAGCATAGAGAGAAGGAGGCTATGATCAACGTCCAATATGGTAGGCTGTTGAAGAGAAACAAGTTAATTTATGTAACTAATGCGTGTTGAACAAAGAAATAATTTTTAAAGAATTTAGTTTGAGAAAAATATAACATTATTTCAATGAACTACCAAGGATCCACATACTAAATTTCGGGGTTGGTTTCTCATTTAGTTCAGGAAAGCATTAGAGCCTTAGAGCTGTATTTGTTTTAAAAAATATGTGTAAATATACTGTAGCAAATATTAAGACAGCAACCTTAAAAAATAATAAAATCAATTAAACTGGATAAGAACAATAGAGAAGGTGTGTTATGTTATTTATGACCTTAGCAAAAAACAAAAACAGAGAGAGAGAATCCATCAAGTATACTTGCTTCCACTCCGGGCCACCGAGTATCTCACTCATTTGGAAGCAAGTAGCATCTAAAAGCAAGTGAAGAGTCTTTCCTTCCATGGATCTGTGTATCAGAAGGAGATAGTTTGGAATAGAGGAGGATCTCTAGTGCTGTGTGGGAAAGCTGGAAACTCTCAGGTTCACACACACACACACACACACACACACACACACACACACACACACACGCCCCGCCAAAACAAGAGGGTGGAATCCAGAAAGGAGCATCACCATTGCCAAGCTTGAGCAGAAATCGTCTGTGAAGGCCTCTCACTGGAAGAGGGACACAGGCATAGTAGTAGCATCATCCAAGAGCAAGACAGAAAATTTCCTAACAAAAGGAGGGGTTGCTTTCTTACTGTATTTTTCTATCCCCGGGAGCCTGAGTCAGGCAGGAAAGCAACACCCAAAGGTCAGATCTAAGTCAAAGATGTGAGAGCTCCTTTAGGTTTAATTCACAAAGCTGCAAACCACACGTACAGTTCAGATGGTCGATAAACCCCTAGAGCCACAGCACCAGAAGCAATGTCTTATTCCTCAATATCGGGTGGTACCTAAGAGCAGTGTCTTACATTGTAGCTCTTCCCACTAAGCAGCACGCCAAGCTGTGATACTTCTGGGTGGCTGGCTAAAAGACTCGCACACAACAGTGGAAACTGCCCTTTATTTCAATTACTTCATGCATAGTTTCCACTATTTGTAGATCATGAATTTACTTTTTTCTCTCTTTTGATTTTTCCTTTTGCCAAAAAGTTATGCTAGTCCCGCTAAAAGCCAAAATGTGCCAGAATCTTTCTCAAGTGAGTTATCCTTCCTTTCCTATGATTATTTTGACCACTTCTTTGTAAGAAACCTTAATATTGACTAAATTAACTATACTCACCAAACAATTCAATCTACATCTTTGCTCCCTTTGAGTGGCAAGGAGAACAATATCACCCCCAAGAACTTTTTCAAAGATGTGGACATTAAATTAAACAAGTTTTTAAAAGTCATTCCAGGAAAACAACAACTCATCACATAATTTATGCCACAGCCAACTGTTGCTCCATCCCAAGAATGAAGACAATCCCATTGTACCTAAGATAGAGTGAACATGCAGCTTGAAAATTGTGAGCTTTGCCAATGATATCACATCTCCTCAGTTGAGCCATGTAAAGAACATTTCCTAACAATGTTATGTAGAAATTTAAGAAGAAAATGAAAGGAAAATAAGGAATATTCCAGACTTACTTTTCTACCATAGGCCTGGTACATATCAGCTGTTGAAGAGTTGGGCATGTATTCTTGTGTGTTTAGAAAATAGTTTGCCACTTGAAACCTTTACTTCTTAGCAAACAACAGTCCCAGAGAAAGACATGATGAGTAGAGACACAACAGAATCACATTTCATTCTTACACCCTAATGTCCACTGGCAAAACTTGAACAATAACCGTACCTAAGCTGCTCATTTCTATCCCTATATTCTGGTATCATGTTACAGTCCATTATCTGTTGTATTCTGTCATGGTTGGTGGATAGTTTCATGGAAACTAAGGAAAAGAAAATACAGTGGATCAAGAAAAGGTGTCCTTCTGCAAAATTGATCACCAAACCCCAGCCAGCAGAAGAAAACGGTGTTCAATTCATCTGATTGCTCCTGAGCTCACAGTTGAGATTTAGGATGAAGAACTATCATGGAGGAGGTAACAAAAAATCACTACGTTCATGCATCTAAACTTGCTTCCTGTTGGTAGCTCTCTACACAGTAGAAAAAAGAAAGTATTACTTTGGTCACCTGCCAAGCCTGTTGGATCTCCTGGAGAAATGTTTCCCACATGCATTTGTGCCCAGCACAGTCCTTTGCCCACGTCATTTTTTCTCATGTACTTTCTATTTCAGAGAAGGCAAGAGTTTTCAACTTATGTGACTCCAAACATTTCATGATATATCTCTTGCTATCCTATTATTTATGTACCCTGCATTTTCATGATGAAAACTCACATTTTATAATACTAGTATTCTTTACTATTTCACCATATCTTCCAACTAATGTCTTTTAGTTTGAGTGTTTATTCAGTAATATTTATTATAATTAGTTTCATTGTGAGAAAAACCCTTCATTATTGTATTTCTTTTTTATTTCTTAATTTTCTTTATTTCTTTGTTTTTATTTTGCTTCATTTAAACTAATTAACTATATTTTAGTATCTGTTCAATATGTTTTACTATTTGGCTACCTTCATTAGTGGTTATTTTTGGATTATAATATATATTCACAATGTATCATAGTACACCAGAAATTAATAGTAAATCCTTTCATATCAGATATTTAAATGTTACAAGAGTGTTCTTTTCTTCCATCTTCACTTCCCTTTGCTTGTGGTTTCCATTCCAGAATACTTTCCATATTTTGTTTGAAATATTCAATAATCTTTTAAAACAGAATTTGGGAATATTATAATGTTACTATGTGTCCATTGTTTGTCAAGCATTTCATGTCTTCCTGTAGATCCTGGAATTTCTGCTTCTATTCAACACTTGTGAACTTTCCATCCTTGAGAACAAGCCCAATAATAGGCAGGGCAGAACGGAAATGCAGATTAGTACTGAACTGAAAACCTCACATCAGCAGTGACCAGCAAGCTTTGTGCCTTAACCCCCGTGTGATCATGAAACATTAAACATACAAATGACAGCAGAGAGTTTGAAGATACTTGTTCTAGAGGAGAGAAAATACAGAAAGGATAGAATAAATCTCATATTATCAAGAAAGAGATTCAAGCAATTATTTTTCTGAAAGGCTGAGGTAGGATCCAAGGGTTAAGAAATTTAAAGAATTGTTTACACTCATGATTTAAAAATAAACTAAATATATTCATTATGGAACCATGGAATTCATCATTGTCCATGGCAACATGAGCTAAGTTAAGGAGCAGCAGATACAGGGTTAAATGCGAGTTCTGGTGTAAGACTTCCAGTGTCTGTTTCCCACAAGTAATATGACCTTGGACATGTTAATTAATTATTCTGGCATGATTTCCTTATCTGCAAAATGGGTGTGATAATATCATGACCCATATAACGATGTAATTTATTGTTGAGAAGGGATCACCAGTGAACTACTAGGTACATGCTGTCTTTCACGTGTTCAGTAAACATTAGGTATTATTACTATGGTTACTAGATTAACCCAACATCTCTTCAACCTCTAAGATTCTATTCCCCCCTGGGTCTTCCTTTTATGATACTTCAGGTCCAAAGTAGAAATGGGATGCTTGTGTTCATCTTGTAGCTTTCTTCTTTCATTCAACACCACCGTACAATTAGGAAATTTTGTTCTATAACTGCTTTTGCTTACATTCCTATTTATAAGATGAAAGGAATCACTTCCTTTACTGATGTAATCTACCAAGATTGTAATGGTGACACAAACCCACCATGGGACACTCCTAGAATGATGAAAACCTAATGTCCTGGGTAGAAACAGACCAATTCCATGATGTGTGTCCTTGTGGAAAGATCATTCATAAGAGAATAAAGGACAAGGTCTCAAAGTCACCAGACAATGAAAACAAGAGATTTATTCTAGTAACTAATATATGCTAGGCACACGGGTGATTTAAAGATCTAATCCTTCTCCATGGTAGGATCTACTAACCTTATTTTACAGATGTCAAGCTGAACTTTGAAAACATTTATTATGTGTCCCCTACAATCATACCTGCTCTGCCCTGCCTAATGTGGCAGCACACCCAGAAGCAATGGGGGTGGGGGGGCAGGACTACCTAGTACATGTCAGGTCCTGGAGACCCAGATAGAAGCTTAAACAGACACATGGTTCATGAAATGTGGGACACTTTACAATGTCAGGAAGGTAAGCCACAAAAAAGAGGAGTCGAAAGTTAGGAAAAGAAAACAAGAATAAGCCAGTTTGAGTTTGAATTCCCATAAAAGCAAATGGAGTTGAGAACCAAGCTCTCTGGTAATTTGGAGTGTAAAGAAGCAGTAGCAAGAGAGTAGAAAGGTCATATAAGTTGATGAGCTAGTGGCCACCTCTGTAGAAAAAGATAAGGGAATAAGAACAAGAGAAAAAAGACACGCTTCAGAAGTCCACGACATAAATAAAAAGATGCTGCTAAGAAACAGCAGAAACAGAGATTCTCCACTCAGAGAAGCAAGCCCAATGCAGCCTCAACCCACAGCCCTGGCAGTGGGAAAGAGCACAGAAGCTACCTCAGTAAGGAAGCCAGATGAATGCTAAGCCCACCTGCATTCCACAGAAGACCACAGCCCTCACAAGCTACATAGCCAGTTGTAGTGCTTGGGAGTGATTCCGGAGCAGACAGGTCAACAGCAGAAAACAATTACATTTTGTCATATTATCCGCCCAGGAAGGCAAAAGACAGATGTCATCTTTGAAAGATAATCTATTAATTAAAACTGAGCTATGTAACTTGTATGTAACTTGGAGAGCATTTACAGGTAATATTTATTTAATATCAGAGAAAAACTTTTAATTTGGCAATACTAAAAGAAACCGTACTGGTAAAAATATGATTAATGTTGGCAAAAATAAGTGTCATTTTTCTCTCATATGTAGAATCTAGGTTTTTGAGGGTTTTTTTTAAGACAATAAGGCATCCGGGGGACTTTTAGGGAAGAGAAAAGAAGTCAATTGGGAGCACAAAGGAACAAAAGAGGGTAATGGAAGAGTGGATGAAATCAATACACTGTATCTGCACATATAAGATCATTATAACATCAGTTGTCTTATGTAATTAGCATAAACTAATAAAAATAATATGTTTTTAAAGAAAATCAGCTACTTCAGAGGCTGAAAACTCAGCAATATCTATAGGTTGAAAAGCTTCTGTCTCGACTGCCACAATTCCTGGAAAAGGGAAGGGCAGAGAGTTTTGGAGAACAGAAAGGTCAGGTACAGGATGAGCAAAGAGTCGATTTAGCAGGTTAGAGAGAGCATGAGAAAAGAACCCTGCCTTCAATGGATAGTGAGCACTCTAATCAACTAAAACTTACCCAGAAGTTTGACTCTATCCTGAGTCCAAAGTCAAGAGATGGGGAAGTGCATTATGTCCATACTGCAAAACATACTTGAAGATACCCCTCAGCTAAAACAGCTAGTACAGTGGCTGTGAACTGGAGGGTGTCAGAAAGGTAAGACAGTCTTCTCAGCCCACATAACACAAACACACAAAGTGGGGAGGGGAATGTCTACCTTGAAGACATGTCCAACATGAACATTTGTTCAGTGGAGACTCAGCCACAGTGTGAGCCAAAAGAAAGAGAAGTGTCCATCATCGGTGGCTCAGCTGGCACAGGCCCTTCCTCCTGTGCAAATAATTAGAAGTCTGCCATTTTGAAAGACCTAGAAATAAGCTGCTGTAACACCCCTTTCGTTTCTCTTTTTCCTCCCTTTTTCTTTATACATTTAACAGAATTTTTATTGTATTGGACTTTTAAGATGTGTTTATTCTTCCTCACACATTCGTCTAATTTTATTTATGACTTTCTCCATTTGATAACCTTGTTTTGTTTTTTTGCTTGTTGTTGCTGTTGTTGTTTTAGTCTCTTTTTTCCCCCACTTTTCCACTACATTTCCAGCACTCCCACCTCTACCAGACTTGGTGCTTAGTTCTTCCTTGACTTCATCTTCTTGGCTCTTCTTTTTAATGCACATACTTATTATTATCATTACATATATGCAATATGTATTATATTACATATATGCAATATATCTGCAATATGCAATATGTATACAATATGCAATATTTCCTATTTTCCCCTTCATTTCTCCATCTCTTCTAATCTCTTTTGCTCCTCCCTTTTTTCCTTTCTGCATCCTTCTCCACTTCCCTTCTTCTTACTCCGTTTGTCTACCTAACCTTGCTTCCCTCCCTGTCTTCTACATTTATCTCATTCAGTTACTATTGCCACACTTACCCTGTATGTGTAACAGAACATAAGATAAAAGCAAATTAAGAAAAGAAGAGTTTATCCATCCCATGTGCAGTCACCAAAGGCAGATGCTGTTGTGGATGCCAGGAAGTGCATGCTGACAGGAGCCTGATATAGCTGTCTCCTTAGAAGTTTTGCCAGAGTCTGACATATACAGAGGCAGATGCTCATAGCTAACCACTGAACTGATCAAGGGTTTCCCAGTGGAAGAGTTAGAGAGAAGACCGAAGGAGCTAAAAGGGTTTGCTGCCCCATGGGGAGAGCAACAATACCAACCAACCAGAGCTCCCAGGGTCTAAACCACCAACCTGGGAGCACATAAAAAGGGACCCATGGCTCTAGCTGTATATGTAGGGGAGGATGGCCTTGTCGGGCATAGGTGGGAGAGGAGATCCTTGGTCTCCTGAAGGCTAGATGCCCCAGTGTGGGGGAATTCGAGGGCAGGGAGGAGGGAGTGGGTGGGTGCATGGGTGGATGGGGGCACATCTTCACAGAAGCAGGAGGAGGGGGATGAAATAGGGGGTTTCTGGGTGGGGGGGAATGGGGAAAGGGGATAACATCTGAAATATAAATAAAATATCCAATACAAAAAAAAAAGAAAAAAGAAAAAAAGAAAAGAAGAGTTAATTGACTTAGAGTCCTAGGCTATCATATCAGGGAAGGCATGACAGCAGAAGCAGGAGACAGTCACCATGTGTCTGTAGTCAGGACACACAGAGAGAGAAATGCTGTACGCGGCTTGTTCTCTTCTTATTATTCAATCCAGTTCCCCTTTCACATCAAATGGGGGCAGAAAACCTGATACATTTTATTTTCATTTTTTCAAGAATCTAATCCAGAGGAGCGTAACAAATAAGCCAAACGGAGAAAGTGAGTGGGGTCTGGGATCCAACGGTGACAGAGAGGACAGTAGAAGTGCGAAGCCTCTTGAGCTGTCATTCACTGGTTAGAGGAAGGCAACGTGCTACGGCCACTGTAGAAAGCAATTTGACTGTTTCTCAGAAATTAAACATGCATTAACACAAAATTAAGCAACCCTGCTCAGAAGTGTCTATTCAGTAACCTGTAAAATAAATACTCATATAAAAGTACATACCAATATTCATAGTAGCCTTTTCATATTTGTCAAAAACTCAAACACAAATGTGTATGTCTTTTAATGCCAGAAAGCCTAAACAGTGTGACACAGCCTTATAGTGAAATATTGCTTAGAACGAAAAGGGATGAGTCGCTAGTACATACACTAAGCACAGATTACTCTCAGATGCAAAATCAAAGTCTACACAGTATGAGTCTATTTGTGGAAACTACTAGAAAAGTCTAGGAGTGGGAACAGGGGTATCACCGCAGAACATTGTGCGTGATGAACAGTGTCATGATTGTGCTAATGTATATACAGTGATAAAGAGAGACAAAGATCAAGAGAATTGTCCACTACCAAGAAAATAGCACTGTGTTTTAATTTTCTAGTGCATCAATTAAATAAACAATGCAGTGTTTAGTTGGGAGAGCATCAAGAAACCTCTAAGTTAAAATTCAAACCCAAGGCATAGGGACTGTGACAGATGCAGGGCTCCAGACTTTGGTAGCAGAATCCAAGTCCCTGACTGATCGAGATGATCCATGGTCAAGACAGAATATTTGCAGACTACCAGACTCTTTGAACCTCCACGAAACTACACCTCCAACCAAGTGACAGAGCCAAATCCTGTGGTTGACTGTAGCCAAGGACCACAAAAATGATAGCCATTCAGTGAGATAAATAACAAAACTCTAAAAGCAGAATATCAGGTTTTTGAAAGGATGGAAACATAACATTGGTCTCAGAGAATAGGAGTCACATGGCTGGAGTCTGTCTTTGATCGGACATGAAGTATTTAGGGTGGAGGAAGGAACACAGACTGTGGAGCTGACAAAATTGCGGTCTGAAGTTCAGATCTAACCTGCTTGCCACAGGGCTGTGGTAGATTGAACTCCAGGCCCAAGTCCCCACTTTTCCCTGAACTGTACATTCTGGTGTGTTTTCAAAGTTATCCCTCTTGCAGAATGGACACAGTGCCCACCCCCAACCTTTGAATTTGGGTTCAATGTAAAGCCATACTTTGGCCAGCAGAGTGTAGAAGTGAGAGACAATACTCCAGTTTGATGAGTCTTCCTGAAGAGGTCTCATGAGTTCCCCTTTGTCCTCTTGACCTTTGCCATCTGCAGGAAGAGAATAGATTTTGAGAGTGGTGAAGAACCTTGCTATGTCTGTCTCCTGTAGCCAAAAGGCGTGAGCTTGGCCAGTTCTAAATGTCCTGCTGCGTATAGAAGTCCTGTCCCACAAGATATGCACTCATTGAGATGCATCCATCTTCACGCCTCTCGCCACAGGGCTACATGGCCTATCCTGCCTTTCTACCTCTGAATTGCCTTACTTGGCCCTTCTGCCTCTGGGGGAATCCTGTAGTACTGCGGATGCTGGAGCATCTAGCTGTGACCGGCACTAGGCCCGTGTGGCCACTTGTGTTTAATGGAAATAAACTTAGATATATTTAATCAACTTAATTAAAATGTTTAACACAACAAACTTAAGCTTAAACCCCTAAAATTCAGTGCTTCAATCATAACATTTGTATGTCAAGTGCTGTAAGTGTTGGGTAAATACGATATCAGGCAGTGTATGGCACATTCTTACCACACACCAGTTTTATTGGACCATGTAAATTTGGATATGTGAGTTCCCTCTTGCAGTTTGCAGTGTTTCACTTTTTCTCCTGAAGATTCATAAACACTCTCAGAGCAACCCAGCAGCCTCGGTGTGAAACCCCACTGCAACAACAATGCAGACCCTGTTACAGTGTATGCTCCTCCCACCATTTCCTCCTTTACTTGTTGGGATCCCTAGAGTCCCTCCCTAAAGCTTGGCTGCGGCTATAACCTTCTTCCCTGCCAGATGCATTCCAGTTCAATTATTATCCTTCTACAGGAAATTTCTAGAATTCCACAAAAATCAGTCAATAAACAGAGTAATAGAGGGAAGTGCTATCATCCACTTCGTTCAGCTACAAGACTGCACAGAGATGGGAATTGAAAGGAAAGCAGCCCTGCTCAGTAATGAATGCGTATGCATCACGTCCAGTGCAGGGCTCACATACAGACCAGACCTACTGCCTTTTCTTCTAGTTCTCCAGCTTATGTTTGAACTGGCTGTGTTTTTCTGATGCCAGAGACGGGCTAATTCCATTATGGTTTCCAATTAATTCCCACCCACACAGCTCATGAGTGATTGGAAATGATCTATCCAGGCTCTTGCCAGAGGTCCGTAATTGTCTCTCCTTAACTACCCCAAGGCCATATCTTTCTGCCCTTGGGGGTGTAGAAAAGAGATGAATTTCTGACCTGATGATCCCATCACAGGACTGAAGAGATGGCTCAGAATTTAAAAGAATCCCACTGAAAATGGACAGTCTTCAAAACATATCAAGTGGCTCCAATCCTTCCTATGGCTCACCAATAACTGTTTGTAGGGATATACCATGATTATAGGAAAAATGATACTTCATCAATGTCTGTTTTGATTTTTCTACTTTATTCTCTTGGGGAATATACATAACTGAAGAAAAAAAAAACAGAGCAAAACAGAAGGAGGCTTCACATTGGGAGCCTAGGTTGGTCCTGAAGGAAGAACAGTTAACCAAGAACAAAGCTACAGGACGGTTTCTGTTGTGTTTTTTCCAAGCTCTTTGGAATTTTTGGTCTTGGACAGACTGGGAACAGCACATCACATTTCTCCCAAGTTTCCAACCCCAAAATATTTTCTTAATTTTGACTCTTTGAAGAAGAAATGCTACATTTGCTCTGTGAATTTTTTGACTGCTGAACGTGATGCTAGCTTCTGTTTCTTGTCCCTCAAAAGAAGTGGGGCCAATGGAAAACGCTGAGACACTACATATTTCAGCCCATCTACAGAGATTTTCAAAGTATACCACAAGGAAAATTGTCCTGTAGAAGGAACTTGTCTTTGCTACCTATTGTTTAATAACTAAACTGAAAATGTTATGTATATAAAATTCTGAAGTAAGCAAATTCTCTCTCAGCCCCCCAAGCAAGAGTCTAGATCCTAAATATCTTCAGCTCCTCCCCCTGGGAGCATATATGTGAAATTCCTGTCCTCCACTGAGTCTAATCACCAGACCAAACTCCTCTAAGTAAGTCTTTTAAATGCCAACACATCTCTCAACGCTTTGTCTTAAACTTCCCATAAGCACTCAAACTCATTCTCTTCTCTTTTCCTTCTTTCAATTATGCATTTCTCCATTTTATTTTGTGCTTTATGTCATGTTTTTTTTTAATCCCTCTGTTTTCTCTCTCATTTTCTTCTGCCACTGATATATTACAACATCTCAGTATATTCTTTGGTCTTTCCCAACTCAAAAAAATTGTTAAAAAAAAAAAAAAGTAAAAATAAAAAATCTTCCCAGAGGCTCAAACTACTCAAATTTCCCTTTCTTAGATGGCCACAGTCCAAACTGTCAACATGGTCTGCTGAATTAGCTTCAAAAGTATTGCTAGAATCTGTGCATGTCTAGGTCCTGTGATGACCACCAACCTGCAAGCCACCATCACCTGTGCAATGACATGTTGATGTCTGTCTCCTCTTTTGTTCTTTTGCAAACTGTTCTTCCAAGGTTAGTTGGAATGGTCTTCCTAAACACGGTAAGTCACTTTAATGTCCCTACATAAACTCACCCTCCAGAAGCCATGGAAATCACTTTTCAACCTTTTGGCTAAGATAAAGTGCAGAAGCCACTGAAACCTACAAATGAAGCTGTAGTCTCCTAAGCTCTTTACCATGGTCTTGCCTCGTCTACTCTGTGCCAATTCCAACTACACCCTCTGGGCTCGTTTCCTTTGATTCTCCACTGACTGTGCTGCTGCCTTCCCCTCCACTGTGAAATTTTCAGCTTTCTTCTTGCTGTAGGACATTTCCATTAGCAATTCTGTCTGCTGGAACCAGCCGCTCTCCACATTTCAAATTTCAAACCAACCTTTCATGACCTTCACTAAAAAGTGGCATTCCAAATATAATTTGCTGACCACTCACTCAATCAAATACAACTTCCCAGCCATTCTGAACTGCATCCACCAGCATCTGCTTTTATAGTACTAGCTATTATTTGCCATCTTTCTAAGCTGATTATTGATTTTGCTCCGTTAGAATGGTAGCCCCATTTTGACAGCAAAAATCTTGTCTGTACTCTTACTTTGATTTCTGCTGATACAATGAACACAATGACCAAAAGAAAATTAGAGAGCAAATAACTTATTTCATCTTTCCTCTCAATACCCATAATTGAAGAAAACTAAGCAGGAACTGAAGGCAGAATCCTGGAGACAAGAACCTCATCAGAGACCTCCTGTGGGAGAATGATGGTTTCTGGAATGCTCCCTCTGCCTTGCTCGTCTGCTATTCTTGTAGAGCTCAGGCCCACAATCCAAGAGATGATACCACCCACAGTGCACTGGGCCCTCCCTCATCAATGCGCAGTCAAAAGAATGCAAAGGCATTCTCCCAGACCAATCTGGTGAAGACAATTCCCCAAAAGATACCCTCTAGATCCAGATGTGTCTAGATTTGTATCAACTTGACAAAAACTAACAAGCACATTTGTCTGGTTCACAGCTATAGCCATAAGGCTGAGAACTGAGGGCTGGGTATGATGATACATGCCTTCAGTCATGCACTCAGAAGGCAGAGGCAAATAGATCTCTATGAGTTTATCAGGAGCCTGGTTTACATAGTGAATTCCAAGCCAGTTAAGAGACAGTAAGACTCTCTCAGAAACAAAAAGCACAAAACCAAACTATCAAACAAAGGCAGCAACAACAAAACCACAAAACCCAAACAAAACAAAACAACACAAACAAACAAAAACAACCACAGCAATAAAAAAAAACACCTTCTGAAATTGTTATTAGCACACAGTAGGTGGTAAAAGATATTTTTAATGGATAAATCAATAATCCTACCAACTTCGGTCTCTTCTAACCTGGAGTGGGCAGAGGTGGGAGGACAGAAGTGTTGTCTTTGAGATGACATGCTTCATCTCAAACCTGAAAGATGAAGTCACTCTGTGGGTCGGAAAGTTAACATCAATTTAGGACTTAACTCTGAGTGACACAAGGCTTAATCCCTTAAACATGTTATATCATCTGATCTCTATAACACCCCTTTGAGTCACTAGTATTTGTGCTTTATAAATCAAACTGAAATTACTATGGAAATTAGTTAGCAGGCTCCTCAAGTAACTAAAATTAGAACCCTGTGATCCAGCTGGACCACTCCTGACTACATCACCAAAAGCAATCAACGTTAACATAGAATGGCAGCGTTACCTGCACACTAGTGTTTATCACAGGTCTGTCTACAGTAGCCAAATTATGGAATTGACTGAGAGGCCCAACAGTGAATAAATAAAGAAAATGTGGTAAATGTGCACAAAAGCAGATTGTCAGCCATGAAAAAAGGATGGAATTAGAAACTATTATATTAAGTAAAATAAACCAGATTCAGATAGACAAATACCATGGAATTATTTCCTCATATGCAAAAATCTAGATAAATATATTTCAAAAACATGAACGTAAACAGGGAATTATTTGGGAAGCGGAGGGTAATGAGGATAAGAAGAAATAATGGAAAGGTGAATCAAGTTACATTAATAATCTAATGACTAATTTTAAAAGTTTAAAATGAAAAAAAATAAAGCCAAGGATCACTATAGTAAGGGATTTTAATATAATTATATCTGATTCAAATCTACAAAAGCTATTTATAGATCATCTTGGCATATGTTCTACCCATTCTGACATAAAAAAGGAGGTTCACGTATCTAAAACTCACCATGTGCTTTTTCAATCTTTGGTTGGGCCTGAAAATACCACCTCTGATAGCATGGTTATCCTTTGGTCAAGAACTTATGACCATTACTCTTTTTTCAAATAACTCAATCTTACAGCAGGAATTCTCAAATTATGACAGATATCAAAATCATCTTTTTCAATTCTGAATTGCTGGGCCTCAGTCCTAGAATTTCTGATAAAATAGGTTTGGACTGAGGATCACAAATCTGAATAGGTCTGCTGGAAAGCTAATGACTTTGAAGGAGTGTACAGTATTTCTAACACCTCAACCTTTCTGTGTGTGAAGCATATCGCATTTTTGAAACTAAAAACCTTATGTTTATATTCCTGTTTTTAATGACAGGAGGGGAAATCTTGCCTGTATAGAAATACCAATGTAGACCTTGTTCCTACCAAGTTACAGGATCCATTTGTTATCATCTCTTCCCAAGTTCATATTCAGTGATGTTACCCTGGTGGTCTGAGATCAGTTATGGTAACAGAATTTATAACATAGAAATTGACAGGCACTACAAATCAAGGTTTTAGGATTGTTTATTCCAGGAACTAGTTACTATGCCCTTACTAAAGATTCACTGGTCATAGTCACGCCTACTTATATACACACTTTGCATCTCTCCAAAAGAATTCATCCATAAGCCATGAAGATGACAGTGGCAAGAAGGAAGTCCATTGATACAGACATACAAATATTTATATCCAGATTTTCAAAGAAATCCACTTCTTTTCTTCTGTTTACCTTTCCTGTTATGGAAAGTGGTCCATATCTTCTGAAAATCGTGTTGATGACAAAGCATCTTCCCTGTGAATACTTGAGATTTGCAAATTATGTGACATCATCTTGTTCATCCCATGCCCTCAAGCATATTTTGAACAAACTTTGACAGACCCTATATTAGACAAAGCAGGTTGAATTGAAAAGACATGTAATAGGCTCTATCCTTGGGAAGAAAGTAGTCACTCATTGAGATGGACTTAGTGAAACATGATCAACATTTTTAGATGGATAAAATGTTAAAGAACCCTGTGGTAGTGTGGATGAGATGTACCACATGGTTTTGAATACTTGATTTCCGGGTTAGTGGCACTGATTTGAGAAGCTTATCAGTTGTGGCTTGTTGGAGAACTTTGTTCCAGGAGCTAGCTTTGGGAATTTAGAGACTCACACCAGTTTGAATTTTCTCTCTGTCGTCTGTTTACCCTTTGGGATACGTGCCCTCAGTTCTTAGCTTCCAATGGCAGCCGCCATGTCCACCTCCTGCTACCATACTATATCCATCACTACAGACTCAAGGCCTCTGGAAACATAGTCCCAGAATAAACCCTCCCTTTTAAAAGTAGCCTTGGTCCTGGTGTTGTATCATGGTAATAGAAAGTAACTAATAAAAGACTTCATCTTGGAATTTTTGTTAAGGTTATATTTTTTTATTGGGCAATGTATTTATGTGCAAGACATAAAACTCTAAAGGCACAGAAGGATACAGAAATATAAAACTTCCTCTCATCTTGTTCTGCCAAACACCCCCACCCCATTCCCTCCACCTTCACTATTGTATGTGTATTTCTGTAGGATAAACTGCCTAAGAGTGGAATTCTGGGTCAAAGGACATTATTACCAGTTTGCCTTCTAATTATTTCTACCAATTTATATAGCTATCAACATTATAAAAACAATTCTAGTTTCTTCTCATCTTAACAAAATATATCTCTAATACCTAGACATTTGCCAATCTAGAAATTGAAAACTTGCATATTACGGTTCTAATGCATTTATTATTATGAATGAGCTTCTTTCTCATTTTGTTATAGATGAAGAATTCATTTGTATCTGCTTTCTAGTAAACAACTATATCCCTTGTCCATTTTTTCTGGGTTTTTTTTTTGTATATTCTTATTTACATGTAGATAGATACTACTTATATGAAGTCTGTTTATTTGATATTAATTTCAATTTTTCACAAGTTACTATTGCACACTGAGAAGCTGATTAACCACAGGAGCAATCTTCTTTATACCCTGAAACACCTTTTATATTTAAATATACTTGAAACCAGTAGGCATTTGAGTCTAGGAACCACATAATATTAAATGCACACATGACCACTGAAAACCTCTAAAACTGTAGCAAAGGGTACAGTTCTAACCACTTGAAATTAACACACAGATCTCCATCCTTATCTAACAGGGGAGATAATCTCAAAATGCCAGAAGTGCTGGAAACGGCCCAGCTTGAGATGTGGGCTCAGGAAGTAAGTGTCAGGGTGGTTTGAAAATGTATTTGTGAAAGCTTCTTACTGTTTTGTTTTCAAAACTCTGAAATAAGAGCTGATTGGCCTATAGAAGCTGCCCCACCATAACTAAAGACTTCCTGGGACTTTAAGATTACCTATCTCAATCCAGAGCAATTTCTATACGGAAAGAAGACAGCATGAACTGTGTCTGTGTATGAACATGGGTGTCTGGGCTTGTTTTTCATACCAGCTTTCACTTGTGATTAAACTAATATATCTCTTCCAAATAGACAATGTCCAGCCTTAACACAAGCTTGCTCACCACAAGCTAGCAGCTAACATGGTAGCTAGCTTGGCTTCTAGTATCTGCTGAAACACTCTCTTGATGGGAAAGAGAGGCTGCCCTTGTTTATTTCCAGCAATCAAGTCTTGCAACAACTTCTGGCTAAGAAAATACCACATACAGGTTCCAAATCCCAATGAGACCCAGCAAACAAAATCAAAAAACAAAACAACAAACAAAGCAAAACAAAACAACAACAACCACCAAACTAAGAAGAGAAGATAAATCACCAATGTCCTAGGGTCTCACATCAGCATCTCACCATGAAATTTATACTTCAAGGGGCTCAGAAATGGAACTTCCAGTTCCTTTGGAAAGTAGTCATGAGTCTCGTCTTCTGGAAAATCCAGTAACCAAGCCCTAGAGAGTTATGTAGAATACCTAAACATTTACTGGATGAATGACCAGCCTTCTGACACAAATCAATATCTCCAACAGTGAAAATGGAAATGAATGCTAGCTTAAGCATATGTTGTACAAAATCCAAAGTAAAAGTTTAATTTGTTTACAATATTTATTTATGTATGTATTTGTGTGTAGTGTGGATGTAAGAAGCATGTAAGTACAAGGAGGTCAGAGAATAATCCACAGGAGTATATTGATTCTTTCATCACATGGGTGCCAGGGACTGAACTCAGCTCATCAGGCTTGGTGGCTCCAAGATATGATCTAAGAAGAGGCTTGGGCCCAGGCATGGTGGTCTACCCTGAAATACCAACACTCAAGAGTCTGAGGCCGAAGGATCATGAGTTTAAGTCAGCCATATTGTAACACCCTGTCTCAAAAAAAAAAAAAAAAAAGAAAAGAAAGAAAGAAAGAAAGAAAGAGAAAAAGAAAAAAGAAAGAAGCGCTTCACACTTCATAAAAATACAAGCTAACTCTCAGTTGCACATGATTCTTCTCATAAGACAACACAGAGTTCAAGATCAAGCATGACCACAAAGACAACACAAATGTCCCATGAGTATACCTGTATCCTGTGCCTGGAGGTATTAGGCCCTAGTTCTACCTATTCAGAAATCCCATTACAACTAGTTTATAGCTTACTTAAGTTGTTTGCTTTCTCTGCCTCTCTCTGTGTGTCTCTCTGTCTCTGTCTCTGTCTCTGTCTCTGTCTCTGTCTCTGTCTCTGTCTCTCTCTCTCTCTCTCTCTCTCTCTCTCTCTCTCTCTCTCTCTCAGAGTGATTGCTTACAAATTCTACATGAGAAACATTAAGCTCAGTGAATTCCAACACAAGTCCATGGGTGTTCCCAGCTGTCTTGTTCAAGTATCCATGGTCAGCCAGGTGAACAGTAGTTGGCATAGAACGATCTTCCCTGGGTTGATTCAGCTCTGGCCCATGGACATGTAGTCTCGGATTTTCCAGCAGGCTAGACTGAACTTGCTCAAAGAAGCTGAGTAAGGTTCTGGGAGAAATACAAGGGACTGAGGAGAGACTTGCAGAGGCTCTGGAAATGTTTACTAATGCTGTTTTGGATGTGGTTTGTCATACCACAGGCTTAGGTACTAAAATCTTGCTTTCCAAAGAAACTATGTTGAATGATAGCCTGCCTTTAAGAGATGGAGTCTAGCAGGAGTTAATTAAGTCATACGTATGTCACCCTCAGAAGAAATTAATACCCAAATTTTCAGAATGGGTTAGGTCTCCTAGGGCTGAATTATTTATCACTACAGTGAGTTTTTACCAAGTAAGTTCACCACCCCCCATGTGTTTGACCCTCTCCAGATGTACTACATATGCCCTCCCTTTTTTTGGATATATTCCTGTCAAACAGTGCCTGCTAGGCTACATGTAGTATTAATGGTTTTACTTTCCAATACCATAAGCTAGCATGTACTTCATTTCTTTATAAAGCTCCCAGGCTTGGACATTTTGTTATAGCCACACAGAATGTACCAAAAGCTAGAACAAGATTGCCTTAGCCACCTTCTAGTCCCAAATCTAATTACAAAATCAGGTAAGATTATAGAATGAGGAAATGTACTTTTTTGTTTTTTGTTTCTTGTTTTTCGAGACAGGGTTTCTCTGTGTAGCCCTGGCTGTCCTGGAACTCACTCAGTAGACCAGGCTGGCCTCGAACTCAGAAATCCGCCTGCCTCTGCCTCCCAAGTGCTGGGATTAAAGGCGTGCACCACCAGCCCGGCGAAATGTACTTTTAATAATGGGAAGTCTACCTAGTCATTTGGTAAATGGGCATAATACAGATGCAATGAGAAGAGGTTGTCTTGGTTCCAGTATTCCGTCATCTCCCTTACCTGACTATCCACTTGAGGACAGGCATGTTGTTCTATATATTATTATATAGCAATTTCTAGGAAATGGCTGGCCCAGATCCATCTCATTTGCAGGCAAATATGTAAATTATATTCAGGCTCATAAATTAACAAATAATGTGAAAGGAAGGAATATACCCATACATTGTCACCTATGTGCCACGATCAGGTCCAGTGATCATAATTCACATGGTTACTTCCAGAAGCTGTCTCTGGCATGTGTCATTGGCACTGTCTGCTTTGAAATCTGGTTCTTGGTGTGTCAGGCACAACTCTGTTTCATGTGAACTAGTTAATAAATTACTACATAAGCACTGGTAGGTGGGCATGATTACCCCCTGGCTCATGATGTAAAAACTGAGGCAGGCAGAGTTTAAAGTAACTCCTACCCTTTCACAGCTCCCAACAGCAGAGGTGAAATTTGAACCCCTCCCTGTAACATCAAGGTTCAATAGCTCAATCACTAAATTATACTGAAGCAAACTATACACTATATTGAAGGCCTCTGTTCTTTTTTTCTTCCTACTCTAGTCTGTCTCTAGAGATGTTTTCCTCCATAAGATTTGTCTGATATGGTGGCTGCTGACCTTGTGAGGTTACTTCACTTTATTAAATAACATGAAAGTAAAATGAAAGATTTTATTCTCTATCCCTGTGAAGGTTTGTATATGATTGGCCCAGGGAGTGGCACTATTAGAAGGTATGGAGTATGTATAGCCTGGTTGGAGTAGGTGTGTCACTGTGCGTGTAGGATTTAAGACCCTCATCCTAGCTGCTTGGAAGTCAGCATTCTGCTAGCAGCCTTCAGATAAAGATGTAGAACTCTCAGATCCTCCTACATCATGCTTGCCTGGATGCTGCCATGTTCCCACCTTGATGATAATGGACTGAACCTCTAATCCTATAAGACAGCCCCAATTAAATGTTGTCCTGATTAGAATTGCCTTGGTCATGGTGTCTGTTCACAGCAATAAAACACTAACTTAGACAACCACACTAGCTACAGTTCAGTCCTAAAACAACAGAAAGAAAACATTCTCATCATTACAGAAAGTTCTACTGGACATCATACCACTAGAGTAAGAAATCTCAGGCAGTTTTCCTGAGATGATAATAAGTCAATTTAACCACAATCAAGTCAGAATCAAGATAAGATGTGCTGTGTATGATCTTTTACCATAGCTTTAGGGAACTGGGCATGAGTTCTGGACGCCTTAAAAGTAGAACTAGCATGTAGAGGCCACTGAGACATTGCAGGCTTCCCCCAACAAACACCATTTGGTCCCAATTTACATATCTACAACAAAACTCCTGCATCCAAGGCTTAGGGGACCATTGTGGAAGAGGAGGCAGAAAGACTAAGCCAAAGAAACAGAAAATTTACTGTGAGATTGCATCTCCTATTGTCAGAGAAGCTACACCCATGAAGTCTCATCTACATAGATGCTCAAACATGACCTAACCATAAAGGATGCCAAAAGACATGCTAATGCGGAAGGGGGAAAGATCATAAGGCCTCAGTACTAGACAAAGAACTACAGGCAAATAAGAAATACTGAGATTTAGAGTAATAGCCTTCCCCAGGGAAGAGGCCCTTAATTGATTATCCAATAGCAAATGGTCAGCAGTGAAATCATATACATACAAATAATATTATGTGGACTATACAAGTTATATTTATGTATTTATGAGTGAGTGAGGGGAGGGAGAGGGAGAGAAAGAGAGAATACACTCACTTGCTAAGCATCAATTAAAGAAAACAGGCCATGAATTAGAGAGTGAAGTGGGTACATTAAAGGAGTTAAAAAGAAAAATGAGAAGAAAGAAAGAATGCTTTATATTATAATTTCAATTTTTAAATTATTTTTAAAATGCTGTTATTTTAACGAATAAAAAAAAAAGTACATCAAAACAAATCTATTTTTTTTTTGACTTGTGTAATTTGACTTTGAAAAAGCTCCATATTCTGGCCCCACATTCTCAATTTTCCCACATTAAACCCCTATATACCTGAGGTAGAGCTGCAGGGAACAAAGAACATGGTAAAGAAAGGCTCCCAGTGAAGAGCTACCTCAAGAAAAGGATAAGATTTAAAAGACACTTTTACAGCATCCAGTCCTCAGACTACAGACCTGGACAAGGCTTCAGGCATCTCTGAATGTCGCTTCAGATTGTAAAGAAGTCCCACGCTGCTGAGAAAATGTTATCTGTGCTTTATAATTGTTTATGAGTTATTACTTCATCTTTTTTCTTCAGTCCTCTCTCTAAACCAGAAAGTTGTCTGCCTGGGACTGGAAGTGAGTTTCAACTTCTGAAGCCTGGATGGTAGGGTTGAATTTCTTAGTTTCCCTATTTGTAACTTCCCATCATTATTCTAAGGAAAAACAACACTAAGCAAATGAATATCATTCTTCTTTATCTATGATATCCCACAATCCTAAACGTAACAAAGAAATCCTAGTAAGAGCCTTTAGGATAAGTTAAGAAGAGGGTTAGTCCTTTTAAAGTCTAAAAAAATCAATCATATTTTGAAAAATAAGAAACATTATAAAAGATGGAATATTGGTTGACTTTCAATGTCACCCCATTATTATGATGTCTGGTTTTTTTAGAAACACCCTGTGTTTTATGGTTATAGAATAGGATACATTTCCAAAGGCTGAACCTCAACCCACAATGGATAGTTTAATAACAGTGAATAGTTTAATAATCTAATATATTCTTTTACTGTCGATCAGCCCTTTAACAGCCCAGCCCCAGGAGAACATTTTGTCTTTCCTTTTCCTCTTCAAAGAATATAATTAGTCTCAAGTTCATATGTCAAGAATGTAAAACCTCTTTAGAAAAATGAATGGAGTCTATGGAAGAAGATTCACTACTAATTTTAGGCCCCTGCCCAGATGCACTTGAACAGGTTTCAAAGGTCTTTGCGGTTAAATTCCCTACCTTTCCCACCAGGATGGTCATTTAATGCTTGCCATATTTTCACCTAATACTATAAGCCTCGTACAGCCAGACACATCTATAATCTCAGCTTTATCATAAAAGCTCTGGAGGAATATGATCAGTGGAGGAGATTAAAGGAGCTTTGCAAGCAGAGGAAGGCATGTTCCATGCTAATTGCTAATCTGTTTTAGCCAATATGGCACCAGGGACAAAGGCAGCAGCCTTATCTGACAAGAAGTGGAGGGTGCTGCTTTTCTAAGGTACAATGTGTCTAAACGGAAAGCCACCCAACAACCCCAGGTGACTAATTTCTCTATAAATATATTATTGACATAATAGAGGCCTCCTTAATGGGATTATAACTACCCAGACAGCTGCTGTGCTAGTCAAGGAGAACATGGCTGACAAAAAAGATTTAAAGTAAAGAATAGAGGAAAACAGCAAACCCCCAGCCAGGCACACTTAAATGGACCCATTGCTTCAAAATAATAGGATCACGTTGCAGATATGAAAGGAAAGGCCAAGGTGCTTAAAGCAATCGCTTTTTGCACGCTCACTCTTTATCATGCCTCTCTCATCAACTGACCGAGTACTGTTCAACAACAGCAACCAACAGAGATGCCAGAAGGCCTTGCAAAGGAGAGAGGCCACGCTATCTGGGCCACGTCTTTAAAGGAACCATGTTTGCATTTAAAAGGTTCTGAGCTGGGTTTGTTTTTACTTGTACTGCTGGGCTAAGTTTTGATACTTCATCCAAAATACTTTGCAAATGTCTCTTAGACAAGAAATGTTCTTAGATGCCTGCTCTTTAGGGGGAATAGATAGATAGATAGATAGATAGATAGATAGATAGATAGATAGATAGATAGATAGATAGATAGATAGATGAGAGAGAGAGAGAGAGATCAGGAAAAATTTATTTGTTTTTAAAATAATTTTCTCAATTGGATCTCCCTTGGATTTAAAAGCAAGGTTGTTAAGTAGAGTAAGTTTCTTTATTCCTCCCAATTAAGAACAAATTGTGAAAATAATATAATATTTACAGCTTAAGGCATATAGAGAACTTCGCCTTCTGATAAGATGAGAGAAATTAGAACAGAAAGCCTGGCCTTACATTCTAGCAGAAAAACACCTTAAGTCAGATTCCCACACTGCAGAGCCCAAGAAGGAGAATCTTCTATGGATGCTATGGATAATTAGAGGGGAGGGATTGGATGAATGCAGCTCAGTGGCACAGCACCTCAGTAGCATGCACAAGGTCCTTGGTTCCAGCCCTGCTGGTGAGGAATGAAAGTGTTACAGAGGAACACCCTCGGGTAAACCCTGTAGAGTAGAATCATAGAGCTGAGAAGGAGCGTAGGGCAGATGAAGTTGCAGCAATGTGAGGGCCATCTCAGAGGCAGAGCACCGTTCGTGCTAAGTTATGCTCCACTTCATAAGCACCCAGTCCTCTCTCAGTTCCTCCACTGTCAGTGGAGGTGATAAAAATATCAAGCCTACCCATCTCAAGGGTGTTTTCTTGCTGGTCTAATCATGCTACACAGTTTTGCTTGATCTAGGAACTCTCTTTCAAGCCTGATTTGAGGACCTGAACTCTTTCTCTTTTCCTCACCTTCTTCAAATACATAGAGAGAGCATGGGAAACCTAGCAGAGGAGGGACCTGGGAGTTTGAAGGCCTGGGAAGAATGAGCATCGTTTCTATCCATCTTCCCTTGGCCAGAAACCAATAAATGACCATACTTAAATGCAAGAAAGCTAGAAAATGTTAACCAATTATGTAAACACCTCTGTGATATCTACAGTCCCACCACCTCATCTCTCATCTCAATTTTTAGAATATTGGAAGAATAACATGCCCATAGGATAGACTTCCACAGGCTCTCAGCATGCCTATCTGAACATGTAGAGAGAAATCCACTGTCCGTGGGTATCACTGATGCCCTGGGGGTGAAGGAGAAAGTTAAAGAAAAGGAAGTGAAGAGGAAGGGCCTAAAGGAGCTGCATGGAATTGATCCTCTAAATTTCCACTAACTTCATCTACTTTGCAGGGAAAACCTTATTGACATCGTGTTGAAATATTCTGGAGTGGACAAGTAAGAAAACAAAGAACTTAACTTCATCTAAACTCAAAATTTAAGAGCTTTGGCCAAAGCCACAACTAATTAGTAACTCAAATAAGCCTCCATGAAACTCATGTGGTTTTCATTCCAGGGCTGGGACCTTTCACTTTACTTAATGTCTCTCCCAGAAAATCTAGGAGCCCATGGAAGAGGGTAAATCATTGCCTGGGTGCAAGAGAGAATCATTTGTCATTACACACAGGTAGATAGTCATTATTATTAGGATATTTAGGGATCTGCTAAGGAAAATTTTCTAATCAGTCTCCAAAAGTCTAGTGATGGTGTATCACAGCCAGCTCCCAGAACACTATAATCAAACCATAGGCTTATTTATTTACTAGAGATTGCTGATATCCTATTAAGAAGACAAATCTCTTCCAAAATGGGTGTTTGCAAACTAGAATAAGCAAGAGACAAGAACTGAGATCACCAAAGAGTAAGATAAAATAAGAATATTGCCTAGACACTGGCATTGGTCCACCAGTGGTACCCATCCTAGCTGTATACATTAGCATTGCATATTTTTTATGCAATTTTTAAAATGTTGGTGCCTGAGTCCCATCTCAAATGAAATAAATCAGAATTTAGTGAGTCTTTCCACGACTTTTGTTAAGCTGTCAAATAATTAGCACATACACACTTCAATGATCAGGTTAGGATAACTGGCACAAGGATCACCTCAAGCATCTATCACTTTTGTGTGTTGAGAACATTCAAACAAATCTGTACCAGCTACTTTGAAATATGCAATTAGTTACTCTCAACCACAATTATCCTACAGTAGTTACACTGGACATTAGAATCCATTTCTTCTATACAAAAACACACTAATGATTCTTTCTCCACCACCAGTAACCACTATTGCTGTCATCCAAAATTAACATTTTATTTTTACCTTTCAGGTATACATATGTCCATGTTTCTGTGAATTATTTTTTTCCTTTCATATAATGTCCTCTAGGCCCATCCTGTATATCACAACCTAATCTTTGGATACCCAGACAATATAACAGTCAAAGTGGATGGATCTTCTTACCACCCAGAGAAAGAGTGAACCTTTTGCAAAAGAATATTGACCTAGTGAGGCAAATCAGGGTATATGCGCAGCTGGGTTGCAATGAGAAAGGAACAGACCCATAGAATGGTCCCAGAAGCAGGACAAGGTTCTCTGATTCTATGCCTTCTCTCCTGCTATGTACCACATATTGGAGTTGCTCCTAGACTATCTCCCAGCCCCACGTCTGTTTGAGAAACATCTTGCATAGATTATTTCTGAACTGCTATCATCAGCTTTAATAAATGCCTTCATAAGATACTAATATTTAAAAATGTTGTGGATGACAGTGGGCAGGAGATAAGCTCAGAAAATGGAGTAAGAATTAATAACTGAGCACATGTTAGTTGTCTATGTAGCACTGGGCAACAGAGCCTGCATGCGCTACTTCACTCAGCTACCACTACAGCAGTAGAACAGACAATGACATCTGTTTTACATAGGCAAAAACTGAAGCTGAAAACAATTCATTCAGATCATTCAATTGATCTCAGGAGAACCTGGTTTTGGACATACATTGTCCACTTTCAAACTCCTGGCCAGTAACTGGCAATAGGGTCCTATTTTTTTTACCACAACCACCCTTCAGAGTTGGAACCTTGTAAAGAAGAGAAATGAAAAACACTGTATATTTGGATTATAAAAACTAAAGTCTGCATAAATTCTAACACCAGAAAACCAAAGGTAATATTAGTTTGCTGTGTTTTCTTTAATGTAAAGGAAATTGGTAATAATTCTCTGGTCTACATATAGCCAAAGCAAATCATCCCTTTAAAAACTTTACACTATAAAAAGACACACTACATTGCTAGAATTTTTTTTTTATGAAGGCAGTAGGTAACATAGGTGCAAAGCTGACCTTGGGCGTGTGCACACACACACATACACACACACACACACAAAACTTCCAGATTAGGCAACCTAAATTTCATAAAATAAAGTAAGATATTCTAAGTGGAAAAAAGTCAACTTTTTAATTTAAAGAAAGGACCCCAAATATTTAGTTATTCCTGCAGAAGTCCTCCTTGTTTGGAGGAATGTTAATCATGTTGATTTGAAGAGAACACTTTCTTCTTCCAAGGACTTGAGACCTAAATGGTCTACATGCAAACAAATCAAACTATTTGCATTGATAGTCATTTTAGTAAATTATATATAAGTCAACTGTGCATGCAGTGAGTTTGGGGGGATTCTTCACTTTCCTCAGGTCCTTTATTTTAGGGCTTATAACAGTCCTGTCCTTAAACTCTGTCATGTGATCAGTTTCAGACAATGAACTCTCTGCAAAGGTGATGCAGACAAGGGCTTGAACCAGGCTGGTGTATTTCCATTTCCTGTCTTGTTCCTATGTTTCAAGCATAAGCATGCCTTGGCTGAGTTTGTTCAAGAAAGAGGTATGTAGAGTAATCTTTACTCATCCCAGTCAACGTCTCAGGTGTCTGAGGGCATCAGGCAAAGTCACTCAGCCAAACTGAAGTTGACAGCAGCCCACAAGCAAGTGCTCTGAATCCAGCTCAGATCAGTAGAACCACACAATGAAAACAGAGGATTGTGAGCAAAATTGTTTTTTGTCACCTTCCTGGGAAGCGTTGTGGCTATTTAGTATGCTGCATTCTTGTAGCGCTTGATACACGAACAGAAATACATAGTGTGGGGATTCTGCAAATACTACCATGAACCTAGAATTCCAACAGAAGGTATCTTATCTCCTTCCCTATCCCTACCTTTTCTTAACCTATATCTCTTCCATCTTATCAGTTTGAGAATAAAACTTTTTCTTCTACACTTTCTATAAAAGCAGTAATTGCTCAAAGCCATATTAACTTACAGGTATGTGTTCTGTATTCTAGGAGGTTAAGGTAACCTAAATTTTCATTTAGATTTTTTTCTACTCAATAAAACTAGAAGTTGAACTTTTTCACGGCAGTAGACACAGAGTAGACATTAATAAATACTATTTAAATTCAGAAATAAGTTTTAAATCATTTATGTAAAACTCAATGCATCTGAGTTTTAGGGAGTTGTTTTGTTTTGTTTTGTTTTTTATTGCTTCTGACAGAAATCCCTAGGTTAACTGGCTTTCACAGAAACAGAGTTTAACTGGTTAAAGTAGTTGAAATCTTTTCCATGGATGGCTGAAGCCAGGAATTCAAACAATGCATCCCACCAAGACTTGGTTTCTCTTTGAATCATTGGCCTATTTCTCACCTCTCTCCCTCCCTCTCTGCCTCTCTCCTTCCCTCCCTCCTCTCCCTCCCTCAATCCCTTCCTCTGTTCTTGGTCTCTTGCTAGCTACCTTGCTCTCTAGCTCTCAAGCTTTCCTAGGTATTCCTAAAGCTCAGTTCTTCCAGAAGAAAGAAAAAATATTCCCATCACCTCCAGCAATTCCCTGAAAAGCTTTGGGTGGCTCTCTGGGCTCTGATTGTATGGCATGCCCTATACATGAGCCAACTGCTTTGAGAAATATAATGTTCTCACTGCCTATGCTTGGAGGAGGTAGGAGAAGCAAATACACGTTACCCACACTGAAAGAAGATTCAAAAAGTAAAACATCGATAATGAGTACATATTTGCAGCATCCACCCAGGTTTCAAAATTGACCAAATTAAATATGGAAAATACATATGTAGTTGTATAATCCACACACAGTCCCTGTCTTCTGCTGTACCTGATCTACAATATTTTACTCTGATCCTTCCCACACAAGGGTGTCCAGCCTTCAAACACTGCAGTACAATGTTGTCATCTGCAAATATATTGGGCCATGTATATAGCTGTCCTGAGACATATGTGACCCCTGAACCATGGGCAGGGCAAGCTTGCTCCAGGATTCCTGCAGTAGTCAAATGTATGTGAAGTAACAGAACAACATCTCCCATCACACGCACTGTGGACTTACCATTTTCTGCCTGGAAATTTTCCTGCCACAGGCATAAAGAATGAAAAAAAAAATCCCACCAGTTCATTTCACCAGACAGGTTCAAACCTGAAAGGACAAAGGACAACCCATGGAATACACGCATCCATGAAGTTGAGGAACCCATGGATAAACATTTCTTCTTCTCAGGAGACTATTCTACATGGTTTCTACAAAATCCTGAATGAGATCAGTAACCCCAGACAGAAGCAACTTAAAAATACACCCTAGGATTGGCTTTTCTTCCTCGCCTACTGTATTCTCTCCAGTCACCTCTTCCAGCTACCCCATATCATTTCCAAAGGTAAACTGCTACATATGACTCTTTGCCTTGAGATATGCTTTTAGTGGAATAGAAGTCAATATATGTATGTATACTCAGATATACACACACAGGTGTCTACATCAACTACAACGTCTGGCTAGAGTCTGAGAATGCAGTTCATTTCTCGGTTTTTGCCCTAGTTACAGCTTGAATCTTCATCCACATCCTCCTTTCCATTTCAATCATACTATGGTGATTTCATAAGAGAATAAAATTCCCCTGAATCTCCCCTCACCATCCTGTCTCTCAGTCAGCCTCAGAGCTGTGTGGTTGTTCATCAAAAGGAGCAACAGAAGAACACCAGGAAACGGAAACAAAAGGTAATGTGTAATTTGATCCATAAATAGACTCTCCATATGTAAGAGCATAGTCCAGGCATAGTCTGGGAGTGTTCCTGATATAGAGAAGGCACCACACTTACAGAGTTGGAGGGAATGGCTGTCTTCAAAGAAATCAAAATAATGGCATCTCAGAACATCACCACTGAACTCCCAGAGTGACCAGGGTTGTCATGACAAAAGCAGGAATGGTATCTGTACCCCATTGTCCTACAAACAAAGCAATAGCCAAACAAACAAACAAATACAGGGCAAAAAAAAAGCTTTTCCAAATTGCAGGAGATAAAAACAAAGATGAAAACATATTTAACATCTTTGTAATTATACAGTCTCTAAGACAGAGCAATATTTTATAAAGCACAAAACTCCATGTTAAGTGAATGAAGCATCGGAACGGATGACTTGCTTGAGAGGAGCCCAGTATGGTCAAGTATGAAGATCTAACAGGAAGCCATTTTTTATCAAAATGACGTGAACATTAAAATAGCCATAACTCAAAATACCAGTGTTGTGTGTTATATTTGTAAATCAATAGTATACATTCAAGAGTTATCTATCACTATTATCATGATACTTAAGTTATTTTTCTTGGATCTTACGTTTCCACTTAGGGGAATCTATGAAGGGAATAATCCTAGATGCAGTAAACAAATAGATATAAATTCATAATTGCATTGCCATTATAATAAGGTATGCAAAACATCTGTCACTTTGATGGAATATATTACACAACTATTTTGATGGAATTTATCAAATTGCTGAAGACACCACACACTTCAGACACAGGACCAATCAAGCTGGAACTGACAGGAAAGCACCCTGAGAACTATCTCTCATAGTACCCAAAGCTGCCAAGAAAAAAAAGCAATAAACAGCACCACCACAACAATAAAGCATGGCAGGATAGCAAGATACCAATGGTGCAATAGTGGTACTCATACCTTGGAGGTAACCAACAGCTGTCTACTTGAACTTAAGGCCCTCTCAGTAAGTGAGATTCCTTGCTTGCTACTGTAAACTGAGCCAATGACCCATAAATGAAGATGTCATGGACCCTAGAAGAGCGACTACTACTCTCTCTTTTCTAAAGCACTGTAATTACTAACCACATTCTAAATGCTTATCCTTATAACCACAGTTAAAGAGATTTCTTTTTATAGCAGATGGAAACTATAATAGAAATCTACCTCTGATCAAAACTAAGAGAACCATGGGCCATGGAGTACCCCATCCCCAATGGACACATATATAACACAACTTCTATACCTAACTCTCAGAGAAAGAATATTTTAGCAATACCAACTGACATGCCAAAGTGGATAGGGGGAGATATCGTCGAAGGCTCTACCCCTAAGTAAAGAGCTACAGACCACTAATGGCTACTGAGAGAGGAAGAACCAATCCTCTTCAGAGACAACCTCCTCTTAGGTTATCTAATCCAAAGTGGTCAGTCTTAAACACATACACATACAAGGAATACCAAATGGAATTAACAGATATATATATAGAGAGAGAGATATAGATAGATATATATATGTGTGTGTGTGTGTGTGTGTGTGTGTGTGTGCAATAAAGAGGAGGTCATAAATTTCAGAAGGAATAGAGTACACAGGAAAAGTTGGAAGGGAGAAGTAAAAATGATAAAAAATATAGTTCTTTATATTAAATTTTCCAAAAATTAGAAATAATTCTAAAATAACTGTAATAATGGTTATTGAATAAAAACTGATCAATCTAAAAAATATAAAGTGAACTTTAAAGTAAAATAAAATTGAATGTGGCTTATAAGTCAAACTGCATATTAAGTAGACTGAGGAGATAGTATTGTGGATCAAGTGTTTGTGGCACAAGCATGAAGACCTCACTTTGAATGCCCGGCACCCACATGAAAAGCTAACTATAGCTGCTTGTGTCTGCAGTCTAAGTGCTGGAAGACAGGTACAGCCAGAACCTGAGCGTTTTCTGGCCAGCAATTTCCAGGTTGTTCAGTGAGAGAATCTTTTTCAAATACTAAGGTGAGAATTTATGAAGGAAGACATTGAATGCATGCAAGGAGAACATACTTGCACAGACAACTGTGGGTTAAAAAAATCAATGTGTATAAAAATGTGAAGAAATAAGCACCAAAATATTATTAGGCATTGCCTTTGAAAAGGGTGTCGGAGATTGAAATCCCTAATGTGAAAACATAACATCTAAAGTCTCCAACCCAGGGGAGATTTTTGAAGAGTGATCCAGAAATTAAAAGAAATCTCAGTTTGGGATCATTTTACATTTTGAATTTTCAGGTAATGAGAGTTTTTTCATAAACAATGCATGGAATTATACCAACATGTGAGGCGTCTGTGGGGGAAAGCAGGAAAATCACTTTCCTGGTCTTTTTTTCATCCCAAATTAAAGACACTCACTTTCCACTCTTTACTATATTTTTAATATTCCGTGTGCTATGCAAGCTTAATGTGAAATTTTAATTGCATACATTTAAAACATTATTAATCACAAATTTTATATAATTAAAACCAAAAGTATGCAAACAATGTGTGTGCCTTTGGACCATTATTATGAAAAATAAAACAGAAATAAATACAACTATTGCATTTGGACATTAGGATCAGGGTGACATTTTTGTTTTTGGCTCAGTGTTCACAACATTATCCCATCTGAACAGGCAACACTGAATTGATCTGGAGATGCCTCATGGCTCTGCAAAGATGAAATCTTGACCCTGAAAATCAAGGAAAGCCAGTTTTCCCTAAGGTAAATCAATCTGTGCCCCTCTCCGGTCTCAACTAGAGACAGTACAAGGGATTTAATGCTTTCTCCATGATCATGTACCAAAAACAAAACGTAGGCTTTCCTGCTACTGGAAACTGTTATACTGAGACCATCAGAGTGCAGAGCCCATGGATAGGCATCCCAATACGCAGGAAGAGTCATATGGGCAAACACATTTCTTCTAAAGAAACAAAGGTCAGATCAGCGTGGTTGCCCCAAACCCTTAGCCATCTTTAGAAATCTGATCCTTCCTACCTTTGGATGCAGCTAAAGAGAAGTAGCTACTTTCAGTTTCTGGATAACAAACAAACTTTAAGTGCTAGACTTCTAGTGAAGAGCTTGGGGGGAAGAGGGAGCTTGGGTTAAGCCAAACTGCAGTTCAATTTACTGAAAGCTTCAAAATATTACCAACTCTCTGTTTGAAATGCGTCAGCAACGGGTCATTTTTTTTCTTTTTATCAAAACACATTTAGACTGTGGTGAATGACAGCATAAATCTTAAATAGAAAAGATACAGGGGGAAAAAAAGACCACCCGGGTAGAACATAACTGTAAATGTGTCTATAAAACTATATTTGAATTCTGATCTTATACACAGAAATGCATTTAACCTTCCCAGCAAGAGGCTTTCACCAACTTCCAAAGAAAGTGTTACCAATTAAGCTAAAGAAACTTTAAGAGTCAATTTTAATTATACCGAGAGATGCTCCAATCCCTTCCCAGCTCCAGTTGAAGTTTTTACTAGAGATGGCTGGAACCAATTTACGTGCTTTTATGTTGCGTCTAGACTTTAATAAGCGGTTTAAGCACGAAGCAAGCTGATGCCAGCATCAAGAAGGCTGCAGAGTGTGGGCATGCAGAAGAAATACAATAGTACTCAGGTTTGCTCCCTCCCTCCCCGCCCCCTTCCTGCTGCTATCAGAGAGTATTGCCCTGCAAGGAGGTACTGAAGCAATGGAATCTGGCTTTGTGATAAGCACTTCCTTCGGCCTTTTTCTTTAACTTGATCCCAGTTCTCTTCTCCCTTCTCAGTCAAAACTGTCTCAAAAGAGCATACATTCTTGCCTCTTTCTCTCTTCTGCTTACAAACAACTAGGAAATGGGAGAAGCAGGATTTGGAGACAGGTGAACCTCCCAGGACGGGATACCTGGAGACTGGAATCCATGTGTGGCTGCCTAAGAGTGATCTTAGGATGCCTCCATTCCCACATCTGTGAAATGAGATTCCTACCTTGGACATTTGAGTGGATTGAACAATATTCTTCATAGTTGTTCGAGTTCTGACGAGGCCCACTGAGACAAAGGTTCTTACATTAAGGCATTTCTGTGTGGAGACATCAAGTAGGGAGTACATTTCCAGCTTCTTCCTAAACCCTTGTAGTCTTAGAACCTAAAATGCACCCTAGAAGGAGTCCTGCAGCAAGGCAAAGGAGACGAAGGCAGGCTCTTCGAAGCCTTATCACTGTCAGCCTTTGAGCCTCACTGGTGCTGGGGAAGGAAAGGTTGGAAAGTCCCTAGATACAGCTCTTAGGGCAGCTGAGGCCACTGCAAATGCCTGGAGGCAAGCTTCTGAAGGTCATGGGTCCAAGCTGCTGGCAGAAACAGAGTAGGTAAACAGGGCAGGGCCTACTGAATGTGCTACTCTAAAAACTTTCGGGAAGTTTCACACAAATAACTGTCTCGGACATTTTTTAAGTATTCTTTTCTCTTCCTAAGCTTTTGCATGTCTTAGCAAATCAGAAGTGCTCAGTTCCTGTCACCATTGTACAGCTGGTACATTATACACTATTGTACATTCTGAGACCCTGAAGGACTAAGTGACTTGCTTGCCTTAAGTTCCCTAGAATGTAGGAAGGGTAGGCAGAGCACTCTGTTTGACTAACACCAGATTCTTAGCTACTTTACCATTGTCTCTGAAACACTGGAAACAAGAACTGCCTGCTTGCACTTAATGGAGAAATCTGAGGCCTCGCTTCAGCTCATAGGAGCAAACACCATAATATATTATTTGTGTCTGCATGGTTAGGGGAGAACTGGTAGTTACACATGTACCACACATCACTGACCCTGATCTAAACAATGAATGCTAAATACTCAAGCCCTTGGTCTATCTGAAGAAGACAATGAAACTAATATGTCTGAAAACCCGTCCACATATGGCCCCGGGGCTTTGTCTGATTGGTTGTAAATGTAATCGCCTTCCATGTCTTCGCTGACTCTTAGTTCCCAAAACTTTTGATTCCAAAGAGACAGTTGCAGCAACCCAGCAACACCCATCCCTTTTCCTTATTCATTCACACCGGCTGCTGCTCTCTTCATACTGCAGCCCAGGCCCACTTTTGTATGCATGCTGTGTCAACAATGCGATAATAATACGTGCTTTGCATCAAGCCCTAAATAATCTCTCACTGAGTTTGCCACATTCCCATCTCCCTGGATTTGTTACAGAAAAATAATCATTGTTCCACTTGAGAACAGGTCCATTGTGGAGAGTATTAGCTTGGAAGTGACCTCTAGGGTATATAAAATATATATACATATAGAATTGATTTCTTTTATGTAAACATGGCAAAACTAGTAATGATTGACATTTCCATCTATTGAAGCCTATGACCCATCAACCAATAGTAGTTCTTACAACTGTGCACTCAAGTTAGGTGCTTGGTCTTGGGAGCTTCTGATACATTTTGATATTCCATACTTTGTAATTCCTCGGTCAGTCAAGGTTCTGCCCACTCAGAGTTCACTGACAAGACTTGAATGAAAGGACAATTTATACGGCTGTAGGCAGAGTTCAGGGAACTAAGTAAGAGTGATTCAGCACACTAATGCCAGCAAAAGGGGAGCAACCACCACTACTTACAGGCCAGACACGGAGGCTGCAACTAAAGTGCTACAAAGTTGTTCCCCATGGTGGAGGGATCTTATGAGCGGAGAGTGTGAACTGTGCAAACAGAGGCCCAGCTTCTCCCTCCTTTGTCAGCTGAACTTCTAATGCCTCTCATTGGCTAAACCTAAAGTGACCGAAGCCAGCATTGCAGCACAAGAAAAGATTTCTAGAAGCCAGCCCATGGGTTGTGCTGCTGTACCAGCCGGATTGAGGAGGAAGAACAGATCTGGAAATGAGGAAGCCAATGGAGATGGTCAAGCATAACCCTCTAAATAGCCTAACACAGCCTGTATGTGTGTGTGTGTGTGTGTGTGTGTGTGTGTGTGTGTGTGTGTGTGGTCACATGACCCTATTGGCTGAGTCATTGCATATGGCTCTGGAGATTAAATCCTGAAGCAAGGACAACCATCCAGAGGCTGAGCTAGACTGAGAGAATCTAGTACACTGACCAATAGGAGCACCCCACTGCGTGGTAAACCTGATGTTCATGAAATCTGGAAACTGAAGAAGATCAGAGAAACAGTGGAAGAAAGCAGATGAATGTGTCAGCGGCATGTAGACAGACCCAGAGAGAGCCGTTCAGAAAAGGGACAGGAAGAAGCCCTGCCATAAATATGCAGGGCTCCTTGGGAAGGGCTGTTGTATCCTGTGTGGTGATCACTTGGCACATTTCCTTAAGTGTCTGCATTGCTGAAGTAATCCCTGATCACCCGTGTAACCCGAGCCTCTCTTTGATCTTTACAACCTGAAAGGATTCCACTGGCAAAGTGCAATTACCCCAATACTACAGCTCAGCTAATTGAACAAGAATTAAAAATATACTCAAGGTGACATAGAGAAGGAGTCCACAAAAGAATCCAAACCTGGTTCCGTCTGTCACCATTCCATAGGCTCTTCATTGAGCCAAGTGGATACAAAGACGGGGCTGCTCCATCAAATGAATTCAAAGGCAATTCTTTGATTTTCCCAAGAAATCCCCCTCCCACACCAAATGATTGTAAAACACCTGCCTTTCTCAACTGATGCATGTCTATGCCTGGTTGATTCGTAGCATTTGTGGGGAGCTTGTTGTTTTGGTTTGGTTTGGGTTTAGTTTGGGTCTAAAGCTCCATCTTTTCAAAATCACTCATAACCCCGTCTTCATGACTTTAAAATATTAAGAACACCCTCTCAGTAAGTTTGACAGATGTTCCCCCTATGAATTAAACTTCTAAAATGTGAGAAAAAGGTGCTTCACACGGCTTCCATTTCCTGGACTCCTGGAGGCTTGAGTACGACCCAAGGCTTGTTCAAACATGGTGACACTGCCACAACAAATGATGCTTGAATTGAGGAAGGATGGTAAGTGCTTCAAATATACGCATAATAAAATATTGTGTGTCCCACTGCAATATGCAGTGGAATTGACAAATCCCTAAGAGAACAGATGGAAGGTGACGGCAGCAGCTGAGGACTGCACTGTGTACTGAGAAGATGTCAAGTTCTAGAAACCTGTTGCACACCTCCTACCTCATGAGGCTTACACTCTAAGACAACAAAAGCATGATTTTTGTGACACCCACCCAACCAATACACACACCTCAGTGGTCTCCTGATGGTCCTGTCATTAATTTGAAAGGCAAGTTCACTTCCACAGGTCAAGCTTCATGGTGAACATCAAGAACCCAGTTGGGCAATGGAAAACGCTCCAGAATCTGTTTTCCACATTCAAACCAGGGCTTCCTTATCACATTCATCAAAGCTCTTTTTAGAAAAAAAAGAAAAAATGTAAATGTCTTACCAATTTGCCCAGGAAGAATTAATCTTCACAGCCACCTCAAAGGCTTGACAACTTTATTTTCATTGTGTGGAGCTGGGTGGGTCCCCTGCCCAGGCTTCCTAAAGAGACCCAGCCCTTCTTGGCAGTTTCCAGGCCTGCCACTCCAGTGAGCATGATCAAAGGGGAAGGAAAACCGAGCCGCTGAGCCTCGAGGAATAAAGCTAAAACAACAGATTTGTTTCTTGGCTTCTCTATTAAATACGTTCAGAGTGTTTAAAGCCCTGTAAGGAAACGCTCTGGGGCCCTGGATGTGAGAGGCCCATCTAAACCCTTTCCCAAGAGGAAATCTCTCGCCTCAGTGGGGTAAATTAGCTCATTAAGAGCAGCCAGAAGCAGGCAGGAAACCTGGGAAGTGGGAGCTTTAATTCAAAGCACAGAAAATTATAGATTTCTTTACACATTAAAAAAGCATTTATCTTGGCTAAAAATGAAACAACTTTTCAATGATCAACACATGGTTCAAATCTGCTTTACTAATTTATATCTATCCACCAGTCTGTCTAGTTATTCAACTACCAGGAAATTCAATTATATTTAAGAATTCTTTGTTGAGCACCTACTATGTGCCTCTGGCATAGCCATGCATTATGTAAACACAAACAAATAATTGAAGGCAGGCATCTACTTGTTCAGGAGATAAGTCACATGTGTATTTAATATTGGGAGAGAAACACCTAAAAACATATTTTTGAAACACTAAGCATTGAGCCTAGGTGGTGATTATGCAAAACAGAATGCTAAAATATGTTATCTGCATCCTGTAGGATCTAGTGATAAGATTTATAAAGGACTCATGAGTCACAGGAAGCAGGGGACTGAACAGGTAGGTGGGGTTTCTATGGAAAGAGCATTAAATAAACCAGGACCTAAAGACTGAGTCCTTGAATATCTGCCACTACCCAAGTCTCCTTCAGCTCTAGGCACTGATTTCTACCTTTATTATGAATATATTTGACAGTAATTGCTTCTTGGCTGATTTATTTATTGTTTACTCTAGTGTTCAAACTGAAGGGTGAGTGACTTTGAAATAATAAAATATGTCCTTTTTTCAGATTATTTGGGATATTTAAAAGGACGTATCATAGGCCTTGGGTAAGTACCTATTACTTACTATTATTGAACTAAATAGACATAGTATTAAACTGACTTCTAACGACTTCTCTTTATACCTATAGATCAATGATTTTTCTCAGCCCTCATCTGAGAAGCTTTTATTTGCAGTAGATGGTGTTGAACATAGAGACCTCCAACTGGCAAAAATGTAAAGAATAATAGACTATAGAATACTCAGCCCTAAAGGGAACATCACACATACATACACATACACAAAAACACAAACACACAAAGAGAGGGGGGAGGAGAGAGGGAGAGGAGGAAGAGGGGAAAGAGCTGAGAGATTATTATGGAAGAGGTATGAAAGAATGTAAGAGACAGAGGCTCTGGTTAACTATGAGAAAACACTGTCTTCTGGACATAGCAGGGCAACTGTACATGTAGACTTTTAGCAATGGCGACAACCGAACAACTGTGCAAGACCAAACCAGATCAAATCCCAATGTGGAAAGGCTAGGTCAGCACACAAGCCCACTCCTGGCTGTGGAGCTATTTGACAATTAGATGGCTGTGAGGCAAACAGTCTTCCCTAAGAATATAGTCCTGGTAAGTTCATCAATTGCCAGTGGAAGATCACATATCTGATATATGAGCAGTACACATTAGTCTTGAAGTGTTTTAAACACACACATACACACACAGTTAGGAGGGTAGAGAAAGGAGAATGGATCTGGTGAGAGCTTGGCATTGGAGATATATGAATATAAACAAAATATACTGTAGGAAACTTAAAGAACTAATTAATATATATTATATAGATGATAGGTAGGTAGATGATAGATGAATAAATAGATGATAGATGATAGATAGACACATATATAAAAGATAATAGATAGATGAAAGATTAGATAGACAGAGATAGATAGATAGATAGATAGATAGATAGATAGATAGATAGATGATAGATTTGATAGATGGATAGACAGATTTAATAGATAGATGATAGATAGATAGATAGATAGATAGATAGATAGATAGATAGATGACAGATAGATGATAATGACAAATTGATATAGATAGATGAGAGAGAGAGATTACAAAGAAAACCAATTATATTGAGATTTCTTGAAATGCCTCAAAGACAAATTTGTGGCTTAGAATAATAAAGACATTTATTAAAGTTTAATAATGCTTAATAATACAATTTCAAAGTGGTAACATGTATTAATGACATTTCAAGGGCTCCAGTAATGTGGAGGTGTCTGTCACTTGTGTAAGTGACAGATCCCACTAAACTCACATTTTGTTTTCCATAATCAATCAAGACAGATAGAAATGATAAGCTCCAACAGAACTTAGTGGCAATAAGAATATGCATTTTTCATACATGTTCAGGAACCCTGTGTCTGCCATAACAAATTACCATAAATTTGTAGCTTAAAACAATAGAAATTGGGAGGGGAAAGAATGTGATGAAAATATATTGAAAACAAATTTTATAAAAATTCTTTAGACAACAGATATTCACTCTCTCATAGATATTAAGGCAGAGCGTAAAACAAAGGTATCAACATGCTTCCCCTTACCTTCAGAGACTCTGGAGAGAGTCTTCTTTGAGTATCCACAGCACTCAAAGTCTGTGTGCAGGTAGGTGTTCCTTAGCTTATACACACACCATTGCAATCTGCATCCATCTTCACATGGCCTGGCCTGCATGCTGTTCTCTATCTATCTATCTATCTATATATCTATCTATCTCACTAACTATAATCAATCTCACTATCTATCTACCTCTCCCTATAGCATATAAGAATATCTGTGAAGACATTTGGAGCTCATCTGAACATTCAAGCATATGCTCATTCTCTCAAAATCCTGAACTCTATTACAGCATTTGTCACATATGGTAAGAATCACTCTTTTCTTATAGGTTCCTGAGAACTAGGAGTTCCCAGAACTAGGAAATAAATATATCTTCATGAAGGTCATTCTTAAGTCTATAGATGCCCACCCTTCAAATTCTACTCACAATCTTAGGGCACTCTATGGATCCCAGATGAAAACTACATATCTTATACAAAAATATGGCAGGATCACTAAAATATCCATCCATACACAGAGATAAACAGAGATATAGACAGAGATAGATGAGATACAGACATAGACACAGATGGACACAGATGGGTACTAAGACAAAGCCATAGACATACGTAGACAGAGATAGACAGAAACATAGATATAAACATAGACAGAAGCAGGTAAAGACATATACAAACATAGACATAGATATAAATAGACATAAAAATAGACAGGCATAGACATAGACAGACAAACAGATAGACAGACAGGCAAAGACAGAGATAGATATTGACAGCGACAGAGATAATGGAGATAGATATAGATGTGGCAGTGGCAGATGCACCTAAGGATGAGAAAGATCAGAGTGTCTTTTTGGCTCTCATCACATGGGACAAAGCATAGAAAATACAGACCAAAGCATGAGCAGCACAGAAAACTAATTCCCACTGAGCCCAGCTTCATTCTGTTTTATTCCCTCTTTTTAAAACTTCCATTTATTCTCAGACCTCATCAGAGAAGTTTCTTTATGTAAAGGACAATGGGTAATGCAGAAACTCACAACTAGTCAGGCTGCAGAGAACAAGCGTCAGTAAGAGGGCTTAGCACAAATAGAACACATACATGAACTCCTTTCCCCAGAGGCTCAGGGATCATTGAGAAAGAGGAAAGTGAAAAGACTAAAAGACTGTAAGAGCCACAAGTCAGGCAAGACAAGGAAAAAGCAGTATCTTCTGATCATGAAGGCAGGACAACAGCACCTGAACTCAACCAGCTGTGATTGCCTGCACAAGACCTGTACCAGATCAAGCCAGTCAACATTCTAGCACACATGAGAACAGGTTTAAGGGGCCTTCCAAACCTAACTGAGGAGCTATGGATAGTTAGTTACTTCTTGGAGAGTCAGTTTTCTTTAAGGGTGTGGCTTTAGATAGATCAACCACACTCCAATGGATAGCCCACAACCCATGAAGATATGAGCTGCACAAAGTGATCTTCATAGGTTGAAGAATAAAGAGAGTTAAGGTATGAAGGGTAGAGTTGGTCTGAGAAGAGGTAGGGGAGGGAGGAGTGGATAGGATTAAAACACATTGTATGACATTCTCAAAGCACTTATAAAAATTAAACTAAATGGTAAACAGATAATCTTTATTTGTTTGAGCTCTCTTGCCCAGGAAGTCAGTGTGTGTGGTAACTGTCTCTCTGTCACTTCCGGAGAGTACTTGAATAAAGAGGTTCCTTGTATAATAAGCTCACAGGATACTGTAAGTTTAAATGTAACACCCAAGAGATAAGTTGAAGGTATTCCTTACACTTTTGACCATGTCCTTTTTTGGAAATAGGAGTCTTATTGCATTTTCTGTTGCTACGACAAACACCATGACTAAAAACAACTTGAAGAGGAAAAGCTTCATTTTATCTTACAATTTCATTTTATCTTTCTCTTCCGTTGCTGAGAGAAATCTGGACAGGAACTCAAAGCAGGAGGCAGGAACCAAAGGAAGCAAAGACCACAAAAAGCTTACTGTTTTTCTCCCCTGGATCAGTCAACCTGCTTTCTTATCCAACTCAGACCACATGCAGAGAGGTAGTGCCACCCACAGGAGTCTGGCTCCTCCCACATCAATCAGCAACTGAGATAATTCTCTATAGACAATGCCATGGGCCAATCTGATCTGGGCAACCTTTCAACTGACTCCCTTTTCCCAGGTGAGTTTTGGTTGTGTCAAGCCAACAATAAAAGCTAACGAGGACATGGATATATGCGGTTCTTTTAAATAAAATCACAATTCTTTAGGACAGGCCTTACATTATTAACTAGTACCTCATAAAGAAAAGAATTGGAAAAAAAACCACACAGAGATCAGACAGCCATGTGAGACAGAGACAGCTAACAGATAGTCAGCAAGCACAAGGACCCTACCCTCTACTGGAAGCAAAGAAGAACCAAGAAGGATTTTACCCTAAAGTCTTTGAAGGGGCACAGACATACTGATATTTTAAGTTCAGGCTTCTATCTGCTAGAACTATGAAAAAATAATTTCTAATGTTTTCAGCCAACTAATTATGGCTGTCTTAAGAAATTAATAGAAATGATTTGGATGAGACAGAAGAAGGCATTTGAAAGCTAATCTGGGACTTTCTCCCAGACTCCAGGTTCTCCCAGCTGGCTCACCATGTTGTAGTCTACTCTTCATCTATGTTTGTAGAAGGAGCACAAATATAGGTCTATGTTTCTGTGAGGAAATACCTGAGAGAAATACCAGGGAGAAACATTTAAAGGACAAAGGAATTATTTGGGTTTATGGCCCTAGAGATTTCAGTTCATGATTGTCTGGCTCTGTTGTTCTGGTCCTGAGGCAAGTATACATCATGGAGGGAAGCATATAGAAAAGAAAAGCTGCCCACATCGTTTTCTGATCCATCTCAGTTGTGGAACAAAAGCAGAAAACTTAATAGGAAGGGGCTAACCTAAGATACAGCACCCAAGTATATACCTCTACCAGTGATTTATTTCACCCACCAAGCCTTGCTGTCCACAGTTTTAGCATTTCCCAATATTCTCTCCAGATTTCCAATCTATCAATAGATTAATCTACTCATAATTGCAAAACCCTCAGGACCCAAGCACTTCCACAAGCCTTTCTTTATGCCCTTGTGATAAAACCTTTTTCTATATAAGCCATATATATATGGAGAGAGAGAGAGAGAGAGAGAGAGAGAGAGAGAGAGAGAGAGAGAAGCTATATATATATCCATGAACCATTTCAAGGATATTTTAGATAAATCATCATACTCCTGAAATGCATAATCTTCCTGATATTAAAAATTCTCACAGCCACTGCTTTGATATAAGACATTAAAGGAAGGCTTTTTATCTACAGTCTTAGACCTGTATGATGCCATGACAAATTCTTATTGTTAGCTTCTTATTGTTTGAACTTTTGACCCTGTTGTGACCAGTCTAAGGAAACAAGACACTGCATAAATAAGTCTTAGTAGGTGAAGAGTCAGAGAAAGTGTAGAACATGGGGAATTGTAGGAGAAGGTCACGTGACTGTGGCATATCATGGTTTTCTATATAGAATCCAGATGAGGTGAGAGGGGGAAATATATAAATGAGTTATAACATAACAGAAAAGCAGTGGGGTAGCTCAAAGGAATTTCAGTTTTCCACAGAGTCAAAAGACTCAATCTCCTTGGACAGGACGACCAAAGAGTTAGGCACCCTGGGACTTCCATTACACTCTGTCATTTGGGCTACTTTGTTTGTTGTGTTGTACTTTCCCTATTGCTGTAACCAAACACCTGAAGAGAAACCTCAAGAGAAGAAGGATTTATTCTGGATCACGGTTTAAGTGGATACAATCCACCATGACAGCAAAGGGGTGGCAACTGGACAAAAAGGGCATGCATAGTCAAGAATCTGAAAGAGATGGATATTGGTATCCTCCAGTCTTTCTTCCTTTTCTCCCTTTATTCTGGATTATTGATATCCATGCTATGGTATCAATAAAATTTAGAGTAGCCATTCCTTCTTCAGTTAATCCTCTCTGGAAACACCCTCACAAACACACCTTAAAATGTGTAGCTTGAGTAACTTAAGTCCTGTCAAGATGACAACGAAGATTAAGCACTGCATCTGCTGGACTTTAGACTCCACATCAGTAAAAGAGGGTTCATAAGCATATTAACATTTCCCCCCTAAAAACACAGCTCACAATAACCGAGGAAAGGAAATCAAAATAGCTAGGAAGCTAGGATATTATATATATATATATATATATATATATATATATATATATATATATATAATGTGTGTGTGTGTGTGTGTGTGTGTGTGTGTGTGTGTGTGTGTGTATTTGCTATACCAAAGCACCTGAGAGTAGGTGATTAATAAATAATAGTAGTTGATTTCACTCCATAGTTCAGGAGATCAGGAAATCTGAGATTGAGTGACCATATCTGACAAGGCCATTGTGTGGTCCCCTGACATAGAAAAAGCACATGGCAACTAGGCATGTGAAGAAGAGACAAAACACCAGGACCAGCCTAGTTTTATGATCAGCCACAGTCTAGGTAACTGATGGAGTCCTTCAATAGTTGATAATTTCCTCTCAGAGAATTAACCCAATCCCATAATAGCAGCATTAATCCTTTCATAAAGAAAGGGGCCTCAAGACTCAAACACCTGCTAAGACCCCATTATCTCTCAACAATGTTCCACTGAGAATCAGACTTCAAATTGAGTTCTGGATGAGATAAACCACATCCAAATAGACCACTCAGTACACCGGTTTTTGTGTCAGGTTTTATTTCTTTGCTCCAGACAAAGATGTGTGTTAGTCACTGTGCCTGAACATAGTACCCGTCTCTTCAAACGCTTTACTATGGAAAATTAGGAGTTAAAATTTTTATTTTTTATTGAAATTTAAGAAAATGTCTCTGCTTAAGAGAGTAGTACTCCATCTGTATTTGTATGAACATCCAGCATATCTCATGCTGCTCCCAAAAAAAGGCAAGGCAGGCACATTTGTGGGGGATGTGCTGAGTGCAAATGATTTAAACCATAATTAAGTGTCTCGAATTGTCTGCTGTGCTTTTGATTAAACAAAACAAAAAGTGTGAACATCTGACAAGTCTAAGCCACAGGCCCCTCCTGCTTGACACTCTACCCAGTCTGCTGACGTCATTTCTGGACACGAAATGAGCAGTAATCAAAGGCATGCCCATTCTAATTTGACACAAACAGCATGGTGGTTTATAGAAAACTTCCTTTCCGCACCAACCCACAACCTAAACAAAAGGGCGGAATCATTTAAGTTACTTCAGAACTGATGGTTTTGATACAAGCCAGCAATGTGGTGTGGAAGGAAGCCCATGCGATTCCTTTGTAAGCTGCTGAACTAAGTAAACACCATGAAAGCCGGCTATTGTTTACTCTGATACTACAGTCAACACTTTGGAATCATTAGCTTTGGGCCTTTTGGGTAAAGCCGCTTTTGAAACTCTCCATTTCACTGTCAAGGTCATCTTCTACAGTGAGCAGACCCACAGCCCTGAAGGCCACATGCTCTCCTGACACACATGTGTTCAGCTCTCACAGGCCTCAGACCAGAGGCCGGATGCAGCTTATCTTCTTCTTTCTCCACTTACCTGAAGATTAAGTGCTAAAGAGTGGTTCTTTGCCTTTAGCAAACACAAAACTCCAAAGCACACATACACCGGGATGAACTATAGGTGAAGCCCAGATTTCACATCGATGTTACTGTCAAACAGCATGACTGGAAAAGCATCGTCTACCAAGATACAAAACATTCTGTTTCCGAAGTCACTGCTTTATGAAGAATGCAGAAGCCACACATTACCAGCAATCAGCCAGTAAACATCGTGCCTCTTGACTTCCGAGCTTCACAAACATCACACAGATAAGCATCAGTAGTGTAGGGAGCAGCCCTCAGCCTAGGTCACCCATCCACTGATACTACCTGATGAGGTGATGTTCTCTCCACATGTGCTCTCATTTCTTTTATAAAAACAACGTTCAAACATAAGTGCTCAGAACTCTCTGTAAGTCTCTGCTCTCTGGGAACCAAATGAGAAGATACAGTGGGTAATCCCATAGAATAAAGAGAAGAAACAATAAGCTTTAAATAAGTCCTCCTAAGTAGTATAACGGCCCAATATGAAGCATAGGACATTAATCACTTTAATCATTAACGTTTTACCACTAGCAAAGAGAGATAAATTAGTAAGTACTAAGGTGGCTGTGTAGACAGCTGTTAGCACCTGGCTGGTATAATATCAATCCAAAGAAATGACTTTGTACACAGCCAAGGCCAGCCAAACCTGAGATGTTCTGAATTAGGAAAGAAAGAGGACATATGTAAACAGAAAGCCTAGAAAATTCTCCAGCTAAAATTTTCATACGTGGAGCCCTATGACAGGGCCAATATTTTAGGTCTATCTGCACATCATATAGATGGTATGGTTTGCACAATCGACAGGTGTCCTGGCCAGTCCACAGAAATCCTTCCACAGTGAGCACTTCCCTAAAACATAGTACACAACAGCTTAAGAACCATTTAATTGAGAGTTATCAAATGGAGGTGGTTGGAATCTAAAAAGTCCCCTGAAGTCCTGTGTGTGTCTCTGTGTCTTGAGAATGGTAGAAAATGTAAGACATGAAATATAGGGGAGATTTTAAGCCTCTCTCTCTCTCTCTCTCTCTCTCTCTCTCTCTCTCTCTCTCTCTC
>JANHMN010000002.1:199821607-199844763 GCA_030674055.1 Rhabdomys pumilio | reverse complement strand
ACACACACACACACACACACACACACACACACACACACACACACACAGACACCAAAATTAGTCCATCCATTATTCAGTCAATCAATAATCAATTCTCTGGACAATCCTTAGTGTGTATTGGATGATGAAATGAAAACCTAGTATGTATTCCACTAGTCAGTAATTATTCCAACATAATCATTTTGGCATAGATCACTTAATAGATTGTGTCCCAAGGGCTTTTGGCTTCCAGATTCTCCATTGCACTGACATCAAGAAGTAGCAACAACCTCTTGTATAAGATCCATTCTGCATGTAGCCTGAAGACCAGGAAACTGTCTTCCCCACTGCCCTGTCTCCATACCCAAATGTCTCATCACAAATTCCACTGGGTTATAGTAGACATTAACATGTGCAGACTCAACACACCCCATCTTACCACAGCCCACCTTAGTACACAACTTTAGGAAATGAGTTCTTTCTTCCCTTTGAAATAATCTTCCTCAAACTGCACCTTCCTATTCTCCCAGGAGCTTTCTTGTGTTATTTTCTGCACTCTTAAAGTGATCCCTTGGATGATAAATAAGCCCTCTTCCCAGAGGCTGAAAGCATGACACAAGATAGAGCCTAAAAAGCAAGGTTTATTCTGTTAGTTACACCTAGCTAGTAACCAGGGTGAAGAATCCAGAAAGGAAGCCAGAGGGCCTGAAATGCTCAGATGCACTTCTAGGTAACTCCCCTGCAGCCATTGTCTGTTGACCACCAAACTACTATGGCAGCACCCTCAGCACCCTCTGTGAAGGTTCAGAGTCATTGAGTACCCAGTCAAGCCATCCCTCAGCCAGCCTTGCAGGTCATCCTGTCTTGCTTCGTACATAGCAACAAACCAACCTGACCAACACAAACAACTCTTCAGCCCAACAAGAGATCTGAGAACGGTTTGAAACTAAGAAACCACTGCACTGGGGTCAGAGTTTTCTTGGCCTTTTCCTTAAATTCAGGGGCGGGGGGGTGGGTGGCATGGGCAACCTGAGAATACATCCACCTGTAGGTCCCTATCTCTACTGAATTCACCAAAATACCCTCTTTGGTATTTGCAAACAGGTGGGAAGATGAGGAAAGAGGCTGGCCAATTAGACATTTTTCAGACCAAGGTTAATAGCTTATTTGTTGTCTAGGATGGGAAAAGAGAACCTTCATACCTCAAGCAGAAGAAACAAACCTAAGGAAGAGGTGAAGCTGCAGACTTTATGGGGTTGTGAGAAGACTAACTGAAGCCTATGGCTAAAGATCAGGGGTTCAAGGTTTGGGAGAAGCAACATGAAAGACAGGGACATCTCGAAGGATCCAGGGCAATGGTGAGATAAAGAACATGGTGCCTCAGGAACAAACAGCAAAAGCAAAGCAAGGTGACAGAGCCTGGATACCAAAAACAAAACCTACATTTGAAAACTCCCAGAAACCTTAAAGACACTTGTAATCCTGCACCTCAGATGAAGACTAAAAGGTAGGTCACTCTTAATTCTGAGGAATAGTTTCTGTGCGATTGCTCACACCAATAGGCCAGTATTTCTGTCCTAGCTCAACATCCTGATGAAGCAGTCTGCTCAGTGTCCCAGAACATTAATGCTTTGAGCAGACATTGTTGCCTAAGAAACTGCCCTCCCTCTGAAGGTACTAGCTCCTACTGGTCACGGTGACTTCAGGAGTCAGCACAATGCTGCGAGCCAAATCTGCCTAGAAGAACAAGAGCACCAAGGAGGGAAGACCTTTTTGCCAGTGTGTTCCTGAGAGAAGTCCAGGCCCAAGGTACCAGGGTGACCTCTTCAGACCACAGTCATTGTGTTCAGGGTAGGTCTCAGTAGGTCCCAGAGTCCCAAGAGGATCAAAAGAAGAGAGTCTGGGGAAGAAATCTACCTGACTTGGCTGAGCAAAATCTTCTCTCTCCTGTAAAGCTGAACACCATGTTGAACTGAAAAATGGACTGGTATATTTCCTATACCTAAATGAAGTATTTCAATAAAATATTTCAATATTTTAATATTGAACAAGAGCACCAAGGAGGGAAGACCTTTTTGCCAGTGTGTTTCTGAGAGAAGTCCAGGCCCAAGGTACCACGGTGACTTTAAAATAACAATATTTTATTATTTCAATAATAAAATATTGAAATATTTTATTGAAATACTTCATTTAGGTATAGGAAATACAGGCATGTTTTTTCTTCTGTAGTTTAAAAGAAAACTCATTTAAAAAAAAAAGGAATAGTCAGAGAGTGGACTGAACAGTGAGAGAAAGAAAAACAGGGTGAAAGAGAAAAAAAAGAAAGAGGGAAAGCAACAAGGGAGGAGAGAAGACCAGAAAAATAAAACTGAGAGACAGACAGAGAATGAAAGAAAGCCAATGAACAGGCAGCTGGTGTGAGAAGTAAGAGTCTATTCTCTTATTTCCCTGTCTTTTCATAAATCACTGCAGCAGCCTGTGACAGCTCTCTGTTGTCCCTAAATGCTCAAGCAAACAGCTTTTCTTTGAAACCATTCAAGTGGCTGCCAGGGAGGCTGGAGCTAAGCTAGCGGAGCAGCCCTCAGATTGGCCCTACCCCTGTAATTCAGGTAGAAAAGCGAGCCTGAAGTCAATATTCATTGCCCAGGGAAGAATAAGAGCCACACAATGAAATGGTAATGAGTCAGCTCACAAAGAGGGAGCTGGATTTAAGGGGCTGCAACAGCTATAGTGGCTGCCAGGGACAGGGAGGGCTGCCCAGACACAGCCCCTACCTAAGAGGTGACCCCCAGCTCCCACCATCTGCACTCACTGGCTGCTTGGAAACGGAAAGATCTCCACAGGTCTTTTTCCTCCTGGGTGCTCCTTTCTGTGTTATCATGGGGAACCTAAAATGTCAGGACAGAATTTCACTTCACAGGCATTGCCCCTCTGCTAGCTTTTAGAGGTGTTGGGTAGAGACTGGAGGGCAGGGAAATTTAAAGTGTTGAAGCTGGATCTAACACATATCCTCATACACTTTAGGAGTCATCTAATTGACAAGCTCAGGACCCCTGAACAGGAAGTCTTCATCAAAATCATAAAAATGGGTGTCTTCAAGGGTGGCACATAAGGATAGATGTATCTGTACCTGTTGGTTCAGATAGACAAGATTTTACTTAATATGCCTTCCTCTAAGCCATGTTTTTTAAATTTTTTTAATTATTTTTTTAATGTTTTGAGATTATAACATAATTATATCCCTTCCACTTCCTCCTCCAAACCTTCGTGTGTATTCCTCCTTGTTCTCCTTCAAAATCATGACCTCTTTTTTCATTAATTATTGCTATATAAATATGTGTGAATAATATTCCTAAATAGATAAATACACTCTGTTCAGGCTATATAATGTTACTTGTATGGATGTTTTCAGGGCTGATCATCAAAACCAATTGTGCTCTTCCCTGGGCAAGATTGTTTCTCCTCTCTCAGCATTTCTTGATTGCTTATAATTTTTTAATTTTGATGGGCTTCTCCTTATCCATGCAAGACTCATGTTTAAGCTGTCATGTTGCTGACATTTTATGACTGAAGCTTCTGGCATTACAGGGAGACACAATTTCACAGCAAGCTCCTTGATCCACTGGCTCTTAAAATCTTTCTGCCCCATTTTCTACAGTGATCGTAGAGTCGTAGGTGACAGAATTGTGTTGTAGATGTGCTGTTGGGACAGACTTCCACAACTCCACACTTTGACTCTATGTAGTTTTACATAATGGCATCTCTCTGCTTTGGGCATGTTTTAAAGTTTCTTCAGTAATGACAAATGCCAAGAAAGGCCAAAAGAAGACAAAATCATCAGGCCAATGGCCACATGCAAACTGCATTTAGAACATCTGGGTCGTGGGCATTCCTTGATGTGATGAGTTTAAAGAGAATCTTTTCCAATTTGATTCCATTTCTGGTGTCTCCCATCAACGTCTGTTCAGAGGCTGATCCAATCTTTGGCAGATTATAGAGTAAATCTGTGGAGTTTGGTAGTAGCAACATCACTGTTTATAATTATACCTCTAGTCATTGCTCCAGTCACCCTCCCCACCTACAGACTTACCTTCTGAAAAGCCAGGTAAAATGCAACTTAAATAGGGGTTCAAATAAGAGATGAGATCCGTGCAAGTCTCCTGCCAGAGTTCTTGGCTTGCAAACATTCATAGAGTGAATCTTAGTACAACCCCAGGGATTCTGATCTCTGTGGTCTGAAGCATGGAAGAAGGCATATAACATATGTCTTTAAGGTTCCCAGTGTGGGAAACAAAGAGTCATTGCCAAAAGATAATCATTCTTGATGGTCGCATGAAAGACATTGTGTCATCGAAATGAAATTCTTTCTACAGCCCCTTTACACAAAGAGCAGCAAACCTGCTATAAGAAGGTATGAGTAAAGCATGGGAGAGGAAGGGAGAGGAAAGAAGACTCCAGGGAAACAGCAGGACAGAAAAAGAAGCACACAAGCAAATGACGGGTGTTCTGTGATGAGAAACCATAGACCGTGGTAAAGGAATCTAGCAGGCTGATAAAAACTGGACTGTGAGGAATCTTGAGTGCCCTGCTCAATAAAAGAAGGTAAGAACAATACCTACTGTATATATGTGATAAAAGCTGTGGGCAGTGAGTGGTCATTACACCTGATCATTAGTACTATGGTATGGACATCAATGCTCCACCTTGGACAAAAGTCCCATACAGAGCTAACAGGCACCCCAACCAGTTGGCTCCACAGCCCTGCATTTGTGTTCCCACATGGCCTGAAAAGAACTCCATTTTCTTACAGTCACAAACATGCCCTGAATTTGGCCCTTCCAATAAAGAAACCTTGAGAAGGACAAATGACGGCCACAGCTAGGAAGGCAGATGTCAAGAGGCTTGCTCTCCCTGCCTTCTGTCAGGAAGAAAGAGAGAGAGAGAGAGAGAGAGAGAGAGAGAGAGAGAGAGAGAGGGAGAGAGGGAGAGAGAGAGAGAAAGGGAAAACCCTTTAATATCATATGCAAACAGACAAGGCACACTCATGCCTGTGCCAACACACACCTCTCCAGCAGGCCACTGCCTGCATACCTACGCAACTTCCTGTTTGCTTGTGCAATTACCTAAAGTTCACAAAAGAATGCATGTTCTGAGTGCAGCCTTTTCTGGCCCACACATGTATGTGCATATTTTGAAGGTGCAAATGAGGCACAGAGCATAGCTCTTTAGTGTAGCCCTAAGGGGGTACATTATTCTGATCAGCACTAACACGGCCGTCCTACATTAAAGGCATCAGCTTCAGGTCCCACTGGAGGCCACGATGTTAAACAAGCAAACAAACCCAGTTCTCCCAAGGCTTACAACTTTCTCCTGCCCTTCACTCATGTCCCCTCTTGTTAAAGTCCTACTGACTCTGAAGTGCCCACTTTCTCCTAAAAGTCTCTTCAAGTTCTTCTTCAGCTTCCTGACTCACACCCCAGGAATGTGCATACGTGTCTCGGTGTCTTAATAATGACCTTGTCTTTTTAAGCTGCCTTCTAATTCTATAATATCACACACTAACTCCTGAAAACCCGCTCTTGTGTACCTTCTCCTGTAGTAGTCCAGCCAGGTGTTCAACTAACCACTTCCCCTTCCCCCTCCTTCACCCTTCAACACAAATGAGTCATATTTACCAGTCTTCGTTGCAGTTTTAATCAACCACATAATCAAGTCTCAGCCATTGCAGAAGTAGGAAATGACATAGATTTGTGGAGCTATCAACCCTCACCATCGGTGAGGCTTCGTTTTGCAGTGGACAGCAGTTAATCCAGAGACAACCTAGCAGAAAAGGGTACAAAAAGATTATAAGAGGCAGAGGTTGGGCAGGCTGTAGGTAAACAAGGGCTCCTGGACATGACAGGATGAGAAGGTAATGGCTTTTCTAGGTATTCCTTTGCTTTGAACAACGACATGGAGAGTTATATTTATTAAAAGTCTCAAGGCACTATAGCTGGGTGGATCCTGAGCTACTCTAACCTGACAATGCTGGCCTGGCCTACTTCCCAGCCACATGGCCTATTACCTGCCTTTGTGGGCTCACCCTGACACTTCCTTCTTCATTCGTGTCCCGATGTTGACACTTGGTCCCATCTAAGACCCTCTCTTAATTCTTAGGTCACGAAAGTGCTGCCTTATCCTCTCCTGCTACTCAGCACTTTATTTAACCAGTCAGGAGGTGATGGAGAACAATGTTGTATAAAATACTGAGTTATACCAAAGTCCAGACTACAGCCAGATCATTGGGAACACAAAGCAGCACGTGGATACACAGTGCACTAAAACATCCCCCACCAACAAGGACATGAATTCATGCACACACAGCAGCTATGACTGCCTGCGTAAGACAAGCATAAGATCAAGCCAGTCAATATTTCACCATGACAGGAAAGGACTCATGATCTCTGACCCCTAGCTGATGAGCTATTAGCAGTTAATGGTTGGGTTGGTGGTACTCAGGTTTTTCTAGGGGTGTGGTCCCTGGTAGGTTTCCCCATGTTCAACTGTTTGCCCCCTCACCCATGGCAATATGGACAACACTAATTGTTTTGGTATTTAAGAACATTGTTTTTTTTGTTTTGTTTTTAAAGATAGGAGGTAACGCTCTCCAGGAAAGAGCACACCAATTGGTTGTCCAGTGCCAAATAGCCTTGAAAACATGCACAGGTTAACATTAAATGACTGAACAGTTATATTTAGAAATATATATGTACATATAAATAAATATATGCATGTAATAACAATTGACGAACAAAACAACAAAAAGACCATGAATCTGAAAAAGACAGGACAGGGGCATATGTAAGAGCTTGGAGGGAGGAAAGAGAGAGGAGAATATTGTAATTACAATATAATCTCAGAAATAACACCAAAAAGAGGGAAGATATAACATTGGGAGAGGTGTGCTACTCAGGGTTTAGGAGACATTGGAAGGGGTAGTAGGAGGTGGATTGGATCAAAATATCTTGTATGCCTGCACAAACTTCTCAAAATAAATTGAAAAAAATATTAAAGGTGGGTAGTGATATTATGACACCTCTAGGTTGGAACCATTAAGAATAGATATTCTTTTATATAGTTGTATATATTTGTGCTCTCTCATATGCTGGCTGGAGGTGAAAGATTTAGGAAAAGGCCCCATGATAGTAGAGGACAGAGCAATTGAATAGAAAAGACAGGAGCTGAATGACCTTGTGGAGCAGTCATTCAGTGGAAGACTTCCCTTCTACATTTATTGAATGATGAGAAAAAGAAATAAACGGGAATGATAAAACGCTAAGATCTGAGGTTTATCAAAGCAATGAACAACAATACTGTTGCGGTAAAGTGAATACAGAATTGCTAGTTATTTCTCTGTATTTTAGCTTGGTTTTTGTTTTGACAAATCCCATCAAATGTAGATGTCTGTTTTCAATACGTTGGACAATGGCTTGGTCACATGATCATCTTTGGCACAAGAAATAGAGAAGTGACAATCGGTCCATTCCAATATACAGATGTCAGGAGATCTTACAAGTCTTCGATCATAGTCTGAGAATTGCATCCTGGTCAGATTCAAACCACGCCAGCCCACTGGAAGTTGAGAACCAAAATAGTGAACAGCCAAAATGTACTGACTAACAAGAAGTTGAAAGAGGTTGACCCACCATTTTCCAAAACAGCTGGAACTAAAAATCATAGCATCCAGAAAGCAGGAAAGAAAAAGGCTAGGGTTAAGATATAATATGCTCACCTCCTAACATTCCCACCAACTCTCAGTAGATTAAGTGTGAATTTATGAATGGATTAATCCATTGGTGATGCTAAAACTCTCACCATCAAAAGACATTCTGGAGGTCCCAACCCTAATGATGGCTGCAATGCAGATCAAGCTTAAGAGCTCTTGGAAGACATTCCAAATCTAAACCCTAATTAAGTCACAGGAAGCTTGTAGAAAGGTTTTTCTGTTCACGCTATTTATATTTTCATTGTAAGCCCTCAAGTCTTAATAACAGTGGGGATTTTAGGGAATACAATGAATATCCTGAGACAGTATGAAATTCGAGGGTAAAGCATCTGACTTTTATAGACAAATTCTCCTAAGTTTTATCTACAGTAAAGCTTTAGATATATATGAACACTTTCTCTTTTTGAGAGTCTTGCTATGTAGCCCCAGGCTGGCCTTAAACACTGATTCCTCCTGAGCCAGCCTAAGTGCTGAAGTTACAGATCTTAAACACTCTTATTCGTACCTGATATTCGCCTTCCACGAGCTCAGGAGCTAACATGTAATAGCAGATGAGGCAGTGAAAGACTGGAGTGACTATTGGGTATCCCTGTTTCCTGACCCCAAATTTCTGTGCCTTAAAAAGCCTGTTTATTCCTCTATGTGATAGCTAAGGGTAGTTTAAAATTTTACCTGCTTTATCTTGGTCTCATAAGAACATACAAATAACTGCAGAAAAGATTGACAACCTTAAATAAAAGAACTTTATACTACTGGGAATAAGATTCTGAAATATGGTTTCTTCAATTCCAATTTGTGCTCTGTATTTTGATCAAACCATCAAATATTCTTCTATGCGCCTACTTTAATTGTATTTATTGCTCATATAAATAAATAATGAATTTGGCTTAAATATACTTACTTAAATATGCTTTTAAGTATTTATTTGAATATTTAGATATATTTAAACATACTTGACTAAATATATTTAAAGAGAAATTTATAACACTACTTTTTTATTAGAAAGACAATTAATTAAACATAATTAAATTAATGTTTGAATAAGAATGGCTTCATAAGAAAGGGCATTTGCTTTTAAGCCTGACAACCTCAGTTTGGTCCCTAAGACCCATATGGTGAAAGAAGAGAAATTATTCCTATAGGTTGTTCTCTAACCCCTACATTTGTAAGTAATATCACATACACACACACACACACACACACACTCATGAACACATTCATTCAAATAAATTAATGAATAATATAAGTGTAATGCTAAGTAAAGGGAAATATATGGTCCTATATACCACCAGAAATTATTTCTGTATTCTCAGAAATACTGGTGTGGTTTTTTTTCCCCCTTTGGAAAACTATTCTAAAGGAGAGGAAAGTAGAGACATTTGTAAAATCATCTAGACTGATAAAAAGAGGTCTCAACACACCAAAGTCTTAATCAATACTGATTAAACCATTCATTATTTCACTTTCTGGCGTGTCTACAGGATGATAAAGTTACATCTACATGTCTCCCATAGGAGGGGCATGTATATTTTTACCTTGATTGATGTTCCTGCCAGAATACCAGCCTTAGGCTTATAGGAGGCTCATCAAGATGAAGTAAAAGAGGAGAGACCACTCATTCCATGCACTGGAGTTCTTTTGCCCCTTCCTGAACTATAGCTTCTGTTTCGTGCAAGTTCAGTACTGGCAGATAAGAGGCAGGTGTATGGGTAGAAATTTCTTCTCGTTACCTTCCAGCAGGAGATAGCTTGGTGAAGCTTCTGTTTATCAACTCCAGGTTCTCCGGTGAGAACCTAATTCTTCATATCAGAGAGTTGCTGTTAAAAAATTCATCATACAATGCAACTTTAAAATGCTTTATACTTAAACTGCTAAAACCTGCAAATGAAGGGCTATGTTTTCATTCTTTGATAGTTTCATACATGCATGTAATGAATGGTAGTCCTTTTCAGTCCCTATTACTCCTTCCCTTCTCCTGCAGAGAGTTCCCACCTACTTCTAAGTCTTTTATGTATATGTGACCCACTGTGCTTCTCTGATTGTTAACACCACCTTTTAAAGGTTTATTCTTTCTTTAGTTCTCTATGTCTCTCTCTTTCTCCTTTTCCTGTTCATTCCCCCCTTCCCTCTCTCCTCCCTCCATCCCTCTCACAGATAAGGTCTTAATCTATAATCCAGTCCAGCCAATAACCTACTATATAGCAGACTTTCAGTGATCCTCCTGCCTCAGCCTCTCTAGTGCTGGCATTATAGACATGAGCTAATGCCTGACTTAAATGTTTGTTGTCCTTGGAAATTTACCTTCTCCCAACAAAATTTACCTAATCTTTGTTTTGCAAATGGATATTGCAATTTTTTAAAGAAAAAGTGAAATCACTGAATCCCTTATAAATATCTCACGGTCTCCACTAAAAAAGGTTGATGACATTTCAAGCACCACATTGACATTTACCTCTGTGGGTTGAGGAACAAACGAGGAAATTTGATAACTCTGAAATGTACTTTATGTAAAGTCTAAAAACAGTGGGAACCTAAACAGCCTTGGCCATATGCTTTTTCCTTTACATACTAAAGCAATGTATCAACACCAACAGCATCTTCAGTCCCATCTATACCTGAAAAGAAAGCAAAGCACATTTGTAGTAACAATTTAGTAATTTTTTTCTTCAAAATACACAAAAATATAAGAATATGTTTTTGTTTTAATCCCAGGTGTCTGATATGGGGATGCTTCAAATTATTCACAGAAGTTGACTATGATTTGCCTAGTGCTCCTGCAGGGGTGTGGTTTTGCCATCTCCAGCTACTTTCAGTGATCTTATGACATTGGGAATTCTGTGGACTTTCCAGAGGGTATAGAAATAAATGCTAGGAACCCTAGGAGTTGGTTGGTGGTTGTTAGTCGTTCGGGTGGATTGTTGGTAGTTCTTGGTTACTGTTTATCATAGTTTGTTAAGTAGTCATGCACCAAAAAAAGTAATAACAAGAAGAAAGCATTAGATATCTTGATGGCAAAGATCAAATGTGCCCCAAAACACTTGATGCCCCTAATCAGTAGGAAGTTGTCTAACTATAACATTTCCCCACTTTGCAACCCCTGACTTTATTCAAGGATCTCTTTCCTTTTCTCTCTTTCTTTTTTTCTCTAGAGGGTTGAAAGGGTGGATGAAAAGGGGTGGAGAAGAGTGGAAGAAAGAAGAACCCACAAAGTAACAAAAAACTAGTTACACATATTTTTCTTAAAAGTTCCGTCTTTGCTTCAGTATTCTCTCATGACACTAAGAAATACTTAAACGCAGTGCGTCATTGATTATTTGCTTATTTGAATGACATCCAGTTTTCCACTTGTATACTAGGTCTTCTGAAGAAATCTATTTTTGTTTAACAGGTTCTTCTTTGTTTTTCTTCTTTTCTACTTTTTTTTTTTTGTAGTTTCACTCAGGGAGTATGCACTTGTCTCAAGCAGCTCTTGTCTGCATCAGCAACTCTTGAACTTTAATATGCACACAAATCACTAGTGAAACCTTTGCTAAAAGGCAGATCTGGAGGCTGGGCAAGTAGGTTAATGTTGCTGAGTTTGCCTAACAGGTACAAGTGTCTGGGTTTAATCCCCAGGCCAGAAAGCGATTCCAGTGTATAAGTAAGGGATAACACTGCCTTCTAGCAGTCCTCACTCAGTACTGGGATTTGGGTTCTCAGAAAAGTTTACAGTGGACTTATACCAAATCATATTTCCTAACTCTCAGAATTTGACACTGAGACTAGAAGATAGGCAGAGGTTTATATCTCTTTATATCTATATCTGTATCTGTAGCTATAGGCTGTATGCAAGTCTATGAAATGCCAAAGGTAATGTCATCTGACTGTTCTGATTGAGATCAAGACATTATTTGTGCTGCCCCAGAAAATAGAATTTACGTCTAAATCACTTTCTAAACAGGATAGATTCTTTAACTTCTTCACACAATTCTCTTTGCTTTCCTTAGCCAACCTCTGCTACCATGCTACCATCTTAAAGATGCAATAACCAAGACTAAATAATGAATGTGTCATTGATCTGATGCTACATGATAAGGCCTACAAAAGCTAGAGTTTTAGATATTTGACCCACCTTTTTTGCTGCATACATATCCTTAGAGGTTAACAATAGTGAGAGGCATGCAGTGCTCAAACAAGGACAGCATGTCTAAAGGCTGAAGCAGCTGAGAGACTGAGGTTGGACCCTTTAATGACTTTCATGATCACAGTTAATCAAGTGGATTTCTATAGCCATTCATCTGTCATTGCAGAAACCTTGTTTCCCATGTTTCGGTGCAAAAGAAAAAAAAAGTATCATCCAAACACATCATGGTAGTATACAGCAGTAATGTATAGACAATTGGAATGTCTAAGGCAAATGCATCATGAGCTCAAGGTTAACCTAGTTTACAGAATGAGACTGTGAAGTTTGACTTGGTGTATGTGTTCATGGGTGATTGCCTGTGTGTGTTTTGTGCTCTTGAGTGCGTATGAGGAAAACTGTATCTATACTCACACATATGAAGGCAAGAGCAGGATCTTACAGGTCTTCTTCTATCACTCGCTGTTACCTTGAAACTGGATCTCTCACTGAGCCAGAAGTTTCTAGCTTCTTTTAGGTTAGCCCAGCATTTAACATGAGTGAGATTAACATGAGATTCAACTTCAGGGTCTCATATTTGCAGAGCTGCCACTCTTGCCTAGGGAGGAATCTCCCTAGCCCAAGACTCTATGTTTAAAACACTGTGCTTTCTATATTCATAGAAAAATAAAAGAAAATCAAGTGTTACGAAATAAGGTCTGATCCAGTCTCTCAGCTGGGAGAGATAACCGAAATTATTTTGCCTCCTAGAGCTTTGCTAAGTTTCCAGTTCTGACTCTTCAACCATCGCAGGCATCCCTTTACCTGAAATACCTGCAGACCAGAAACTACTCACAGCTAGAGAGACACACAGTACCAAAATCCTCCCAGTCATACCCAGTTATCCGTGTGGATCCTTGGTCCCTGTATCTCAAGGCTACAAGGAATCCTATGCCAGTTACCTCACTTAGCAGAGGGACAGCAAGGACCTTGGCACCAAGATAACTCCTCCAAGGTCATATGGTTCTTCAAAGGCAGAAAAGAGGTACAAGCCTGATTCATAGAATAATGTTCTGCCCAGCTAGTCATGAACTCAGGAAAGCAGGTTGGAGAGGCCACATCAGGATGTACAGCTTCCTGTGTACTAGTCACATAGAGCTACTGATAACTCAGGAGTACACACACACACACACACAGAGAGAGAGAGAGAGAGAGAGAGAGAGAGAGAGAGAGAGAGAGAGAACCACATACTCCATCCTCTCTCAGCTCCCTTATAGTACCAGTACATAACAAGAGCTTTGCAAATGCCTAGGAAAAGAAAATGGGTTGTCCTTTTGCATTTCTCTTAGCTCGAGACATATGTGTAGGTATTCATAGTCTTGAGCAATATGGTCTGCAATGTCTGTCCCAAATTTCTTTAAAATTTATCTATAATACTCAGAAAATGGTCACAGCATTCTTGAGACCCTGTTTCTTGAGGCCATTATCAAGTGAGTATATGGCATCCCAAAAGCCAAGAAAACTAATTTCACTAGTGTGGATCACAGTCAATGGTGGATGGGGAGTTAGGGCCTTGGTACCTCGGCTTCCTCACCCATTGGCTGGAAGAAGGATAATGTAGAGTCTACTTTGTTTTAGGTCACGGGAGATCCAAAGCTTCTAGCATCTCTGCAGGAATAGGGGCCAAAGAAAGTTATGCCTCCAACAGATCAGGGAGCAAGGAAGCACAGTAACAATTACTTTATGACCTTTCCCTGTCTCACTTCCCAACCAGTGTTTCTCAGAATCCCCTCCCAAATAAACTCATTGCACCAAAATCTCATTTTAAGACATGTGCCTGAGGAATTCAAACCAAAGTTTGGGATATTAACTTGGTAGTAAATAAAACTTGCAAAGGGCCTTAAGAATTCTCCAGGACATGACAACTGACTTTGTATCTGGCTCAAGTCTTAGTCTGGGTTTCCTCCAAAGCAAGCCCTGACAAAAGGAATTGGGTAATTATGCTTTGTTTGCAGAGTACCCCAGGGAGCAGAAGTGAGACATTGAAGTAATGAGACAGGAAAAAGCAAGCAAATACAGCATATCTTCATGAGTTACCAAACACTGGGGACAATCCCATAAGGGAACCCTGAATTTCCATATGGAACAGACAGACAATAAACTTGGTGTTCATTCCCTAACATTGGTCTAGGGATTTGACTACTTGGTCTTCCAGCAGGTCTCGGGGGTCACTGAACACTCTCAGGCAAAGATCTTAAGGTTTAGAGGAGGTGCCTACAAGGGATCTTGGGGATCAACATTTCACTAAATACAAGTGTTGCTCTGTGTGACACATACTGCTCTTGCTCTCCCTAACCTATATCCCCAAGCACAGTTCTGAGCTTGCCTTGGTTTCCTTAAAAGGTTCCCTACCCCCAGACTTCATCCACTTCCACAGCATAAACTTCCAGATAAACTGAGAAGAAAGCAGAGTAAGAAATGCAACCAGTATGAGAAAAATTACCCTGAGTCCTATCCATCCAGTCATGCAACAAGCCTAACTAAATGCTCAGTGAGCATGTCAGTCCCATGCCTGCCCTGTCTTCAACACCCTTGTCTGGCCACCACATCTCACCCCAGAGGCCAAGCTGCTGTCAGGCTCGTGGGACCGCACAGGCCCTTTCTTTGATGCCTCCCTGTTCAGTGTCACTGAGACCGACTGATCGGGGGCTCCTGAGGTCAAGACACTATCAGGAGTAAGGTTTCTTAAGTGCCATGTGTGAGACACCATCTGACACTGTTTATATATCGATTTAGCCCCTATTGACCATGGGACAGAAGTTAAAAGCATTGCTTTTGGAACTCAAATGTGTTAACTTCTGAAGTGATGTTTGAATAAAGGTTAAGCAGAGCCCAAATTTTTGATCTACTGATTAGAAGGGGGAGGGGCTAAGAGAAAGAAAGAAAGAAAGAAAGAAAGAAAAAGAAAAAAAAATTGTGTACTATTTTTTTTCCCAAAAATGAAGTTAGATTATTTTTACTAAAATCAAGATGCCAGCCTGTAATTAATCTGTCAACTTTGGAGTTGACGTAGGATGCCTACAGAGTGTGTGACTTCTACAACCACTAGAAAAGTTTCATTTAAAAATCCAATTGACAAGTCCCAAAGTCACCCAGTGAAAGACGCAATCTCCATATTTAACAGACCAGGGTCAGGAAGAAAAAGCACTCACTGAATGTAGACCCATAATGACTACAATGTAGTCATCATGTAAATTGTCAAATGTAAATCAAATAAAGCAGAATCCCTTGCTTAAAAGTCAGTCACTAATGGCAAAGTGGCTGTACAGTGAAAGGACACGAACAACCCCCAAACTGGGGTTGTTGAAATTAGGGGTACATTCCCTGAAATGGTTTTGGGGTATAAAACATGAAAAAGCTAGAAAATAAATTCCTCTCAATCTTCTTAAAGTGTGATATGTCTGGAATCCGAATGTTACAGCAGGGTAAACAGATGTTTAGCTGATGTGTTTCTTATCGACCATGTGGCACTATATAGGAAGGCAATTAAGATAATTAGATATAAAAGGAACCAGCTCTTCTGATTAGGCCCAAGGACTGAGATATTCAACAAGTAGAAATTGCATTTGGCAGGTATAAGTTCTTGCAGAAAAAGCAGACAAGACAGAGGCTTGAGGCCTCTTGTGTACCACCATTCAGAGAGAGTGGGCTGGAGTGTAGCTCAGTGATAGGCTGGGACTACCATGACTAAAAAAAAAAATAACAGCAGAAAAGAGCATTACCAGCTTTACTCTTTAAGGAGTAACCAAAAATGGTGCAGGTTTGCCAGATGGAGATGCCAATGGCAAATGAATGTTTTGAAGGGACAAATGAATTCAAACTAGTCATCCAAACTCTTCAAAGTCCGCTGTTTTATTATAGACAGTGCCCCTCATGACAGAGGACTGAATCAAATTTATTAGACTTATCTATATGGGCTTCCTTATCTGTATGAGTTATATCTGCGTAGCCTGATATAAACAAAAAGCTGCAAATAACTGATTAAGAAAAAGAATCAAGATTAAAACCAGATCAAAATTCTTTCTTGCAAACACCACTTTCTCCATTGCTCCACAAAAGCCAAGAGTTTCTCATTAAGAAAAGTGCTGTTTCCTGATTCCGTGCCCATGTATGGCTTCATTCATCTGTCCTTGGTTGTCAGCTCCTAGTAAATGGACAAGCCATCGAACATGCCACAAGCAAAGAGCAAGCCATTCTGTCAATAAGAAGATTGAGTCGTCTCTCCTTGTTTACTTCTAAGAATCGGGTAGTTTTGTAAACAAGACTGGCTGGGAAACACATGCCCAGCTCCAATCAACACCTGTCTTTGAAAATTCAAAGCGTCTCTTGTCAACAGTCCAATCTCCAGGGTATCAGGTTCCCACTTACCTTTTTGAACATAAGCAATTAGTCAGGAAGACAATCCATCAGGACTTTATGCCCCTGCATCCTAGAAAGCAACAACGCTGGTAGTTTCTGACCTTGCTCTTAAAGGCTCCTGAAAATAATTCTACTACATCTTCAGAATGCCTATGGTAATGATGGTTCTATGAAAAATTGGTTAAGTAATTCAATAGACAGCTTTTTAAGGTGATAGAAGTTGAATCTAGTACCTTGTATATTCTATGCAAATACTATATTCAAAGCCTTCTTTCCAAATTTTTATTTTAACACAAAGCCTTACTACATCATCCAGGCTAGCCTTGAACTTGTGATTCTTAAGGTTGGGGCATAAGCTTTTCTTTTCTCGTGTTTCCGGTGAATTATAAAACATTTTCCTGACACCTTGCCTATAGACAAAGAACTATGTTAATCCTAAATGCAGTACCATCTATCTATATGGTACACCTGCATCTCCAAAGCACCAAGAGTTTCCTGAAGCAACAGCTCTACTCACATCATCAGCATGATTAAGGCACATATGCAATCTTGACAGACAGGGCAGGAAAACTGAGATGTCCAGAGGTTAAGCCAATTTTCAGGTTGCTTTTTCCAGCTGAAGAGGTTATATACTCACTTACTGGACTGCCTTCTCCTATGAAAAGTCTAAACCACAAAAATATTCTGACATTTCTTGAAAATGAAGAATAATGATTGCTTAAAGGGAAAGAAATATTCACTCTTACAATCTTATCACAATACACAATGTTTTATGCTCTTTATAACAAGTCTAGGAAGCAGGAACCCAGCTACCCTCCAATTAGGTAAGAGATTGGCTCCTCCATGGGAGGTGCAGGGAGGACAATGACCCACACCTCATATTGTAAGGTCTGACCCATACCACCCATACCTCATACTGTAAGCTTGACTAACAACACAGGTCTGTGGAGGCTGTAGGCACAGATGGGGAACTTATTACTGAAATTTAACTAAATCGACAAAGCATCGAACTGCCTTCTAATCATCTGCATTTTGTTCTCATTGTGTTTCGGCTACTATCGCTGTGATAAAACATCACGAACAAAGCAATTTAGAGAGGACAGGGTTTATGTGGCTTACACTTCCACATCACTGTTCATCATCAAAGCAAGTAAGGACAGGAACTCAAACAGGTCAAGAACATAGAGGCAGGAGCTAATACAGAAGCCATGAAGGGATGCTGCTTACTGGCTTGCTCCTTGTGACTTGCTAAGCCTCTCTTCTTACAGAATCCAGGACCCATGGATGGTACCACCCATAATGAACCCTCTCTATCAATCACTAATTAACAAAATGTCCTATAGGCTTGCCTACCGCCTGATTTTATGGAGGCATTTTCTCAGTTGAGGCTTCCTCTTCTCAGATGACTTAGTTTGTGTTGAGCTGACATAAAACTAGCCAGTACACTCAGACAAAAGCTGTTGGGACCTTATGAGAAAAGCTTCTCCCTGAAATGAACAGCAGAGGATACCATGGAGATTCTTGGCTTCATAAGATGCAACAAATAAGCCCTTAATAAGATATTTTATACCACTCATGTAAGGCTTAGGAAACATTGGGGAATAGAGGAGGAAAGTATGAACTAGTTGGAGGACAGGGTAAAAGGCTGCAACAGGCCATTTACTAGATTCAAATCAACTATTGCCATTATTAACTCACGACAACTATAGTTATCTGCATTGGCCTCACACAAATAAGTTTAAGAACTATTCTCTTGGAGTTGGTTGGGTTCATGGGACACTACCCTTTACCTCTGAATTACTGGTTATTTATTGACTCTTAGCCAGGGAGAACCCCTGTCCTTAGTTGTGTGCCCACTGCTGAACCCACCAAACTCCAACACAAAACTGGAGAGCTCCCACCCTATGGGAAGCCACACAGCTCTGGTCAGACTCATGGGTCATAAAACAAAGTGAGTAAGTGTGGAAAGGACAGAAGGATTTGTGGGGAGGATTGGTGCTTAACTGGAGTGGTAGGTATGCCAGGGTGAGAGTGATCAGTGTGTACTGTGTACCTGTGGGATAGTTCTTAAAGAGAAGTATAATTATTAAAAATGTACCCACCGACTTCCATTTCTATAAAAGACACCAATATTTTGTGGGACAAGGCTGAGAATTTGGAGGGACAGAGAGAGATTCATGTTTTAACACAATAGTGTTACCTCCAGCCTATCTACAAAAGATCTGCAAACACATGGGAGCAATTAAACTCGGGCACCGTTTGAGATACTATATCATTTCTCATCACTATCCAGAGCAAACTAACAAGACCAGGACCTCCAGTTTCCATATGAGGAACTTGGAGATCAATGGATTAAATAAGGATGGTCTCACAAAGGAGGTGATCTACTGTTCCCAAAAGTCCTTAGAGAAACAATTTGCCTTGGATTTCGAGGAGGGCAAAAAGAAGGGTCCCATATAAGCCAACATGAGTGCATATCTTAGGTAAAACCATCACAAATTGCTGATGCTGAACTACTTTCAACCCACAAGATGGATATGGCATAGTGGATCCAGACCATCACTGCAAGAGTTTTTTCACACGTGCTTGGGGAAAATACCTCAAAGGCTGTGTACCAAGGGTAAGGTCAAGAACTGCCTTTGAAAAGACAACAGAGGGCTTTGATGAAAGAGGCCAGCAGATCCAGAACTGTAATTTAAAAACGCACCAGTTCATAATGAGCTTAGTGAGAAAGGGTGTGTTCCCACCACTGAAGAAGAAACTTTTTTTCCCAAGCCCTTCTAGGACTTTCCTATCCCCATTCATCCTTTCTGATCAAATTCATCCTTTAGGTAAACACAGGAGGGATTAGAGACCTTTAATTGGCTTTGGGGGAAGGAATGGTAATCTGAGATGCCTGGGCAGGAATTACCTTGTGTCTTGTGGGAGAGAAGCTGGTAGAGAAAAGAAAATGTTTGCAGTCTGACAGCCTGTTCCCAGCCAAAGAGGACAGCATTCAAGAAGAGGCAAGATTGTTCAGTCATTCACCGAATTTGGCTGTAACCTATTCACATGTCATTTGGGTTTTGTCTTCCATATAAGCTTTCTGTGTGTGAAATGGGCAACCTAAAGTCTCAGCCAGTGGCTTTCCTACTTTAGCATGTGTCAGTACTGCCTCGGGTTGAAGGGGTTCTTAGGACTTGGTTTCTAGTCTCAACCCCAGAGAATTTGATGGAGTAGGTCTGTGATAAGTCTGAGAATTTCTGTTCCTAACAAGTTCCCAGGTAACATTGGTCAATGCTATTGATCAATGCTATTGGTCAAGAAACAAACTATGAAAATCAGTAGCCTCACTTCCAGCTGTGCGCAGCTGCATTGCATTTTTTTATTGTTCAGTGCAATTACTTGGGCCATGTCTGCATGTACAGAAATCACTTCTGACACAAGGACACAAATTTAACAGGAGTGTGACAATAGTATGCTAATTCTGGCCCTGATATAAATCAAACTAAACTGTAATTGATTCTGTGAGAGTAGTATTAATAACCTCTAACAGTTACTGACCAGCTGGTATATGTTAAGAATATGCCAAGTACCTAACCTATATTATTGTGAGGTATATGTGTTGATATAGAGTCTGATGCAGCTTTTTGATAAATGTAGACTCTGAATCTCATTAGATTAAACCCATGGTCACTTGGCCAGAAATTGACAAGTTGGCAATAAGCACATAACTCTCACTTATTCACTGTGCGTTTTCTTCCCTAAATCCTAAAAGCAGTAGATCAGGAAGAACGGTCTACCTCTGTGTTTCTTGATGAAAGAGTAAATATGCATAGATGGGGAATCTCGCAGTTCTTTTTTTTCTCTGGTTTTTTTCTACCTTCTTGAGTAGCTCAATGTTTTCCCTTAGACCAAGTCTCACCTTTCCATACCTATTACCATGCTAAATGTGAGGAAATGCTTAATGTGTTAAGTGCAGAAGGGTCGGGGAGGGGATGATACCCTGATACCGGAGACGGTATCACATTTGCTTATCTCTCCTTGTTGAAACAAACAACCATTTCTCATGGGAACATCACCCAGTGCTTGGGGACTCTGGCATAGGAAATGTGTTGATGGTTTGGGTCTCAAAGACTTGTTTGCAAGGGATGGAACACCTTGTCTGAGAAAAGTCTCTTGATTTTATGACACAGCACTCTTGCATTGTCTGCCTGGTCTCTTTGATGTTGTTGATGGAAGAGAAACAGGAGAATGGAGCCCCAGAGACACCAGGTTCTTATCTAAACAGAGGGTTATTTTCACCATCACCACACAGCTTTGATGAGCTACTTACTAGTTTCATAACTTGCTTCTTCATCCTAAAACTTCCAGCTTCATAGTCTTATCCAAGACCTAGCTTACAAGTGACTTTCTCAATTCTGTGTCTCCAGAGAAGGTATTCCTGGCACTTCCTCCTCTTGGAAAAGTGTTTAAACTTTACCCCCCAAAATGGATATTTAATATTCAAACTCCATGAACCATGTCAGTGACTATGTCTAGAACAGGTATCCTTTATTCTACCATTACCATAATTTATACCTTCATCTTGCTGGATTAGAGGGCATAAGTGAGTGGCTACATATGTACTTCTCTAGTGGTGCACACATACCCTCCTTTCCCTAGTCAATAGCCCTGCATTTTGACCATTCTTGAGCCTGTTCAGATACTTCCACATCATATATCACTCACCCTCAATGTTCGGCTTCTGACACTACAACAAAATCCCTAAGAGCTTATATGAGAAAATGTTTACTTGAGATCACTATTTCAGAGTATAAAGTTCACTGCTTGGGAGTGGGAGACAGCACGCCATGATGGGAACACAATGCAAATAAAAACTATCAGTGTTCAAGAAGCCCAAGAGAGCAATGTGGAGACTGGGATTCCCAAATTCTCAATGAAGGCTTCTCACCTCTTGAAGGTTGTACAACCTCCCTATAGTGTCATCCTACGGGCTATTCCCAACATGGGCCTTTGTGGAATGTTCAAATTATCTCACCAATTTATATAGATATATTTGTAGGTATTTATTCTGGAAATGTAGATGTACTTAGGTAAAACAAAGAAGCATAGCTCATATCAAATCCTGGAAACTGATGTAAGGAGTGATGAATAAGGAACTGCTTAAGTAGCTCAATGGAATACAATAGGAAAGCATATCTGCATTAACGATGAGGCAATCTACTTGTGTAAGTAGGCAAATATGGAATGCTAGTATTCAGATAGAAAAATAGGGTATCAGTGAAAACATGAAGCCTTCATAACACCTCTGTATGGAGTCATAAGAACATCGGAACCCTGCTAGTCATTTCAGACCAGCATCATGTGACACAAACTAAGTACAGGTTGGGCACCTCTAGCCCAAAAATTCAAATCTGAAATCCAAAATTCTTAGAATATCAGCAGTATGCTTTAAAAATCATATTATCCAACCTTTTACATTTCAATATTTTTACATTAGAGAACTCAACCCATGAGGTTGAGGCAAATATTGCAAATATCTGACACACTTGACAACAAAAGTGGTACTTCTGAGCCCATTTTAGGAAAGGTACACACCACCTGCCCAGGTGGCATTTGCTCGGCCTTCCTGAGAGGTCTTGAGATGGAACATGAACACTCCTGCATGTATCCTAAAATAGACTCGAGGGGGAAATGAAATTACGTGGAACAAATCTTACATTTACCTTTGTCTTCTTCCTGCCACAAACAGGACTCTTTACAGTTCTCAATCTGCAGTTTGTAAACTACTTCTGCACCTAGACAGTGCATCAGGGAGCATGTCAACCAGCTGCCAGGTCTGTCCAGTGTCCACATTTGAAACCCTCAGTAGACTGCAGGAAACACGTAAAAGACTTTGGGGAGCCTCTTCTTACGCCATTCCATCACCTTCTGCTCTCCAAGGTTTCACAATGGAATGTGGGGTCAGCATGCCTGAAAAGTCCTACTTAGATTCACAGGAACATTGTGATCGTTATCATTTCTGGGCTTTATGTCATAGGACCAACTTTTTAAATAGCCTTTGTTCAAGTAAACCTGTTTGGAGCCTGAACAGGGAATTCCGTCTAACTGGAATAATTCCGTAGCAAACTTTACTATCAAACAGCTAGAAGTGAAAGTTCATGAATGGCAGATTTGTAAATGGATGTATTCAGAGTAGAGGTTAGTTTTTCAAATAATCTAAATTATACATCTTAAATCTAATCCTGTCTATTTTTAATGTACCTTACACTTTTAGCATTTAATTCTGGGGGGAAAAAGATGAGAATGAGAGCACTCACATTCATCTCTACAAATATATGTGGAACAATGTATAACAAGCAAAGGTTATACATCCCCTGCAGATAGAGGCCACGTCTAAGAGGGATGTCGAGAAAGGCCCCAAAACAGGGAGAAATAGAATTTGCTCAAGCCCTCTGAGGCAAGGCTGGAAAGCATATTTCCTGCATCCAATCAGATCCAAGGAACCAACTTATGAAGCAAGAAGAAAATTTTGCTACATCAGACAAACTCTAATTGAGAGGCATTTCACAAAATAGCTGGTCTGTGTTCATGAAAAATAACCTATATTGTGGTTTGACATGGCCATATAATGCAGAGGGATGGAGCTCCTCAGTGGGCCCATGCTGAGGTATTCCCCCTGAGCATTCACCACCGTGTGACAGGTCTAGTAGAAAAAGAAAGTTTATTAGGAAAAGAGAAGGAGACCTGGAAAAGGGGTAGAGGAAGATAAAGGAGGGGGATACAGAAGGACAGAGAGAGAGAGAGGAGAGAGAAAGAGAGGAAGAGAGGAAGAAGGAAGAGAGGAAGAGAGGAAGAGAGGAAGAGAGGAAGAGAGGAAGAGAGGAAGAGGCCTGCTGGGAACATGTGGGG
>JANHMN010000002.1:199691185-199821597 GCA_030674055.1 Rhabdomys pumilio | reverse complement strand
AGAGAGAGAGAGAGAGAGAGTTGAGGTAGCCTAGCAGTCCTTATACATCAAGTTGGCTCTCACTTGCCGGGCTGGTGGATAGAGCCTAGCAGAATTGCCAATCACATGAAACACAAAGCTCCAGGAATTCTTCCCGATTGAAAACCAGACTGAAGGCATGTTGGCTGAGTATAGCACATGCGGCATCCCAAATTTCCTTCTCCAAGGAAGCATTAGGATCAACTGGAGAAACAAACGAAAGCTAAAAACTCCAGCTTAGGGTATTGGTACCATAGTTATGTAATGTATATCTTCATTTTTAGAAAAAATGCAATAAAACATTTAAAGATAAAAGAATCATCAGCTCTATAATTTGACAGAAATAGGAGTTCTGGGGGAAAGTTCACTTATGAATGTGTTTATGAACTAAACGTAGATGAAATAGAGAGGAAACAAAAATGGGAAGAATTGGTTAAAAACAATAGAAGAAAACTGCTAGCGATAGACAGGAGTTGTACAATTCTTATAAATTTTTTTTGAGTTTGAAGTTAGGAGACAATGGGAAAAAGGGATATTTTAGCATAATGTACTAATTCTCAGTCATCTGAAGATTCTCAGTCATGTAGTCTTGGAACCTATCACAATTTTCTTTAAAACACATGCCAGTTAAAGTAACCAAGAACCAGTCCTCAGGTTTCCAGTGCACAAGACATCTCTCTTCAAAGGGGCTTTGCCTTTTGTCCTCCTCTGCAGATGAGACTCCAAATAGGAGGATGGGCCCCATTGTCTCCAAAGGAACTCCTCACAAGTGTTCTGAGCTCGTCCTGCAGTATATCATGAGCAATACTTAACATTCCCCCTCAAAGCATTGAGTGAGCCTGTTTAATTTGGCTCTCCTTTCATTTTATGCTGCTATGCTTGGATAGCTGTGTGGATCTATTTACAGCATTCTCTGTTGTCTGAGAATGTAGCTTTGACATAGTATCAGAAGCCATTTCCAACATGGACACTAGTAACTTCTTTAAGATCTGTAGATCTACTTCCAGAGCCCCCCTTCCCCCAGTCCCCACTACTTTTCTTGGAGGTCATCTGTGCCATGGGACTTAGCCCAGTGCTCTTTATCTCAAGCTGCTCACCCAGACTGCCATGATTGGCTTTCCTTTCAGCAGTTAGCGTGGTAAAATGCTTGACACGACCCTACTCAGGCTTGTTTGTGTGCCAAGATCAACACGTGATCCGTACTGCTGAGCTTTATAGAGCTGACCCCCAAAATATCTGTTTACCCAGATGTTGACATTCTCATGACTAATGGGCAAAGCTCCTGGGACACACTGTTGGTGGCAGAGCAGAATTCAGAATTCCACTCACAATTACAGAGCTAGCAAGGACATAGGGACAATCGGTCCTAACCATCATTTTTTTTTTCAGATAAGGAAAATGGAGCTGCAAGGGTAAATGTGACTTATCTAACAAACCTGGGATTAGTGTCCAGGTATCCTGTCTGCTGCATTGGTGTCTGTGAACTTTAACCAAAGGGATGAATGTTCATGTGTGAAATGGCCTCAGTAGCCTGAGTTATTGGGTGTGTATCGAGGAAGACAGCCTCCCCAGTACATACTTTGGGATTAGGGAGGACAATGTTTCCAAATCCCTTTTTTCAGAGTCCGTACATGAAGAAACCTCAAACCCAGGATTCCAGCCAAAAACAATGATTCTCAAGTTCCTATGAGATCCTGCATAGATGTTTAGCCAGGCAGTGCGCTGACTAGGCTAGCTGACTCCAGTGGCAGATGGGAGCCTCACAGAACTCTGGGGCTGACACTTCAAAGGGTTGGGATGTGAGCTTGTGAGGCTGAGTCACCCTCATAGGCCATTTGCTCCTATCAACAGGATGAGGAACCCAGGGGAGCATAGAGGGCAATTCTAGAGGGCAGTGCAGAACACAGTTCCTCCCAACCTAACCACGTGTTCCTCGCTGCTTAAAGAACGGCTTCCTGAGACAGTTTGGCAAATCTTCAAGAAACGTATTTGAGAAGCAGAACACTCCTCTGAAACCTAACACAAAAAAGTCAAACAAAGACACAAACAAAAAAATAATAAAACCCTCTTAGCTCATTCATTCATGCACTCAATAATATATTCATTCACATGTCAGATGATGTTAATGCATACTTTTTTTGGCACACTAGGTTACAGTGAGGTCTTACTAGGATCTCACAATCCAAATCTCCACAATAAATAAAGAGCTACCATGAACAACAACAACAAAAAGATAACCCTATTGAATTATAACCAAAATAGATTATTGTCATTCATAGAACAAACCTGACTGAAAAAAAATTGCAAAGGTTGGCTAAGCACATGAGAGGATACATTTGAGATATCAAATTAAGAGACACTATTCTTAAGCATCGTATCCACTGAACCTGAATACTGAATACTGAGAATATTAGTGTCTTCAGATAGTGTGGAGACTGGTAATTACAAACTCTGTAGGTACTGAGAGTCTGACTTGAGGCAACATTGAGAAAGCTATCTAAAATTGTAATGTGTACACCCCTTGATGCTGTATTTCCTCCTCCATTACTTCCCCCATATAGTGACAGGAGTAAAAGTAGTCTGGGTATCATTCTGTTCCTGACCCTCAGCCCACATGACAGGACAAGGTACATATGTCTAGGCCTAGCTGAGACAAATATGAAATGCCTGCCATAATAGTCAATTCAGAAATAGTGGAAGTTGCCTTCTGTCTTCCATTGGACTTGGAGTTTTAAGGATGGAAGCCCAAAGATCCTGCAGCCATTTGCCAATACAAAGGAAAGCCTGAGGAATGGAACAATGGAGGCCAGTGGAGGGAATGGCTTCCTGGGATGCTCATAAACCTTGGGCTATGATCCTAAAGGTAGATCCATCCTCTCAACTATGAAGTTTGTCTTTTGTATTAGCTACTATACTTTAATGTTTCTGTTGATTACAACTGAAAGACCCAAACAGAAATGTTTGTACCTACAGAGGGACTACTGTGTACTCCGTTTGTCATACCAACATTCACTGAAAAAAGTGTCAACTCTCTAGGTATTTATGTGGAGAAAAAAATGTCTAAATGTCTAAAGGATTTCAGCTTATCACACTATATCACAGAGCACAGGTAAGTCATCTTGGTACATAATGTGTAACATGAACTTATTTCTACAAAAAGGCCTATGTAAGTACATATTGCAATTCATTTACCATTGAATAAACATATTTCAGATACATCTACATTTTAATGTATAAATACACATATTGCACACATATACATGTATATATGTGTGTATATGTGTAATATATACATATATATGTATACATATACATACATATATCTGTGTGTATATATACATATATACATATATATACATATATACATATATATACATACACACACACACACACACATATATATATATAAAATTTTAAGTATGTATGTATCAAGAAAAATCTTGAAAAATACAGATACCAAACCGTGATTACTTATAAACATGAGATAGATAATACCAGATGACAACACTGAAATTGTTTTCTTTTTAAATGCTAGTTAATAACAATGGAATTGTGCCACAACTCAGAAGGTAATTAAGACAACTTGGTAGGTTTTTCTCCCAATCATCTAAGTAAGAGATGATATAGCCTTGAACTCATTCAGCGTTTTCAAGTACTGGAGAGGAAAGATTAATGTGAGCTGGCTATTCTCCCTTTATTATTTCCTTTATTGGATTCTCTTTGTGCCCATCTCTGCCTTTCCTGTTCCTTGGGAACTTGATCTCTGCAGCTCATAATACCGAACTTGTTTGCTGTCTACAGTTTTGGTTGCCCCTTGTCAATCAGAAACACTGGCAGAGAGCTCAGAGGATGGGAAGAGGGACTTGTTGGCACGACTATTTCATATGATTCCTCTACGTACCAGCTTTGTCCACCACTGCTTCAGTCCCCACAGGCAGCCCCTCCTTGCACAGTTTCAAGCACAAGACACTTTGGGGAATTCCACACTGCCTTGTCTCCCTCCTGATTTTTTGCAATTGTCTCTAAGTCTCTACCCACATTCTTGGCTTCCCCATCCCTTCTTTGAGAGGATGGCCTTCACTAATCTCTATGCCATCTTAGCCCTTGAGTCTTCAATTTCCTGCACAAACTATAGTTTCTACAGAGAATAAAAAAATGATTTCAGAGTTTGCTTATTGTGACTTCTTGATCAACTGGACGAAACATGGGAAGTTGAGAGAAAGACAAAAAGCTTCCCAATCTCTGACTAGAACCACAAAGCAGGGTTGGCAGCAACAGCAAAAGCCAGAATCTCACAGGAAGAGAGAAGTTGAGCTGGGGTAGGAGACAATAGTTGGTGGAGTTACTCAGGTGAGGGGATATTTGGGGCTCAATTTGTCCTGAGACACATCTACTGGAGTCAAGAAGCATGAGGACTGACATGCAGCATGAGGGAAGAACTGGAGTATAGATAGCTCTGGGAGGACTGAAAGCCCTTAGGAACACATCCTGCAAGTAAAGTTATACCTCACGGGTAGAAAACTTGCCAAGAATGGGACCCTAGGTTTTTTCCAGGAGTTCATAAAAAGATGGGGAGGCGTTGAAGGAAAATCAGGAAAAAGGATGGGGGGAGAGAGGAAGAGAAATAAAATGAAAGGAAGGAAGGAAGGAAGGAAGGAAGGAAGGAAGGAAGGAAGGAAGGAAGAAAAAGGAAGGGGAGGGAAGGAGGGAAAAGAAGGAGGAAAGGAGGGCTGGAGGAAGGGTGGGCAGGGAGGGAAGTGCTCTTGGGCAAAGCTTGCTGCTCATATGCCCATCCTTTCCCTGCCTCTGCATCTCCCTCGACCCCACTCTACTTCTTTCCTTAAGCCCAGTTGCTGGCATACCAAGTAAGGCTGCCTTTGCTTGCTATTGCTAATGTTCTATCTAAGCTTTATACCCCAAAAGTCTAAGCATTTTTATTTTCACAAAGTGACAGTGATCTGTTGTGATAAAGTATTTCACCCAATGAGCAAACAAATTCACTTATCACTGCTCCAAGGGGGATTTGTATATTCCCAAAGCCAGTGGCTGAGCCTCTTAATTGGATAGTGACTGGAGACTGAATCCTTTTTCTCCTTAGAGGGCAAAACAGTTCTTTAAAAGGAAATTGTCCAGACCACATAAACAGGGCCATCATCCTGGGCTTGCAAATGGGTGACATGCTTATTTTAAATCAAACAGGAACGTATTATGGAAGGAAAGCAAAGATGTTGGCCAGTTTTAACATAAACCTAAAGCTACCAAAGGATTCCTAGTCAGAGGCTGACACTGAACCTGACTCGGTAAAGGTACTTGATGGGAAAGTCAGAACTAGGAAAGTCAGTGATTTTCTCTGGACTGTTCTAAAAGAAGGGATTTCTAGACATTGAAAGATGAATATTTTGGAGCCAGCAAGTCAGATGATAACTCTATAAATCATGTCTATGAGGACCTCCAGACACTACACCAATGTCTAGTCTTTGACTTTCTTGCTTAGCTGCCTTCCTAACTTTGGAATATGATGCATAAAATACCTTTCACATAATATAAACCCATCCACTATAAACCTTCTGTAGGTTTCTCTATTATATATTATTTTATGTATAACACAAGAAAATACATCCTGGTTCCAGAAAAATCCATTCAGCAAGAAAAAGAATGCACACCAACTTCCTGAAATATTTGGCACCTGCCACAATTGTCAATAAATCTGAAGTGAGCAGCCTTACCTTTCCTCAAACAGGACCCCACACCTCAAAGAATTTGTGTCCTAACTTAAAAAAATCCCAGCTCATACAATGAGAAAATGTTTCCTTGTCTAATGGGAACCATAATAATGATAATAATAAATATAATTGCTTATCTAAGGAGAAATTTGACCATTCCAATATGTAGGAATGTTTAGGACCTAACCAAAAGACACCATTGATGGCATCAGTAATCCTCAAATTGGAAGCATGGTTACTATATCTCACCTCCTGATTTTCAGAAACGTACCTGTCTCCAAAAAGTGCTCAGAGAAAGTTTTAGGCATTGTTTGTGGAAGAGGGCTGGGGAACTGGTCGCATCCTTTCCTACTTTGTGAAAACACAGTTGTCAGTTCCGGCCTCAGAAACAATCCAACTTATAAACAATTTAATAGAGGTTTCCTGTCTCCTCCTTTCCCCTTTAACGTGGAGCCCTTCCTCCATTGTTTCCAGAGGAGACCTTCGCTTCCCCACCAAGCCCCCACTCCCACAAAGCCTCCTCCTTCTCTCTATTCAAGTGCTGCCAAGTTCTTCCAAAGGGAGGAAAGGATGTAACAGTCTCTGCCACTTTAACACTCTATCCAGCCCCCCTAGAAGGACTGGGGTCAGGGCCTCAACACCCTCTGAGTACATTTATTCCAATCCAGCCACTTGGGGAATCCAGTAGGCTTGGGAAGATAACCATCCATTGGAACAGTGTTCTATAAGAAAAATACGTTCATGGTTTCAAGGGACTTTGGGAACAGAACATTTTCAGAGAATAAGATGGTTATCTACACAGAAGGTTAGAGACTGATACATGGCTTCCATGCACCCACAAGATTTCATGGGTGTTTCCTATCAATGTCACCAAAAAATTAACCTAGGAGCCTTTGGGAAAGACTATGCAGGTAATTTACATGCCTAAATTATTATAAGGAAAGTACAGGCCAAGAGTGCATTCTTTAAACGTGTTTTTTCTGTTATTTCATAAAGTATCAAAAATAGTCCTGTTGAAGAAATTACAGGTTCCTTGAATTTCTATTTTTTCCATGGCTTGATGTTATTAAGATCTGTATGGGAAATATGGGAAACCAAGCTTAGGCTAGCAATATTAAATAGGCCTTGGTACATGATGGAGAAAAAGAATTCAATAGCTGTGCCAATACCATCCTTGGCTTTGGCATCACCTGGGTAACATGAGGTATCCATTTTCTCATGTGTCAGGTTTGCCCAAGGATTCCTTCCCATGTAACATTATGTGATTCCAATCATTTTTCCCCTGTGCTCACATGTGGTTCTCAAATATGATATTCTTTCTCCTTGTATATGTACTGATAGACTCCCTGCTTTAGCTATAAACAGAGCTATGCCTCCTATTTCCAAAGCCTAGTAAAGTGGCAGCTAACATCGAACCCTCAATGGACATCTTCTATAGCTCTTTCACGTCACCTGCAAAGCATCCTGTGACTTCCCAGAATAGTGGGAAGATTCACAGTATCACAGGTGAGTATTCAGTCCAATTGCCATCCCTCTATTGGCTACCAAACCGTTGGAAAAGTTCTCCCAATACATTGCAATCCAGTGAGTGTGAATGTTGACATGACCTTTTAGGAAATGAATAGGAAGACATCTTGGTTTTAAAAATGGAAAGGTTGGTGTCAGCAACCTTATGTCAGTTGATATAAGATATAAAAAGGTTAAGTTAATGCTTTTTGCATTGTCTTGTACAAACACACATGCACTTAGTGTCCCTCTACTGTGTGTCAAAGGTCTCCTTTCAACAGTCAGAGTATGTTGAGATTAGTCCAAGTCTTATTTTGCAAGGGGGTTTTAATTTCAGGGAACTTTAGATAAAAACCACCTGCTAAGTCAAAACACTTTTGTATGAACTTTGGAATCAAATGAAAATAGGTCAGCTAACTGTGGTCTGGGGGTGGGGGTCAAAGGTGACTCAACATCTATTTGTAAAGACAGTTAAAACCATCATTGATATTTCCCAAGTGTTAGAGTAGAGTACCTACCTGTTTACATAATGCATACAGCTCTCTGCCACTGTGCAGAGCAGATGAGGATTTATAACAAAGGATGTATGGCCTACAAAGTTAAAATGTTGACTATCAGGCACTATATAGGAAAAGTATCAACCCCAAAATCTAGATACACACTTTTCCATGGTCCTGTCACTTAACAGCTCAGTAGCACTAAGCAGGTCTCCTGACTTCTGTGAGCTCAATTTCCTCATTCTATATTAAAGATAGAGATAGCTAGCTTCCAGGTATTTTAGATGATACAAGGTGCCACACAGGATGATCCCTTGTCATGTCTTCTGCCATATCTTCCTCTGCATGGCTCTCAGGGGCATCAGGCCAGTACACACTGGCAAAGTTCTGACTTGTAACAAGGGCAACCACATCGTATCTGGACTTCTAGGCCTATTTTAATAAACATTATTTTTGGCCAGTTCTACTATTTTCATTTCAGCTGAGGTAAAAGTAGATATTAAAAAATTGGCATCAACCACATTTGCCGTTATCCTCCTGGGAAACTCTTAACCAAGATCAAGGTGTGTTTTTAGTTGTGAACTTGATAAATCAGATAAGTCAATAAGCCTTCAAAGTTGGAGGGCCTTGGACATCCTTCTCCATGGAAATGGGAATTATTTATTTGACACGCAATTACTGTGATATACAGTAACTCCCACAGCGAGAACCCAAATCACAAAGTTCTCTGAGACTTCCCTGTATTCTCTGGCTCTCTCTGCCCCTTCATTCAAAAATTAGTTTACCACTAAGTCAACTCAAGGGAGAAAATAATACTCTCAAACCAACTGAGAGAGGACTCCTACCTCAGAATGAAACCATGAGGTTTACAAAAATTAAAACAGAACTGAGGGAAGGGGGAGTTTTGTTTTGTTTTGTTTTGTTTGCCTACAAAGAAGGAATGTCTTCTTGCAGAGTGAACTCTGAAAGGCAGCAAGCCTATTCAGATGTCACTATGCCCCTGTACCTTTGTCATCTCATCTATATAGTTTTCTAGGATTTAGCTATTATATCAAGGCAATGGGTGGAGTGATTTTTACCCCCAGGATTGATAAGGAATGACAGGCAGTGACTTGTCTCGAACATTGTGACCTGTCAGAATGTCAGCCCATAACACTCTTCAGTGATGGTTCAATGGCTTTTGGTTTTTCTTCACTAGAAAAACCTAGACTCCAAACTAAATAAGGGTTTGAGGCTGCCTCTCTCTTATATCCGCCAGCACATGTAAACTATCAGAAAATATTTGCAAGTGTGTTAGACAGTAATATTTCTAGCTTTAGTTTTTAGATGACACTATTGCTTAATCATCCTGAAATAACGATGCAAACGTCTTCTTTTCCGTGGGAAATACTTAACTCAAAGGACTAGAGTAGTTGTCTAGCTGGTTGGCTCAGCTGCCAGCTTTGTTATACAACAGTCACTAGCTCTATCTAGGTCCGGGAAATAATAAACGTCTTGAAAATATCTTTCTAAAACCATGTTAGTGAAATGTAACCTACTTTGTACACTTAAGTACACAGTTCACTGAATTCTCATAAAGTGAACGCAGCCTTATAATCAGCACCTGGGACGTGCATCACAGGACTAATAGTGTCTCTTCTAGCCTCGCAGTCATTCTTCATTCTGGTTGCTACTCTCCAAGAGTAATCCCTCTTCTGGCTTCTAATAGCACAAAATCAGCGGAGTTTAGGTCTGCAGTATACGTCACTGCATTCACAGGCTGTGTGATCTTTCATGTTCAGCCTCTTTGTTCATTGTTCTTTTATAAAATTTATCTACACTGATTTATATCACTTAAAATTAGAGCATTCATCACCTATGTAGTAATAGTAACTCATTTATCTAATCTGTTGCTGATAGACACTTGGGTAATTCCAGCATAGAGATATTGGAACATTCTACATGTTTTTTTTTCAATAATTATTTCATGTGTTTCTGTTAAAAGAACATCCCTAAGTAGCCCTAGGACTGCTTGTGCTTTGCCTTAGGAGACACACTAAGCTTTTCTCCTGAAATTCTATCAATTTGATTCCTAACAGCAGTGTGTCTGATTCCAGTTGTCCTATGTTGCTATACTTTGAATGTGCCCCACCCCCCAATGCTCACATGTTCAGAGTTTGATTTTCCAGTTCAGAAGTGTTGAAATGTGTGACTGTTAAGCGTTGCCAAGGTCATGAGGCATCTACACTCTTGAATACATTAATGTTATTATGGCAGAAGTAGCCTATTATGGTCAGAGTGAGATACTTTAGGTTTGTCTCCCTTCTACCTGTTTGCTTTCTCTTCTTCCTACACGTGCACGCAGTTTGTCATGAACCAGAATAATAATCAAATTCATGATCACTAAAAACTCATATACAAAACAGACTAATGATAGCAAAACACAGACTAAGACAGACATCCTTGTCACCAATCTGTATCCACCGTAGTCCTTACTGTCATTATTCTAATGGATAACTGCATAAAGTTTCCATCATAGAAACAGAATATTCTGTTGTAATGATAAAAGAGAAGTAAAAATAAAAACAGCACATCACAAAGGCTCCACAAGAAACATATAGGTCATGACCATGTATTCCAGTAGAACGAATTATCATCAAATGCACATAGAACTCAACTTATTTGCTGGTTGACTCGACTCTTCCCCAGTCCTGGCATATATATAATATTCTATAATAAATTACTGTTTTCTCATCATCCCATATCTCTACCTCATAATTAAGTTTCTTCCCACTGCTACCTGAGACTCCAAAGAGAACATTAATGAAATTTAGGATATAGGCAAGGAACAAGTGGGAGAAACAGGTGAAGACTGGGCTTTGGACCCAGTCTTTAATGGTCATAGTATCAACCCATAACACCCCATTTATGTTCTGGCTGACCAGCTAGGCTTCCCAGAAGTTAGACTGATCCTAAGCTTATGTGGGTGCCCTCGAATGGTCCAATTGAAAGATGAGATATCAACAAAGGGTCAGGACTCAGAAAGTGGGCCTTTGTCCTTCAGGAACCCTTTCTTATGTCAGCTGACCCTCTCATGGTCTTTATTTCTCCATCTCACTGTGGAAAAGCAGGCACCACAGAAAAAGAATGTCATGTCTTCTATCTTATGTGTGGATTCTGTGTTTCTACAAAATAACTTCTTTGGCATTGACCTCAGGGGAGGATGTATTTAAAAGAATGTATGTTGTTTTAATTTGATGAATAAAATACTATCCACTTCTCTGCTCCAATGTCATTAAGCTTTCAGCACATACATACTACACATATGTTTCCATTATACACCCAATTTTTCATATGCATAAATTATTTGTTTTCTTAATGCCAAAATGTTCAGTAAAGTTTCTTTTTATATTCAAGAATCCTCTTTGGCTTCTGTTGTTTTTTATTCATTCTACTTGTTTTAGTTTTAAAATCTATGCCATCTGAAAGATTATTTAAAAAATAAGCAGCAGGTTTTTGCTTGTGATTGTAAAATAATAACTGAATATAAAGATACAAAATTCTCAATACCGAGACATCACATGCCTAGAGGTCAGGTCAAGAACCCAGACATGTACCTTGCTCACCATGTATTCAGCTCACTTGTAGGCAGCTAAGTTCCCTCTTGAGAGACCACAAGAACATACAGTGGTAACTGTTGCATTTCCAACATTTCCAGACTGAGTTTATTCATTAAAAAAACTAAACAAACAAGCAAAATTTGCCCAGGTCTTTCTTGCTTTGCTTTTGTCCGTCTGCTTCCTGTCTGACCAGTATTTGTGCCAACAGATGACTCCTGCCCCGAGTGAACAATTCTATAAACGGCCTTGCTCACTTTCACTTAAGTAAGTGTGGGTAAAGCTAAGTTGTTATGACTGGAGTTTTTGTCAATCTTAAAATCACCTTCAGTATGTCATCTAGAAACTGTCTCCACAATACACTATACTAGCTGAACATTCACTATATCTAAGATATGGAACAGATTTAGATGCCTATAATGAGATAAATATGTTAGGAAAATGCGGTATATCTGACATTTTCATAAAAATTGAGGATGTTATAGCAAGTGAAATAAATAAGCCATATGCATAAAAAATGGACAGTGCTTATTCTCTTTAATATGTGCATGCTAAAAAAAATCAATCTGAATGAACAGTAGTTCATACTGGGGATATGGAAAGAGAGAGGAATTGTGGGACATTGAGTAATGAGCAGCAAACAGGTAGATGAGATGAGTTCTAGAGTTGTATAGACTAGTGGGAAGAGAAGCTCAGAAAAATCTCTCATATGTTACAAATAACAAGTAAAGGAGTGGATAAATGGTAATGAGAAGATGGAAAAATTAACCCTGATGTAGTCAATATATATTGTGTATGTGCGCTAACAGTATACAGTGTCCCATACAGGTATACAATGTGATAACAATTTATAAATGTTTCAGGAGGTGGAAATGATAACAAATCTCCATTTGCTTGTTACATATTATATACGTGTATAAAATTATCACAGTGTACCCTACAAACTTTTAGAATTAAATAGTAATTAATTTTTAAAAGTTAGGTGTATAATCTGAAGAGAATCACAAGGAAACACCAATCAGACTCACATTAAGGAATCTTTCCCAAAATAAATATATCGCAATTTAACATCAACAAAGGAAAAAAAAACAAAAAACAAACAAACAAAAAGACTACAGATTGCCAGGCAGTGGTGGCACATGCCTTTAATCCCAGCACTTAGGAGGCAGAGGCAGGTGGATTTCTGAGTTCGAGGCCAGCCTGGTCTACAGAGTGAGTTCCAGGACAGCCAAGGCTACACAGAGAAACCCTGTCTTAAAAAACAAAGCAAAACAAAAAACAAAAACAAAACAAAACAACAACAACAACAAAAACCCTACAGATTACTCACAAGCACCGAGCCAGTGGCTTTCTGTCATATGTAGCTGAAAATTAGATTCAGGAGCAGAAAAAGGACATTCACGGAATAGTTGGTGGAATTTACATGAGAACTATCACTTAATAATAGGGTAACCGCATCCTCTTCCTTCATTTGATCATCAGGTCTCTATAGACAGGAGAAACACTAGCATCTGAGCAATGTGGATGAGAATACCTGGGTATTAATGATATATTTGTACATTTTGTAAAGAATCATAATGAAGATTAAGTTTAAATATGAAAAAGCTAAAGTCACCCCACCCCTACTGAAAAGCACTGTATTAGCATGTATTCCACATCAGATATCTGATAAACTCTTAAGGGGAATACAAAGATTGAAAGACCATTAAAGGCTTGAGAATTACTGGACAAGATGACACCCATGCTCTCCTCAGCTGAAGTTTTAAAATCCCATGAACTCTGAAATCCAAACAGCAATATGTCAAGATCAACTGCTTTCTAAAAATTGGCCTCCACATAAGCCATCAAGATAGAAAATATAAAATGAAGTCTGATGGTGATGCGTTCAGGAATCCCAGCACTGGAGAGGTTGAAGCCAGGAGACAAAGAATTCAAGGTCAGCCTGCATGTTTGAGAAGAAAGAAGGCAAGGGAAAGAAGGAAAGGAAAGAGAGAGAGGAAATATATTTGAAGTTCCCACCCCGGCTTCCCTATCAGTTTGCACATTCGTGCCTACTTGAAATGAGTCATTTCTCATCCACTGCCAGGAATATTCACACATGCAAGTGTAAATAATGTATGTGATTCTAGATAACACACAAATCAGTGATCCAAATTACCCATGCTCATTCCAGCCCAGGCTGCTTGCCACCGGGACTCCCACTGCTCATCAAAAAAAAAAAAAAAAAAAAAAAAACGGGATAGGGAGGTTGCTGGTTGCTGGGACAGTGGCAGAAATCAACACACTGGTTCTGTTTGTGTATAACATCCAGCACTGTACCTCCAAGTCAGCTTTTTAAAATAGCAAAAAGCACTTACCAAGCTCCACCCTCTAAACGGAAGGTTGGAAAGTATATTTGAATTTGAAAATCAATTATCTAGCTAAGATTAGCCCCAGGACCTGCTTATCATCTCTCATTTCTACACTTAAGTGGCGTTGTTTTAAGGAAGAACTCACTGTTGTTTTTACCAGGGTTATTTTCTTCTCCTGCAGGCGCCTGTGATGGTGGGAAACAACTGGAGGCAGCACCCTGGGGTTCTGGCTTTTTCTCTGTCATTCACCAGACCTGCCTTGATTTCCTCAAGTGTAAATAGAGAAGATTGGAAAAAAAGAGGGGGTGGTCTTTAACTTTGTATTGTGGACTTATTTGGCAATTGTGTTTATGACCTCTTACAGGAGTGCTTTTATGTAGATAAAAGAATACATGTGCATATGTATGTATATGTGTATAATTATATGAAAGCTAATAATATAAAGTACTACATGCAACATAATTTTAAATGTGTGGTATGGTAATAGATGTATTTTCATTCAAAACACCTTTGTATAAGATTTTTTTTTCAATGAGTCAAGAGTCAAATCATCACCACGATATCAAAAGAAGTTATGAGTATAGCAAAATACCTTGCGTGTTTTAAAATACTGACGTGTGGTTTGAAAACATCTCTGATTTCTGCTGTAGCAAACTTTCCATTTTAGCTGATGTTCCTGGGTTTTGTTGTCCTCGTTTGAAATCAAAATGGTAGATTTAAATAGCAGATTACTGGAAACAGAAATGAATAATCTCTTCGTTCAAGGGCTTTATCCTCTGGTTCAGTGCTTCTCAACCTTCCTAACAATCCTCTAATACGAGGTAACCCTCAATCATAAAATTATTTCATTGCTACTTCGTAACTGTAATTTTGCTACTGTAAAGAGTCGTAATGTAAACATCTAATATGCAGGATATCTGATAAGAGACAGTTCAAAGGGGTCACAACCCAAAGGTTGAGAAACACTGCTTTGGTTACATGGATCTGTGGACCAGTTGATCTCTAGGAGTCCTTGTAATTCCTAATCCTCCATTCACCTGTCTGGATCTGGTGGAGACATCCTCTGTGTGAGAATGTTTCAGGGAACTCAAGTTTAACCAGACATCAAAATATTTCCTTTGCAAGTCTTGGCTGCTGCACAGCTCTATACACAGCTGAGCCAGTTTTTCTAGTTAAGATTGGTGAGCACCAGGTTCATTTGTCTAGCATTTCACAGAATATTTTCCCACATTTGTCCAAGTGCAGCTTTCAAGCTGTAAGTGACAATATAAATGTGCCCTGTGATGGGAAGTGGGTCATACCACTTTCCTGAGCGATCTCTGGGGTTGGTTATTTACCAGGCTCATGCCCAGAGTCAGGGGATCACCACAGATCTTGCTAATTATTCCCCAGACTTTCCCACCAGCAATAAAAATCCCATTTGTTGCAACTTGTTTGGAGAAAAGCCCTCATTTCCACAGTGGTGGTATTAATTAGCAAAGACCTGTGAAATTGACCAGCATTTATATGCTGTAAGCAGAAGGGAAAAAAGACCTCGTGTCACTTCTAAATATTCCTATAAATTCCCTTATAAGCAAGCAGGGGCTAAAAGTCCACTTCTCTTAGACACCATGGATTTTAATGACTGGGGCCCAAAGTGAGAACCAGTTGTCTCTGGTGCCCATTAGAGTAATGACTTGAATAAATTCTGAATGCAAAATATAACATATCCCAGTTCCTATGACCACTTCCCATCTTTACTGGAGTGAGAAAGTGCTGGATGCTTCAGGTTCAAAGGAAAGACCATGACCCCACATAAACTCCCTTCCACCCCTGATCCCCACAGCCCCCTCCTATCCCATACTCACACACCCACTTTTATGCCTTAGCCCTGCTTGCCCAGCCAGAAACCAATTTCTCTTCAGGGTTCTAATAGGTATCCCAGATTTTGACACTGTGACTGGGGCTTTGGAGAGAGCAGGGTGTCCCTGTCCAGCCTAGAATCTCAGCAAGATCCACAGACACACCATGGTGGAAACAGATGAAAGAGGCAAACTGGAATGGAATACAACTTGATCCAAGATCTTAACACGCTTTGTTTGGGGGAAGTTTTGGTATTTTATGTTTGTGCCTCTGTTGGTTGATGTTAAAATGCCCCACATAATAATTCATCCACAAGGATAAAATGATCTGCTCTACTCTTAAAGCCCACAATTTAATCACTTTCTGAGCAAGTGTGATTTGAGCTTTTCTTGCAAAGAGTTAAACAAATAGCTAAAGGGCAATAAATCTTTCCTCTTCACTTTCAGTGACTGCTTCAGAATATTTTACTCCCTAATATCTACTCTGAGCCAACAATCACTGCCGACTTTAGCTAAGAATTCTATTTTTTATTTTTTATAGCTATAATGTGAGTTTCCCATGCAGTTTTTATTAACTCTGTTTCATTGCAAAGCCTTGCAAGCAAAAATGGGCCTTATTTTTATTTGAAGAAATCTATTTCAGTGACAATCTAGCCTCAGGGTAGCTATCTGTCAGTCTCTGCTTTTTTTCCTGTTGAAACAAGCATGGGAAAGTTGCAAGACAAATGCCACACAGGGAAGGGCTGACGGAAGAGGCATACCACCCACATCCTTGGCTTGCCCAATGCCAAGAGGTGAAAGAAGAGTGAAGGGGAAATCTGTCTGTGTAAGGTGCAAGAAAACACCTGTGTGTCCACCAGTCTTTGTATCCAACAGATGGAACCTTTTCTGTTCTCACTATGTGGCAACTTTCCCCAGAGATAACATTATCTGAGTATGGTCCTGGAGGATGGACTTTAACACTCACCATGGGAAACACATCTTTCAAAAAGCAAGGAGAGAGGCTACAGAGATGATTCAGTGGTTGAGTGTACTGCTCTTCCAGAGGACTGAGTTGAGTTCCGAGCACTCACATCTGGTGACTCATAGCTGCCTGTAACTCTGGCTCCAAGTTGATACAACACCTACTTCTGGCCTCTACAGCTACCCGCCTTTGTATACTTGTACCCATTGCAGCTGAACTGGTGTGCATTCATGTATATCATGGACCACATTCTACACACACACACACACACACACACACACACACACACACACACACACAAAATACCAATTTCTAACAAGAATATTTTCTTTTTAGTTGTGTCATATTTTTACAATGAATTTCTACTCAGCATCAAAAAGAAATTCTTAACTGATCAGTGCATCTTTCACAGTTTATACAAATATCTTAATTGGTTGTACGATTCATATATTGCAGAATTTGGAGCTCTGACAAGACTCATCTACAGGGATGCTGAAATGACCTGCTGTTCCAGCCCCCTGCTTTGGGATGCTATCCAGAGTCCATTCCCAATGGACTCAGTTCATCCAGCCTTTCAAATAGATCCAGTCAGAACTTCAGTCGAACCCTGAGCCTTCTAAGCATACAGAGAGTGGATATCAGATACTAAAGCTAGCCTTCTTAAATCTAACCAAATTTTCCATGCTGCCAAGTAGGCCATTCTCCTTCCAAACTTATCAGCTCCCATCTTCCTTCTTCCTTCCTTGTTCATCAGGTAGGCTTTGTTGGTTCCCATTCTATATGACTTTTATCTCCTCTTGTGTCTTCTTTCTTTGACCTGATGGAGAGTCACCATTCTGTCTCACCCTATAAGTGTCCTGGGTCCTCTGGTATCTTATCTGGACGTGAGGTCAGGTTCCCACCTAGTCTGGAACCTTGCATATCTATGCCTCATATTAAGCCTGCTACTTCTCAACCCATAAGTTACCCACTTGTACAAGATATCACTTTTAAGTCCTTCTAGGACCTCACTTCCAAGCCCTGCTTCTTACTGATGAATATAGATGCAAAGGTTCTTAATAAAGTCATAGCGAATCAAATACAAGATCTCATATCAAAAAGATATTTTCACACCCAAGTTTACTTCATTTTAAAGATACAAATCTGGTTTAATATACATAAATAATAAATGTTATTTATCATATAAATACACATAAAGACAAATCACATAATCATCTCATCATTTCAAAGGTTTACAAAGCTTTTGAAAAATTCAACATTTCTCTATGATAAAGGTCATGGAGAGGTATGATAGTTAATTTTGTTGTTCACTTGACATACATGGGAACCTCACATAAGGAATTCCCTCTATCAGATTGAACTGTGCACATGTCTGCTGGGCATTCTCTTTGTTGCTAATAGACATAGGAGACTTCAGTCTCACTGAGATCAGTAAGTACCACCACTTGGTAGGCGGGCCTGAGCTGTGTAAGAATGGTAAAAGAAGGCAGTCAGTAAGCAGCATTCCTTTATGATCCCTAGCTCTGCTCCTTCATGAGTTCCTCTTTTGACTTCCTCAGTGATGAAATGTAACCTGGAAGTGTAAGCCAATTAAATCTTTTCCTTCTCAAGTTGTTTTTAGCCATGGCAAAGTAGAGCAAGAGGCTGGAGATGGAGGGAGACAACTTCAACATAAAAAATGTTCCATGTGACTAATCAATAGTCAGCAACAGGCTAAATGGAGAAAATCTCAGTGTTCCCAGAACTAGACAAGAGTATCTACTCCCTCCATTCCTGCTTAATATAGTATCTGAAGTCTTAGCTAGAGCAGTAAGACAAGTGGAGAAAAAAAAAACTACAAATAGGAAAGGAAGAAATCAAAGCATTTCTATTTTCAAGTGATATGATTCTATATATAAGATACTCTAAAGACTTCTCCCCCGCCAAATTTAAAAAAAAAAAACTGTTAGAACAGGTTTGAATGTATCAGTATACATTCTCTCAGCAAAGTGGCAAAATACAAATTTTAGCACATAAAAATCAGTAACCTTCATATATACCAATGACAAACATGCTGAAAAGGAAAATTATGGAAATAATCACATTCATGATAACCACAAAATAAAATAAAATTCCTTAAAATACACACAACCAAGGATACAAAAGATCTCTACAATAAAAATTGTAAGAGACTAAAGAAATTGAGAAAGACAGTAAAAAACTGAAAGATCTCCCATACTGGTGGATCTGAAGAACAAATACTGTGAAAATGACCATCTAGCAAAAGCAATCTACAGATTCAATGCAATTTCAACAAAAATTGTCAAGACCTTTCTTTGCACATCTAGAAATACAATCTCAAAATGTATACAGAGAAACAAAAGACCAAAAAGAGCCAAAGTCCTTCTACAAAAAAGGATGTTACCATCAATATCACTACATCTTGTTTCAAATTATATCACAGAGCCATAGAAATTTAAACAGCATTGTGCTGACCAAAAAAAAAAAGAAAGAAAGAAAGAAAGAAAGAGAGAGAGAAAAGGAAAGAAAGAAAGAAAGAAAGAAAGAAAGAAAGAGAGAGAGAGAAAGAAAGAAAGAAAGAAGAAAAAAGACACATAGATCAGTAGAACAGAATAGAATAGAATAGAAAATAGAATAGAATAGAATAGAATAGAATAGAATAGAATAGAATAGAATAGAATAGAATAGAATAGAATAAAAAGCCCAGATGCAATTCCATATAACTATACCTACTCGATCTTTGACAAAGATGTAAGAAATATACATTAGGAAAAAGACAGCAACAAACGAAGTGAGAAACGTGGATTCTGAAAAATGAAACTAGAGCCTTAACCCCACATCCCCCAAAAAATCTTTGCCAGCAATACATCTGACAGAGATTTAATGTCTAGAGTATACAAAGAACTAAAAATACTAAATACCAAGAAAGCAAACAACCCAATTTTAAAAATTAGCTATAGAACTATTTTTAATTACTTTTCTATTGCTGTGTTAAAACCCCATGGCCAAGGCAACTTGTAAAACAAAGCATTCATTTTGGCTGGTAGTGTCAGAGGATTAGAGTCCATAATTGTGGATAAATGAACAGTGCAGAATTCACATCTTGATCCACAACCATGAGGCAGAGAGAAAGTAGTAGGAATCAAATGAGTGTTTTGAAACCTCAAATTCACCCCCAATGACATACCTTCTCCAGATCTCTAATCCTTTCCAAGCAGTTCCACCAACTGGGGATCAAGTATTCAAACATATTGTCCTATGGAAGCCATTCTTACTTAAACCACCATAATTGCCCACCATAACTAAATGGTAAGGCTCCATTCCTGAACATAGCACACACTTTTAGTTGCATGGCACAGAGAAATTTATTTTGAACTGACTAGAAAATTCTCTTTGCTGGCTTGCTCTAATAGTACAGGAAGATGATATGCAGGCCACTGTGAGAAAAAAAAAAAAAACATCAAAGATCTTATCCAGTTCTGGCCTCTGCATGCTAAAAACTGACCTGCCAGGCAAAACACATGCCCGGTACAATAATAGCAAGAATGTTTATGAAGGTTAACAACTATTTTTTGATTGTGTTTGAGATATGTTCCACAAGAAGAAATGTATGCCTACTATACTCTAAAGTATTCAAAAACTCACAGTAAAAGAAGTTATAGATCCTAGAGCAGAACCGATTGGTGCTATTTTTCTAAATGTTCAGGTTGTCAAACTTTCTTCCAATTATCTATGTTTATATTTATAGATTTATTCTGTCTCAGTTTTTATCAGGAAAGCTTCTTATCACAGGGAATAATGGTTAATGTAGAGGTGCATTACTGTTCAAAGTGCTGATAAGTGACTGCAAGTATTTACCCATAAATGAGAAGCTCCCACAGTCCATAAATATGGACACCTCCCTCTCCAAACCAAGGCACTGAGAACATCAAGAAGGAAGAGGAAAGAATGAAAGGGCCAGAGAATGGGAAGAGTTCTGTGGAAGACTCTCTTCTGGATGTGATATGGCCATTGTCCACTTGTGCCCACTGTAAACTTATAGTAGCAGTGGTTCCCTGTAAAAGATCAAGTCAGCTAAACATTCCAGCATGAAGTAGGGAAGAGTTCCTGAAACCTCACTATGTTACCTAAGAAAATATTGGCAACTCATGGCTACGGGGGGAGAGTCACTCTTCATTCAGAATGTGGCCACTGGTAAGGCCCCTCTGCCCCATCAGATGGTCCCAAGCCCATGAGCATATGGACAGCATTAACTGAACTTAGTGCATCAAAAGTAATAAATAAATAAATAAATAAATAAATAAATAAATAAATAAATAAATGCAACGGAATGAAGTTGGGAAGCAGATAAGATGAGGTTGGGATCCTTGAGGGACTTAGACAGGGGTAGCAAGAGGTGGGTATGATCCATATACATTTTATGCTTACATAGAATTTTCAAAACTCAAAATGTTTAAAGTATACCTTGCTTGATTCTATCTGAATCAAGTTCTAGATGAAGAAAAACTAATACATAATAGTAAAAATCATAGCAGTAGTTACATGGGAAGGAATTTGGGGCTGGAGTTGGTTTAATAGTGACTGAAATGGGATTTACAGGGAACTGGGTTAGCTCTTGATTATGGCGATATATCTGTGGAAAACTACACATGTCATAACTCAAACCATATACCTAACAGCTATTCATGTGACTGAATTTAATGCTTAAGTTCTATAGAAAAGCAGTACTAATAAATAGTTTCCAATGATGTAATGTCAGACACACCACCACCACCACCACCACCACCACCACCATGCAGAGCATCTATTGGAACCCAGAAAAGCAATGTCTAAGAGTTGGGCCCTACGATCTCTAGCAGTAAATTTACTCAACCAGTAAGCAAATTAAGTAAAAGGATGCTTTACAAGTGGCCACACCCTCTTTCCACTCTTAGATACCACAAGCTGTGAACCTCAGATCACCACAGTCCTTTTCCTTGACTATGAATCCCCATCTTCCCTCAAACCCTATGGATCCACTGTCTAAATAACTAGATTCATTATTTCCATTAGTCAACATATTCCAGACAACACACCTCTTCTTCTAGGGTCAGATAGCACAAACATGCAGGAACCATTGGCACCACTTCTTGCTCTTCCATTCCTCTCTGTTTCAGTCTCACTGGATACAAGGAGGTATTTGGAGGAACAGGATCTTAGGTAATTTTGGAAATGGTTTCACAAGATGTCTAATTTTTTCATGGGTGACAGGAGGTACCCCGGAAACAAAAGACAACAGAACACAGTATTTTTCTAGGATGCTAAATCCTTATCCAGACTCACCAGAACCTAGAACTCCAGTGTAGGGTTTCCAAACATTTTGTATTTAAGCAAACCAGAACCAAGCTGAAAAAACTGCCTGTTACTGAGGTCAGTATCTGTCAGACCTTGATCACATGCTACATCTTACAGTAATTGCTCCAGGATTTACATGCTGTCATGCATTCAACAGTTACTTAATAAGTACTCTGACAAAATGTGTATGAAGATAAGGAATTGTTGGTGTGTTTTTATGATACTAAGAAGCTCAAGATATGCTATATAAATTCATTCACCTACATAATTAAAATTCATTGAATCCTAAGAATTATCTACTAGCTTTTTCCCCCTACATAACACTAATTTTGTCTTCTCTGGGTTACCTAAGGGAATACAGGTGGCTGACTTTAAAATGTTTAATTTTACTTTCATTCCAAGAAAGTTACTGTATAGAAATTTAGAGGCTGACCTGCTCCAGCATGTCCCCGAGCACACATTGATTTAAATCACTGTCTACCTGAAGCTAATACTCACCAGTGTTACGTGATTACCGTGAAAACCTAAGACGGTGACCAGCACAATGTTTAGCACAAAATGAGTCTCAACAGTCACATGAGGTTCTCAACAGTCACAGCGGAGCTTCTCTCTCTAAAGGCCCCTTAGGCAGTTGGCCCTGAAGTCAGCATCTCACTCCCTGTGCCACTCTCACTTTCGTAAGCTAAAGTGATGGTGTCATGTTCTGATCCAGCTTACACTTAGGCCTCCAGGGAAAGGTAGAAAATGGATGCGTCAAGAATCTGGAGCAAGCAAACAAAAGAGATGGCAGCCTGTGCTCCAAAGTTCAAACCTAAACCAAGTAACAATTCCAAAACAGCCTGAAACTGGGGCACAGTGAACCTTTATGTAACCAAATGACTCCTTTATTTATTCTATCGACAAACATTTCCTATTTGGTTTTATATAAACACAGTACAGAATTTTCTAGTGGACGTATCTTCAAAGTGGCCTAATATCATTACTGTCTGATTTGGAAGACAACACTCACTGTTTCAGTGGCTCCATTCACACACACACACACACACACACACACACACACACACACACACACAGGTACATGCACACGCACACGCACACACGATGCTTTTTATGGCTGATTTTTCTCTATTTGGAGATCAGGCTTTAGTTTAAAACCTCTGAGTGCATAGCACAACAAGCCTGAGTTATCCAACAGCATCTGCAACATGAACAGGCTTTTTCTGCCAAAGAACTGGGAGTTTGTATAATCCACAGCTTTCCAACAGGAAAACACCAGGATATGTCAAGACAGGACTGAGCCTTGCTGAGAGCAAATGCACATGAGACAATGTAGTGGATTCCAAGCCACTCTAATATACAGAAATCACCTAATGTTTTAGATAGAAAATTATCCCATACATGTAGAGAGGTACTATCTTACAGTTGTTTTACAGACAAGGAAGTTCAAAACTTCTCTAATATACAGAAATCACCTAATGTTTTAGATAGGACATTATTCCATACATGTAGAGAGGTACTATCTTACATCGTTTTATAGACAAGGAAGCTTAGAGAATCAAGTTGGCATGATGAATCAATGATAAAACCCAAATTCAAGTCTCACAGAGTGCACTCCACACTGTGCAGCCTTATCTTCCACACCATACTTTAAATGCAGTTCCTGGAAATCAAGGTAGAATGGAGTTAAGCTGTGTCTCATGTCCTTGCCTTGGTGATGTGTTCCTTTCCCGTATTGGTAGATGATATTGGGTTACACTATGCCCAGGATGCAGAATTAAATACAACATAGATTTGATTCTCTAGTACTACATTGCAAAATATATTGCAAGTCGCAATTAACTAATTGGCTAAGTTAACTGTAAATAGTGGCTAATGTATCAAGCAGTATTTATTTAATTAAATTAAATGTGAATTTATTGATGTAGAACATTCCACTACAGAAAAAGCTCTATTAGACCACCATGCTCTTAGCCCATCACTCAGAGGAATCCCTAAAGCAGCAGCATTGGCATCTTGATATAGATGCAATCCTAGAACTTGTATCAGACCTATTGTTCAGATTCTCTATCCCTGAAAGTTGCATATTATCTTTCAACTTAATAAGCACTGCCGTCTAGAACTTTTTTCTACTCTTCTGCTTTATCAATAATTCCAATAACTTTTATTATGTGCACACAGACACACACTTCCTACTTCTTACTAGAGTACTCACTGATAATTATCATTATAATAGAATAAATAGAATGATTCTCCTTGGAGAATTGGCTTTATAATAAAGTAACAATAAACTGAAGCTCTCCAGATGAAAGAAGAGATTAATATTGGTGTGGCAGGCAGTGGGGTTCTGCTAGAATTCCACTTCAAGAGTATAGAGTTCCAACAGAGCTGGTGAGCAGTGGAGCAAAAGGAGAGAGCTGGTCTGGGGTGATAGCCATCCCTGTGAAATAAAGGAGAATGACCTCACTCAGGCCTAGAGGGTAAGATCGTTCTGCAGCAGAACTCATAAAGAGTAAAGCTTCATGGGCAAGATTCAGTGAGATGAAGCATTTCCCAGTACTGGACTGACCACATCTGGGGCTTCAGTCCTCATTCCTTCCTGCATTCAAACTCTACAGAGGGAGACTGTAGCTCCTTTCCTAAACCGCTTAGTTATTTTCTTACCCTTTCTCCCTTTCATTCCACTATGTAACTCCACAGTGCCTGTCTCCTGAGAAAGGCCAAATATCTTGTCTGAGTCAATAGAGCAAATCATAAATTATATGAATACAAACCTAGAATTATGAGGTCTGAATGCTTCTTTTTACTTTCTTTTGCTTTCACCATTGTCATGACATCGTGCCTGGGGTAGCAGCTGAATGATTTGACACAGGTGACTCAGAGAGGACCAATCAAAGACCAAACTGGTTAGCTAACAGCAGCTGATACCCAAGCATGGGATTGAGTTCAATCAAGATCAGCAAAAGGAACCAACTTACCTGCAGCTGACCTGACCCTAGATGCATGAGCCACTAATGTTCAGTATCGGAGGCAGCTGTTGTGTATTCTGACACACTCTATTATGTGGTAGAAAATAATGAACATGACTATCAATATGGCAAAATGATTGTACACTTCCAAATACCCCATAGAAGAGTTTGAAAAAATCATTGTCACCATTTCGACTCTAGTGCTCACAACAACCTTACAAGATTTCCTCTTATAAATAAGCAAATAAACCTGTATAAAGTCACTGTTATCTGTCACCATCAAAGGCCTTGTTCATGATGTAGAATTTCACCCAGGCTATCCAATTCCAGCTCTCTTTACTAAACACTGTATGATAGAACGGGAAACTAATCTAAACATCTTCGGTTCTTCCTACTTTAAAAAACAAAGGATGAGTTCCAATACATGAATGCCTGGGTATCAATTTCTTCAACTACTATAGAAGATAAATAAGGTGCTTGAATTTTTCTTTCTTTTCAATATTATAGTACTCTGTGTGACTGTGAGTCTTGTTTTTCAAATGTGTAGATTCTTTCCTGGAGTGACCAAGTCCAATTGCAGATCCAATAGACTATAAAATCAGATCTAAATCTGTAGACACTGGGCTTCTGTTGGGGTCTTCTCTAGAATTCACTTGACATTGATTGACCTGAAGTAGGGGACTCAAGAATGAACAAGACCCACATTGTTCTGTGGGACTTGAATTCAAAGGATCTAGGCAGGTCTTACTATCACAATGAACTTCTGAACAAAAAAAAAATAGTTCCTTTAGGGCTGTGCCAAGCCAGGCAAGATAATGATGTCATGGTTAAAAAAAGGCTTAAATTTGCATAAAACCAGATAGCAATGATAGCATCGATTATAATTACAATCCAAATTTGCTTTAATTTTTTAATTAAAAAATTGTATATGGTCATATGGAGCCCTGTTAATAATTTCATAGGCAAATACATTGACCAATGGTCAAATTAGGGTAAAACATCTACTCCTTGGAAAACTTGCCATTACTTTATGTTAAATTTTTTTAATTTCTTATGCCTTAGGAAAAAATATATTAAAAATTATTTTTTAAATAAAAGAAAACCCCATCAAAACAAAACAAAAAAGTACATAAAAACACAGAGACCATTGCATGTTGGCAACTACTCCTGAGCACAGGGCTTGTCCTAGAGTATAACTGATGTGCACACTGTCACTGCCCTAAACTAAAGCCACATCAAATGATTGATCTCAACAGAAAACTACAGTAGAACTCCTGCCCAAGTTTAGACAGTTCAGGGAAGCTCTTTTATCTTCAGAGTCTATTCCTTATTGGTTGAAACATCAACAGACTTAAATTGACTTCAATTTCCCAATCCCACATTTTAGTTCTCTCGTGAGAATTAATCCTTAGTAAACCTTTGTATCCAAATTCTGTCTTAAGGTCTGCTTCTAATGCAGTAAGTCAAAGTAACTCTAAGAATCGGTGATTTTAGTAACAACTGACTCACCCAATTAAAATCTTATTTTAAAAAAAAAATTAGTAATAAATGAAATAAAGAGAAGAAGAAAAGGAAGCACTAAATTAATAGGACCTAATCACTTTCTGAGATGGACAATTCAAAGTCAGGGCTTCAGGAAACTGGACCACTCCAGAAGTAGCTATTGGTAACTCCATCAGTCCAGATGAGGTTGACAAAAATAAGGGCTGATCTGTTTGTGTTCAGATTACTAACAGTCTTTCAGATTCCTCAAGAGGAAAAGAAATCAAAAAAGTGGGTGGCTTGGAACAAGTGTCCCATGAGTCCCAGTAATATCTGAGTGAACTTCTAAAAGTTCCCCCTCATTCCCTGCCTTCCAGTTTATGGGACCATCTTTTTATGAGAAATACTAATAGTAAGTCATACACATTAGTCTGTTACCAGCTAAAAGCTGCCTCTGTTTTATATCCATTATCACTCAGAGTGGCCCTTATGACAATGACGTGGTATCATTATCCTCTTCCCCTAATTCTTTCCATGGGAAATATAAATTACTATTTCATGTTGAACTTGGCTGTATGACTTGTTTGCCTAATAAAATATGAGTGCAAGGGGAGACTCTGAAGAGATGGTTAAGTTGTTGGCCCATTCTCTCATGTTTCTGACATCTACACAGAGAACCACTGCTCTTACAAGGCATCTACCAACAGAGGAGATCTAAGCCCAACTGGTGACTGAGATCACAAACACCAGAGTCGACCTTCAGACACTTCAGGGAGGAAAACTCATCCATGACTATTCTAAGGCAGTGAAGTGTAAGGGAAGCTATTTGTTACACAGCCTTTCACAGAACTGAAAACTAACTGGAACAGGCATGTTATTTGCTTATTTCAGTTTGCAAATGAAGAAGTTCATCTGCAGAAGAGTTTAGTAACTTAACTGATGTCTTGCAGTTAAGTTAGTCATGAATCTAGAGCTTCAAGCGATCAAACTAACTTGAAAACGGCTGTGTAACTCTGTCTTATATTGCATACTCGGTGTTTAAAAGGAAAAAATTATGTAATGCATGTGAAAGATTCTGAGAGCTTCAAATCCTACCCCAAACTAAGATTTAGTTGTTTTATTTATTGAAACATTTTTTACATCCTTAGGTGATACTGCCTATAAATGAGCCAACATTTAATAGCTACTGTGAATATTATATAGCCAAGGAAACTGGGCTAAACTGTCCAATTATATCATAGACTCAACTATGCACACAGTTTCCGTTTACAAAAGATAGTGAGTTATCACTGAAAAAATACCTGATTTTCTTATCAATGGAGAACTGAGGGCAACTTCCTACTGCAAAAGAAACGAGGAGCACATTGAAGCAGTCACATCCCTAAGCCTTGGCATGTTAAGAAAAAATGCATGTGCAGGGACTGCACTTGCATTCAGTTATACAATTAATTGATAATTAATTATATTTTAAGGGTGTTTTTTTTTTCCAGCACAGCAATGGAGAAATCGTTCCTCTTATTTTTTCACATGTAACAAGAAAGGTTTTGCCTCACCATACTGAGATGTGTACAATTAAATGAAATGACTTATGTGAACACTCCCAGCCCCCTGCTTTGTCTTTGCATTTACTGAATTTAGACTATGAGAAATTCCTAAGCCTTCCTGGGGAATTTCAAGACCCAAACAGAACTTCCATGCTCACCCTTCCTCAGGACAACGCCATCCATCACCCCTGCCATTGCAGCTGCTTTCACGGCGCTCCAAAGAGATAAACTTATGACCCAGGCTAGAATGTTAGCACTCACTCTTGCTGAGCAGTTGAGCAATAGAAAGGGCATCTGGTACTTTAATTTATTCCTTCAAACTTCCCACTGTCTCACCAGAGGCTGTTGCCACAGTCCTCCCTGCTCTTTCAACTTGAACCGTTCATACACCTCACTAGAGAGGCATTAACTATAAAAGGTCCAAACCATTAGTCTAGATTCTTTCCAGACCCGTTCAGAAGGTATGCCCTAAAGACAATGCCATGCCGTAAATGACCTCAAAAGGAGCTTGCCACAGAATACTTACTGGAAAGACAGCCAAGGGTGGAGGATGCGAAAGGAAAAAAAAAAGTGCTCTAAGGTTCTGCCTCTGATTGACTGAGATGCATTTTAGCTTGTTTAGCCTATGAACACCATAAACATAAGGATGACACAATATCATTCCACTCACCTCAGTGCTGGATGAACATACTGTTCTTTTGTGACTCTCTGAGGGTATCATCCTTGACTTTAAAAAGACAGCTAAAAGGGTAAGAATGCATAGTTAGCAACAAAATGAAACAAAGTATGTTCTGTGCTCTCCTCTAAACCTGACCCTGCCTGATTTATGATGGGAAATGCACAATGATGATGCAGCTTTGACTGTTCCTTCAAGGTGCTCATGAAGCGATATTCATGCAGCAGGTGACTGCAAGCAGCAAGGTGCACCTTTGTCCCTGAGAATGAATGCAAGTCTAAGTCAGTCAATTATCTTTATTTCAAGAGGACAGAAAGTAAGGAGGCTGGAGGATGGCTCCATCCATAACATACTTGCCAGACAAGCACGGGGTTCAATGACCAGCACCAATATTAAAAATCCTGGTTCTATGACGTGTGCCTATAATAGCAGCACTAGAGAGGTGAAAATTCCACCTGGGTGTCCATCCCATGTGCAGTCAAGTAAGTCAAAGTAAGACACTGATGTGGATGTCAGGAAGTGCATGCTGTCAAGAGCCTGATATAGCTGTCTCCTTAGAGGTCTGCCAGAGTCTGACATATTCAGAGGCAGATGCTCATAGCTAACCATTGATCTGATCAAGGGGTTCCCAATGGAGGAGTTAGAAAGAAAACTGAAGGAGCTGAAAGGGTTTGTGGCCCCATGAGGAGAGCAACAGTACCAACCAACCGAGTTCCCCAGGGTCTAAACCACAAGTTTGAGAGCACATAGGGAAGGACCCATGACTCCAGCTGTATATGTAGGGGAGGATGGCCTTGTCGAGCATACGTGGGAGAGGAAATCCTTGGTCTCCTGAAGGCTGGATGCCTCAATGTGGGGGAATTAGAGGGTGGGGAGGTGCAAGTGGAGAGGTAGGTGGGGGCACATCCTCACAGAAGCAGGAGGAGGGGGATGGGATAGGGGTTCCTGGGCGGGCAGGGGGGGCGGGAATGGGGTAAGGGGATAAAATCTGAAATGTAAATATAATATCCAATAAAAATGTTTATTATTTAATAAATAAATAAATAAATAAATACAAACAGAAAAACAAAATACTGTTGACAACTTACTGAATTTCTTAAAATAAATTATAATTTGGGGCATTAGTGGCGATGGTGTAATCTTAGTACTTGGGATGTTGAAGAAAGAGGATTATAAATATTTCCAGGTTAGCCTAAGTTATATAACAAGAGAAAACAAAAACATAAATACATAAAGCACAAAATTTATCAATAAAATCTCAGAAAAATGCTTGTCCATTTACTATTAATATAATTTAACGAGTGATAATTGAGGTGAAATCTACCCTGCCAATTGTGAAAGAAAAAAAAAAGACCTCTGGGTTTCACTGGCAGTCAGTATAGATGAATCAGCAAGTTCCAGGTTTAGTGAGATATCTTGTCTAAAAAAGTAAATAAGGCAGAGATGATTGAAGAAGACACCAGGTATAAATCTCTGGCCAACACACAAGTGGACACACACATGCACACACAAGCATATACAAAAGACGTGACCTGTGGCTAAAAGAGACTAAGGCCATGGCAATGGGGAACTAGAGAGGAGAGATGTTTAAGATTCTGGAGACCCACATTTAGGCAGAAACTTTCCATTGAGAAGACTTTGATGTGGGTCTTCAAGCAAGCTATAGTCATATCAAGATGAGGAGAGGGCATTCTAACCAAGAGAATTCCATTCCAATGCAAAGAATAAAGGACAGGAAAGCAGGCAGGTATAGTAGGGTCTCTGACCTTGCATGGTATACTTTTCCAACTTCCCAATGCTGCTTGAGTTTCATACACTCAGCCAAAACTTCTGCTTCAGATTTGGAATTCTGATGTTCTCTGAGGTTGTAATTTCTACCTGATAGCATGATCCCAAGTATGAGCAACCAACACAATGAACTGTGTTACTGAGCAGGGCTGAATGGCAAGTTACAATACCCAGTGTTCAGTGGATTTATCAGGATGCTGGCCTGTTATAAGTCAAGGAGCCTTGGCATACAGAAATAACCATTCAGTTTGACTCAACTGAAAGAGCATAATTACCCCTAATGGGCCATAAGATAAGTAAATTAGAAGGAAATTCCTGATGTCCATTACCATGAGGCTCAGGAAACTGTCATTTATTGAGAAAACTGCTGTGCTCTGGGTGTTGTGGAGACAGATTGGGCAATGATCCAGGATATTCTCCTGGTGTGACTAAAGTAGCGTGCATTTATCTAGCTGTCATATTAGGGTTTCTGGCCAAGATTTCATTTGGGGACTAAACATGAAGTTGCTGTTGTCAGCAAATGTGAGCTTTGCAACATTTCCCAAAGGATGGCTGACTCAGAAGATCAAGTGCCGAAAGGTAAATCTGGTAGCAGCAGGTGTGTAGGATGGATTAGAGGGAGAAGGGTATGCACCAGAGGGGAGTGAGACACTATTGCAACATCCCCCAGGTGCAGAATCCTAGGGCATCAGTGTGGAAGACTTAGGTAGAAGTCCTGAAAAGAGATCAACCTTTTGGACCTTAGAAACATGTGGAATACAGACAGACATAGGAATAAGGCTGAGAAGAAGAATATTGTCGCTACAGATAAATAACTCAGAACATAAGACAAATATGAAAATCGAAAAGCCAAGTTCAATTTGGGAAATAGAAAAGTTTGAAATCCTGTCAAGATTTGCAAGTGACAAACACCTTGGTGAAAATAGCTTTCAGCATCTCTAGTTTCTTTCTATTGCTCACAACTATGTCCTCACTATTAAAGCCTGCTAGAGAAAACTGCCCACCCAACCATGCCAAGACAAATTCATCTCCTACCTTGTCATTGGGTAATAGCTCTAAAGTTTCCTTGTACATAGGCTTCAATCTGGGCCTCGGACCTTCCCTAATTTTCCATTGTCATCCCAGAAAATCCCATTACCCCACTAATGTTCTCTATTGCCTTTCCTTGTGGACAGACTAAAGCCAAGTTTCCTAGCCCAGTTCAAGATCATCAATGGGTCATCCATGGCCATCCATGGTTGTCCATGGGCTACACCAATGACGTGCCTTTCCACCATGCCTCTCTCTGCCCCATTCCACCATGCCTCTCTCTGCCCCACTGCCCTGCTCTGCTGCAAGAACAGCCTGAACCTGACACCCAAGCATACCTATATTTAGTCCTTCCAAGTCTCCCAAACTCCTTGATATTCCTTTCTTCTTTAAGAGAGCACCCCTTCCAGCTTTCTTGCCTTTCCTGTGCTCATTCTCAAATCCATGGTAAAGGTCCCTTATTTCCCAATTTTTTTTTGGAGCCACCCAGGTCAGAAATAGTGTTTCATCCCTGAACTGTTAGGAAGGTGTTTGCCTTTCTGTTTGTTCATATGTGATATGGGATGCAGGACCTTGCTGATCACACATTCAACCATGTCAACACTACAGAGCGGTTTTGAAAATTGAGAAAGTTCTCAATAAATAATTATCATTATTATTTGATGTTAGGCATTGATCTGGATAATTAAAGAATATAATGAAGTTCTAGCTTCAAATTTCAATGTTTAAAAAACACACATGACCTACCAACCTCTCTCTACAGTTCTTCAGGGAAAACAGAAAGCAACATGGCAATGCTTTGCCATCTTCCCTACATGTGTCAGGCATAGTTCTTCCCATGAGCCTTGGACAAAGCAGAGATGCTACAATAGTGTCTTGAATAGTTCTTTAGAAAGTGCATCTTACTCCTCATTTTTTATTCTGTTTTATGTCTACCAGGTGACTGTACTAAATAATTATATTTTCATAAAGTAAATTTTCTATTTACATGAATACATTTCAAAATAGTATTATTAGTAGCCTAATATATCATGTAGAAGACATGTCTTCTACATGATATATTAGGCTACTAATAATACTAATATATCATATCATCATGCATCTGTGCCCAATATCACACACACACACACACACACACACACACACACACACACACACACACAGAGCCACCCAGTGTACATATATTCAGACCTATGAAAATGCACCAAACCTGTAGTCAAAAAATAAAAATGAAGAAATTCTAGTCTCTACTAGGCTAGAAGAGAGTGTTGTGAGGGAACTCTTCAGCTCTGCCTGCTCTGCTCTCAACAGTTGGGACTCCCAGCCCTCCTGATTACAAGGCTCCTACCTGGGGGGGGGGTGTTAATAAAATGCATATTCCTAGCTTCCTACTCACCTGGTTAGAACTTGTACAGAGGAACCTGGAAACCTGTACATGGTATAAATAGTGGTAGTGACTGAGACAATGAATGAAGCCTGAGACTCTCCCTCCTCCTATGAGAACAGCTACTCCAGTGTCCTCGGAGAGCTTGGGCGGAGAAACTCTAAGAATGAGCTCTAGCATCCTTGACACTTTTTTTTTTTAATTCCCAACTGCGGTTTCTGAGCAACATAAACATTTCAGCCATTTATGACTCTCTCACACGACAGCTAGGAGCAAAGAAAAATCTTTGATTATTTTGATGCCTCTTAAGGCAGTAAATCCAGCTTTGACCATGTGTCACAAAATCTCCTTTATCAGATGAAGTTGTTACAGTTGCTGAATCGGTTGAATCCACTGTGGAGGCAGAATTGTTTCAGTTACCCAACTGTGTTATTTTTAAATCTTATGGGCTCCAGCCTGTTTACAGAAAGATTCATTTAAGGAATTATACTCAGTGTGACTCGCTTTGATGGAGCCTCTTCTATAAAATGCCATTTTGCTGGAGATTTTGCTCAACTGATTTAAGAGGTACATTCTTTTCATCCTCCCTGAGTAGCTTCAGGGCTCAGCTGGGTAAACACCAGCATGTGCGCTTTCTAGACCTTGAGAAGTATGTAGAATAGCTTTGCAGAAGCTTCTAGACTCTGACCTAGCTTCAGGAAACACAACCACCCCCCTGTATCAAACAATAATGCATCCACATCCCACAAGAATCTAACTCTCAGAAAAGACATGCTCTTTCCTTTTCTAAGGTACAGACAGAAGAAACCTGACACTATGGAGCCCCGTTTTCTTTTCCAGCTAAGGGCTCTAAGCATCTGTAGTCTTGACTGCCCAAGCCCAATTATTGCTAGTTCCGTTTATTTAAGGTATTCCCACTTTGCAGGGATCTCAGCTTCTCCATGTGAAAAAATAATGCTGCCTTCCTTAAAGAGATGCTGTGAAGTTGAAACTAGATGTTACATAAAGACCTTAAACTGAATCACACCACATGGTAAGTAGTTTGTGAGTGCTGGCTATTACCTCTTGAGAGGATTCAGCATTTGAGGCAAAACAAGGAAAAGGGAGTTCATGTGTTCCATGTGTCTCCCTACCTTAAAGTTTCTTTAAATCAATTAGCCTGTTCAGCCAAGAGCTATCCAGTATGTACCACCAACCTCTTCCTCTATCCCGTTCTGATACCAGCTGTACCACAAGAGCTCTTTCCCACTTTCCCATCCTGATAATATTTTAATAATTCCTTAATCTCAACAAAGTCTGGCCTTTGCTTAAGCTCATCCAGTACTGTGTCATCTTTCTAAGGAATTCATAGGTCAACCTCAATTGCCCTCAATACCCATTATCTACCCAATAGATACCCAACATGAACTTGGTGCATCAGATCTGCTCGCCTATGCCTCCCCACTAAATTATCACTGTAATCTCTCCAAGATTAGCTTTCCAAAAGAGAAAGAAGTAAAGACAAAAAAAAAAAGTCCATCTCTGGATGGTTGGTTTGCCACAAAGAGTTAGAGATTGGTGGGCTGGGGTTGAGCATGAAGTGTCAGACATTTAAACCAAAATTCATGTGCCCTGAACGACAGACCCTTTGATGTAGATGCAGACCAACAGAACCCTGAGTCACTTCTAGAGAAGGACAAGGGGGCCCTCCCAGCTTTTCACTGACTTACTTGGCAGAGGAGGCATGTTGGAACAGGTTTGACAACAGAAGACCTAGGACTACATCATTATGAGGCCTTCAGTCTCACAAGCTCCCTTCCTACTGAGCAAAATGATGCTGTGTGAAGGACAAACCACACACAAAGCTGACTGATGGCAAAATCTCCAGAACAAAAACTATCTTAACAGCAAGGTAACCAAGACCTAAATTTCACTTATTTAAAACATAAGATTTTGAGAGTAGAATGATCTTTAGTAAAAAGCAGTTGGAAAGGCTGCTTCAGAGTTATTTCAACTTTCCATAATTCACTTCAGATTATGAATTACATTCTCTCAAGAGTTAAGAAACAGAAATCATTAGTAAGACATAATGTTCGAAGTATATGGCAGAGTTGGCTCTTTATGGAGTTTTTATTACATCCTGTTCACTGGAACACAAAAACTCAGTCTATTCCCAGAACCTATTATCTTGGTCAGAATTCTCCTATTCAGAAGAAATTGAGTGAACTTTCGATATTTAGTTCAAATCCAAGGGGAGGGGGCTGGGAACAAACAGTTCTACCCCTGGAAAAAATACTATGAATTATTCAGAAGAAAATTCTCATAATGGCTTAATCTTCTCCATTTCCACATATTTATAACTCATGGAGGTTCAGGAAGTAGAGAAGTTACACCCATGCTAGTTCCAACTGAAAAGACCTATGGCATTGTGGGAGTGGCTTGTTCTTATCACTGTTACTTTAAAGGGCTCAACAGTTCCTGGATAACCCAGTCCTGGGAAATCACCTACCCTGATGCACTAGTCTCATTGAATATAAATAAATAAATAAATCTCCCAGATAATGTATTCCATCTGTGTGAGAACATTAAAGGAGATGGTTTTTCAATCTCAAAGTAGCCCAATAAGAAAATTGTTGTTTTTCTGTTGTCTGATTTACTTGCTTGTTATTTGTATGTTGAGGGCTGAGTCCAGGGCTATGTGCATGCAAAGTACATGATCTACCACCAAGCAACCCCCAATCTGTGAAAGTGATTATTTTGTTGCTAACAAAAGTAGCATAGGCGGCAAGGAAAAGGACATAAGAATGAAAATTAATTTATGCAGAGGGTTTTGTTATCCTCAATGCATTCTCTTTTTTAAGTCTATATTCTCTAGATGCACCCCCCCTTGCCACACATATACAAAAGCAGCTGAATATGATTGTTCTTCTGTCTGACATCTCTCCACATGTGGCTCTCTCTGACAGTAAGACTGTACTACCCAAGAAAGCTATGTATGTTCTTGGGCTGGGTAAATGTGGAAAAATTGGCACATGGATAAAGAAAGTAACCATGGAAACATGAACAGAATCAATGCACGATATTTGCATGTAAACAAGTTGCAGCTATTTAAAGAACATATCAGCTGGAGATGAGAAAACAGGAGCTTGGTCACAAGTTGGGAAAGAGCAAGGAAGAGAAATGGTTAAAGGAACTGAGCTTGGCCCCTCAGGGTGGCTGAGTAATACATGGAGTGTTATTAGATCAAAGTTCTCTATCTCCAAGGAGAAAACAACTAAAAATTGGCTTTAAGTCAGTCCAGAAAGATGTCAGCTTAGCTTTTTAGGATGAATTCTTGATGTATAAGTTGATACGTATCAGATTGGGTTACAAAGAGAAGTCTACTAATCTCCCTCCCAGGAGATGCATGAGACAGGAAAAGCCCAACACCGTGCTTGTCCATTGCAAGTGGCCAATTCACCCAGAGCTACAGGAACACACTGGAAGACTCTCTGGGGTTCTCAGGGGCTTGGGATTCTAATAATTCAACAAGCACAAAACTGTAAAGAAACTGCTCTGGTTTAAGTCCAGTGATTTTAGCAAATCCCAAACACTTTTCCTTCATACAAATGAGGTTAGCAACAAGAGCACATTTTACAAGGACATTTTACAACCAATCAGCACCTAATGGGATGAGATAAATGCACGGTTTTTTGCTTAATATGGTAAGTGGCTGAACATAGTTCAAAATACAACCAGAGTGCATGGTGCAATTAAAGGAATAGGAGGAGAAGTGCAGGGGGCAGCGGAGGTTGGGGGTGGGGGTGGGGGGATCCTGTGCAGGGCAGCCAGGCAAATGTGAGCACTTTGGAAAGAAAGTGCTGCATACACACATACACTTTTCACATGGAGAAATGCCACTGGATCCCTGACCCAAAGTCAGCCTGCCTCTTTGAGGAAACAGAGGGTCAGCTGTGGTACTTTTGGTCCCAAGAGAAAGTTATCTAAGCTGCCAGAACATGGGGCGGGGGGGAAATAAGCCAGAAGGAAAATTACTTCCTTTTCTAGTGCAGCTATGGATCCTGAGTAGTGAAGAAATGGATCCTCTACAGAGGCCTCCACAGTTCTCCTGTCAAAGACTAGGCTCATCCCTGACACACTCAAAAGTTACCATGGATCCAGATGCTAACAATCCAAAGAAATTGAGAAACGACTCTCTTTCCTCCCCTTCCGCATCCCTTCCCTCTCTTCCTCCCCTTCCCCCTCTCCTTTTTCCTCCATCTAAGATCAGTGATCCAAGAAACAGGTTTCCCTTAGTCTTACAAGAAAGCCATACAATGCAGGTGAGAAAAGAATCCATGGGCAGAATGACTTGTTTCATGAATTCCCTAGGATGGCCCAGTCACCTCTGCCAGAAATGACACCACCTGAGGGGAAAGATCTATCCCAGTGTTCAGAAAAAAAATATGTAACCCAGTCCAATGCCTTAATTGCTGAGCTTCTAAATAGCTCAAACTCCACCTCAACTGTGGCTTAAAATCTCATAATCACACTTTGAAATTTTGAGTCCTAGCCAGGGAATTGTTAAGGCAGTAAATCGGAAGCCTTGGGCCCATTTCGTTCTGGGAAATAAACCATGTACAAAGAAGTGAACGTCTCTACTAAAAATCCTGAAGCTCTGGCTAGGAGAGCCATTGACCTCATCTCTTCTTTGTTGTACACACACACACACACACACACACACACACACATGTGAGCACACGTGCACACTCACAATATAAGCATACAAAAAAAAATGCTGTCTTTCTGGCTTCTTGACTCTTTTCCAGGAACTAGTGACGAGTTGATCCCCGACATGTATGGCCTCCCATAAAACAATTCATATCATCTAAGAATGTTACTCACTGAAATAAAATGGAAGAATTAACTGTTATTAAGCAAAGACAGCCAAAGTGTCCCTCTCAAAAGTTGATAAGAGATCCTGAGAAATTCTACACAGCTCTTTAAAAATTAGAAGCCCCTGTCTTAGGACCTCATTTTTCCTTTGAAGCCAATTGCTTTGAAAGCTCATTGGGTCCCAAACTGACTCCATCTTACGTTATGGTTTTGACCTATGACACTGAAACAATCATGGTTGTAATCATATACACTGATTACATAGGTTCCTTTGTGCCACTTATACTTAAAGAAAACTAATTCTTAAACTATGTAAAGAGAACAAAGCAAGACGGCCTTAAAGGAGACCCAATCCTACACAAAAGTCAGAGCTAAAAATGAAGCTACACTTTTAAGAAGGGAACCCATATTCTGGAAACCTCACAAAATTGGAAACAAGGAAAGTCAATAAAATTTCTTCCAAACCACCTTTCCCTGCCCCTAGAAAGCATTTTATGGGATCATGAAAAACCTCTTACAGGGAGCAATGTGATTAAGTAATAAAGGACTGAATTTTCCTTTCTATGTAACTCCACGGGGTGCATCTCAGAGAGTCGCAATGGTCTGTGTGCAGTTAACTGTATGTTGGTGTACCACCGGATTACAGGTGTGTGTTAAAAGAGATCCCACTGAGATTTCTCTCTAGACTGGCTAAACAAAAGTCCCATTCTCTGGCAATCTAATTGGTTGGTTAGCAAGTCCTAGCCTCTCTGGGAAGCTCTGTGCACGGCAGATACACTGACCAGCTTCAGCAGAAAAAGCAAATGGGCACACTTGAAATCTCACGGTTCACTGATTAATACTATCTTGTTAGAAAAGGCTGTGAAGAATCAACTTTCTCTACAGTTGCTCACGAGAGATTGTGGGGCTCAGCTATAAGAGCTTCTCCAGGCCACTAAGAGAAGATATATGACCACCTGTCAGCTCTTGGAATCCGACACTTAAAGTATGGAGAGTGAGCTCCATCCTGGGTTTAATCTCCTCACTGTGCCTTCAGAAGGATGCTCCAGGGCACACAGGTTTGACCCAGGCTGTTGCTCTACAGGTTCCCAGTAACATAAAGGTTAAGTCAGCCAATAAATCAACCACCTAACCAGGGCTTCATCACCCTGCACCTTGGACTCTCAGAGCTTTGCAACCATCTGATATTTCTTTAATGGGATTATTTTGGTAGACAGTCGATTTCTGGAGTCTGTCATTGTGAAAGAACTGTTTTTTAACAATATTTATGACATAATGCTTTCATGGCGCTTCCTCATGTTTTTTTCCCAATATTTATACTTTGTACGTTCCAAAAATCTCTCTGAAAACCTTTCCGTTGCAAAATACACATACATGTTGTAGAAAAGAGTTATAAGTTTATTTTTCAAGGTTTCCTTCTTATTTTCAAGTATCCAAAAAGTTGCAAGAATCTCATAAATAATTTCCAATATTCTGTAACTAGCTTTACCAGTTTTATTTGCTTGCATGCTGTGAGCAATGCTGAAGATAGATTCAAGGGCTTAGTACAAACTAGACAAGTGAACTAAGTCTCTTAGTTAGGAGAGATGACAGAGGTTCTGGTTAGTCAACAAAATGATGGTCTGGGTATTAGGTCTATCTTGTACTTACTGACACAAATTGGTATAGTTATGCTCTAACGGTATTTTGAGAGAAAATTTTACTTTAACAGAAAGGGTGATATGTAGGAGGAGCTAAGGTGGGAGGAGTACGGAGAGGAAGAGGAGGAGTAAGGAGAGGAGGAAGAAAAGGAGTGGGGGAATCTAGGTGATGAGAAAGAGAAAAAGAGGAGGGCCAGACATGGAGGCAGATGTTCACATGTCTCCGCCAGTCAAAGATAGTTGATATATCTAGGCTGGGTATTGGGTTACACTTCTGATTGACATTGAGCATTACCAAACTTATAAAGCCTTTGGTTAACATCAAAAAAATTGTATAAAAGCAAAAAGGAGAAGGGGGCATGAGATAGGGGTTTTGCTAGGGAGGGGAAATGGGGAAAGGGGATGGCATCTGAAATGTAAATAAAATATCCAATAAAAAACAATTGAAAAAAATAACTAGACAATCAATCTACCAGCAGGCTAAATCACTGATCCCAGTGCCACGGTTTTTCATGGTTTGCTGTATGTTCCTTAATAGTATCTTCTCTCTCTCTCAGTCTCTCTCTCTCCATTTCAACCTCTGTCTCTCTGTCTCTATCTCTCTGTCTCTGTCTATGTGTCTCTGTCTCTGTCTGTCTCTGTCTCTGTCTCTGTCTCTCTCGGTCTCTCTTGGTCTCTCTCTCTCCATCTCAACCTCTGTCTCTGTGTCTCTATCTCTCTGTCTATGTGTCTCTGTCTCTGTCTATCTGTCTCTCTGTCTGTTTGTCTTTGTCTCTCTCTGTCTCTCTCTGTCTCTCTCTGTCTCTCTCTGTCTCTCTCTGTCTCCCTCTCTCTCTCTCTCTCTCTCTCTCTCTCCCCCTTCCTCTGTGTATACATACACTCAAAGATAGCTATTTCTGAACCACATGACTAAGAGTAGGAGGCTATATGTATCATGCCTTCTACAATATCTCAATATACATTTTCTAAGAACAGAATTCTTATTGAACCACAGTGCAATTATCAAATGTAAGACATCTAATATTGATGTTATACTTTTATTTTATATATATATATATATATATATATATATATATATATATATATATAATTTCATCATGTCTTCCCAGTAATGATTTTCCTAACAATGTGTTATCCAATCAAGGATTAGGCTGAGTTTACATGCTTCATTCCAATTATTGTCTCTGTGTAGAATCCTTTAACTGTACAATCCATGGTAGCCAGTTGTCTCTTATTAGCACTGGTAATTTTTGTCTGAATTAAAATACTATGCCATTTCTTTACTAAATAGTGATTATTTGTCCTTCTTTGCTTTGAGATAATTTGGAATGCTGTAAATCTTTGTTTCTCACTGAATGTGCGCCACTAGGCTGAAATTCCATGGATGACTGTGGCCGAACCTATTTGTTACTCAGCTTGTCCTAGCTTGCTTCTTAAAGATACATTTCAGGAATAGTCTACTGACTAGCAAGCACTATCATGAGTGGAGGACATAAGACACTCATAAGACACTCCCTTCCCCAAAGAGGTTACTCCCCAATGGTATAAGCACTATAAAGTTGTCCATACTCCTGTAGACAGCCTATCGCCCATGTTCATATAAGGAAGCCTAGTTAAACTCACACTAGTTGGAAAGAGGAGTGGGACAAACAGGAAGGAGTCAGGGGACAAAAGAAGGTAAAGGGATAAATATGATAAAAATATGCTGTATGCATGTTTTGAAATGTCATAATGACACTCATTGTTATATATAATTAATACATTCTAAATAGATCAAGAAAATATAGAAGATACATAGCAGAAACTTAGTTCACTAACTACCTCCATAGGGCAAAAGAAAACATCAGACTGCCTTAGCAGTCACAGGCTTCCTCATTCACAGGGTGACTGCACCATAATGGGGGAGGGGAAGACAGGCTACAGATGAGTGCCATTCGTGACAATATGCTTTTCTTTTATCATAGTTTCTTAAGGGGCATAGGGGAAGAGCTGACCTCAGAGGTGAGTGTCGAAATCTGAAGTCACGACACCATATTCCACGCCTTTGATTCAATATCAAGCATTTTTCATTATGATTACAGGCAGCTTCTCATCCAGGGCATTTCCCCCCTTTTGTTTAAAATGTTTCTTGAATAAACATCTCAAAATTTAGGAAGGCAGCCAACAGAAGATAATCCCCCTGGGGAAAACACTGGAATCCTTACAATTTCCATCAGCAAGAAGCAGAGGAAAATGAACAGTTGCCATTCGTTTCCAGAGAAACTGGGCTCTATAGTGAAGGTCTTCCACCTTTCTTTCCACGAAATGAAAGGTAGTTTTGAACAAATGTTGAATTTTATATGTGCCAATGCAACCCTGCTGTGACATTCCCAGAGAAACTGAAACACACATGCACTTACCATATTCATTTGCATAGAGCTCCTTCACCTTGTAAGGGTAGCTCAAGGATCTCAGAAAGCTGATCTGTTAATTACCAAGAGAGTAGGAAGAAATTGCAACCTACTGCTTAAGGGAATCTACCACCTACCCCCTGTGGGGTTTATAGAGTTCACTAAAAATAAGCATATTTCCTTCAGGACAGATGGGAAATGTAAGGTGACAATTCATTCTCCATGAGGAAAAAAAAATGTGGCTTCTCAGCAGGCAAATTTTCACCTGTAGGTGTGAATACCCACAAGCATGTAAAAAGGAAAAAGAAAAGTGAACTCAGAGATCTGTCAGCAAGAGGGATTGTTCTAATAAGACAGCTTGATAAAAAAGAAAGCAAAATAATTGAAGATAAGCAGTGAGGTCGGACGACTCTACAGGTGCCACTAGAGTTGGTCCCCACTTCCTTACTGCTGAGTAGTGCCCTGGCAACAGGAGTTAGATTTGCGGAGCTGTTGCAGTTATATGTATCATGTAAACACAATTTATCAGATCCTGCAGCCCAGACAAGTGAAAAAAAGTTAACACATCTACATATGGAGCAAAACAGGTTTGATCATGCCACAGAATCTTATATGGCAGGTTTTGTAGTAACTTAATGGTGGAAGCAACTTAGATTGTATTTACGGCAATTTCATTTTGTAGGCAATGTCACCCAAGCATAGTTTTAATACATACTCACACAAAATTGTTTGAAAGGTTTTTACCAAGTCCCTACTTTGTGCTAGACACTGGGGTATGTAAGTCTTGGATACACAATGGAGAATATAACATACAACCCTCAGTATGTACATCAGCAGATTGAGCTAAATACAAATAAAAATTATTACATCATTCCAAAAAAAAGCTGTAAGTGTGTTGCGCACGATCGGACTCCACTCTGTCATTATTCCAGAAGCAATGTAACAGTCTAACAAGTAGGTGCACAACATTTGCATTGCATTTGGTATTGAATGTGATCTACAAATGATTACTTTATGTGAACAGCCAGGTGTAGGAGCACATATCTGCAATCCTAGAACTTGGAAGCTGAGACAGGATGATCACACGTTCAAAGCATGTTTAGATGACACAGTAAGGCCCTTCCTGAAAAAAATTATAAAATAAACAAATCATAGGAAATATGAAAACTGTAGCATCTCACATTGGGGCTTTTGCATTTTCACATACTGGTATCTTGGAAGCAATTCCATACAGGATAACTGAGGATGCAGTCCGTATCTTCAAAATACTCTCACATATTCATGGATCTTGAATTCATAGCATTATAGGTTATTAAAAGCTTTCATAAAGATCAGTAATGTCTATAGAAATGTATTATGATTTACTTATATAATTCTAATAAATCAAGTAGATACATTTATTTAAAATGTAAAAAGAAATAAGCAAAATTATTTATATTATTAATATGTCCCAAAGATTCTATACAAAAAAAAACCAATATAGTCATCATTAAAAGTTATTGGTTTTCTTACTTGTTTGTTTTCCTTTTGCAGCACTGGGAACCATAGTAAGTGTCACAGCAAGCTAGACAAGCAGTCTGTCATTGAGCTAGACCTTTACCCCTTATTGATATATTTACATTGTATTTTTTATATTGAATTTTTAAAACTTGAAGCATATTTTACACTTCAGATACCTCGATTAAGGTAAATTCATCAGATATAATTCTATTTGCATGTTTCTTTCATAAAGCACCATGGTTAAAAATGATTGACAACAGCTAGAGAGGTGGCTGATGAGGTCAAACATTCTCTGAATCAGGGTGAAGACTGGAAGGGCTCAGTGGGGAAGAGTGTGTATTCCTCTTGCAAAGAACCCGAGTTTAATTCCTGCACCCATGTCAGGTAGTATAGAGCTGCCTCTAACTCTAGCTCGAGAGAGGTCTGAAACCTCTGGCCTCTGAATACTCGTGAGCTCAATACCCACATATAGACATACATATAGACATATAACAAAACAAATCATTTTTAAAATGAGTCTGGGGTTTAGGTCCCAATTCCCATTTAGCAAACCAGATGTAGCCCAGAACATACCCATAACCATGAGTCCTGGCAGATAGCAGAGACAAGAAGATGGCTGAAGTTTGCTCTATGTCAACCTAGCTGAACCCACAGAGTGATAGAGGAAGGTACCGGAGGTCCTCCTCTAGTGTCCCATGTGCACAGGCAGGAGTATCCACCACATACCCACCATACTCACACAACATCCTTGGACAGATTCAAGTTGTGACAAACATTCTTAAAATTTTTTAAAGTAAGTATGGCAACTAATCTTGATTGTCAACTTGTCTACACTTGTAATCAACTAAGCCCCAAGCTTCTGGGTGTGCCTCTGGAAAATTTTCTTGATTGGATCATTTGAGATGGAAAGACAAGGGCTACAATATCTGGTGGTAGCCCAAATAAAAGGACCCAGAAGGAAACTTTTACTTTTTGCCTGCTTGCCCTCACTCTTGCTGGCAACTTCACCTATCATGTTGCTGACATATTCTTTCCCCAGTATTAGAACTGACTTCTTTGCATTCCCAGTATAAACTAAAGACCAGTATCTCTCTGGGAATTCTTCAGGACTTTGGCACCACACTGAGACTGACAAGACATCCAGTATTTATGGGCTGAATAACTACATGATTCATGGCCTTTCTACTGAGAGACCACCATTGCTGGACAACTGAGACCACTATGAGTCACTCTAATAATCCCCTTAAATATAAAGAATACACATATAGACATGTACAGATAGACAGAATGGATAGAATGAATATATATGTGTGTATATATTGAAAGAATTATATATACATATGCATATATATTTTATCAGTTCTGTTCCTTTAGAAAACCCTAATACAATAACAGAGGAGAATGAGCAAAAAAAGTGCCATATATCTTTAAAATTCTTATTTGAGCTCAAATGCTAGCAGTTAGGGGCATCCGGATACCCTACAAATAAGATTGTTACTGTGTTTATTTTTCTCAAGCAAAATGTATTAATTTCTCATCTTGGCTATATCATAGGCCCCAGAGAGCATGCTATAGTGGTAGTCTTATCTTTCTGTCGAAGATTGTTAACGTTGAGACGTTGCTAGGAAGTGGAAGTGGTCCAAATTTGGGACACTCACTTTCAAAGGCCCCTTTATAGAGCTTATACTTATACCCTGATTGGTATAAAATCAAAATAAGAAAAGTAACTAGAGAAATAAGTCAATTCTATCAGGATAAGTGTGCTGATATGATGTGGTTATGATACACTATAACTTAGGGGAAGGTAATAATTTGTATAAGATAATTTCATGCACATATTTTATACTGATATTTTTAGGTAATTATATGGGTTAATTACAGAATTCTCATACATATATCATTGTGCTTTGTTTTTATTCATATCTTTCTACACTTCCATATTGTATTAATATTCTCTAAGAGAACACAACTGACAGAATGAAGTGTGTGTGAAGTGTGTGTGTGTGTGTGTGTGTGTGTGTGTGTGTGTGTGTGTTTCATGTATTTTAAAAGGAGGTTATTACAGTGCCGTTCTGGTAGTCCAAAATGGTTGCTTCCAAGTAAAAAGGCCAAGAACCTTGTAGTTGTTCAGTCCACAAAACTGTATGTCTCAACAGTCCCATTGTAGTACCAGTGTCTTGTAGGATTCCTAGAGAGATACTAGTCTTTAGTCTACACTGTGAACCCAAAGAAAAAGGTTCTAATACCAGGAATGTATCAGCAATATGATAGATGAAGTTGCCAGCAAGAGTGCAAAAAGCAAAAGCTTTCTATTTTCTGTGTCCTTGTATGTGGGCTGCCACCAGAGTGTGTAACCCTGATATAGTGTAGATCTTCCCATCTCAAATGATCCAATCAAGAAAACCCTTCATAGGTGTATCCACCTGCTTAGATTTTAGTTGATTACAGATGTAGTCAAATTAGCAACCAATATTAATAACACTGTGCTCTATTGGTTACTACTGGGTACTACCTGCCCCATTTATCTGGTTTCCTCCCTTATCCTAGAGAGTTCCTATTTCTGTTTTCATCACCCTTTTTTTCCCTTTAACATCTTTTTCCCTTCATGGTCCCTTTTTAATGCAATGGTCTACACATAAATATAAGTATACACACACACACACACACACACACACACACACACACACACACACACGGAAAAATGACCACAAAGTAACAAATATTACTTAATTAGGCTATAATTTTGGTGTAACTTGCATTTTGTAACAAAGCTAACCGATAAGGCAAATGCCTAAGCATCATCTGTCTTTTCTCTCAGGCAAACCTACACAGGCAGCATTCCTACCCAGGAGGGAATTATCTGCTATTTTGACAGATGAACCCATGATCAGAGACTTCTTTGACATCTGTGTTGCCATAGCCTCCTTAGTTCTCCCAACATTAGTGGGTCAAGATGATGACCAAAGACAGTGTAAAAGAGAAGCAAAGCCAGACCCTAAACCAATAAATCAAATAAAAATATGAATGATGCTGTTTTAAATTTTATTTTACATTTATTTCTTGTGGTGCACATGTGTAGAATCTGCAGATCATGGTGTTTATGTGGAGATCATTGGATTACTTGTGAGAGTCAGTTCTCTCCTTCCACCTTGTTGGTTCCAGGGATCAAATTCATACGAAACTTGGTGGCAAGCACCTTTACCTGCTCAGCTATCTCATTAGCTCCATAACTGATAATTCAAAATCACTGCACAGTTAAAGATCTAAATTCAAAGTCGATAAAGTTGTTTTATCAGGGTTCCATCAGAGTCTGGTTTATTCGTCATAAAAGGACAGAGAATATATACAGTCTATTCTTCTGAGTAAAAAAGAAGATAACATGTCATCTGGCATTTACATTTCCTGTAAAGCCTACCTGGTCCATGTACACTCTTCAAAAGCTCTAAAAATCGTGTTTTTTAAGACTCCCCAAGTGTAAAATAAAAATGAAGCTTTTGTAAAAATTCAAATGTATTTTTCCTGACGCTCATCACTGATGAATCATTATAAGCTGTCACATGGATCTAGACTCGGGGTGTCAGAGAGACTAGGTTTCATGCATAAAATACACCTCTGGGCTTCTAGAATATTCATGGCTTTGGCATCATCTGCATCATGCTCTGATTATAAAGCAATGCCCATGGCATAGGAAGCTCCTAAGCAGTGGACCAGAGCAGAGCACCATATGTTCATCACAGTGCCCCACAATGGCTTGTAAGTCAAGGGTGACCCTTTGACTATGAATCGCTTTACAAACTCAGTTTAACATAAATGTTAATGTAACATGAATGGTTATACTACATTTACAGGCCAAAAGAGTTACTTCTTTTGTTTGACTGATAATTATTTCATGCATACAGAAGAAAGAACAAAGCCTGTCAAAACCTTGATCTTTCCTCATCATTGGCCATGTCCAACACACAAAGAAAGCGATGAGACTAAGAAGTCCATCTGGCCACTGAAGCAAATATTGCCCCACTGGTCCCATAAGAGACCATAACTTTCTTTAAGCCAGAATTTTTATAATACAAAATCAAAATGACCTTCAAAAATTCCCAAACTTAGAAACTACATTCCATCATAGTTCAGACATACAGAGATTACAAGATGATTCCCTACATCTTATGACAAATTTTCTACATGGTGTAGTTCCTACATCTTTAAGATAATCCCCAAACAAACAAACAAAAAAAGCACAATCCTCACATGTGAAAACAAAAGTCTATAAGTCAGAATATACATACATGCATACACACACACACACACACACACACACACACACACACACACCTATAGTGTATTGGGGGGTTTGATTGTACAAATTCTGACATTAGGCTGTTTTACTAGAAGCTCTGTGACTTCAAGCTCAACTTGCCAGCACCCTAACAGTGCCCTCTTAGTGTGAGCAGTCAGGGATGATTAACTGAAAACTATTTCCAAGTTAAACATTAATTTCCCTCTGCCCCCATTTATTCCTATCATGGATGACCTTACCAGTGGGGATTTTTTTTTTTTTTTCAAAATAAAGCAGGCACCAGTGACTTTAGATTTCTCAGTATGGAACAGATTCTCCATTTGTTAGTTTCTGTGGGTTTTACCCGGTAAAGAGATGAGCAACCCTGGGGTAATCCAAGAGATGTTGTCATTCACGTATAGATTCATACAAATAAAGATACATATAAATATATAGTCACACACAGAGACACACATATGAAAAAAGGCACACACAAATGCTGTATACACATGACAAATGTACACAAGACAGCATGCATACATACTCCACATACACACTAAATAACACACACAGACAGCACACAAACAAACACATACTTTATGATCTGAATGAAGTCCTTCCTATAGTCTCATTTCAATTATTATTTTGCTTCAGTATTCAGTTCCTAATTTATGAGTCAACTTGCTTATTTTCTGGTTTTCATTTAGTAACATGCCCCTCAAATGGATATGTTGTTTGTAAATAATTTTTAGTAGGCATACAAAGCAATACATTTATTCATGTTGTTTTGTACATGTATATTATTTTAATTTTATTTTTACTTCCATTATTCTTTCTCTACACTTTTTCTCTTCTTCCTCTCAAATAGCCTCCCTTCGTGTTATATGTGTGTGTGTGTGAAAAAAAAAGGCATGGCATAAACACAATGCTTGTTTCTCTTGTCCACGATCATATCTCATCTTTCCTTCAGAACCTTTGTGGTTCCCCTTTTACTTTTATGTCATATGAAGGGTGTGTCTATTTGTCTGACTCTGTTTGTCTGTCTGTTTCTTCTCAAGACAGGTCTCATGTATACCAGGCTGACTTCAAACTCACGATAGAGGCAAACTTCTGGTCCTCCTCCCTATACTTCCCAAGGGCTGAAATTATAGGTATGAACTACCATACCTAGCTTTCCCCTCCCTCTTTAGTCTACAGGTAGATATTTAAGATACTAGCTCTCTGTATCTCAGGCCATTATTTGAATTCATCACCAAATCCTGCTGAGTCTGAATCTTAGACTAATTCTAAAGCAAATAGAAGTGTTTCTTGGTGATGCTGTTTGGGTTCTTGTTCATTTGTTTAGGGGGTTTGTTTTCAGTTTAGAGATCATGGCAGTGAGAGATATGGTGTGAAAGTCAAGGTCCAGGACAAGGAGCACACTGAGGGAAGTATCCCTTTAGGCTCCTCCCTTCTTCCCAATCCTCTGAGCTATCTTCAGAAACTATTCAGAAAACCAAGGCATCTATATCGCACATATGAAGATCTTTGCAAACTGACAACATGTGATGTGATTGTCTACATTTCCCATACAAACACAGCATGTCTTTTTTTTTTTTTTTTCTGGTATTTAATCTTGATAATAGTATCTTGACACCAGTTTATATGGTAGGGGGTAATAAGTGAATAGGGCTCTTATGACCTGAAATCATCTCAAATATCCCATACTGAAAACTAAACATCGGATCTTCACAAATTTTGATTATGAAAAAAATTCACCAAGTGTCTGTTTTGGTGGTGATTGAGGAATTATTGTCAATATTTCTAAAAGTGTTAATGCTGTTGAGGTTTCTTGGTTTTTTTCCTTTTGGTTTAAGAGTGTAAGAGCAATAAATAAAATTTGTTGGAGTCAGAGGTTGGCCCCTAGGAAACAGGTTAGCGCCTTTAGCTGCAAGATTTCCTATGATAATTGAATCCGAGGGTGAAATATTTTTTGCATTTGCTTAAAAGTTTCTACATTAAAACAAAAATTTTTGTTTGTTTGTTGAAAATCTTCCAAGTATGACATACTAGCTTCTTTTAAGATAAACCTGTTTTCACGTGACATTTCATAAACATCTTCAGAACTAAAAGCATGACACACAGAGGCTAGGCATTGTTTCTTGGAGTCTTAAAACCAATTACCATCTTTCCTGGCAGACCCAGTGAGCTCATTTCACTCCCCTTTCACACATTAACTTCAGGTTTCAACATCCACACATTAACTGCCACCATCTCCCTCCACCAGTGATTTTTTTTCCCCTTGGTAATTATCTGGAAACCCCTATCAGGGCGGTGTGTGTGTGTGTGTGTGTGTGTGTGTGTGTGTGTGTGTGTGCTTCCTCTGGGTAGCAGAATATGGAACAAGGCTTGTGCTGATTTTGTGCAGCCCACATTCCTGGAATGTTCGTGCTGAGTACAGAATTTGACCTGTAGCACAGTGAAGAAAGAGTTCAGATGCAAACTCCAGAGATATCCATCCCACAGAATAAATGCCAATAAGCAATTTCCTTTCCCAGCCTACCAGAGATTTCAGTCAGATAGCCCATAGCAGACAGAACCTGTGCCAATATTTTATAACCCATAAAATTTCTTCAAGCAATTGTACAGATTTCTAGCCATTCTTTGATCAGTCTTTTGTAACAGTGACTCTGGGCCCTCAACTAAAAATGATTCCTAGATTTCAATATATATATATATACACACACAATGGAAAAGATCTGGCCTACAGAAAGCTTCTCATTAAAGCACTAATCTGTTCCACCACATTCTTCCAAGACACAACGATCAGCATTGGAGCTAGCTTGAATGGCCGGGCCTAATAAGACTGATACAAACAGCTTAAGTAATTGGATTGCTATATGGGATTGAATGTCTGACAACAAAAGATAGCCATCTCTATTCGACCACCAAAGCTTTGTTCTAGCAATGAATTCATTCAGCAATGCACTTAGAGGCTCCTGGGCCCAGGGAGAAATGACAGACCTGAGACACAAAAACTGGGCCAGCTGATGAGCCCAGAGACAGAGGCTATGCAATTCCAAAAAGTTAATTACAGCGAACAAAGGCAGCAGACGATGACTTGTTGAATCATTACCATAATCACATTACTGCACTAGTCTCCAGTTCCCAGCCAAGGGTGGCGGTGTGGCTGCTTCTCATTCTGATCATGTACTCCCTGCTCATCTTCCACGTGCAAGCTACTGTACATGGCTCCTTGACTAATCCAGTCTTACTGAGGCAGCCGATTTGCATGTTCTAGATGGGTTTTCTTATTTAAATGTGTTTGTCCATCGAAAGAGACTGAGAGTAGAAAGCACTAAAATAGCATAAAATATTTGAGATGGTGGATATGCTAGCGATCCCGCTTTGATCATTACATATGGACATGTATATGTACAATTACTGTTCAGCTAACTTTTTTTTTAAAGAAGTGTAAACATCATTGGTAATAAAATTATCTCATGTTTCCCTCAAATTTGGATTTGGAAAAGGCTTGTTTTCTACTAAAATAGATTGCAGTATCAGACTCATATCTGTGCCTGTAACTTCAGATAGAGATCAGCAGAATTTTATTAAATTATAACTTCAAGTATGTCCAAGAAAAGTTCCCATCAATCAGAGTACCCATGTCCAAATCTTATTCCAGGGTGAAAAGCAGCAAGGAATCCCCATGACCAGAGAATGTGGAACATTTACACTTAGCCAGTGTGTTTCTTGAGGTTTTGACAAGGCATTTTTTTCCCCTTTTACTACTGGATATTTAGTTTCCCTGGTGGTGTGTCATAAATTATCTTCACATTTAACTTCTCTGCAACATATTTTGTCTGTCTGGAAAGAATATCAATCATCAGTGAAGCATTTCATTTTATAATCAACAGAGATATTGGCGCACTAACCATGGTCAAAACCCTGCCCCAGAAGCCATAGCAGTAGTTAGTGCATGCAGCATTGTTGCAGAATAACTGTTTTAGAGATGCCAACTTGGAGAGAAGATTCTTTTTTTGTTTTAAAGTTGAAGTTCTGTAACAGGAATCAAGATACACTCAATCTACATTAAAATGGAAAGAAATTGGAAGGCCAAATATCCTTGCTTTCTCAAACAGTGGCACCAAAGAAGCCCAAATACAAATGTCTTGACATCCAGTCCAATTCTCCTCATCTTTAAATAGTATCTTGCAGCCAGAATTCCTTGCCCAACTTGGCAAAGAAGCAGAACTAGCTTCATGATCCAAATTGTGACTTTGGATCCTAACTAAAAGCACACAAGCAATGGTGTCCGAACATGGCAAGTTTTGCCTTCTCAACTTACCCTCCTGCCAAACGGAATGTGAAGTATCAAGAATTTGGGACTATAGCCATGAAAAAAGGTTGTGATAATTGTAATATAGCCATATGACAATTACACATTATATTACATATTACAATTACAGATTATATCTGTGTCTTAACACAAGTCATGAACAGAACCTTAAAAAGGTTGTGCTCTAGCCTTCTGAGCATAGGTGTCTTGGGACTTTGCTGATATCTTTGAGGATTTTGTTCAGAGGGCAGACATTTCTCACTTTCTCATAGTGGGCAGTCATGATTTTTCTAGTCATCACAGCCTCAAGAACCCATCATCCTTATGAGCTTCACATTTCAGAAAACTGATGTCTCTCTGACAAAATAGGTCCCCAAATCAACAGGACAGTCAACACATCTGCTTTAAATGCCTTAATTCATTTTTAACAAGGAAAATTGTACTAACCTGAGTATCGGGTTAGTAGGAAGAGTAGTTGCTCTCTCAAAGTCCTGATGGCTGGGAAGAGAGCTGAGACTCTACTCCAAGTCTGTCTCTTCCATCTGCCCTTACAATATTTACCATACCCTGACTATGACTTGACTTGGCTCTTTTTTTATAATTATATGTTTTCGTTTTCTTTCTTCAGTTCATAAACCCAAGGATGTGAACTAGTACAGTCTTGGATCCACCATTCCTCAACACCTAGCACACGCTGGCGCTGTAGAAGGGTCCTAGAATCCATTAAAGCGAGTGTGAAAACACGAGACAAAAATCTTCAGACTTACATGCAATGTAAATCTGCACTCATACTCTGACTTCCAGGTCATCAGCACTTGACCAAGAAAATAATGAACTTTTAGTTCCAGTGTTTGCTGTCTTTATTAATCACCTAAGGTGTGACCAGTACAAACATCAAACCTTGTAGACACTCACAGGGTTAAAGAAAGTGTATGTCTACACAGACACATGTAGTCTTAGAGCGGTAAATACCTAGGGCACCTGTGACTAACAGTGAAATCACCTCTTTGCCGAGGCCTCACCCTGGCTTCTCTCCCAGCAGCCCTGGACAATGCCAGTAGGTACAACAGTGACAGTCAGAATATGCATGATGCCTATCACATAATAATTCCACATGCCATTCTTTTTTTGTTTATCCTTCTTAGCCTTGCCCCCTCCATGGGATGGAAGGCTGTTTCTTCATTGAAAAGGTATGGAAATCTCAGAGTAAAATACTTTTCTCCCCTTCTTAAGGCTCCTTTTTGGCCATGGAATGAGGCCTACAAGAAGCTCAGGCTAATGTCTACTTTTGGCCTTATTATCTAACATATACTACAGCCTGGTATTCACCCACAGAATATATGATTTCCTAGACATTTCCGACACATGAATTTGATCCGCAAACTAATTTCAGAGCCTAAATCCCACAAGTTTCAATGGATCCACAAATGGGTTTTAATTACTCTTTATACTATGTTTAGCTGGTTTTATGAGTTAATTACCAAACTTTTTAAATCAGGAAATTTGAGTCCATCAGTTCAAATGATTATACTTTCTTTAGAAATTAGATCTGGTTGGGTGAAACTGAAGGATGACTACTCTCTGGCATAGAAGCAACATAGCAGTTTCCACTGTCTCCTCTGATCCCCATAATCTTATACCTAGACTGTCTGCATTGATATCTATGAACTTACTACTAGCTTATACCTCACCCAGTGTACCAGCCATGGCCAAGATTTGGCAATAGTTCATAAATGTGGGTCTTCTTCTTTAATACATAAGACTATATTTACATCTGTACTCAGCATTATTCACAGCAGTTGTGATATAAAAACAGTCAAGTATCCATTGATAGATGAATGAATAAACAAACTATAGTATATATGTGTAGTAGAATATTATCTGTTCTTAAAGGGTCAAGAAATTTTACACAGGCATGGTGGCAGGTATCTATAATCCCAACACTGAGTATTCAGAGGATTGAAACTGAATAGTCTCCAGTTTGAAGCCAGTTTAAACTACTGAGTTCTTGTTTATCTTGTACTTTATTTTGTTTTGTTTAGTTGTTGTCTCTTTAAAACCTATTCTTTCCTAATGAGAGAAAGAAAGGGAATGGATGTGGAGGGGAGGGGAGAGGAGGCGGGCAAGGGGGAAAGAGAAACTATAATCAGGATGCATTGTATAAGAAAAGAATCTACTTTCAAGGAAAGGGGGAAAAAGGAAAAAAACAAAAATGAAATTCTCATGTATGCTCTAATGTGGATGAACCTTGAGAACATTATTCTAAGATAGATAAGCACACCACAAAAAAAGACATTTGTATGATTTACATACAGGACACTTGATGAAGAAAGTACAACAGTAGTTATCAGCACCAGATGGACATGGACTGGGTAGCAATTGCTTACTCAGAACAGTGTTTCAGTTTTACAGTATTAAAGTAGTTGTGGAGATGGATGGTACCAATATTACAAAACATTAAGAATGTGTATAATACCATTGAACACATAACACTAGTAAATTTTTTAAATACTGCACCACAATAAAAAATAAAATTAAAGGCTTTTTCCCCCTTTTATCTGGCCATGTAATGACCATATGAGAAAGTTGTGATCATTCAATTTATGTGGAAAAGATATGTGCTACTTTGTGATCAAGACCATAAAACTCCAGACATCCCAGTCCTCATTCTCTTTTTGCCTCCAGCTGATGTAAGAAAAAAATGAGTGTTGAAAACAGTAGAGTCATCAAACATAAGAATCCCAGCTTAACATATTAACCTAGTCACTCACTGCACCTTGCTATAGACTTCAAGCAAAACTAAAGATACTTCTATGAGCCTTTATGCATTTGAAATTTGATTGTTACAGCAATCAAAATGATATAAATACAGCTACCTTTGAGCTAGATGACCCAGTATCTTCTGAGACCTTATCTTTAAACTAGGATCTTGGCCAAGAATGGAGGCATAATGACTGACATGGGAAGGTCCCTCCTCACATGATCTTTCATCTGTCAACAAGCTTGTCCAGGCTTGATCCCGTAGTAGTAGATTCTCAGTCTTCAAGGACCTGAGAGCATCAAGAAAGGCAAATGCCAAAAGACAAGTATTTTTTGCTCATAGCCACCCTTGCTGTTCCACTGAGAAAAAAAAGGAAAAAGGAGAGAGGGAGTGATAGGGAGGATGGAATAAATTTTGTCTATATGTCTACTGGAGCCTTACTATGCCAGTCAAGCTGGTCTCAAACTCAGATTCCTCCCGGATCAACCTCCTATGTCCTGGAATCATAAGTATGTACCACCAAGTCCAGGCAGAAATAGATTTTTTTTTTTACTGTAATAGCTTCAAAATGACAGTGCATGCAGTTTAAGGTGAGAAGAATTTAGGTACATTTTCACTATTTCAAGTAACTCGTTTTCTCCTTTCAAGGGTTTCCCTCTATACTTCTAAGTCATATGTGTATGTGTATGCCTATTTCCCTCCAGTGTATTTTACCAATTTAAACTGTTTAACGTTTTGTTGTGCATTAAAAAAAAAATCTTAATAGACCGTACACCCAAATTCTCTAACTGTTAGCATTTTACCAGTGTCTCCCAAAATCACTTGAGAATAAGTTGTAGGCATGATTCCCCTTCGATCCTAATACTACTGTGCTTATTTCCAAAACCACACCTTACATAATCACAGTAAATTTGTAAAAAGTCAAGGAGTTTTCTTTATAATACTACTGCCCGGTGCTGTCCAAAAGGGCAGGCCTGTGCTACATGGAACTACTTACCTTAATAATTAAACATTTGGTTTCTTATTCACACTAGTTACACTGGTTAATTATGACACATGGCTAATAGGTACCATGTGGAATAGTGAAGAGAATTTGGTGACACTGAAAATACTACCAGGGCTGGTCTATGTCTTTGAAACCCTATTTGGTATAGTTATAAATTTATAGAGATAGAATCCATTTCGACTACAAGAAGCCACAAGTTAATGATTATCACCTCTGTATTCCAGATATGGGGTAAAAGTTAGACATGTGATTGGTGCTCTATAATAAATCAGTTCTATAAGCAGAGATCTGAATACGTTTTAAAATGTGTGTGTGTGTGTGTGTGTGTGTGTGTGTGTGTGTGTGTGTGTGTTTGTGTGTGTTTTAAACATATTGTGTTATCTCACATTTTAGGTTTGGTTCTTAGAAGCAGAATCTGAAAGAAGAACTGATGTATGAATGATTTTTTAATGCTTCCAGTAAAAACTTGTGAAGTAATGGAGGACCCAGATCAGGGAACAAAATGATGCAAGCAATGACAGACTAAGTCCTAGCTTCACACCCATCCTGAAAAAACTTGAAGATATGAATGACACCCAACAATCCAGCTGATTTAAAGACAAGGCAGCTAGGCTTTCAGAAACACACACTAGTAGGTTCTGGGCTACAGGCTATGTCAGGAGGACACAAACTCCTGGATTTTTCTAGATACCTGTTTATTGTGTGGGCAAAGCAGCTGCAGTAGCCTACCTGTCATCCTTTAAAGAACATAGCCATTCATGATGTTAGAGTCTAAGCACTGAGCATCTGGGCACAGGCTCCCATAACAAGACAAGAAAGATGCACAACTACCTGAGAATAGCCCTAACACAAATAGTTACTGGGCATTCCATCTCTCTGTGCTTCCTAATACATGTCCACCAAGCATCTCTACAACTGCTTTGTTGAACTAAAACTTAAAATCCAGCTGGTTTTTTTTTTGGGGGGGGAGTTCATTTATTTGTCCTGGCCTATTTCCATGAGATATTTGCTGCAGTTCATCATATCAGTTGAGGTATACTTGGGTGGGGAAGGTGGGGCTACCCTTGATAAGGAACATAAAATCAAAGGGCAGGAGCCATAAAAGACAGATCCAAGAATATCCCAGTGCAAACCAGCCTACTGGCTAGACAGGAAATCTCTCTTTTGAAGAATCGTTTTTCTCCTGTCCTACAGTCTACAGAGAGGACCAAAATACATACAGTCTAGCTTAAGAAAATGGGGAGTGTTTTATACATAAGAGTATGCCATTTAACCTAGGATTAGAAAGCTTGGTGGATACCAAAGGCAGCTAGAGAGCCCTGAGAAACAGATGTGTCTCTTTTCCTTTCTCATTCTTTTCTTTTTGTGTATAATAAGAGTGTAGCATTGCAGTTTCTATGAAGACATGGACCAAAAGTGCCCATCCCAGTCCAGAGCTCTAAAAACCACACCCCTTCATCATTCTCTTCATTAATTAGCTGAAATTCTCTGTCAGAGCAGAATCTGATTAGCCAAGGTTCCATGTTAGGGTCTCCCTCTGATCCAGTAATCAGAGATTAACGGACAACATGGCTGGCTCATATAAAGACTTGAACAGGAATGCTGATTAAGTTAAATAGTTTGGCAGAGACTTCCCCACCCTAAAAAGAGCCACAGCAGCTCTACTCTTTAGAGTCTTGCTCTGAGAAGTGAGACCTCTCATCTTAGATCTGGGATGTGACTTTTGACAGCTATATGTAACTAGTAAGCTATGGAAGATGTGATTTTATATGATTTCCAAGGTTGCTACACACAGTTTCTGCTGAATGTTTCCTTCTTGGTCTCACATTCTCTACTTAATCTTAGGAACCCAGTCATCATACTATGAGGAAATCCATGACTAAGTTTACTAGTCAGCATTCAGCACCAGCTAAGATCTCACCTAAAGCACACTGTCATCTACCTGACTTGTGAGTGAGGACTCTTCAGAACACGGTAGCCAGTTATACGTTATTGTTGTCGGGTCTATTGGCTCAGTAATGGGTCATTTGTTCTTTAGCTATAGAACTATCTTGGGATGCTTTGGTGCTCTCATTTTCTTGTCCCCCACTGAGTGTGTGGCTCTTTGATTTTACAATCCAATGTTCTGCTTTTTCTCTTCTGACCTCACCTCATAACTAATCAAGCTAAGCATGAATGAATAGTAGAGACCCATGGGAAAGCAGTTTCACTTATGGCTTATTGTACATTTTTTTGTATTCTGTTGACAGCAATTTAGGACCAAGTCTCTTAGAATATGCAGGACAGAGAAAGAATACTATCAAATGTGCATTTAAGTAAAAAGTATGAAGAACAACCAAAGCCAATTATTGTTCAGCTTAGGCATGTGTTTTTGAGTTTTACCTTTTAGCCTGACAAAATATACAAGGACATTTTCATCCCACTTGGCTCACTATTGTGTCAGTGGTACATGTCTCAGCCCAGTAGCTATTGCATCTTGCATGGTTCCTATATGGGTAAGATTGTTCTTTACCTCTCTCCCCTGATAACATGCATAGCATGTTCCAACACTATGCAAGCTAGACAGTACAGTAGGGAAGAACCTTCTAGATCAGTGCCAATTTTATTTCTCCATGTGTTATGACTTAGACATAATAAACGAATGTAGTAAGAATCCTTCCTAGACATGAGAGGGCTGTTACACACAAGAACTCAGAGCAATTGTGACCACATACATAAGACCTGCACAAGCTCAAGTCAAATGGATGGAGGAGAGGGCCATGAAGTACCTCCAATAGCTGAGAGACTATTGGCAATTAATGACTGATGGGAGAGGCAAACATGGTTTTCTCCATGGATGCAGACCTTGTGGGGCTACCTACACTCTATTAGATGGCCCTATACCTCTGTATATATGGGCAGTGCTATGTGTACTCAGTGGGTACAAAAACATCAGTATGTGAAATTCAGAGGGGAAAGTCATAGTGGAATTTGGGAGGAAATGGGAATGAGTTTGATAAAAATGCCTATTAATCCAGAAAATACTAGAAATAGCATGCTATTCTTGGACCTTATGATCACACTGCAGGTGGGTTGGTAACAAATACCTCCTTTCTAGCTACATTGGCAAATGATAAGATCTGGACAGTGCCCTACTCTGCTTTCAAAACATTACTAACTCAATAGTAATTGGGTTGACATGGGTATACAGTTTGTAAGGAATCCTGAGGTAGTCTTAAGAAAAGCTATTAGAAACAGGTCCTTTTGTTCAGCTCCATGATTATCAAAGTGTGTCCCTGGACCATATGAGACCAGCATCACCAAAGGATGTACTGAAAATACAAATTATTGATCCCATTAAGATCTATGGAATAAGAAGCTCTGGAGACAGGCCCAATTTCTGCTTTGCTATGAGCCCTAGACCCTGATGGGAAATGTGGCATGAAAACCACTAGTCTAGTCAGAAATTATAAGCCATACCAGTGACTGAATAAAAAGAACATGGTAGAAATATCTGGATAGAATATTTTAACTAATTTAAAGGGCAAGGACAGGATTGACTTAGGTAGGAAATAGCAACATCACTCAAAAGAAACAGGATATCAAAGGGAAGAGATAAAAATTATTCAACTTGGATTAAGATGACACTGTTCTCAAGACTGAGTCATTTTTGTGTGCCTGACCAAGATCTCCAAAGAAAAGGCACAAGCAGTTGATGGTAGTATTCCTGAAAGTGTTCACAGAATACTGACTAAACTTCAAATTTGAACTTATTAGTGCCACAAGAACTAACTGATGTTGCCACAAAAATCAAACATTGCTCAGGCAATAACTGATATACCAAAAAGTTTCCCTCTGGCTTCCAGGTTTGCAGTCTCGGTCTAGTAGCCTCTACCAGCTTTGGATGGCAAAGTAGAAATGGGAAAAATGACTTCCATTTCAAGATCACAGAAAAGGGTATAGGAGAGAGAACTCAGAGATTACCTTAATAACTGGTAAGATATTTAGAGCTGTTAATTTCAAGAACTCTTACTGGATCTCCCAACAAGTCTTTCAAGATAGGCTATTGCCCAAAGCACTGTGAGCAGTTTATAGTGCCTCATTCACAAGACAGAGTTCTTCAGACAGCAAGAAAGACTCCTGTTACCCTCTTCTCATACTGAGATGGTTAGGGATCCTTTTCCTTGCTACAGAAGATGAAACCAAAGAAGAAAGGAGAGAATAGGACAGGTAAGTGAGGGTGGATTCAAGATAAATGGAGGAACTAAAGGCTAGGAATATCCAGGGCCTCTAGTTGGCTTTAATAGTCAAATATCCAGAAGAATTGTCTAGCCTGTCTCCCCAAAACAACAGCATTCCTAGCCAGAGTCAGGTCCTTACACTTTCACTGAGTTGGTTTTGATTGCATAAGCACACTCCACAGTTCAGAGAGCAGCAGTCTCTGGGGCTTTACAAAAGAAAACTCACACCTACTCCAGGCCTTCTCTAAAGTAGGCTGCAACACCTCTAGTTCATGATATTCATTGTGCTTTAGTCTCTGTCAGGTCTCTCCATCACCATCAAGGCACAACTGCCAACAGGACTGAGATGAGTCTCTTTCTTCCATGATCTGACACTTCCAGGCATTGAAATGAATGATGCTTAGTGGAGAAAAGAACATGCATAATTTGGAACAAAATTTTTACAAAGAAACTTTGAGGATGACAAAAATAAATTACTTCTAAGGCAATTGAGAAAATGAGGACTCCTCCGAGAGAATCATAGGTACCCAGAGATGTCTTCCTGTTTCCCTGTGATCCCTAACCAGCATGTCTACCATGTGACCTTAACTCATACCAAGAAGAAGATTTTGAAAACCTCATATAATAAGGTCTTTTGGAATGAGAAATGAATGATTAGTAGGCACAGATTAATAGTTAGATTAGAGTAAGTAGTTCTGGCGTGTTGTTACACGGTAGGGTGACCATACATTGTAATTATATATTGTTGTTTTCAGATGCTTGCCAAAAAGTACTTTGAAGCTTTTGCCCTAAAGTAATGATAACTGAAGCTAGACATGATAGCTTATACCTTTGATTCGAGCACTTGAGAGAGACTGATGCAGGAGTGTTGGTATGAGTTTACTACAGGCTACATCATACATTTCAAGACAGCCTGGGATATAAAATAAAGTTTTCTCTCAATGAAAAAAATATATATGAAAGTAAAAGTGCCTAAAGAAGCATATTTAACTTGATTTGAAGCATATTTACTTTTTTATCTGTACACTGTTGTTGTACCTATGTGAGGGTCTCAGATCCCCTAGAACTAAACTAACAAACAGTTGTGTGCTGCCAGGTAGGTGATGAGAATTGAACCTGGGAACTGTTAAAGAGCAACCAGTCCTCTTAACCATTGAGTCATTTCTTTATCTCCTCACCCCAAATACTTTTAACATAAATAAATAAACTATAAGTAAAAGTGTAATGCATTGTATACTACATCTCTAGACATCTGCTTTTGAAAGGTCCGAGAACTGCAACTTGTCTTAACTTTTGAGGTTGATTCCTTCTCTATCCTAGCTTTATAACTCATCTTCAATACTTCTGATTTTATGTAGAGCAACTGTGCTCCCTCAGCTCACACTCATCTTTGAATCAAAGTGAGTTTAAAAGACATAACATATGCCTGCTTGTCCTGATTGACTGTCTCTTTATGGAAAGAACTCATTAGTCAAACTATTAATGTTCAGAAATCCTCCAGCTTTGGAAGACGTTCTAGAGAGTGGATGATAAAGTGAAAACCTTGATCCTGACATTCAGGGCTCTCCATTACCTAGTCAGGGTCTTCACTCTTACAGTTCTCAATCCAAATTTATGCACACACACACTTTCTTTCCTTCCGTCAAGTGATCATAATGCTACGTGACTTTTCCCCGCCTCGTCTGTGGGTCCTTCTCCAAGGGAAATAGTCTACCTGTGGCTTCTTTCTGACTGTACAGATCACCATCAATTCACTATGGGAACAGTTGGCATGCTACCACGAATACCCATATACACTCACTGATCTACCTTTCTCTGTTTCTCAATTAGAATACAAAATTCAAAAATAAAAACTATATTATAGACATTATGGAATGCACAAGTCAGTATAGTTGATTGCCAAAAACAACAGTTGAAGCAATAAAAAAAGGGGGGAGGGTTACCTTGGAAAAAGATATTAAGCATTCTGTAGACAAATATTTCATTAAAAGGCCTTAATAAATAACTCTTAATAAATAACTCACGGCAGTATGCCATGTTTATAGGTGGGAAGAATTAAAATTACAAAAACATTCAATCTGCCAATTCAAATATTATTTAAATTTAATTCCTATTAAAAAAATGTCTGTAGAATTTTTCATAGATGTTAACATAAAGATAAAAAGTCTATACAGAAAAGCAAAGGCCTGGTTATAGCCAAGCCAACTTTTAAAAAAAGAATGGGGATGAATGGAAAAACTAATTCTACCAAATATTGACCATTTGTGTGTGTGTTTGATACTGACACACTGTATAGTCTCAGCATAGGAACAAGCAAAAGGCAACGGAACAGAATGGAGACCCCAGGGACAGACTGATTGATGCATGAAAGTGTGACAGGAAAGAAACTGTAGATTATTGGGGAAACAATGGACCAGGAATGAGTGAGGCTGGGAAGACTGCTTGTCACACTGCTGTATGTGCTTTATGTCACATTCAAGAATCCAGTTTAGGTAGCTGAAGAGCATATCATGGAAATATTAGAAAATGTTAGAAAAATTGAAAGGAGAAATCTGCTTATTATTTGAAGATAAGAAAGATTGTTCTGGGCCACAATCGATAATCTCCCAGTTTGGTGAGTAAAGGCACTTGCCATCAAGCCTGATGACCTTTGTTCAATCCCCAGACCCACATGGTGGGGGATAAGGACTGACTCCCACAAGTTGTCCTCCAGCTTCCAATGCATACCATGGCACATGTGCTCCACCGATCATCCCACTACACACACAAATAAATAAATAAATAAATTTAAGAACTGGTTTAAAACATTTTAAAATATGCTTCCGATATTTTGCAAGAATCTGAAACAATAATACAGAATTGTTCCGTTGGGGCAGGAGGCAGAGTGATGTGCTATCCAGAGAGATCAATTCAACAACAGCCCATGTACTTCAAGTCAAATACATGTGATGACGCACATGCACATGGAGAAACTGACCCAAGTAGTAATGCTCTGAGGCCACTCACACTGCCTGGGAGATGTTACTAAAAATGACTTGAGAGTGACAGTCAGGTCTTTTTTCCAAATGAAAGATGCATTATGAGCTCAAAGACTTCAAAGAGAGCCCTGACACTATATGTACTCATCTCCAGGCCCCCAAAACAGGACAGAACACTTAGAATGACAGTGATTCTGATTTTTAAATAGCGAGCAATAGTTGCTGCACAGTTTGGTAGCAATTCAGCACCTGCTATCCACATAGATATAGGTTAAGCAAGCTTAATTCCCAAGGATAAAATATGCTAAGACTGGTATTCTACCTTTCTAACTATGATTCTCCTACAATGCCGTTCAGATCAACTTTTAAAATGGGGGAAAGAATACCCTGCAAACGAAAACATTATCGTGTCATCCATTTTAATTGTCTTTCACTTGGGGCACTGATCAGTAGAAACGGGTTTTCTGGAACGAAAAGGGCTCAGAATTTGATAGGAAATATTCACAGGCTAGGGCATTTCAGGCTCCACTCTTACAGCCAGAGTGGATTAATTATTCTGTCCAGTTTATGCCAAAAAAGAGGCAAGGACAATCACCAAAGGTAAAGGAGGCAAGGTTTCTATCAAGGAGCCTAGCTTTTGTCTGTTGCTTTTAGTGGCTTCCAAAGTGACCTATTAAACGTATACCCCCAGCCCCCCAATACAGGAAAAGAAACTATAGCTTTGTATTCCCAGCTCATGTATCTTTGCTTGCAATCTTGCATTCAATTTCAGTGTAATATGAAGAGGCCTATTCTTTTACCAAAAGCTCCCTCTTCCCACCGGGCTTGTTTGTTATTTTATGTGTTTCTGCATCATTTGTAGACTTCGCTTTGATCTGCATTCCTCCTGGATGTGGGGTTTCCTTTTCAGCTACCAAAAGGAAAGCTGGTTTGTTTGAAAATCTGTTTATTTGGATTTTTTGCTAGCCTAAAGTTCCTATCTTTGTCAGGATGCGCAGAGCTCTGCATCTGCCAGTCTCAGACAACACTCTCCTTCCCCCAAGGGAAAGGCAAAGTTAGAAAGAATGTGACTTGCCCGCTTGGATTTGGACTATTCTGGGAAAGGAGTTTTAGAAAGTTCTGTTTAAAGCCTAAGATTCTTTACCAGACACCATTCAGCCATAGTGGTTCTTTTAAATATTAGACAAGGAGGAGGAGGAAGAAGAGGGGGAGGAGGAGGGGGAGAAGGAGGATGGGGAGGAAGAGGAGGAGGAAGAGGAGGAGGAAGGGGAAGGAGAAGGAGAAGGAGAAGGAGAAGGAGAAGGAGAAGGAGAAGGAGAAGGAGAAGGAGAAGGAGAAGGAGAAGAGTTGCTTTCTCTCTCACTAGATCTTGTAGGAATTCTCTCAGCAAGAATATGTTTAATTGTATGTATAATCAAGCACACCTATACCTATCACTAAGAAGCTAAGAACTGTACCTTCCCCAGAGAAAAGAAAGGAGACAGTGTGACATCCCAGCCCTCACTAGGCCAACATATGGTCATGCTCTAATAGAGGATAAAATAAATCATGGAAAGGTAACTACAACACTGCATCTCCATTTCAAGAATGCTCTTCATTGGAAAGTTAATTCTTGACTTGGAGGTGCAAGTAGCATCCAGTTCTGATTAATGGGCAATCGCTACAAGAAAGAGACTGAACACACCAGGGATTTTTAAGAGAATGGCTATAGCTGCATCATGAAAGATGCTTCCTTCCCAAAAAATCATGTGGTACACACAGGGGCATCATCCACTGGATACATCTAGAAGCATATGGCTAGCAACAGATAGCCTTTTATGTGTTTCTGTGGTGCAGTGGACTAGTTGTTGAATACAGTCCTGGTTTCTTTAAACCAACACCATGGCACACTGAATATCTATAAGTATTGTTGGCTCTGAACCAACACTTCTTCCTAGGAACAGTTCTTCTTAGAAAAACCAAAGCTGGCTATAGACAAAACATAGGGAGGAAATAAAAGGCTCTCTGAATAGGGAAGACAGGAGACATGCTCCCACATCCTCCATACGCCTCTGTGACAGGGAAACAGGAAGTGTCCCCCAAGGACCTTACCAGACAGTCAACCTCATGGGGCAGCCATGGCCAGGACCCTCTCTTTGGAGACGAAGACAGAAGGATTCAATCTGGGAATCCAAACAAACTTAAGAAAACAATAGGCAGGACCAGGAAGGAATGGGAATTATTTGTCTGTTTTTAATAGACTCCTGCCTTGAAATTGCAGCTTTGCGCTGGGGAAAAAAAAAAATCACAGTTTTCTTTAAAGTTACACATGAACAATTTCTGGCTTCAAAAGACAGAGATCAAAATAAGCTCCAGCTGTTGCCTAAGAACCACGCATCTGTGGGACAGTAGAACCCAATGTAGATACCGTATGGCTGCTGGACAGTAGAACCCAATGTAGATACCGTATGGCTGCTGGGTTCCCAGCACAGGGCTGGTGAGGTAAGAGCTATGGGCACTAGAAGCTTCTCAGTGGTCGAGGAGTTGCCAATTCCAAATAGGAGTTAAGATGCTTTTGCTTATACTCAACATGGTCATCCACAGACATAGCCTCCAGTCATCAAGAGGCAGCAACCTAGCCTTATCACTCTCCCTTGGTAACCAAACCTCAAAAACTCATTAGCAGGACATAGAAAGGACAGTGGTAAAAGTGGCTTTGTTGGAGCAGATCATTCAGATGACAGGCTGCTCCTTATAAAAACACTTTTACATGTTTCAAATTCTATTTGGGGGGGCTGATAAATAAGATGGGGTGAGACCTTAACTAAATCAAACTGAATTTTATCTCAGAAGATGAAGGAAAGGGACCCCTTGCCGGAAATGTCTTAAGACTGGAACTTCAAAGGACAAGGTTGTCAAGAAAGTCAATAGGAAGTATCCCCCAGGTGCAAAACAACAGCAAAAAAAAAGAAAACAAGGAAAGCAAAAACATCACTGTAATTTAGACTTTACATGTTCAAAGTCTTAATGCTACACCTGGCCCTTCATATGCCTCTTACAGTTCCATCTCTCATGTGCTCAGGTAAGACGTTAAGAAGTAGTGGCTGGAGCTGAAGAGACGGCTCAGTGGTTAAGAGCACCGACTGCTCTTCCAGAGGTCCTAAGTTCAATTCCCATCTGTAATGGGATCTGATGCCTTCTTCTGGTGTGTCTGAAGACAGCTGCAGTGTACTCACATACATGAAATAAATAAATCTTAGGAGAAAAAAGAGGAGGAGAAGGAGGAGGAAGAGGAGGAGGAGGAAGAGGAGGAGGAGGAGGAGGAGGAGGAGGAGGAGGAGGAGGAGGAGGAGGAAGAGGAGAAGCAGCAGCAGCAGCAGCAGCTCCTCTGGAAAGGACTTAGACATTACAGATTCTATTTCCCACCAAGTTGCCTTTAAAACTATGCTTCAGTCCTACCAAAGAGAAGCTACATCCAAGAATCCAGTTACATCCAAGAATCCAGGGCTGAAGGAGATAATAGGAATGGGGTAAGGGGTGGCATACAACCATGCTAGGCTCTTCAGTGCATGCGTCTCTCAGCAGCAGTGGAGGCAGTGGTGATACCTGGAAAGACTTTTTGCCTAGCAAATTCCCTGGCCATACCTAAGATTTACTCTCTTAAGTCTAAGATTTAAGACTCTTTGAGAGACACCAATCTGTGTACCAACTTCTCAAGATGATTCCTACTTAAGTCAGACAAGCGCAAATTTTATGGAACTACCTAGCACAGTGACCCTCGGAGGTCACATATCAGATATTCTGCATCTCAGATGTTTACGTTATGATTTGTAAAAGTAGCAAAATTACAGTTATGAAGTAGCAACAAGATAACTTTGTGTCTGGTGGGTCACCACAACGTGAGGAACTGTATCTGATGGTTGTGGCATTAAGAAGGTTGAGAAGCACTGATCCAGCAGCTCTCTGAGAGGCCAGCACTGAAGAGACTTTGTATATCGCAGGAAGAGCACTTGAAGGAGTGCAGGTTAAGGAGACTGGGCATCTTGGTCCTCGGAATGAAATGAGGAGGTTAGTCACTGCCACCTGTGCCTCGGTCTGGAGACATAAAGCCAGCAAGGATGCATGACCTTTGATCTCTGGAAGAACAATGGACTCTTCCTGCAACCCTTCTCATTTTTCCTGTGGCAATGAGAAGAAAGAATGGGTTCCAGGGCCTAAGTTCAAGGGCCAAAAGCAAGATCCAAGTAAGCCCAGGCTCGCCACCAGCTTTCTTATTGGAGAAAATCTCTTGACTTTAGCTGCCTACTCATTAGTATGGACAAACATACACACCAGGTATATTTCCTTCTCCTCACTCAGCTCACTTTGATTTCCCAGGTGCACTCAGTCAAGCCCAGAAATCAATTCTTCATTGCTAAACCTGACCTCACTCTCCTTCCCTCCCCTGTGGAAGCAAGTCTGTCCTAGATGCTTCCATTTTGACTCAAAATTAACCCAAAGATCTTTTCATAGGACAATTATTGTATGCATAAAACATACTGCCCGAGCCCCCGATTACATTGTCTCCTACTCTTAATGTATGTATTCCATCTACTCAGACTCCTTCCTTCATCAAGAAAGGGCCTCAGAGCTCAAACGCACCAATCATTATGGGTTTACAACAGTTTTTTTTTTTTTTGGCTTACTTTCTTGGATATTTTCTTAGTTTCTTCATATGTGTCCTCGGAGATCAAAGGAGAACATTAGGTGTCTGCTTTATCATTCTCCATTTTAGTACTTTGAGGCAGGGTCTATTACTGAACCCAGAGATAAGCTGGCAGATGTCAAGCCCCATGGATTTTCATATCTCTAGGCCCCATAGCACTGGGGTTATGGGCACATCCAGCTACATTCAGCTTTCTGACATAGGTGTTGGGATCTGACCACAGGTCCTAACACTTTAGAAGTACGAATACTGAACTCCCATTAGCTTCTGTTCTGCTCATTCGAAATAAAAATCACCTGTTCTTTTTCCTTTATTATTCAATCCCATCCTACACATGCAAGAATCGACTTGGCATTTTCTTAGTTCCTAGCTCAATAAAATTTCACATCCCAGTGTCCTAAAGCTTTTTTCATCCTACACTGCTAGGTAAGACATACTTTTGAGGGTCCCTTATGGAAGAGAAGGTGCTGGTGATATCATTCATCTTCTCAATGGTTTTGTGCAGCTGAGTGCCAGGAGTTTGCACTGTGGTTACATGTTGAAGGCTATGCTACATCCTCAGTGCTCAGGCTACAACCTGGACCAATTAAATCAGGATCTCTTGGTTGGGGCTGAGACATCAATCATTTTTAGACTTCCCCAAGTGACTTCTTGTGTAGCTAAATTTGTCCATGTTGACCACATATTTAATGTTCCTGCTACAATTCTGACTTTTTTTATAGACACTATGATTACAAAGTCCTCTGCATGGTGTTTACATTTGGTTTTCACCAGGTTGCCTCCTGGGTCATCTTACATTGAGTAGAACTTTAATAGGTATTACCCACCCAGGGATTAAGATATTCGTGGGGTTCATATAATAGTCTTCCTTATAAGAAAGTCACTCTTAATTAGCCACCTGAGACCACTTACTCTTTGAATACTGCTTGAGTCCTAAAACAACCCAAAAAGAAATTTATTTTGTGTTTAAAATTTCCTATGGTGTTTTGTTTTTGCTGAAATTGTAGGAACTAGGGAAGTTGTATAGGGACTGTCCTTCTAGCCTACAAAGATGGGGCAGGAGAGTCTAAGAGACTGTTGTTAATGACATATATAAGTGATCCTGGAATATAAAGAATGTATTTGTTGCTCATGGTATCGTGGATACATATTTCCAAAAGTTAAAGAATGCAGCTGGAGACCAGCATAGCAGTGAGATACTTGGTATTCACAATCCCACTACTCTAGAGGCTGTGGGTTCTCCAATTTGAAGTCAGTCTGGGCTATATAGTGTGTTTGAGGTTAATCTGAACTATACAACCAGACCCTTTAGAAAAAAAAAAAACCAACAAAAACACCAACGAAAAACTAAAATCAAAACAAAACAACAACAACAATAAAAAAAAACACTGCTAAAATTAAAAGCCAAAAAGAACTCAGTTGCTCAGCTATAAGATCTCACAGATCCCAGTGACAGAAAATTTGAAAGCTATCCTCAAACCAACTCTGCTGGCCATCTTTTCAGAAAGGAATGCAGAGTAAAAGAAAATCTCAAGTGTCACTTTTCTCAGAAAACTTTAGTGTTGCCCAGCAGGGCCAGGACTAGCAGCTTTTAGATTAGGAAATGATCAGTGTCTTTGATCAAGTATCAAATTCTGTAACATTTTTCATCTCCTTTTTGTAATACAGGAATTGAACCCAGGCTTACATTGTCAGACTGCATTTCAGCAAGAGAGAGAGAGCTAGGGGAAGAGAAAGAGAGAGGGAGAGGGAGAGGGCACAGGAGCACCAAGAGGATTTTCGTCAGGATTAAATTATATGAATAGCTTTCAGGGTTGACATGGAGGCAGAGCTGGGGCCAAGGAGCTGGAACTGTAGCTTCCCCATGAAGAATAAAAGAATAAAATTGCTAGAGCCCCGTGAGTGGTATGTATACTGAGGATGGATCTCAGAACATTTCAATTTGCTCTTCAGGTGAGGGGAGGGCTTCTCTTGAAGTCACATTATCTGGCTACAAGTTCTATACTGGAAGGGTGATATTTGAAGACTCTATACTTACTGGGAGAGAGGTAGGCTCAACACCAGGGGCAAGAAAGAGCTCATGAAGACTTCAACAGATAGGGCTGGGTGAGATCTAGGGAAAGAAGTCCAGCCTTTCTAGCTTTCCCCTAACTTCTGACCTCAACAGTCTTTTGGGTGGCTCTTGTTCATGATAGCTCCCCACTATGAACCCTAAAGTGAAATGGACCCAGGAGCTAGAGGTCAGTAGAGCTCAGAATTATTACCTATATGTTGCTAGGATGAATGCGAAATTGTGTCACTATTAGAAAAACCACTTTTTTCATTTTTTTAAAGACCAAATAATCCTACTCCTTGATACTTAGGTAAGAGAAATAAAAATGTGGGTTGAAACAAAAATCTGTGTTCAAGTGTTTCTAACAGCTGTATTCATAAGAAATAAAGGATAAAATGCAAAGATTTCTTAGTTGGAGATGGGGAAACTGTGACATTAGTGTGCCATTCAGAAACTTAAAATGATAAAACTTACTAATGCAAAAACATATGTGTGTACATTGTGCTGAGTCAAAAAGATGGACACAAAAGGGCACCAATTGTGTGGTTTCATTCATAGGAAAGGTAGAGCTGCCCAATCTAGGGGGGTTGGGACTGTTGCCTAGGAGCACCAGGAGGAAACTGAGCATGATGGGAATACTCTGTATCTAGACTGCATTTGTCAAAGCTCACAGAATAGTAAAATGGATTTCAGATTGGCCTGGTGGCAACAAACCATAATTCTACCTACTTGAGAGGCTGAGGCAGATGGATCTCAAGTTCAAGGCTTATGTGGATTACAGAGTGAATTCATGGCTAGCCTGGGCAATTTAATGAGACCCTGTCATAAAAAGTAAAAAGAAGGAGCTAGAGAGCTGGATCAAGGGTAAAGATGAGGCCCACTCCCAGCACTCATGTTGGGTGGCTACACCCACCTCTAACTCCATCCCCCACCCTTTTTTGTACTCTAAGGGCAACTGCCTGCACATATGCCTTACACACAGGTGCACAAGCACACTACACACACACACACACAGACACACACACACACACACACACACATTTTAAAGTTAAATAAATCTTAATAAAACATTTTTAAAGGGCTTAGAATGTATGTAGCTCAATGGCAAAACACTTGCTTATAGCGTATATGAGGCTATAGGTTCATCCAGACACTCAGTACAAAAGAAATAACTACAATGGAAAGATTTTTTTAAGTGTGTTTGTTTGCCTGTTTGATTGATTTTTGGGAGAAAGTCTCACTGTGTATCCCTAGCTGGACTGGAACGTTCACATACACTAAGATGGCTTCTAACACACATAGATGCACATGGATCTGCCTCCCCTGTACTGAGCCTAAAGGCCTGAACCACCAGCCCCACCTTAGTGGGGAAAACATTAATATGTAAAATTGGAAAATAAATCAGCAACAGGATCAAAATTAGAAAAGTTATGAAAAAAAGAGTATTCAGGCTTTTTTTTTTTTTTTACTCTAAATCCAGACAGACCCCAGTTTGGTTTTGATGCTAATTAGGAGAACCAAGTAGATTCCCTTTACATGTTTCTGAGGTGAACAGGGCTCACCCCTGCTTCCCTATTTCCATGGAGATCATGGTAGAGCACAAGCAGGGATTTCTCACTCTAATCGTCTCATCTCCTTGCAGATTACATATCATTGAACCACCTCACTGTACTCACTCTCTTAATACCGAATCCCCGTCTGTTCCTTCTTGAAATGTCTCACCAGAAAAAAATTTAAAAAAAGAAAAAAGAAAGGCAAATTATCTCATGTGTGTGACCTGATTAAAATACTATGTACATAGGACCACTGCTTCCTGCCAGTGGACATCCCAGGATCTGCACTGGTGCTAATGGGACTGAGAACATCACTTTTGCAAGTATAGTCTGAGACCTCCAGCAGCAATAGCACCAAGGAGTATAGGCTTAGATTTCTCAAAACCTACTTTAGTAAGGGTTCTTAAATACTTCCATCTCCTTTCTAGCCCACCTACCAAAGGTAGGAGAGAAAGATGGTTACTAGGACGAGGGAATGGGGACCTATCTAGAAGTAGTACTTGGGGGCAATTCCAATCTTTGTTGTCAAGATATAGACAGCCCAGTCCGAAATGTCAAACACGAATTAGTAGCAGCAGTCCTGTCCAATCAGAAAACACTAGACAGAATCAGTAGCATCAGTTCAATACAGAAGAAACCACAAGGCTTCCCAAATCGAGTCCACAGAAGCAGCAAGAAACAGCTGAATACTACGGGAAGTTCTCTGGTGCGTTTCTTTCTACGAAATCACCAACAAAGATCAGCAAAGATCAGTGAAGCATTGCAAGGTGAACCAATGCAAGAGTGTGGTTCACTGTCTGTTGGGTTCTACTTATACTCTTTCCAAACATCATTCATCCTATCCATTGTCTGCTTCAGCAAAACATCCTCTCATATAATACTTTCCGGAAAAACATCACATGATACAACTCAACTAAGTCTCCAAAGAAACCAGGTATTTCCACTTCAGAGGATCTTGTGAGAAATGCAGAATCTAGTGGGATGTCCACTGGCAGGAAGCAGTGGTCCTATGTACTTTAATCAGGTCACACACATGAGATAATTTGCCTTTCTTTTTTCTTTTTCTTGTAAACTTCAGTTTTCCATCTGTAAATCGGAAATATTTGAGCCATTTTTATAGTGTCGCTGTGGGGTTACATTAAACACAACACCATTATACTTCACAAATGACTCAGGACACATGCTCTCCAATCCCCACCCCCACCATTCCTCAATGAGTCCAGTCAGTTCAAAACTGGTTGGGAGAACACTGAAGTCAAACCCCAAGTCAAGTGAGACATTTGAAGAAAGGAAATGGTCTGAGATGTACATGGCCAGAGGGAGAAGCAAACTGTATTGGTAATTGTGTACTTCAGAGATACACTTGGTTGGTAACTCTCAAAGTTCAGTCTTTACAATGGGACCCTGTTAGCGATTAAATTCTAGGATACTATCTCTGTCTCCTAGAATTTTAGGGTACTAACTAGACATTCTGTAGTTAAGTTTAATAAGCACAAGGCTTCCTAGAGATGCTGCTACACACTAGTAGGGCATTGTCGATAATGGCAAAGCCCTGCATTTTTTTGCTTTTCTTTAAGGTCTTTCATAAAAAAGCAATACTTAGAAATTGAGATTTACTCAGTTCCTAAGCCAGTCTTCCTGTTTCTAGGTTGTTGGTTTTAAATGTCAATATTAAAACACAATGGTGTGTGAAAACATGTCTACTTTTGTTATGATGTATACTGCCAGCCATCTACAAGACATTCATTCAACAGCTGGTAATAGTGTTTCTGTTATATGTCAGGCACTGGTCCAGACTACACTAATAGAATAAAACCCTCTTAAGTGAGGCAATCATCACTTGTAATTGGTTATTTAATCAAAAACACTGGTTAAAAATGGGACCATGAAAGATGATACACAAATACTTGACTTCAACAGAAAACATGCAAATTGATATTTATCTACCCGGTTTTTAACCTGAGACTTTTTTTTTTTTTAATTCACATAGGTAGGGTGGCACCCAAGCACATACATGACACATTGTTTCTTGTTTGTTTGTTTTATGCTTTTTTGTTTTAGTCTTTATTTCTTAAATCACTATGAAAGTTTAAGACACATAGAAAGCAGTCAGGCAGACTCTGATCGCCATACTTAAGACATTTCAATTCTGTTAAAGTTGTCTTGGCCATGTTTATTCAACAAGAATCTACTTTTAGCTACTCATATTTATTTTCATCAAATTATATTTGATTTAGTATGCATGGAAGCAATAGATTTCTTTTGGCACACTTATTTCATCAGTTTATGTAACATTGCCTAGAATGAGGTAATTACAATAACAAGTAAATGTTGGGAACCCACCCAACTGATGACTGGAAAGCTGAACATCCTACCCCTCTTTGTAACTGAATTGCACAAGAACATGAGAACTTAAGTCTATTGACTGCAGGAGTTCTCCGTGCTATGGGGAACACACAGCATCTATTACAGGAAGGACAGAGAGCTTTGGTCAATTGTGTGTTATGGTTAAAAGGATTGTTTCAGGAGGACCTGAAAATAACTAAGATACACTGAGCAGAGCAAGTCTATAGCGATGCCACTCTTTAACTCTTGTTTCAGCTTGCTGACTCACGCACAGGCTATTCAGTCTGCTTACCCTAGGCTGTGTGTAACTCTCAGAAGCTTACTAGTGACAGTGATCTTTCATTGAATGGTTAGGAGCTGACACTTTGCAGCTCTGCTTGGTTTTGTTTTTTTATTTCACATACAGAGGAAGGATCTGTTGCCACAATAATGCTACCCAACAAACCAGTTCTCAGCTTAACTTTAAAGGACCAGTTGTTAATTCTCACAAGACTACGGGATTCACTGGAAGATTCTGCTGACCGAGATCCATTCAGCTGACCTCAGCTGGGCTTGTTCGTTTGTTTGCAGTTATCTGTGGGTGGAGAGAGAGAGTGGCTGGTCATGGATGATCTTCCTGTAGAAAGGACAGTACAATCAACCTAACTCTGGATGTCTGAGCTCAATATATATTAGATCAATGCTTCTTAAACATTAATTAATGTGCATACAAATCCCATGAGGATCTTATGTAATTGCACGTTCTGATTCAGACAGTTCTGAAGCAAAAACCGGACACTGCCAAGATTCTGGGTTTTTGTTTTTTAGGTGTTTGCTTGTTTTCAGACAGGGGTGGGAACTCATTAGGTAGCCAGGAATAGTCTTGAACTCTTGATTCTTTCTTTAGCCCCACAAGGCAGGAATAAGACAGATGCCAGGATATGCCCCTACTGTTGGTTCTGAGACTGCATCTTGAGGAGCAAGGATAGAGTGTGACAAAGCTTACTGCTAGATAGACACTCTTTGTGTGTAGATCTGATTCCTAGGAAACTCCCCAGCACAACCTCCCAGCCATGACAGAGTACCTGGTCCAGAGAAACCTCTGTTTGATTACCTATGGTGACAAGGACTTGCTGTAGCCAAGGAAACCTGGCTGGTTATAGAAACCAATTTTGTCTTTCTATTGAGTTCAAAGTCAAATTTCATGCAGCCTTCATCCACTGAGCCCAATATGCCATTTGTGGTGTTTCAAGTCATCTACTTCTTACTCGTTAGCCTTTCCAAAAGGCTAGGCCTCCCTTCTCTTCTATTTGGATTCTCTCCTAAATCCATCAGCTGTCCTATTTAAAGGTCTTTATACTAGGATCTTTGTTGCCCTTTTTTAGGGATGGCCCAGTTGGTCAGTATTACATTTAGACATGACATCCTCTATATACCCCAAAGAATTAAAAATAGGGTCATAAAGAGATATTTGTATACCCAAGAAAACAGCATTATTCAAAACAGCTAAATGATAAATGCAACTCAATTCTTCCTCCCAAGTAAATACATTAAAAAATTCATAATTCAAACACACAATGACATCAGCATTAAATTATAGAGAACAGGGGCTGGAGAGATGGCTCAATAAGTAAAGTATAAGCATATGGACCTGAATTCAGACCCTTAGCACCCATATAAGACCTGAATATGGTGATACAGTCCTGTAATACCAGCACTGGTGCTGTGTGGAAGACAGGAGAAACCCTGACATCACTGGGTGGCCAATCTTGTTAAATCACAAGTCTGTGGTTCAGTAAGAGATACTCTGTGTCAAAATAAAATAAGAGATAGCTCAAGGCACCCAATATCAACCATAGCATTTAAATGTGTATACATGGGGGCATGTACCTGTATACACACAAACACAAACTCTTACTCTCTCTCTCTCTCTTGCTCTCTCTCTCTCTCTTCCTCTCTACCTCCCTCTCTCCTTTAAACATGGAGATGAATTTGCTTTATTTTGCTGTAAGTACCAGAGATGGAACACATGACCTCCTGTATTCTAGGCAGCCACTCTACGATGAGCTACACCCCAACAGAGGAGGAGAATTCTAACACACGCTGCAATGTGCATGGACTTTGAGGACATTTGCAACTTGAAATAGGACAGCCACACAAAGATAAACACTGTATCCAGCCACTTCATAGGAAGTACCTAGAGACAGAGAGTTAAATGGTTGTTGTACACTGCCCAGGGAAGAGGAAAGAAGAAAGGGAGCTATTTAATGGATTGACTTTCAGTTTTGCAAGATGGAAAGGTTCTAGAGATTATTGCACAACATCAATGCAGTAAACACCATTGAACTTAAAAATAGTTCAGTTTGGCAAACTTGGTTATGAGTGCTTTACTATAGTTTAAAAACAAAATATAGCACCCAGGCCAGAAGCGAGCCTTCCAGCAGTATTAAAAGGCTAGTGAAAAATATGCAGGGACTATGGGTATTTCTTGCTTAATGGCCAACTCCCTATACTTTTAGTACTGCAGCTCAGATCAAGGGCAAATTGCACTATTAAGGCATGTTACATGTGTGGTCTAGTAAAAAGCCCCTAAGTACCGGTTCACAGAAATTTCTGCCAAACTATCATGAAATAGTATAGTTGATATCTCTAGTTTCTTGCTGGCTTTAAGAACAGTATTAGTACCTCAGAGTGTAAAATAGTAATCTTTTGGAAATCAAAATTCCTCCTTCATCGTCATTTAAGCTTTTCTATGCCTTAACTTTACTTCCAAAAGTAAAGGGAAATTTTTTTGTCATTGTCCTGAAGTAATTTCTGAATGATGCTTATAGAAGTCTATGTATTGGCAAAGCTTATATTATGGCTAGCACAAAAGATCCAGACATTCACTCTGGGTCAGTATTCCTATGCTCACTAATATTTATTTAACCATTCTTAAGCACACTTGTTGTAAAACAATCATAAAAATGATTTACCTTCCAAATGAAGAAAAATTAAACATAAGTGTTACAATCATCCAATTTTGATATTTTTAATAACTTTTAAATTGGAGCCCATGATCAGTAAAGAAACCACGGGCTTGAGAACTGAAGTGTCAAACACAGACACAGAGTTGTAATTTATTGAGAAACATTAACCCAAACATGAAACACTGTGACCACTGGCAGGTGTAATCATTTTTCTTTGACACTCAAATTTACATGTTTTGGAAAATTTCCCAGATAACTCAATATATTCAAGTCTCTTGTTCTCAGGTTCCAACAATTTCTCTCCCTCCCTAAACCCCTTTAGATGCAGAGGCAGATTTCATTCTGTATTTGTTTGGGAAAACTGCCTGCAAGTGGGATGAGAACACACTCCCAGTGTGCACTGGGCTATGGGAGTACTCAAACGATACCTGCTTCTGGGAGTGTGGTTTTTGAATGCCTTTTAGGAGATGCAAGGTTTGTAAGAGCATTTAAATTGGTCAGTTGCACAAATGGCTCAGTTTGGGTTATAAAAGCAAAGCACCAAAGAATTTCAACGAACCAAGTTATCAATTCATTCGTGTGCCACCCACAGGACAGGCAATTCCTTACATCAGCACCACAGAGAAGGGTCAGTGAATAGTCCTAGATGTTTTGTGAACATACAACTTGACAGCAACTTATACTCAGGAGATTTTCCTCTCAAAGACTCAATTCTAAGAAATGGTACATCTTATAAGCACACTCCCCCCACACCCCCGTACACACATAGCTCCAAAAGTGATAAGATATCACTAAGAACATTGGGTCCTAAGGAGTAAAGTGGAGATATCAGTTCCACAGTGCTGTAAGTTTTGCGACTTAAGTTTAGAGTGATTTTGTGTGATTGGTTTGCTAAAGGAGATGTGGAAACATAACTCTGTTCACCTTTGATGATGAGTGTGAGGCACAACTTGGCTAGGGCAGGAAAAACTATAGTGAGATGAGCTCAAGGCCAAACCAAACCAATGCTTAAAATAGCCTCATACCAAATTAGGTTTTGATAATGCAAGGGACTTACAGTTTTGGTTTCCAAAAGAAAGTTAACTCAGAATTTTTTATGTATGTAAAACGAGTCTTTGGAAAAGTATTTGTGTGTTTAATTTATGCCTGAGTGGATAAACTCACGGCTGATTTATGATTGCTGTAGGAACTACTCCTTTGACCTGACTTTTAATATCTCAGGTGTATGTCATCCTCAGGTGATAGGTGTTTTTCTAGGCACACTTTCTTGTAATGAGGAAAAATGAGAAGAATTCAGGAGGACGGTCATATATTCAGAAATTGTGCTTTCCTGGAGAGCTGACTGAGCAGAATAACTCGGAGTCTTGACCAAGTGTCTGAAGCCGTAACGCATTATGAGACAAGAGGACTTGCAGGACATGTACAATCCTTTGTCTGTTGCAAAGAGACAGAAAGATATTATAGTCGTAGAATAGGACTTTCAAATCTGCATTAACTTTTCTGCAAACAAGCATAAGAGGGAAGTTAAAGAAATGGTTCAGCAGTTAAGAGCACTTGGTGCCCTTTTAGAGCACCTGTGTTCTGTCCCCAGCACCCACAGTGTGGCTCTCAGCCATCCGTAACTCCAGTTCCAGGGTATCTGATGCCATTTTATGACCTCTTCTGGCCCTGACAATGTATGCAGTGTTCATACACACATGCAGGCTAAACAGACATGTATGTAAAACTATTAAAGTTTTAAAAGCTGGGACAAATGGCTGAGGTGACTATTTAACATATCAAATTGGACCTGGCCACCGGGTTCTCCCAGCATCCCTCAGTCCCTACATGTTACAAGGTATACCTGTAACAGGTATGGCTATTATAGAGGTCGGGATATTCTGCTCTGCCCTCTATTATGAACTCTCCAGCCCAGAGCCTGGGCTGTCCTTCCCCCAGAGGCTCTTCCCTATATAATCCAGACATTTTGGTTGCCAGCTCTTTTTGTACCTTTGCCCTATTAGTGCTGCACCTGGTTCCTCTCTCTCCCCTCTCCTTTCCTCTCTTCCCTCTCCTCACATGGCTCAGGGTTATGACACTCTCAGATGTGTCTGCCTCTGGATATGCTCTTTCTTTCATCTATAATAAACTTTCTCCCCCGCCATGCCTAGGAACAGTCATGTCCTTTTTCCTTCTTTTTCATTCAAAAACATAATCTAAAAAAATAAGATAAATGAAGATTTTAAAGGTTGCACTACATATGTCTATAACGTGGACTTGACTTATTTGGTGCAATGAAGAATTAGAAGGATTTGGAATAGGGGAAAGATCTGTGTGTTTCACCAACTACCTCCATCTACATCACCTCCAATCCTTGAGCATGTTCACTGTGCTTTACCCCGCTGAAGTCCACTACCTGGGTGGTTTCTGCCATGTTCTTGGAACGCTGGATAATATAAGACATATCAATAACTATTTTTTCACTATTTTACAATTAACATGTCAAACATAGAAACCTAGAGGAATATTAAGTGAACAAGTCTATTTGATAGTTGCATGGATCCCCTTCTCCATCACCTCTCTTTTTGTTCTTCAGTCTTAAACTTAGAGTGATCCTCCGGTCTCCTGAGTGCTAGACTTTAACACCTTATTATTTTCTTTAAGCAGTTTATGTAGCCGCCCAGCCAGTCTCTACCTTTTATGCATTTTGAAGTTTCATTGTAGGTACATATCATTTCAAGTACCCCTAAATGTTCTTTTTACCGATATAAGCAGCTGCTGTGTGTGTGTCTTTACAAAAGAAACAAACGAAAAAAAAATGACTGGCATTGTTTTCAAATGTGTGTATTAATGAGAGTTGATAGTGCATACACCTGTGTCGCCCAACCCCCGAATAAGACTCAGATACTTAACTTATGCTCAGAAGAGCATCAAGCACATCGAATCACCAACCACATACCACCCTAACCAGACTTTGTTTTCCACCGGAGACTGGTTTTTCCTGCTCTAGATCTTTGTATAAAGGAACTTATACATGTTGCGCTCTGAGTGCCTGGCTTATTACCTTCACGTGATATTCTTTAGAACAGACCCGATGCTTCGTGCAATACAGTACTTTTCAATAAATATTGATTAGCTGATTCTTATCAGTGATTAAATAATTTCAGTTGATTAAAAGCTTTACAATACAATAACTTGAATGCCTCTTATTAAGTCCTCTGGGAAGTCAGGGCTGTTCGTTGATGATTGAATGAAGGTGGGGTTATGCTTTGTAGAAAGGAAATGGAGGCGTCGTCTTTCTAAAAGTATAGAAGATATTCAAACACGTGCAACAGGGCAGATGATATCTGGTCCTGAGACCCTCGTTTCTCTGGGGTATGAGCAATGGTGATGCCTAAGTGTTATTTTTCATGGGAATGTTTTCTGAACTATGAATTTATAGTTGAAAAGCAAAGCCCAAAAGGAGGCTATGGCTTGGCAAGGGGACATGTCCATATTTAAATTCTTTGAGCAGTAGTTCCTCATTCTTCAGGTTGTGGGGGGTGCTGAAGGAAGGACAGAACTTCCACCCAGGGCCTGTTGCAGTAAATGTGACTAGTTTCTTGGGGGAGTCCCAGCTCACTGGAAGAGCACCAAATGAAAAAAAATTCTAAAGAATCCCCTGTAGCCCACAGCTGTCTTCCTCAAATATAGGTTCCCAGGCTCAAAAAAGATTAGAGGCTCTGTGTCATTTTCTGTGAGCTTGATGTTTCTAAGTGATTCGACATTCCTATTATGTTATTAGGTGCTTTTCACTCGTCAAAACTTTCCTGTTAATGAAGTGAGTGAAACTCACCGGTAGATAGGTACTGATCTCAGCTTTCATGAAGCCCAGATTTTTATCATCAGGACAACTATAAATCCCAGGTAGTCCTCCAATGTAAATCAGGTTGGCTGGCTCAAAAATTCTGAACTCAATCTTGGCTCCATAGCCTCCGTCTAGGGGTTAGTGTGGGGCACGAACTATTGGATACAGCTTTTAAAACAGCTTTAGACCTTGGAACCTCAAGAAATACAGATTCTAAGACCACTCAAGCCTTTGCGGGCAATGTGGCTTTTTCACACCACCAATCCTTTGCTTAAAAAGCATTACTGAGTACTCTAACTTGGCGACTGGAAGTAAAAGTAAGGAGTTGAATAAGAAGTGAGGACTATTATGCTTCTGGAAACTTTAGTCGAAAAAAACCTGTGTTGGATTAATGTTGAAAACGGGATGCTTTGCATTCGTGATAACTGGGCAAAGAAGGGCTGGGTACACTGGGAAATGCCCAGGTGGCTGCTGCATTAACCAGGTGCTTCTGTGACCAGTTGCAAACACATTCTGATTTTGGATATACCCTTCTTCCCAATTGTGGATTAAGTTCTCCGGGAATGGTTAGAATGAGATGCATTGCCATTAAGAAATCACCTTTCTCAGGTGGTTAAAATGCCCAAATTGCTGAACCATCTTTGGTAGCCTTGAAGCAATTTACTGTTTGGCTTTCTCGACCCCATCAAATGGCATTATCTATGCTGGGCCACTCTCTATAAACATAGCCACAAATACCTGTATTGTTGCCATGTTCAGCATGTTGGAAACTATTTTTTCCTTTACCCATCATGTCTTGATGTCTAGAAGGGTTGAAGCGCTAAAAATAATCTCAGAAAAGCAGTGCTTTTCTTCAAGACAGGCTCAATGCAAGGCATGGAGCTCTTTTCGTCCTTTAATGGAAATCTGTTTTTCTAAAGAGCTCCCTTTAAACCCGCCTAGAGTGGAGCTGGCAGAGGCTTCAGCCAGCCTTTGGGTTCCCTTTGACCTTGATTATGACCAGGAGTGTCGCTGCTAATTGCGAGGCCTGCCTCAAGGTGGAAAATGGCATCGGTTTCCACCACCACCCAGGAGAAGCCAAGTACTGTGGCCCACGACAGCGGTTAGGTTCTTTTCAGGCCGCGCCTCGCCACCCAGAGAGCAGCGCGGAGGCCGCCTACAGGTGCAGTCCCGCCACTGCGCCGGGGCGGGAGGCTGGCGGAGCCCTCAGTGTCTCGGCAAGTCCTTCCCGAAGTCCCGGCTGAGCCCCCGGGTGCCCGCCGCCCTCTCCCCCTGCTTCCCCCACGCCTCTTCCTTGGCGCGGTCTGGAAAGGACGCTGGGAGCCCCTCCGAGGCTCCACGGACTGGGATTTGGGAAGGGATGGCGCGCGGCCCAGGCTTTCCCTCGAGTTTGCAGCAAGTCTGGCTCCGGGAAAGTTTTTCAAAGTTCCCAGCAGCGTCTGCCCAGGTCGCCTCTGCGGGGCGAGGAGAAGGCGGCGAGCGCGCCAGTCTCGTCGCCGCCAGTACAGAGCTCTGGGCTCGCTCGCTGGGAGCCGCCCGGGTTCCCGGCGGGCAGGCCCTCCTCCCCGGGGCGAAAGCCACAGCTGACGCAGGCGGCTCCGAAGGCGGAAGCCGCCCGCCCCAACTGCTCCAGCCGTACCGCGGCGCCTACACCTGGGGCTTGCACCGGAGCCCAGGCCGCGCACCGAGGGGGCGGTCCAGCGGAGGCGCTCTGGGTGTCTCAGAGCCACAGGCTCCTCCACGTTCCTTCTAGGTTCTTTTTTCTTGGCCCGGACTCCCCGAGACAGTGGTCAGCGGCCATGCCACCCGGTCCGTCCCGCAACCTCCAACCCCTTCTCAATTCCTCCCCTCCCCAACAACCCGGAGGAAAGGGGCGTGTTCAATAGACGACACGCCCTTTATGAATATTAACAATCGCGCATGCGCCTTGTTCCGCGTGTTGAGACGAGGTGGCCAGCCGGAGTCGCGGCTCCCAGACCGGCGCTCCGGGTCCCTCCGAGAGCCAGGCGGGCACGCGTCATTGTGTTACCTGCAGCCGGCCGGCGAGCTAGGCTCAGTTTTTTTTTTTTCCTCCCCTCCCTCCCCCGCGTTTCATGCAGCTGATCTGAAAGGGAATAAAAGGCTGCGCATAATCATAATAATAAAAGAAGGGGAGCGCGAGAGAAGGAAAGAAAGCCGAGAGGTGGAAGAAGGGGGAGCGCCTCAAAGAAGCGATCAGAATAATAAAAGGAGGCCGGGCTCTTTGCCTTCTGGAACGCGCGGCTCTTGAAAGGGCTTTTGAAAAGTAGTGTTGTTTTCCAGTCGTGCATGCTCCAATCCACGGAGTATATTAGAGCCGGGACGCGGCGGCCGCGGGGGCAGCGACGACGGCAGCCTCGGCGGGAGCACCAGCGCTAGCAGCGGCGGCGGCGTCCGGAGTGCCCGCGGCGCGCGGCGCAGCGATGCGGTCCCCACGGACGCGCGGCCGGCCCGGGCGCCCCCTGAGCCTTCTGCTCGCCCTGCTCTGTGCTCTACGAGCCAAGGTAGGAGACTCTATCCCGCTCTTGCTCCCCGCGGTCCTCTCCCTTCTCTCGTGGCGTTCTGGGCGCGAGAGGCTGTGGCTCCCAGTGCCAGCTCCGGAGCCCTTGAGTACAAGGCTCCCTGACCCTGACTCTTCACCCGAGAGGCTGCACCCGGTGTGGGAATGCTGGCTCCCTAGAGGGGAGCCCCTGGCCTCGAAAGATAAACTCTTCCAGGCTGAGCAGAATGTGATCATTACGCTCTCTTGGCCCTTCGGGGCACTTGTCTTAGTTTTCCCGCACTTGTGGTTTTTATGCCCCTGAACCAGGTTAACCCCTGAACCTAGTTTTTGCAAAATTATTTTCACTTGCCACTGAAGATTTTTGGCAGCTTGGGGTGTGTGTGTTGGGGGGGGGGGTCAAGGAGTCTCCACCTCCACCTCGAGAGAAAACTTTCTCAAGCGTTGACTGACCTTCCTTCCTCGCTGGCAGGTGTGCGGGGCCTCGGGTCAATTTGAGCTGGAGATCCTGTCCATGCAGAATGTGAACGGGGAGCTACAGAATGGTAACTGTTGCGGCGGAGCCCGGAACCCTGGCGACCGCAAGTGCACCCGCGACGAGTGTGACACGTACTTCAAAGTGTGCCTCAAGGAGTATCAGTCCCGCGTTACGGCGGGGGGACCCTGCAGCTTCGGCTCAGGGTCTACGCCTGTCATCGGGGGCAACACCTTCAATCTCAAGGCCAGCCGGGGCAACGACCGTAATCGCATCGTTCTGCCTTTCAGTTTCGCCTGGCCGGTGAGTGAGTGACTGGCGGACAGAGTCGAACGCGGGGCCGAGCCCTATATTGCCTTGAGAAGGATTTAATGCCACTTGAAACTTGGCACTAAGTTGAGAGGCTTTGGGGGTGGCAAGTCAGAGAGTCCAGACTATAGCTAGACCTTGAACAAGATGAGTCGGGCGGGTCTTCCATAAGGGTGGTGTCTGCTTAGCGCACCGAAATGGGGTCTCTGACGAGGGAGAAAGTGCCCAAGGATGCTAATTTTATGCTTGCTACTTGCAATACCCTCCCCCGACCAGGAGGTCATTATAGATGATTTCTTTGCTTAACTAATTAAAACTCGTAGTGGCGTGGAAGGCGACTGCGCATAGTCTGCCCTGCAAATGCTGTCCAAGTTGGCACCCTCCCCTTTCCCGTGAGCCGCCCCGAGGGCGGGTGTGTCCTTCCTGCAGGGTGTGGGGGGAGCCGGTTTCCCGCGGCTGTACGGGAGATTTTGGTGTGTTGGAGGGGTGCTCTCCCAGCCTGGGGTGGCGGCTGCAGGAGGGGGGTTGTCTCCGGCTGGCGTCCAGGCTTTAGTCTGGGAACCTCCGCCCCCTGCCGGCCCCTTCCTCCCGCCCCCGCTCGGTGTAGCCCTGGCTGCCTTGCTCCCAGCGGTTCCCCAGTTCTGGAACAGCTGTGTTTGCAAACTTCCCCGGGAAGGGCGGGCGCACACTCTCGTCCGGAGGGCACCGGGCCTCCGCAATCCCTTCCCGCGCCGTGATAAGGCTTAGAAGAGGCAGCCGGCTTTAAGTAGTGTTTGCGGGTGCAACTGCGTGCGCCCTCATCTCCCCCTTGGCCCTCGGAGCTGCTTGAGGGCGGCATGCCGCTGGCAGACTGCAGCAAAACCCTTGCAACATCCCAAAATGGGTGGAAGGAAGATGGGTGCGATTGCAGAAGGGGAGGAAAGGGAAATGGTGGGGGGTGTGCCCGTTGTCCAGGAGGCGTGACTCGCTGCCAGGACTGGTGCTCCGCCAAGCTTGAGCTCCGAGGGTGGGTGGTAAGAGGGGGAGCTCTGTGCCCCGGAGGATTGCTTTCCTCCACGTGCTCGGATGGGGTGCGCTCTGCTGCCTCCTACCCGTGGGTTTGGGCTGTGATTTGAAACTCTGAAGAGGGGCGGGAGAGAGAAGCCTGTCTGCCTCTGTCTGTGTGAAGCTGAGCTGGCTCTTAAAGTCGGCGTTTACAGGAGTTGGCCTTTGCTGTGGGTGCGATAAGACAGTTATCGAAAACATGCTATTAAAAGGGTCTTATTTTGGCAGGGGACTGCCACTGTAGGTGAAATCTCTTCAGATCTGAGGGCTGTGTGTGTTGTGGGATTTCACTTTTACAAAGAATGTTTGTCTTGTTTGTTAATCCCCTATTAGGGAGAACTTTAAGCTAAAGAGGTTGGCCACCTCTAAATCTGGCTGGGTCCAAGCTTAGGGTGAATGCTGGCTGCCCTTGAGCTGTGTTTGGAGTTTCAGGAGGAAGGGGCCTGCAGGTGGTTCCACCCTCCTTAGGATCAGTCCGAGCCCCTCGAGCTTTTCACAAGACCATAAAAGGAATCTTATTAGTGATGTGGAAAAAACGGCAGGCCTGGCTGAGGTTTATTTTGGAGAGAGGGGTCAGAGGGAGGATGGCTTGGATGAAAACAGACAGGCTTGCTCCACGGACTAGCCAGGGAAAAGTGACCCAGAAGTGTGGCTGTCTGCTTTTGACACCTGAAAGAGAGAGTTCCTCACTGACAAGGAGCTGAAATGGTGTTAGCAGATGGAAGGTTGCCACCAGTGCTGGGCTTTTACTCTCCAGTGCCTTTAGGCCCCACGGGTCACCAACCATGAAATAGACTCAGCTTTTCTAGAAAGAGGGAGACCCACTGGGTCAGCACTGAGAATGTGGTTCTTTCTGAAGCTGGGCCAAGTACATGGATCACTCCTAAACAAGTCTCCACACTGCCGCCCCCAAACAGGCCTCCTGTGAAACACAAGCTTTACTTCCCAAGAGAAATTGAAGTTTGGGTGTGTGTATTGTTTTAGTTTATTTTCCTCAGTGTGGTTAGAGAACCGCTGCTGTCTGTAACTTCCAAGAATGGCTCCAGGGTGAGTCTTAGCTTCAATGAAAGCCTTAAGCTTCACAAGTGTTAGTGGGTAACACAGCTTCATTCGCTTTGGTAATTAACTCGAGAGAGGCTGGTCTTTAAAACGGGCTGGGGGGGTAGCCGGGGGGGGGGGGGCGCTAGCTCTTTGAAATAGTATTTGCCTAGCATTCTTAAAGGTCCAGGGTTTGAATTCAAGCACCACAAACTTATTTTTTTTTCCTCCTTCTTGGATAAGTTACAATGGAATTGGTGTGGAGATGATGGGCTTCCAGAGTAGGACATAATTTAAAAGGCCAACAAAAGCCCAGGCCTACCTTGGTCTCATAGTCACATAAGCTGCCAACCCCTAAGCAGGCACAGTTGTCATTTCGCTAAGTCCTCCTAAATGGCTTATGGGGAAGGGAAACACTGTGGTTGGCAAAGCTCGTTCTGTGAAGAAGGTCATGTAATTCCCATCTTTTGTTTGATAGTATGGCCTCTGTTTGTGGCAGTCTCTAGAGAGGAAGAGAAGGAAATGATTTGGTAGGATCAGAAACACAATCTACATCCCAGCATGTGAGACACTCTGAAGTGGACCTCCCTGCCCTATCAGTATCATAGTCGGTTATATCCCCCTTGGGCTACATCCCATTCGTATCAACTGCTCTAGCCCCAATCTTTTAGCTTTGTGCCAGTGGCTTCTGATTGGGTTGTCATCCATGCTTCAAGGGAGCTCAACTTCCAGCCACTAGCTTGATTTATTATTCTCCAATTTGAATAGTAGGTGATAAGAGCATAGTTATGACAGGTAATTGGGCTTAACAAGAAATGGTTTGGGAATAACCATTAATAAATCACTGAAATGGTTAATTTGCACCTCCCCAAATTAGCTCAAAATCCCAGTAGTGCTTGCTCATTAAAAATGCATTAGTGTAATTACTTCTGTTTTTGAAAACCTCAGTCATATGGCTGCATTGGTGGCCCTAAATTGTAATGGCTTGGCGTAAAACAACAGGAGTGTCTGGCTTTATCTTTAAATACCACTGACCCCATTCAGAGTCTTGCTAAGAGCAACTTTAATTATTTTAGGAAAAGCCAATGAAACGTGACTAACGTAGCACAAGAGGATGCCAGCTTGAGTCCTTGTCGCACTTACAACCTCAGTAACTAAATAACAGGAGTGAGAGTCAAGTTGCCATCAGGTGGTTAATCATAGAATCTAAATTGCCATTCCTTGGGTATGATTATACTGTCTGCCATCTTTCCTCTAGATGTGTGTGTGTACACATGGAAGACAAGAATAAGGCTCTCTTTAAGTTAGCTTTTTTTTTCTGTACCTCACCTATGTGCTTAGCATGTGTGCAGACAGTGCCCTTGTGTAAGTGCTTAGTACAAGAGATGTTCTTTGTATGGAGAGAACATCTGTTGTTGTTGTTGTAAGAAATCTGGCTCAAATGTTTAAGTTGCTCTACTGGGCTTTTGGGGAAACGTGGAGGTAGGGTGGCTTGCAAGCACTGTAGAATAGCTATGACCTAGAGTACTTTCTTGGTTTCTAATAGTTTTCCTTCTCCTGCAGGTATAGCCTCCTTTGTGTTTTCTTCCTCCTGATCTTGTTTCTTAGCAACTTGCTCAAAGGTCCAGTACTTATAAGAATCGGCAACCCACCAGCTCCACAACCATAGTTCTGTAGGGACTTGGAACATTTGTCAGGAATAGTGAAGTTTAGGCTCAGTGCTGTTGGAAGCTGAACTGGTCAGAAGCAGAGGTAGCAGCAGTGTGGTAGGGGCATAACTTTCTAGTCAGCTGACAATCTGAATGCTGCCTAACATCTTTACAAGCACTGGTACTTTCAGGGACACTTTGTCCAGAGGGCATGTGGGAAATTTACCACGGAGGGAAAGGCTCTTTGTGAAAAAAAAAAGGCCAAGGCCGTAAGGAGTCTTTACTTCACACGTGAAAACAGGGACACAGGGAGCCATATCAGAGTAGCCGTGATCCTGTTGAGGGAAGGCCTAACCTGGTTCCAGTGTCAGGCTTTCTAGATTACTCGCATAGATTATTTATGCAAGGATGCGTGATCTGTGGATGTGCATACTGCCAGCTTGATGATCCACAGTGACAACTATTCCTGAGAATTCTTCTTGGTAGTTTTAGAGACATACCCCTACCTACCCCAAGGTTCTAGGATTCAAACTGTTCAGAAGTGACATTAAGCTCCAGCCTGTAAATATACTTTAACCATAATTAGAAGAAAATAAACTTTTCTTCCAAGACCTATCTGGGGTATGAAAGTGAAGATTCTGACAGGATGGGGAGGGAGGTGAATCTTGGGCTCAGAAAGCTGCCGTTGCTAGGTTACTGCTTGGCCCACAGCAGCCCCTTGGTCCTTATTCATAGTGTCAGTAACATCTCTCATTGGAGCAGCACAGGGACAGGGAAGACATTCCCAGGGTGGCTCCTAGTGGTTAAAGGAGGCATGTAAATAATCAAACTGAGTCCTCTACCAGCTCAGCCCAGTTTTTATGCACTTTTGGTAAATAAGTAGAAAGGCTTCTTGTTCGGGCTTGCACTGTGTGAACTGGACGGTTGTGCTTGGCTGGCTCCGTGGTATTCTATCTATTAACCTCACCACCCTTTTGTAACTGGTGCATTTAATTATCAGTGGGATGCCTTTCAAACAGGTAAGGGTAATGATGGGAAAGGGGTTAGGGGCCTCGCATTGAGAGCCTCCAATCTGGATATGAGCTCTGGGGCCCCTTGGTGCGTCTTTGAGGTGGGCTTTGATGAGAAAATCACTCTTTGTAGCCAGATCACACTCTATTGACATGTCAAACCCTGAAGAAAAAAAAATGGTTGCTTTCTATGACTGGAGCCTCAGCTTGCATGCACTAGGGGAGTGGTCTTTTTTTTCACCCCTCACCTTGCCAAAACCCTAAAAGACAGGAATTGTGTGTGCCCACACATGGACTCTCTGAACTCTTTTTTTGTTTCACATGTTTTGTGACTAGAATATTTTATACTCTGGCCACCCAGACGCAGGCAGGACAATAGAGCTGGCCGGAATAACTGAGGTGAGGATTACAGAGAAGAATGGGGCCTCTCCAGAAATACTGCTAATACAGGACAAGTGACAGGAAGCAACAGTTGAGTCAGCAGAGCGCATGCAGAGCCCCTGACAGACCTGGGGCCAGCAGGCTGCGTACAATGGCTGTGTTGGCACTCGGGGCATTCCCAGGATGTGCATGCCTCTGGCGGGCCTGCCTGTCGCAGCGGTCTGGGGTTTTGGACTCCTCACGCGTGCCATTTGGATGGCGGTTTGTTTGTGTCCGTCAGCTTGGCAGGAGGGGAGGCAGCCGCTTCTTAGGACTTGGTTTGGCTACCACTGTTGCCAGGAAAAGGAAGCTCCCAGCTGCCAACACAATCACCTTTGTTTCTTACATCCCCCCCTGCTTAATGTGGCAATTAAGTGCTTACTGCTTTGCCCAGTGCCAAGGTAACCTCCATAGAGTGGGGCAGGACAAAGAATGAACCCTAGACCAGCAGCTCAAGTGTGGAGAATAGGAGGGAGGTGCCTGGTGGCCCAGCCTTGGTAAGGTGGCCTGGTGACTGTGGTATGCCTTGAAGGCTTTGATATCAAGACCTTCTGTAGGTAAAATTGTATGGAAATCTCTCAAAAGGCAGTTCTGAAAGCTGACCAGTACTTTTTGATGCTTCACAAGAATGGAAGTCAGCTGCCTTGCTGCCAGATGTCCTTGAGCCTCACACTGGGACAGGGTAGTGACTCACTTGCAAATCCAGATGGAAGATCTGGTAACTATCTTGTCTCTTGTTTTGGTTCCCCGACTCCCACCCCAGACTACTACTCTGGGAAGACTCAGGACAAAATATGAAATCTGGGCAACTCGTCAAAGTTTCTTTTATTGTTTGAACCACAGCAGAACTCGGGATTTGCTTGTTGTTTGCTTTTGGGTGTAAAGTTAAAATCAAGCAAAACTTGCCTTTCGAAGCCCCTTTATAAACTGCCTTAAGACTGGGGATGTGGCCTCTGCTGAGGATGGGATTTGTAGCAGCCATTCACATGTGGGTGATGTGTGGCTGGGTATCTATCTGCTTGGGTGGCATGAGGTACACACGGTATGAAATCTCAGTGTCCGGACATATATAGTTGGGGATGTACAGAGGTCAAGCGTGGGCCTGGGAAAAATTAAAGCTCCCTAGCAACTAATAATCATTGCCAAATTATCTTGATTGTTGATCTATAGTGTGGGGATGGAGTGGGAGGGAAGAATGCCTCTTAATAGAAGCCTTGGAGGGAATCCTTTCTCTGAAGGCAGGGCACCCATGCCCCAGGAAACCTGGAACTCTAATGCGTGCTCTCAAGAGAAAACAAAGTCTAGGCTTGACTGTTGTCTCTGCAAGGCTTAGTCTAGCCCACCTTCAACCCTGAAAAGGAAGATACTTGATTAGGAGATCATACTGCCAGCCCATGGGGCTGTGGTACATTTTTTTCCCTCCAGCTGGAGTAGTGTTGGTCAGCAACTTTTGAGTCCAAGATGAAGCCTGGCAGGTGGCTTGATCCTACAAGTTCTTGTGCAAGGTCTAAGGATGCCTTCTGCCTTGACTATGAAGCTGAGTTCATAGTGCTGTGCCAGCTGGTTCCAAGGCACCTTTCTTTGCCATGGCGTTTGTGGGTATTATGTGTATTTAGTGCTTGTGCAAGTCTGTCAAAACTCTCGGTATCAATGATTCAATCTGAGGATTAATTACAGCGATATTGTTGAAGTGAAGGATGTGGGCCTCAACGTGACCAACAAATGAAGGGCTTAATTATACAGAACCAGCCACACATCTGGCCTCATTTTGACTTGGCTCTCACCGTGAACCAGTAGAGAAATATAATTTCTTGCTGCTCTTCGGGAAGAGTCCTATAATTTGTAGGAAGTCCTAGGAAACTTAAAGAGGCTGTAAATAAGGTGTAACTTTCACTAATAAAATATTAACGACAATAACAATGTATTTGGACCTACAACCACTAACAGGAGAGCACTGGGCATGTGTCCTAGCTTGCCCGGTTTTGCTTGCTTTGTGAGCATTTTCCCACAGTTATCAGTGAACGAAATGGAATCCTGCTGGAAGTATGAAACATATTTCGGCTGAATTCCAAAGCAGGGGCCTATCACAAGATATTTTTGTCGTCAGAGCAGACCTGCTGTGTCACTGAGAGAGGAGTGAGCTTGCCTTGATTTATGAATGAAACCTCCTGCTTTTCTCCCATGCCTTCACCCTACTGGTGCCATCTCTTCCCCTGGCAGCGGTGTTTTCTGGTGGCATTGTGGTGCTCTGAGTAACAGAAGCATTGCAGGGGTTGGTACTGGTGGCAGAGCCGTACTGCACAAACCCAAACCTGCTCCAGTTCTGTTTCTCCAGCCCCCAGATAGGCTTAGTGAGATTCACCTCAGTGCCCGTTGTAAGTGGAAATTACAAAAGTGGAAATTAGTAAAAGTGGAAATTTACTAATGGCTTGGGTCTTGGGGAAGAGGGGATGGAATTCAGAGACATGCTTAGAAGATTAAAAAAAAAAAAAGCTTCAATAGGATAACTGGCATCTTGCCAGCCTCCAGGGAATTGTTTAGTTACTGAACTGATTATTCCAGGAATGTTAGATCTTATTGACAGATACATTCATCAATAAACATAACCCATGGGTGTGCGGTGCCTTCTCCTTTGTGCTTTCTCCCACAGACAGGCACAACCCACCCCACCATCGAAGCTAGGTTGCTGCCTTTGTCTTTGAGCCTTACCCCTCCTTTTTCCTAGAGTCACCTGATACTTGTGGGAGCTGGGATGGTCTCACACAGACAGGGCTTTCAAAGGGGTTCTGAAAAGGAAAAGGGGGCCTCCCTGGGGACTGCCCCACCAGGGCCTAAAGCGTAACCTTAGCAGTTCTCTCTCAGTACAAATACCTGAGTAGGTTGGCTTGGGATAAATTCTTTGTGTGGGTTTTTTTCTCATGCACTAGGACTAGGGACTGAAAAGTTTTGGGAAACCTATATGCTACATGTTCCCATTATAGAGAGGTACTAGTTTCTGATCAGGACTTTGGGTGCCTTGGCTTGCTTGGTGTGAGCCCCAGTGTGCCCCTGCCAGGTGAAAGAAGTTATCTGTCAACCTGTGAAGAGTGCTGAAGAGAAAAAAGAGGTTGGTCTGGCTTCAAATACCCTGTTGCCTTTTTTCTGCCTTCTATTTTGGTTTGGCTCCTGGTGCCAGAGTGCTAGAGACTGCAGGCAGCATCAGCATGGTAGAGTTAATTGACCCCTGTGTATCTGAATCACTAAACTTGCTTATCTGTCTTGCAGAGGTCCTACACTTTGCTGGTGGAGGCATGGGATTCCAGTAATGACACTATTCGTAAGTATCTCATCAGGAATTCTTCTTTAAATGCTGGTGTGTTTAAAGTGCAGTGCTTGGAAGCCAAGAGGAAAATCCCTAGTGCCCCCCCCCCCAGGCTGAACCTGTCCGTGGAGTCTATTCCTTAACTTCTAGAACTTTCAACTAAAATATTAAGTAGCCAGAATAGACTCCCAGTTTATTCAGTCCTTGCAGAAAGGGACTGTAGTTTATCTTTGGATAGAGATCTTAATGGTTTTACAACTTTAAAACCTTGTAGACTGCTAAAGGATCAAAGTAGTGACTTTTTAAAAGTCCATTTAAACTTTAAGTGAGCATTTAATCTCTCATCAGAAAGATAAAGCTGTAGAGGGTGGTGCTGGGCTCTAAAGACCAACCTTAAATTTCACTTGGTGGGCAGGTGAGCCCCAAGCCAGTCTGAGTTTCCCACACTGCTCACCACAAACCTCCCATTGAAGCAGAATTTCAGAGCCCCCGCAGTCATGACCTGCCCTGTCCCTTTTGAAAGATGGCTCTGTTTTCTGGGCAGGTTGCTTTTCAGGTTGCAGAGAAGTGGCCAGGGGGGTTGGGGGGAGGTGAGGCAGTGAAGGTGTGCTCTGGTGATGGTGGCCAACTGTACTGTGACACGCTTTACCTCACACTGAAATACAGTTACCGTTTCATTACCAGAGCTTGGAAAGCCTGATTCACTATGAATTTTTTTTGATCTGTTCAGAAAAGAGTGTTGATTCAGTTTTTTCGCCTTTGTCCTCTGCTCCCAAAATGCCTTGCAACTCCTACTTGTCTCATTTACTGACCGTCCCCCCCACCCATACACACACCCCACCCCCGCCAGTAGTAACACCTTTCTCCCTTATCAACATCACTGTTTTTCTACCACAGGTGAAGGTACTGAGTGCCCAGCATGGGCACAGTGACAGCTGCATATAAAGTCAATGGGCAGTTCAACATGGCTGGCTCCTTGGGCCTCTTAGGGTCACAAAATCCTTGCCAAGCCCTGGTGTGAGGCAGTCTGCCTGTCATTAGGGTTATTTTCTTGCTTTGGTATTCAGCTATTTAGACAGCAGTCCTGCCTGGGAGTTTGTGCAAGGCCAGGATCTAAGCTGTCTCATTATGACAGACATTTACGCTTTGAAGGTGGTAGTAGGGACACTTTGCCAGGCTTGCTTATGGTTGACGCCAGCCAAGGTCATAGATACCTGTCTTTCCTCCCCACAAACACTGAGCTCTGCGTGGACATTTATCATTGTAATGTACAAAGCCATGCATAGGGGACAGAAGTGGGCCTTCTGAGTGCACTGGTGCCGGGACGGAAGCCATGAGTGGATTCCTACCCAGCATCTATGGAATCTCTGCTAAGCTGTCTGTCATTCCATCATCTCACTCTCCAGGGCTATGCCTCCAGGGACCTGCAGCCTATCTGCAGCTCGCCATAGTTATCTGCATTTCCAGACGATGGAAGCCCCCTACATTTTTGGACTCCTGGATATCTCATTTCTTCCTAGGGTAACTGGTCTCTGGACAGGAGACAAGACAGGAAACAAGACTGAGATGAGAACAATTTGCCTTCAGATCTCACTTTTTTTGAAAATGAGACATAGTCACAGATGCCCATCACAGTTATAGAAATTACAGTGTGAGCCTCATGCCTTGTGGTTTATCTGCTTTCCTGTTGACTATTTTTTACCTATATTTCAAGGTATCACAAATTCCAGAGTCAAAGCCAAATTGGAGGTCCAAGAGCACTCCCCTTTAATGGAGCTCTTTTTGGGTGACAAGCACCAGTATTTGGACAGCCAGTGCCATAAGCCATTCATCTGGAAGACCCCTGTGTACTCTATGTAGCATCCGTATCTACACAGCCTCTAACTTGAATAGTCTTGACCTTTTGCTCTCCATGTGAACCCAGGTGGCTACTGCTGCTGCCCTGGTCCACTTCACTGCCTGCTTGTACCTTTAAACTTAGTGTTACTGCCACATGGTCTGTCCTTACTGGGCTCCGGTCAGCTTTCAATATCTCCTCCAGTCTTGTGTTGTCTTAGTTTTTTTCCTTGAGCATAACATTTGATGGTCATCCTGGTGGTAAAAGCTAACAGCTCACTGGCTTCCTGTAGCTTTTGGGTCAAATCTGTGTATGCCTTGACTTCCTGATGGCTTGTCTTAACACACCGTGTCTACTGTGTCTGTATCCTGGCCATTCTTTATTCATTTGTGTCCTGGAGTGTATCATGTTTCTTTCTTGTCTCTGGACCTTTGTGTGCACTATTTGTATGTTTGGCTCCTTGTTTTCTTTACCCTCTGCCCTTACAAAGCATCAGAGGATGCCAAGGAGCCCAGTAGTGTGGGCTGTTCTTTGGTAGCTCATCAAGTTGCAAATATCCTGGCTTTGCAAGTAACTTATAGGCAGATCCTCAAGTTTGGGTCAGAATTCCTTTTCACATCAGCTCTGTAATTATCTCTAATGAAGGTTTTTCTTGCCATTCTTTGGTCTATGTATATTTGCAAAAACTCAAGTATAGTCTAGACCAGATTAAAGCTCAGGTGCTTCTGAAGTTCCAAGGCTGGCTCCCAGCCTCAGTCTTCCAGTTGTTCCCAATATAGCTCGGGACTATAGCATCTTTAGAGATCCAAGTTTCTCTTTTTCCACCTGAGCAAATGATTTTGGTATATTGTAACATTTAACTGATTGATGGGCAAGCCTAACCAGGAGTCCTTGAGACCAAGTTTTCCATATAGCATAGACTTCCTTCCTTCCTTCTGGATATGCAAGGCTGTGTGTATGTTTCATGATGCATCTTTATATCAGTGAAATTTACAAGGAAATGTGCTACTATTCTTTCCCAGTCCTGAGGCTGGAGCTACCCCAGGTAAGCTGCCTCCTGTACTTAGTGGCCTAAGCTAATGGGAGAGCCGAGTCAGGTGGCAGTGTAGAATCATCACACAGTAAACTCAGGCTCTGTAACCCAGACAGTGTAAAAGCATGCTACATATTCTGTAGCCTCTTGCCTCAGTTGGTGTAAAGTTATTTCCATAGCTTTGTTAGCCACCCATCCCCCGTGGATTCTGAAGTTATCTTCACAGCATTTCCTGAAAGTTAGGTAGAAAGTGCACCGGACTTTATACAGAATCCTTGGTTAAGACATCTTTGCAACATGGCTACTATGTTTAATAATTCCTTCATTAGGCTCTTAGAGCTACACTGTAATAGCCCACTACATTTCTCAACTGAACCAGCAAAGCAAACAGGCAGTTAATGGAGAGGCATTTGTGCCATTCTTTGGTCTGTTTATATTTGCAAAAACTTGAGTACAGTGTTACCTGCATGTGGTTCTACATGTTACTGGATGTCAGGCTGCAAGTACGTGGGCTTGTGCAAGGTCTGCCCTTCCCACACCACGGTCCAGACTGGTTGGCCTGTGTTGGTTGTGCATAGCTACCCAGGAGTTGTTCTCCTGGTCACCTGTAGGGCTGGCTTGTCTAGCTTTGTCAAGGAGCACAGGCTCAAGGCCTAGAAAAACAGTGGTGTGGGTGTGCAGGAATCACAAAGACATTTGCAAGTAGGTCCTAAGTTGCCTCTCCAAGGTGGCCTTGAATTTGACAAGGTGATGACTGGCAGGTTTAAGAAAACAAACACAGCACCAGGCTGAGTGCTGACTTAGAGCCTTGTCTGTTCACATCCTCCTGTACTCCTTGCTCCTGGGGTTTAAAGCTATTTTAGTACCTGTCTCTTAGACTAGCTTGTAGGTGACCTCAGGGTAGGGGCCAGGTCATAACTGCGTCTGAGAACTGCTTGGGCTCTAGACATTTGCTTTGCCTCTCAGGCATCTTTAAGGTACCTGACTTAAAACAGACACAAACAAACACAATGCCTCAACCTACCTGTCTGCAGGCTGAGATGAATTTACTCACCTCTGCCAGCTTAGACCGATGAGAAGAGTGAACTGCATTATGTTTCTGTTGTTGCTGATGGAATGCCAGCTTAAACAAGTTCATTAGTGGTTGTGTTTGTTTTTCACATATTGCAACCCACCCCTTGGCTCTCAGCGAAGAATTTCGAAATAGAGCTTTTCTAAGCAAAACTTGCAAGTGAAATGTAAAAATTTAAAACATAAAAAATAAATAAATAAAAATTACTATCCTCGTCTGAATAGTAAAATTTCTTAAAGAGCAAAATCTCCTAAGGAGCAGCTTTTCTATAACATTTAGGAGTTTTTGCAAATTAGTGTGGGCAGCAATATGTTAGAAAAGTTGGCAGAGGACACTGATCTCAGGAACAAATACTGTCGCTAAAGGTCAGCTAAAACAGGAGACGCTGTGTGTCTGCGGTGTGACTATTGTGCAGAGACGAGAAAATGAGCTGTAGTACTCATACAGATGCAGCTCCTGACGCTGAGGACCCTCAGGTTTTGCTGGCAGGTACTTGTGAGTCACCTGTGGATGGAGTGGGGTGTATTGTTTGTGTGCAGATTCAGTGCACACAAACATATGTCTTAGGATATTTCTTGATGCTGGCCAACATTCACAGGTGAACGCATTCAATATGCTTCTTGTAGCTTTCAATAGCAAAAGGCATTTTTTAAAAAAATATATATATATATATGTATATATATGTACATATATATACATATATATATGTACATATATATATGTACATATATACATATACATATATACATATATATATATATATACACATACATACTTTCTTTTTTATCTGAGTACAGTGTAGATGTCTTCAGACATGCCAGAAGAGGGCACCAGATCCTATTACAGATGGTTGTGAGCCACCATGTGGTTGCTGGGAACTGAACTTAGGACCTCTGGAAGAGCAGTCAGTGCTTTTAACTGCTGAGCCATCTCTCCAGCCCTGTAAGAGGCTAACTTCAATGTATTGAATACCTATAGATCAGGGAAGAGGTGCATTTATGGCACCTGGCAACAAGTTTCAATGGTAAATTGTCATACATAGAAGAGGGTACAGCTCTCTTGTTGCTTTATTTTCCACAACAGTTTGATTTTTGTACTTGTGTGTTTGAAAGTAGCCAAAATGGTCAGATCAGAAGATGCTAATGTAATTTTTTTTTTTATCCCCACCTCCCAGAACCTGATAGCATAATTGAAAAGGCTTCTCACTCTGGCATGATAAACCCCAGCCGGCAATGGCAGACACTGAAACAAAACACGGGGATTGCCCACTTCGAGTATCAGATCCGAGTGACCTGTGATGACCACTACTATGGTTTTGGCTGCAATAAGTTCTGTCGGCCCAGAGATGACTTCTTTGGACATTATGCCTGTGACCAGAATGGCAACAAAACCTGCATGGAAGGCTGGATGGGTCCTGAGTGTAACAAAGGTAGGCATGCATGCATGCAACTGGATGGACTGGCAAATGCTGTTGGCTTGTCGTTTTGGGTGCCAGGTTCTCACCCTTGACAGCAGTCAGGTGGCAGAGTGGGATACTGCCATTATCATTATCTTAGAATGAAGCACGAAGATGCTATATGTAGCCGATTCTGTTAGTGCCCTGTCCAGAATTCTGTTACCAGCTGGTGTCCCCATCCCCCAGCTGCTTGAGTGTTGGCTGCTAACAGCTCACAGCTGCTCCTTCTCCAGGGAGTTGTCTTTGGCCAAGCAGGAGCCACTCTCTGCCCCATCCCTGCAGCGAACAGTTACTGAGTGACTGACACAGGGGATGGAGATGTTATGAAGGCCAGCCCCTTTGCTTTAACACTGTGGAATAAGATTCACACTCCGGAGGTTCCCCTGGGATCACACTGAAGTCAGACCCCAGCTGAGACCACATCCTTGCTCAGCTCCTCCTTAGGCCTCATCTGCCTCCCCATTCCGTCCTCCTGTTACCAGATCCCTTCCTTAGACTGCTTCTGAGAAGAGCCTGATGCTAAACAGGAACAGGCCAGGCCAGTGATGTTTGAACAGGCAGTGCTGTGGGAAATGACTGCCCCTGAGCTCACGTGCCACTGCAGCAAGTTTCACTGGGCATCTTTGTGGCATTCAAAGGGACGGGGCTTAGGGGGGTAGGTGGTTTACTTTAGAGTCCCTTACTGTCTTTTTGCCCTTATACTAGAATTAAGTAGTTCTAATTCCTAGCAATAGAGTTGGAGATATTAGCCCAACAGATGGTAATCCCCTCACAGACATATCTACCTTGCTGGTCTTGCAAAATCATTAGACAAACTCCTTTGTTTAGCTTTAAATTGTGAGGGATGATGCATGAGAGGATATTTGGTCTCTTAGCCAGTATTCTTCTCTTTTGGTATCTGGTGACAGTAGTTTGTTTAAAAGATGGCACTTCTGGAATCGATGACAGAAGGAATTGCTCAATATTTTAAATTTCAGTAGCAATTACTTAAGTTCCCTAATGTCCGAGTTCTTTAAGTGACCACTTGATTTCTTTCTTTCTGTGAGCGAGTATAGAATTGCTTTGTGAGGTTACTTGTCCACAAGATTAGCCTGCTTGGTTTTTTAGCTCCGTGGGATTGTTGAAACCAGGGATTTAGTGGAAGGCTCACCTGAAAATTCTGTGCTGGGACAATGTTGGGGAAGGGAAGGTGAATGAAGGTTTCCTTTTCTTTTGATGAGGGGGAACTAGGCCCTGACAGGGCTTGAGAAATAAACATGTTGAGGGACTCCTTAATTGTTTGTCCCCAAACAGTATTGTGATGTGATAGTCTACTAACATGGCCTTGGAGTTTGAAACTGGATTTATTTGGGCCCCCAATTTTATGTACTAGCCCATTCACATGAAAGTGACCCTTAAGTCATAGGCAGTGCTAATGTAACTTTGTTGTTTTTCTCCAGCTATATGCAGACAGGGCTGCAGTCCCAAGCATGGCTCTTGCAAACTCCCAGGTGATTGCAGGTAAATGGCCAACTAATTGAACTTCAGTAGTCAATCTCTCTCTCTCTCTCTCTCTCTCTCTCTCTCTCTCTCTCTCCCTCTCCCTCTCTCCCTCCCTCCTCTCCTCCCTCCCTCCCTCCCTCCCTCATGCAACACAGAAAAAACTGACTTCATTGTGAATGTGCCGCTTTATTTTCTTTGGAGGATGAAAAAAAAAATAGGGGAAAACACAAAACAAAACAGGCACATGGAAAGCTTATTGAATCATACCAGCTGTTTGGTGGAATGCACCCTTCTTCATTGGTGCTGGGGTTGTGAAGGTCAAAACCCCAAACCAAAATCCTTAATGAGCATAGCTGGCATCTTCTTGTCTTAACTGTTCTGTAAATTGGTAAGACCTATTTGTAATCTTCCTTAAGTGCTAATGGACTGGACTGGGATGAAGCTTTGTTTCCCCTTGTCTCCTCCTCCACCTTGCCTTTTCCTCTGGCACCCTCCCCCACTTTTCCCATCAATAGGCAAAAGTCCAGCATTCTTTAGAATGGGATTAGTACGAGCTCCAGGCCCCTTTGCAGGCAGGAGCTGTTGCTGGAGGGTTAATGGCTGTGCTGGAATCTGCTCTGCTGAGCCTGATGAATGTAGACTTTGCTGCTGGCCTTTGAAGTCTGTTCTTTATGGTCCAGAGACAATGCTGAAACCAAACGGAAACCTACCCAGCCTGTTTCCCCTTCCGATGCCGATGCCGGTTTTGGGGGCTTTTTGAAATGTACATTATGCCAATTTGGAAAAGACTTGTTTCAGGAAATACCTTTGGTGTCTGTGACATTTTTGACTGGTCTCTCAGGCTTTATTCTCCCCCAAGCCTTTAAGAATTAGCAAATTCGATGAGACACTAAGTGGACCCCCTTCAAGTCCTGTCACCTTTGCTCTGAATGGTTGCACTGACTTGAGCCAAAGACAGTTTTGAAACAGTCTAAAGGCACAAACCCATAGAAGGAAGTACCTGGTGCTCTTACTAGGAAAAAAAAAGTTTTTGATTTTGAGGGTCTGTGGTTGGCCCCCAGGAGTGCTGCTGCCCCCAAACTGTAGAATCAACAGAAAATTTTTAGAAGTGCAGGTTCCTGGTGCCCAAAACTGACCCTGACTTCCCAGGCCTTGGTTGGGCCTAGGAATCTGCATTTGACAGCTTTGCTCAGAGATTTCTCCCTCAGCAAACACTCAGGCTACTGCTTTAACCAGGCACACATAGGTTTAACCTTGATGACTCTTAGCCCCACCCCGTGCTCCCTTCCCGAACCATGGGAGTGCTAACTTGACCCAGAAGAGATTCAAGTCAGCTGGGAGTAAACTAAGAACAGGTTGTCCTGGAATTGTTTCTTCCTGCTTTTTGTAAGTTGATTTCCAGGAAGCCTGAACAGGATTTGCCCAACTAAAGTACATGCCTGGTCACAGCTGACTGTGGCACCTACCAGCATCTCTGTCAGAGCTGGAGGAGCAACGTGCCTTCAATGACTCTGCTAATTAAGGCTCTTCTGGAGAAAGTAAGAGCGTAAGAGGGATAGTTATTCTCGAGCCTTGGAACCTGCTCCCTGCTCCGATAGCATCAGTGAGGCCAACTGAGATGTGTGCTACTGTCATCAGAATAAACACCCTGCTGGGCAGGGGAGGGCCCTCCCAGCCTGAACAACAGGCTTTGTTTCCAGAATTGAGCCCTTTCTCTTTCGAAGTCTCACCTCCCACTCCCTGCCCAGACATGCACCAGTGCTCTTATTTACTTAAGGTACAACTTTCCCACACGCCATTTGCATAGTCTCCCAGCCCAGGTCCTTCTCTCGGCCTTGAAAGAAAATCAAAACAGAACCTTCCAGCTAAGGAAGTTCAGGTTGAGTCCTGCTCCCGAAATAGTTGCATGGCAAGTTACCTGTAAGTTGTCTTTTGGGTTATGTATTACATGAGATTTTTTTTGTTGTTGTTTTGTTTTCTGTTGACTCAACCCACAGGAGACAATTTCACTGATTTTGTTGTTCCCAGGTAGACTTGGGTTGCCCCTTCCTGGGTGTATAGGCTGGTTTAGTGCCAGCCCGACAATAATATCAAACTTAATTATGAATCATCACCTCAGGAAAGTCAGCTTCCCATGGGGATGCTAATCACCTATCATTACACTGGGATAACGTGGTAGATGCCTCTGTTAGGGTCAGTATTTTTATTTGTTTTTGTTTGAAGTCATCCATGGCCTCCTATGGTTGCTTTTTTATGCTTGGGCATTGAGCCTTCATTAATTAGGAGGTTGGTTGGGTCCTCAGCTGTCCGACTTGGTTTTATTAGGCAAACTGAAAAAGTGTAACGATCCTTCACTTGGGACACTGAAGGAGGACAGAGTATTGTGGCCCCATCAGTTGCCTCATGTCTTTCAAGAATATTGATCTGACAGAAGGGCTTCTCACCCTCCTACCTCCCACTGACTTGGGTGTCTGCTTCTGAAAAGAATGGTTCCCACCGAGTGGCATACTGTGTTCTTAGATCATCTTTTAAATAGTCACTTGTCATTTAAACTGATGATCTAGTTTAGAGACGCCACAATCCTGTGTCTGATTAACTTTAAGCCCCACATTCTAGTGGTTGTCGGTGTTTGGGTGTAGATGGCTGTTTTGAGAAGTTAGGAAGTAGTCCGGATTCTCAAGGGTTCAGTGGCTTCTCAGCCTGGGTGATTAGCTAATAGCTAGATTTCTATAATTTTCCCATGACCAGGATTTGCTCCTTTGCCTCCAGCTCTCTGGAACTGAAAGCCCTTCCTTCTGGTTGGGAGGTTGGGGGTGGGGAGCAAAGTTTTTTTTTTTTTTTTCCCTTCCCCAGAGTCACAGCTGAGAAGCTTACAGGGAGTTGGATCTGATGCTGCATTGCCCTCGGTCCTGCTCTAGGCTAATTCTGCCTGCTCTTCATCTGCTCCATCTTCATTTTTTTTTTTTATTAGCATGCTGGTGGCTGGTCCCTGTCTTTCTGAGGCCACTTTGTAAAAGCTTGATTTTTGAGAGGGAGAGTCAAGTTGCAGAGGGCTTGAAACAGTGAAGGGAGAGTGGTTTGAGACCTGGCCATGTCCCACCCCAGGTGAAGGTTCATGTTTGTGGTTTTGTTTGGGCATCAGACATTCCATCTGACCTCAGAAGAAGTCTTGAACTCTTAGAAAGGAAACTTATCTCCCTCAATGCTAGATAAGCCAAGCTTGACCCCCTTCTCCCCACCACCTCCCCCGCTTTTTTTTTCTAAAGTGAGAAATAACTATAAATCAGCATGCCTGGCTGGGGTAATGGGTCATAAATTATATATGAATTGGTTCCCAGGGTTGCCGTTCCCCTCTCCTTCCTACAGAGATGGGTTTAGAGATTCAGGTCTCCGTAAGAAGGTTGGTCTCCTTCCCACTTGAGTCTACAAAACCAGCGAGGTGCTGTCCTGGCACCCTGTGGCCCTGAATTCTGTGCACTCGGTGGAGTGGGGCTGCATGTGTATTGTTACAGAGCTGCACAGCTGGTGTCGCCAGAGACTCCTTCCCTTGTATGGGCTATCCTGATGAGGACCTGGGATTGATTTATTCCAATCCCCATCCCTTGATTTCATTCGTGGGAGCCAGAGAAGAGAATGGCTTCGTGCAGAGCACCTCATGCTGGCTGCTCCCCAGATAGCTCTTCTTTTGTCAGGGTCTGCTGAGAGGACACAGTTTGGGCTAACTGTTACTCTCATAGAACTCCGTGAAAGTTTGAAAAGTCTGCCATCCTGTCCTTTCAGGGGTCAAAAACCAGAAATGTATAGTTGTAACCGTGTGCATCCTGGGCTGTTTGGAAGGCTAAGGGAAGGGTATGCTGTTTGTCTGCAGGTGCCAATACGGTTGGCAGGGCCTGTACTGCGATAAGTGCATCCCGCACCCGGGATGTGTCCATGGTACCTGTAATGAACCCTGGCAGTGCCTCTGTGAGACCAACTGGGGTGGACAGCTCTGTGACAAAGGTATGACCATTGTGGAGCCTTGGGGGTGGCCTGAGGGCTTGGTGGACTGGAACTGAGATTATGGGATAGAACAATACAGTCTTAGAGTTTTACTGCTGTGAACAGACACTGTGACCAAGGCAACTCTTATAAGGACAACATTTAATTGTGGCTGGCTTACAGGTTCTGAGGTTCAGTCCATTATCACCAAGGTGGGAGGAACATGGAAGCATTCAGGTGGGCATGGTGCAGGAGAAGCTGAGAGTTCTACATCTTCATCTGAAAGCTGCTAGCAGAATACTGGTTTCCACTCAGCTAGGATGCGGTTCTTAAAGCCCACACCCACAGTGACACACCTCCTCCAACAGGGCCACACCTTCTTATAGTACCACTCTCTGGGCCAGGCACATACAAACTATACAAACCATCACAAACACTAATAACCACCTTTGGTTTCTGGTGTTGCTGGGGCCAAACCCAGGACCTTTAAGACGTTATTACACATCTGTAGCTACACCCCTGGCCCCATTTTCAGTTTTTCCTGGGGTTCTTATTAGGAGTGTGTTTGAATTTGCCTTTAATATCATGAGTTGGTTGGTTTATTTGGAGGTGAGCCACATTTTTAAAACTGGTATGGCTTAAAACTGGGACCAGTTAGCAGGTTTATTCCTAACTTTTTTTTTTTTTTTTAAGATCTGAATTACTGTGGGACTCATCAGCCCTGTCTCAACCGGGGAACATGCAGCAACACTGGTCCTGACAAATACCAGTGTTCCTGCCCCGAGGGCTACTCAGGACCCAACTGTGAAATTGGTAAGTAGCCCAAGCTTGGGGGCGGGAGGGCTCTTTGCCTTTTTGTTCTGCACATTCAGTTTAAAAACCAAGTCGTTTTTTTCTGTTTTTATTCATTCTTCTTTTTTTTTTTTTTTTTAAGACACAAAATTGGGTGGGTAGGAAAGGCGTGTTGGATGTGATAGGATTTTGGGGGAGGGGTGAATATGATCAAAAATATACTGTAGGAAATTCTCAAAACACTTAATGATTTGGAGCTGGAGAGTGGCAGCTTAAGATCACAGTGGATGATCATCAGAGGGTCTAAGGATTGATGTGTAGCCCGATTCAGTGACTCAGTGAAGAGATGCAGGACAGAGCCAGACAGCCGACGAATAGAAGCTAGATTATCCTATTTAAAATCTCTGAAGATGGCATTATTTTGATATGGCCTTCATAATATTCATGGAGAAACATGGTAGATGGGTGTGTATGTGTGTGTGTGTGAACCCACTTGTGTAAAAAAAGAAAACAGCTTCAAAGTTAAGACTTGTTATCCCAGCCCTTCTGTGAACCTATGAAGTCCCAATGTTTTGAGACAATGCTGACAACTGAGGGAAGTTTCAGGCTTTTAAATGAAAAGTCAGTTCTAAAAGGTATTGAAATCTGCCTCAAGCCAGCTTAGTTTGAAGTCCAGTCTTCCCTTTTGTATCACACCACAGCAGTGTTACATCACAAGCTTGCTTTCCTTGTTGTTGGTTTGTAATCTGCTTAAGCTAGTAGCCAAGGCAGGGGCCTGGGCCTTGGAGGGAAGGGGGTAAGGTATGTGTTTTACCACCTTGCTGACTGCCCTTTCTCATTTATTCAGCTGAGCATGCTTGCCTCTCGGATCCCTGCCATAACAGAGGGAGCTGCAAGGAGACTTCCTCGGGCTTTGAGTGTGAGTGTTCTCCAGGCTGGACTGGACCCACATGTTCCACAAGTAAGTCAGTCGAGGTTTTTGACATATGTGTGTTCCGGGAGGTTATTGTGTTGAGAAACGGTTGGTGGGAGAAACCTGGGCTGGTCCAGTTTATCTATCTTGGTGACAGAGGAGTGAGTGTGTTCAATAGTTTAGTGGGTGGTCTAGTAGCACTTGTATGATTTCCTAGAATCTCTTTCCTATCCACTAAGGTGGCTGGTGATGTATCTGTGATAGATAGAATCTGATTCCCTTGCATGTGTGTTTTGGAGCTGTCTCCTCCAATCCTGTGGGAGAGGAAATTAGATCAACTACTGAATGTTGCCCTGAGCTGCAACTTAGCTTTGAGGCCTGGCCGTATTATTGGGGGTACTTTTCAGTAAAGATCTCTGGTCATACATGATGTTCTCCAGAATTAGGCAGTCTGCTGCGGTCTTTTAATGAGTTCCTGAAGTTTTGAGGGTTAGTGAAGCCTGAGTGAGAAACCACTGTCTTTGACACCTTAGGAACAGTGTGTGGCGTGGTTAAGACTGTGTTCTGGAGGTTGTAGGTGCCTCTGCATTTGTTATGATTAATGGAACCCAGCAGGCCTTTCAACCTTTCCTGAGCCTTCTGTAGCCAGGGCAGGAGCAGTTCCCATTTGGGAGGATTGTCATACAGTCTTGGTGAGCAAATTTGTGGAGAGAGCATGGCACACATTATAAATGAATGAAATCTCTGATGGTGGGGAGGGGGTGGCTCAGGCAGCCTCTGTGTATGATTTTTGGGGAAATCTTAGAAGGAAATCACAGGCATAAGACTTTTTCATGTTGTAAAAAAAGAATTACTTTCCCATGCCTCCTGTTATCGTGCAATCTCTGAACCATGAAGCAAAGAGTTCTTTTAAAAGTAAAGATTAAGCAGATATGAATGTCCCTTGTCACCACTGAGTTGATGCCCTGTGTGTCTCTGGCTATCTTTTTTTTTCCCTCGATGCTTAGGGACGGATTAACTGAACTAGGGCAGTGAGGGATTTAAAGCTAAAATAAAGGCTTGGGTCCTTTCATCACCTTCCTTCCTTGTTGTGGCTTCTCTTAGATTTGTAGCAGGTGTCTGGTCCATTCCTAGGTGAAGACTCTTCTTGTGGAGAGTGCTGTTGCATTATCTAATTGCCATGTGGATCAAATGAAATTAAATTGCCACCCCTCTCTTGTTCTCATTGGACAGACATCGATGACTGTTCTCCAAATAACTGCTCCCACGGGGGCACCTGCCAGGATCTAGTGAATGGATTCAAGTGTGTGTGCCCACCCCAGTGGACTGGCAAGACTTGTCAGCTAGGTAAGGAAACTCTTGTGATTCTAGCCAAGGTTGGGCTGTGCTCATCAGAGCTGTGAGGAGAGATGAGCACGTGGCCAGCAATGTGTGTATCTGTATTCCATCATACGAAGTCATTAATTATCAGGGTCTAACGGGCCTGGGAGAAATACCTTGCATGCAAATGGCCTAGGGTTTTTAGATCCTGTGGGAAAGCCCTGGGATTCCTTGAACCATGTCAATTGTCCGAGGAGTGTTCAGCTGGGTTCCAAACAGGGATGACCTCTCAAGGAATGAGCTGTCTGCATTCTTTTTGCCACATTTAAATCCCAGCAACTGGATTGTGCTGGATTTGGCACAGGAGTGCCTGGTGACTTGCCGTTTGTTAGCCAGCAGCCCAAAGGAAAGTTATCAATTAGCACCCTTGTTGGATAAAGGCTGGGGAGAGGGCTCCAACGCTCCAAATAGAGGACACCTCCTATTTCTTATTTAGTTAGCTTGTTAAAATGTCTCGTATTTCAGACCAGCTCTGTGGTGTTTTCATTTCAAGGGAACAGCAGTGGGGTAGGGGCAGCCCCCCATTTGTCACTGTTCATCCTTGCTTCTTTTCAGATGCAAATGAGTGTGAGGCCAAACCTTGTGTAAATGCCAGATCCTGTAAGAATCTGATTGCCAGCTACTACTGTGATTGCCTTCCTGGCTGGATGGGTCAGAATTGTGACATAAGTGAGTGACTTTGTGTCCAGCTCTGGGACTCTTGTTCCCCTTACTTTGTGATGTTAAGGATGGAACCCACAGCTTCGATATAAGCTGTTTGAGCACTCTCTGGCTGAATAGAAGGAAACCCTTATATTAGCGGGAAGGGAATGTTTTTGGAGAGGGAGGGGCCAGGCTAGCATGGCAAGGAAAACATACAATTTATCAGGCTTGTTAGCTGCTAAAATTGGGCATATTCTGATAAGGTGATTAAAACAATGGTGTGAAGTTTCACTCCCTTGTCTGGGAGGATTAGGGAGGGTCCCCACTCAATGTAATAGTCTTATCTCACCGGAAGCACAGGAAAATCTGATTGAAACTTTTATCAGCCCTGTACTTTTCAGGTGAACCCAAAGTCAATGTCACGTGCCTCTTTAATGTGATGACTTGTTTATTTTTTTAGATATCAATGACTGCCTTGGCCAGTGTCAGAATGACGCCTCCTGTCGGGTACGTAAATCATTATTGCTTAAGTGGAAACCTTGACACAGGACGACAATCTTTTAAGATTTATATGACACTAGAGAGCCTTGCGACTGTGGGATTTAAAATGCCAGTGAGAAGCTGAGTCCCTCACCAACCCTAGCTTCCCAAGAGCCATTTAAAGGCAGGCATTCAGAACCACTAGTCCGTGCCCAGGCTTAGCACATGGCCATTTCAGTGAACCACAGCAGTCATCAAATCCTTGATGGACTGGGTTTGTGGATACATAGAACAATATGCATGTATCTTTCCCCTTCTCCTTTTCCAGGACTTGGTTAATGGTTATCGCTGTATCTGTCCACCTGGCTATGCAGGTGATCACTGTGAAAGAGACATCGATGAATGTGCTAGCAACCCCTGCTTGAATGGGGGTCACTGTCAGAATGAAATCAACAGATTCCAGTGTCTGTGTCCCACAGGTTTCTCTGGAAACCTCTGTCAGGTGAGCGGAGGCAAAAACTTCAGCTCACCAAGCTTTAACATTAACCCCTTTTCTCCATCACCCTCCCTTGTCCCCTCCTCATTCTTCTCCCCCTCCCCCACTCTAGTTGTTTAGACCTCTGACATCTAGCACCCTACTGACTGGGGGTGGGGTTCTGCTAGACAAATGCTGTAGAAGGCGGTGTGTCGAATGATTTCTTATTGATTACTGCCGGCTGTTTGCTTGGCTGAGTGTCATCCCATAGCCCTGTTTTCTGCACTAGTTCTGGGCTTTAATGTTGGCCTGGTATGTGGCAGACCCTAAGGGTTACTGGGTATGTTCTGTAGAGGGGGTCTCTTTGTGGGTCAAGTGTTTACTGCCCAAAGAAGTGACGGTGACACCTTTGTTTTATTTTGATCCGCTCCTTCATACTCTTGCCATCCGGCAGCTGGACATTGATTACTGTGAGCCCAACCCTTGCCTGAATGGTGCCCAATGCTACAATCGTGCCAGTGACTATTTCTGCAAGTGCCCCGAGGACTATGAGGGCAAGAACTGCTCACACCTGAAAGACCACTGCCGCACCACCCCTTGCGAAGGTATCTCTCTCACCTTACCTGGGACCCATCCGTCCACAGACGGACGGGCTCCTGCCACCTCCCCTTAGAGCTCTTATAAGTGGTAAATGGGTGAGGAAGGCTTTCAGCTGGAAAATATTTAATCTGCTCACTTAGGGAAACAAAACCATATGGAGGTAATCTGTCAGGCTGCCAGTTGGGAGAACCATGAGTACCAGTTGCCCAAGGGAGAGAATGTGAAATGCATTTATCATCCCAGTTCAGAGGTGGCCGAGTGTGTGACAAAAGGGAAGAGTTGCTCTGAGAAGCTCTGTCAGCAGGTTCGATAGCAGTGGGGAAGTTTGGGGTTTGTGTCAGTTATTGTAGCTATGGCTGGGTGTTGGTGCTTGAGACACTTTTTTTTTTGGTTTAAAAATTTTTCATTTAAGAATAAGTACACGTGGCCTATGGCTGCTATATTGGGTAACATAATTGTATAGGTTGGTTTGTCCTTTAGCTTTGCTTAAGATGGAGGAGAGCTGGGTGTGGTGGCACACGCCTTTAGTCCCAGAACTCAGGAGGCCGAGGCAAGCAGATCTCGTGAGTTAGAAGCAAGCCTGGTTTATAAAGTGAGTTCCAGGACAGCCAGGGGCTACACAGAGAAACCCTGTCCAGTGGGGAAGTGGGGAGCTGGAGTGTGGGGATAGGGGGAAGTGTAGAAGTGATCCTTCTTCTTTGACAAGCATTTAACAAATCAGCTAGATATCAAGGTGCGATTAAAACGAAACTTTAAAACATTTCCTGTCCACTTGGGAGTCTAACATTTTACCTGTCACAGGAACATTGTTGGGTTTTAGCCCCCAAGTACCTCTTGCTGCGTTAACTCATTAGCCCAAGGAATGGCCCTATCCAATCAGGCAGGCATGGGCTAAGTCCTCTGCTTAGAAATGCTGTCTGTGGGTGTATGGCTGGAGTCTGATCCCAAGCCTGTGTTCAGTGATTGACAGCTGTACTGTGGCCATGGCCTCCAACGATACGCCTGAAGGGGTGCGATATATCTCTTCTAACGTCTGTGGTCCCCATGGGAAGTGCAAGAGCCAGTCTGGAGGAAAATTCACCTGTGACTGTAACAAAGGCTTCACCGGCACCTACTGCCATGAAAGTAAGACTCCGCTTGGAATGGGGAGCCCAGTGGGTGCCCAACTTGGGGAGCATTTGTATTTGAATTGCTTTAGTAAGAAAATAGGGCAGAGGCCAACCAATAGTGGCTTCTTTAGGCCCCAAATGGAGGCATTCATTAGTCAATTGATAAGACCTACCAACAGTCTTGAGCTTCCCAAGATGATTTTGGAATGTTGTGGACTCTTACTTTGAGTGGTCCCGATTTCTATAGAAGCTTTCCCCCCAGGCCTACCAAATAAGTCAACGTGTGAGGGTCTTAAAATGGGGAGGTACAGTCTCAAAGCCTCGGGATAGAAAGGGTAACGATGTTTCCAGGCGTATTTGCGAAGGAGGCAGCTGTGGAAGCCACTAGACAATGTGTGGTAACTGCGTGAGTGGCCCTTCGGCTCCTCAGTTTGCCCTGTGCTTACTTTCACAGATATCAATGACTGTGAGAGCAACCCCTGTAAAAATGGTGGCACCTGCATCGATGGCGTTAACTCCTACAAGTGTATTTGTAGTGACGGCTGGGAGGGAGCGTACTGTGAAAACAGTGAGTCTGATGCTACCTTAGGGGACAGACTGCTCCAGGGTGAGGGCTTGGGGGTAGAGCAGAGATAGCACCTTCCCTTGGGAGAAGCTTTTTTTTCAGAGATTTCTATTATGGTGGCTGTAATGACCTCCTGTATCTCCTTGGCATTTATTAGGGCTGCTGGGCAGTAGTGGGGAAAAGCCATCACTGGGCAATCATGAAATTAGATTGATAGTTAGAAAAAGTTCCTGGAAGGAAGCTATCTGACTTCTTATCATTTCTGTTCACCTTGATTTTAATTGCCATGGGCATTCCTAAGCATTGGGTCCTCTTTATAATTTGTGTTCTCTCCTCCTAGCCGAAAACTTCTCTAAAAGGGTGAAGTTGAAGCCCTAGGACATCTCACTTGTGCTTGGAAGATAGCGTAGAAAGCCAGGGTTGGACCTTTATCATAGGCAAGCTCTGCCCCCCATTATCATGAATGGACTTCTTCAGCCTTGTGTCTCTTTGGTTCTAGACATAAATGACTGTAGCCAGAACCCCTGTCACTATGGGGGTACGTGTCGAGACCTGGTCAATGACTTTTACTGTGACTGCAAAAATGGGTGGAAAGGAAAGACTTGCCATTCCCGTAAGTGTTGCTGCCAGGGTCTCCTGTCTGTCTTCTGAGGGAGGGGAACTCTCCAGCTGAGAGACTCATGCTAAGGTCTCCTTTCTTCAGGTGACAGCCAGTGTGACGAAGCCACGTGTAATAATGGTGGTACCTGCTATGATGAAGTGGATTCGTTTAAGTGCATGTGTCCTGGTGGCTGGGAAGGAACAACCTGTAATATAGGTAACCTTCTGCCCCTAGGTGGGATTTGCTGTGGGCAAGACCATCGTCTGAGGTTATCTGCCATCAGGCTTTTGGGAAATGATCATTTCCTTGGGTCTGGTTCTGCCCCTTCAGACCACCTTGGATCCTTTGGAAGGTGGTCTTACTTGACCTGCTTTTTGTTTTATAGCTAGAAACAGTAGCTGCCTGCCGAACCCCTGTCATAATGGAGGCACCTGTGTGGTCAATGGAGACTCCTTCACCTGTGTCTGCAAAGAAGGCTGGGAGGGGCCTATTTGTACTCAAAGTGAGTGGCCTCCCCTGAATTCTTCCTGGGTTGTTGCAGCCTACCCAAAATACCCATGAGGACTTGGAATGGAAACCAGAAGCACGGCTGTTTGATGTCTGCTTTTCTATCACCTGGGTCCTTACTAATGACTTGATGGGATACAGCCCTGACCTGGGCATGAGAAAGTTCCCCGGGAGATAAGTGGAGACAGATGGTGTCTCTGTTCCCAGCCCTGGGTCTGACCAGCAGCCTGCCTCCTTCCATTCTCAGCCCTCCCTACTCCCTGTTCCCTACAAGGGCCTCTTCCTGTATACATGTGTCCCACGGCAAATGAAACTGAGTATGGTCCAGGCCTGCTTCCAATTTAGACTAGGTTTTCAGTGTATTTGACTGGTATTGTGACTTTTCTCATTTGGATGTTATGGAAATAAGTAAATGGTGCTTTGATGGAGACCCCCAAAGCTGTTGTCTTTTCTTTGCAGATACCAACGACTGCAGTCCTCATCCTTGGTAAGTGTGGCAACCTTTTAAGCTGGTACTTGGCTGTAAGATGCATGGGAATCTCCCGGGATGATGTTGAAAATATAGGTTCTGATTCAGGAGGTCTGTGGTGGGGCTGTGTGTTTCTAACAAGCTCCCAGGTGACCCTGCCCTGCTACTCTGTGGACCACACTTTAATTATCCAAGTTGTGTCTTCATTTAGCGCAATGATTCTCAACCTCCAGTTGCACATGAGAATCACCTGGGGAGCTTTTAAAAGTCCCAATGCCTGGGCTGCGACTGAGACCTAGGAAATTAGATTCTCAGGGGTAGGACCCAGGCATCAGTATTTTTAAGCTTTTTGGTCAGTAGCAGATATGGCCTGGGGTGAAAGCTGGTGCCTGTGGCAGGCATTGCTTCATATGGTGGGTGTGTTGTGGACCTAGATGTTGGTAACTAAGGTTACCTTTGGTTTCTTAGTTACAACAGCGGGACCTGTGTGGATGGAGACAACTGGTATCGGTGTGAATGTGCCCCGGGTTTTGCTGGGCCAGACTGCAGGATAAGTAAGTATCACCATATCTGATCTCCCCTTGCCTGTCCTCCTTAGCATTCAAATCTTTCTTCTTTAAAAACAATGAAGACCATAATTCCAAATAGCCCTGGCAACTCAAGTAATCTCCTACCTCCAGCTTGGATTTAAGCAGCCCTGGCTGTTGTCCTCCCTAGTCATTCTCTGGGTGGCACAGTCTTCTTTGTTCTCACGGAGAGTGCCAGCCATAGAATTTGACAATTAAGCTATGAGAGAGTCCTGAGAAAAAATAATAGTGTATGCTTCCCTTGTGATTAGCACAAATTATGGCCAAGCTATTGTCCGTGCAGACCGCTGTGTCTCTGGCTTCCATAGACGGTTCTGTAGTGGGTTTGACCAGATCCAAAGAAACGATTAGGATCAAGAAGTGAGTTTTGCCCCCCACACTTTTAAAAACAAAACATCTCTTTCCCACAGAAAAACAGTGCAGAATACTCTGTTTTGTTTGTTGTTTGTTTGTTTGTTTTTTCCCCCTCAAATTCTTTAAAATTTTAGTGGTATTTGAAGTCCCACAGTCTGAGATGGGCTAGACTTCAGCACTAGGTGGATAGGTTATACTTCTAAATCGGGATTTGGCAAAGGAGGGCCACATCTGTCCCACCTGGTTTTGTAAATGAGGTTTATTGGCACTTGGCTGTGCTTACTTGGTCTTGTCTCTTTCCTGCACCTGCTTACAGAGTGCCACCAGACACCAGTGGTTATGATTGACTTTATGGCCTATGAAGTCAAAATGTTCACTCTGACCCATTTTCAGGGAGCAATTGTCAGCCTTGGTGTAAAGTGTACTGTGAGAGGAGAAAGAACGTAAGGAAACATTGCTCCCTCTCCATAGGTTCTCAGCTTTAGGAATCAGAACAGTGGTGGTCTTTGGGGGTCAGGGGCTGCTAGAGGCTTTACGGATTTGTTTCCTGTGTACATGGAAATTCACCAAGCTTGTGTCAGGATGTGGATGCTTTTGGCAATGTCTGTGAAAAAACTTCCTACTAAAACCTGAACTTGAGCTCATTTCTCGTAGATATCAATGAGTGCCAGTCTTCCCCTTGTGCCTTTGGGGCCACCTGTGTGGATGAGATCAATGGCTACCAGTGTATCTGCCCTCCAGGACATAGTGGTGCCAAGTGCCATGAGGGTAGGTGTGCCAGGGTCTGTCTGGCTACCTTCTTGTGTGTCTTCTGAGTTGAGTGGGCATCACAGTCAACCACAGTTCACAGTGGGGGTGTGCCATGCTCAAGGAGGAAGGGAACAAAGCAGGGTGGTCGCTGTCGATTTCTGCTGCCACAGAGTTGCTGTGTAACAAAGTTCCTTAAAACCCAGTAGCTTGCAGTATCTGTTTTTGGGCTTGTAGCATGATAGCAGGCCCAGTTCTGGTTGACTGGTCCTCTGGGGCATGTCCTTCTTTTCATGATAGATGGCAGGCACACAAGAGGCCAGCTTGAGAAAGTTCCATTAGAAGGCCTCTTGGGTCACATCTGCTGAAACTGCTTTAGTCAAGTGACCAAGTGAGCAGTCAGAGGGGATGGCCAGTGCATGTGCCTGACATTGTGGGAGGAGCTGTCATCACGTGGCAGAGGACATGGGTGTAACCAATTTCTTAATAGGGAGGGGGTAAAAAAACTCAGAACCGTGATGTGATCCAGTCTGTGGGAAAAGAAACTCCTACTTGAGCGTCTCCACCTCTCAGTTTCAGGGCGATCTTGCGTCACCATGGGGAGGGTGATACTTGATGGAGCCAAGTGGGATGATGATTGTAACACCTGCCAGTGCCTGAATGGACGGGTGGCCTGCTCCAAGGTAGGGCAATGAAAGTTGCTAAAGTTTGCAAGTGTTAATCATGGGTGGACATTCCTGCTAAGCCACCGGCTCCTGTTTCCTCCTCTCCAGGTCTGGTGTGGCCCGAGACCTTGCCGGCTCCACAAAGGGCACAGTGAGTGCCCTAGTGGACAGAGCTGCATTCCGGTCCTAGATGACCAGTGTTTCGTGCGCCCCTGCACTGGTGTTGGCGAGTGTCGATCCTCCAGCTTCCAGCCAGTGAAGACCAAGTGCACATCTGACTCCTATTACCAGGATAATTGTGCAAACATCACGTTCACCTTTAACAAAGAGATGATGTCTCCAGTGCGTAACTTCTTTAATGGGGATGAGAGTACGGGCTGCTTGTTTCAAAGTAGTACAACAGTTTCTGAGTAGTATTGGGGGAGTGGGGGTCATCTCTTCCTTTTAGCCAAAATCTGCCTCTTAGAACAAACTGAGGCTTCTATCTAGCCAGTTAATGAGACTGTGAGCCATTTCTTTCTTCCATTATCTGACATATGTGTTAATCTTTAACAAAATCATTGTAGGGTCTTACCACCGAGCACGTTTGCAGCGAATTGAGGAATTTGAATATCCTGAAGAATGTTTCTGCTGAGTATTCCATCTCTGTAGCCTGTGAGCCTTCCCTGTCAGCAAACAACGAAATACACGTGGCCATTGTGAGTATAAGACAATTTCGCTCCTAATTACTTGATTACAAGGGATTTAAGTTAGTATCCGACAGCAACTGCAATGAAAGCATTAGCCATCTTTGTTAAGTTTGAGTGATAACTACCATCAATTTGCTTGCTTTTAGTCTGCAGAAGACATCCGGGATGATGGAAACCCTGTCAAGGAAATTACTGATAAACTAATCGATCTCGTTAGTAAACGGGATGGAAACAGCTCACTCATTGCTGCCGTTGCAGAAGTCAGAGTTCAGAGGCGTCCTCTGAAAAACAGAACAGGTGGGTGTCCATTTGGAACATACCGTTGCCTGGTGACCGTGAAAATGGTTTTACTGCACCATCCAGGAAAGTCATCACGCAGAGAATGATCTGCCAGCCATCTCTTACATCTTAGAAGCCCCTCACTTCCAGCCTACTGGCCCAAGGTCACAAAACCAATATTGGTAGTGTCTGAAGAAGGCAGAGAGGTACACCTGACCCATCCCAGTAGCATGCTGTATGCATATATTCTTCTTGGAAAGCTCCCATGCAAAAGAGGTGTGATTTAGATCCAATGCAAAGCCCTGGGGCACAGCAATGCCTGCCCTGAGCTGTCAATGCTCTACAGAGCCAGTTTTGGGGTTCTAGCACCACTGATCCTGAACGCTGAATAGCACTCAGTAGGTGAATGGCTTGATGGTGCACCAAGGTGTTCAAACTGACCCTGTGATGATCCAGAGCCTCACTGTTTAGGCTGAGCAGAAATCAGGGCTTCTATTTTGGGGAAATTGGAGTTGTCGATGCTTCCACTGGGTTTCTGTTGATTCTGAAACCAGCCCTAATCCTGAGGCACCAAAGTAGCCAGGCCCTGTGGAACTGGAAACAACCCCTGTCCTGTGGAATTGGGAGAAACTATAGGAGTATTATTCTATCCACCTGGTGTCTCTGGACACAAGTGTCCTAGAGGCCAGCTTCTGGCAATAGTGAATCTATCTGTGAAGGTGTGAAGAGGGACTTGTCCCCACAGTGCCCCTCTTAGGGATGGAATACAGGAAGATCACGGTTGGTATTCTTCTGTTTCCATGGCGATAGCTCTTCTTGAGTTAACTGGTCCTTTGCCTGTCTTACAGATTTCCTGGTTCCTCTGCTGAGCTCTGTCCTAACAGTGGCTTGGGTCTGTTGCTTGGTGACAGCCTTCTACTGGTGTGTACGGAAGCGGAGGAAGCCCAGTAGCCACACGCACTCCGCCCCCGAGGACAACACCACCAACAACGTGCGGGAACAGCTGAACCAAATCAAAAACCCCATCGAGAAACACGGAGCCAACACGGTCCCCATTAAGGATTATGAGAACAAAAACTCCAAAATGTCAAAAATCAGGACACACAACTCGGAAGTGGAGGAGGATGACATGGATAAACACCAGCAGAAAGTCCGGTTTGCCAAACAGCCAGTGTACACGCTGGTAGACAGAGAGGAGAAGGCCCCCAGCGGCACGCCGACAAAACACCCGAACTGGACAAACAAACAGGACAACAGAGACTTGGAAAGTGCCCAGAGCTTGAACCGGATGGAGTACATCGTATAGCAGACAGTGGGCTGCCACCGTAGGTAGAATTTGAGGGCACCCCGGGGCTTATAGTTTCTTTAAACTGTTGTCTTATTCCAGTCTGAGGCTGTTGTTGACTTAGAATCCCGTGTTAATTTAAGTTTCGACAAGCTGGCTTCCACTGGCACTGGTAGTTTCTGTGGTTGGCTGGGAAATCGAATGCAGCGCTCACAGCTATGCAAAAACTAGTGAATGTACCCGGATGTACATTCCCCTGCTGCCGACACATCGGGCTCCCAGGAGCTGCCCAGCCTTAGGCCTGGAGCTTCCACATCTGCCAGCGGTCCTAATGGTGATGGCAGCCTTAGGATCATAGTTTTATTTATATTTATTGACTCTTGAGTTGTTTTTGTATATTGGTTTTATGATGACGTACAAGTAGTTCTGTATTTGAAAGTGCCTTTGCAGCTCAGAACCACAGCAACTATCACAAATGACTTTATTATTTATTTTTTTTATTGTATTTTTGTTGTTGGGGGAGGGGGGATTTGATGTCAGCAGTTGCTGGTAAAATGAAGAATTTAAAGAGGAAAAATGTGTCAAAGTAGAATTTTTGTATAGTTATGTAAATAATTCTTTTTTTTTATTAATCACTGTGTATATTTGATTTATTAACTTAATAATCAAGAGCCTTAAAACATCATTCCTTTTTATTTATATGTATGTGTTTAGAATTGAAGGTTTTTGATAGTGTTGTAAGCATATGGCTTTCTTTTTTTTTCTTTCTTTCTTTCTTTCTCTTTTTTTTTTTTTTTTTTTTTCTGTGAACTTTTCTCATTATGTGTTGTCTGCAAGCCAGCCAAAATTAAGGTGTTTAGAAATAGTTTCTCTTGAAAGGATGGGATAGGCTTCTTCCCCTGGGAACACTGATGGATTTTTTTCTTCTTTTTTGTACGACGTCAGTTGCTCAAACACTTCCTCTATAGCATCACTTAAAGACTCATTTTAAGGACTGACTGAGGCAGATTGAAAATTCGTCTAGAACAGGTTTTTGTTTTGTTTTCTCTCTTCCTTTTTTTTTTTCCTTCTCCTTTTTTTTTTTTTTTTTTTGTTTTTTTTGTTTTTTTTCCTGCTTTAGACTTGAAAAGAGATAGGCAGGCAATCTGCTACAGAGCAGTTTAAGGGAACAAAACTGAGCTATGACTTATGTAGCCAGAATGTGACTGGTTGAATCTCATTAAAAATCTCAAATTAATTGTGTTGAAGTTGGAAAAGCGTACCAATCTTACTTTGTAAATTCTGATTTCTTTTCACCATTCGTATGTAATACTGAACCACTTGTAGATTTGATTTCATTGTTGTTGTCTACTGCATTTAGGGAGTATTCTAATAAGCTAGTTGAATACTTGAACCATAAGATGTCCAGTTAGATCACTGTTTAGATTTGCCATAGAGTACACTGCCTGCCTTAAGTGAGGGACTCAAAGTGCTATTACCAAGTTGAAGATCAGAAAAGGCTTATAAAACAGAGTAACCTTGGTTCACCATTGAGACCGGGAAGATACTTTGTATTGTCCTATTAGTGTTATATGAACAGAAAATACATCTTTGATGTGTTGTTCCTGGCAATAAATTTTGAAAAGTAATATTTATTAAATTTTTTGTATGAAAACCTGGAACAGTGTGGAGTCTTCTGAGCTTATGGAATCCTTGCTGGCTTTTCCATCCTGCGGTTTGGCACTGCTCATTCAGCTCAATGTAGCATCGGAAAAGGGCAGGAGAGGAGGTGAAGCAAACAGCAAAACTTCTGAGTTTTCAACCCCTACCCCCCACTCCACCCCCATTAGGCTGCTATATAGGTGGGAGTTGTGGGAGGATTCCCCCCACCCATTCCCTTGTCATTTGACAGGTGTGAATACTGCTTTAATAAATAAATACCACTGGATTAATGGTTTGCAGTGTGGAGGTGAATTGTTTGGCTCTCACAGGGAATGCCCACTGCACTAGCAGGGCTTTAAACAGCTTGGATTTGATGTTGAGATGAAGGAGGGAGACTTGGCACTTTCTCATTTTTTGTCTCTTAGCCTTTTGGATTGGATTAATAGTGATTCCTTGCTGTGATTAGATGCCACATCCTCTGGCTTTCTGTGTATGCTTACCTCCAGAGCGTCTCTTTGCCACAGCGTGGGTAGTCTAATGTTAGGGCCCCAGCTAGTCGTCACTTTGGCCCAGGGAGTGAGTGTTGGACTGCCTGACCATGCAGACCTGGTGCTGGGCATCTGACTTTCCAAGAGCTTCAAGATCAAACTACCCTCCATATCTGAAAATGGCAAAAGCCGTAGCTCCCTATGGCTCCAGGGGCCTTGTCAGTTCCCACACTGGGAGGTGCAGGAAGCTGGCTTCTGGTTCCTCGTCAGCAAGGGATGAGTTGTGATTAAAGCCATGTGGACACATTCCAGCAACAGCGTAGAGTCACCAGGAGTTCCCCGTTTCTGGTTAGGAAGCAAAAGGTTATCTTCCTCAGAATGTTCCTTAGCAACTTAGCATCCAAGCCTATCCACTAGCGCCTAGACTTAATAGGTGAAACAAACTTGGTCAATGACCAAGAGACATGCTCTGCTCCCTTACCCACCCTCACAGGGAAGTTTTCTACCAGTCTAGGGATTATTCTCAGGTAGGTAGCTCATTTCAAGATGAAGGAAGGGTTTTAAATGTCCCAAATGCTTGTGCATAAACAGAGACCATCAAGGGATTCAACGTCTCTAACACTGAGTATCCAACAGTGTTTAGGTGCCTCACTGAGGTACTTCAGAAGGACCCAGCTAGTGATGAGTTTAGATTCCCACGACATCTTGCCTTGGTGTAGCAATACCTTGTCATTAATCTCTGTCAGCAGACAGCTGGTTTCTGCAAGGTGGGGTTGGAGAGGGAGAAGCTGGGACCCTATAAGCCAGGAGACATTCTCGTTAAACAGCACCAGATTCAAATGGCATTCTGAAGTAAGACCTTGTTCTGGTGGTTTGTAAACTTGGATTCTGCAGGACTCTAAAATTCCTTGGGTAGTTGCCAAGTAGTTTTGTGCCAGAAAAAAAAAAAAATTAATGAGCTTCTGCAGTTCTTCATTCTAGAGGGAAGTGATCTCTAGATTCATGGGTGTTGTCTTGACGAGTCTTTGGTCCCCGACACTGAGTCGTGGGAGGGCATAGGGTAGACTCCTGTGGGCACGGCTCAAAGCCAGGATCTTAATTGTGGAGAGAGAAGGAAGCAAAGGAAACCCAGTTATGCTGGGGTCAGGGGGTAGAAGAGAGGACTCTGCATTACTACTCTGGGAGATGTTCTCAGCCCTTCTTAAAGAAGCTTTGGCAGAGAAAAGTTCCAGTCCAGAATCTCACTAGCTGAAATCCTAGGGTATGCCATGAAATACTGAAAGAGAATTACCCTGAAGCTGGTGGTGATTACTCTGTTGTCCCAAGTTTCTAGACAACTAGGGGGGAGGAGGGGAGGAGGCAGTAGGATAGTTAACCTAACTAAATGAAAGTGAGATTGTCATGATAAGAAATGCCTCCTGCTCTCCAATGCAGAACCCCAAGCCCAGCCTAAGACCCCTTAGGATCAGAACTCAACAAAGTTGGAGCTTAGAATCTACATTTGTCAACAAGCTTTCTCCTCTGCTCCTTTCCCCTTTTGCTTACACACAGTAAATTTTGAGAACAAAAGTATAAGCTCTTCATTAATTACAATGTTTTCCCTCCTTGTTAAATGGAATTAGATAGCCTGGAAGCGGGTTTGTTGCTAAATTACCACCTGACATCATTTTTAAGTAAAATGATTACACTGCCCCTTAAGCAAGCCGTGGTCTGTGTGATTCATCTTTATTAGCTGATCTGAGGGGTCAATGAGTCAAAGTTAACTTATTTAGCAATATTTCTTTGGTAGAAAGGAGCCAAGGAAAGCAGAGGGTGGGGGTGGGGGAGTCTCCCCACCTTCCTAAATAGCTTCTGCCTGCTTGTCTGCAAGTGAACAAGTGAGCAGCTAAATACTAGTTGCTTTTAAAGAAAAAGAAAAACAGTCAAACAAAAACTGTCCTGGAGGCCCATGGGGTTTGAACTTAGGCTGAATGAAGCACCACCACTTCCGTTTGGACAGTCGGCCACTTTCTTGGCTCTACTGGGAATGAGAAACAGGAGTTCAGAGGTTCCCGGCTGGGAGACATAAGCACATGGGTTATGGGAAGCCTTCTCCTGCTAATGTGTATTTATACTTTGTGAGCTCTGATTCATCCAAGCATTGGAACACAGATCTGCTTCCTGAGGTTCAGTTTTTAAATAGATAGTTTGCAAAAACAACAATTATTTTTCTTAACATTTTTTTCCCACCCCACAAGCAGCTAAACATCCTGGCTTACACTATGTCGGCCTCTAACAATGCCAACAAACGGCTCAGCTACCTAAGGTAGAAGGTGGCCCCCGAGGCAGGTCTTTTGAGGTTCTTGCCCCAGAAGCCTTAAAAACAAAGTTTAAAAGTGATTAGGACAATCCTGTTGCATCACTAGGACTGCATGCAGTGTTTCTGGGTGTACTAAAAACAATGAATTTTCCTTGGTGAGCAACAGCTTTCTGGTGGTCCTGAGAATGGCAAGCGAGGTTGTGGGCAGGTGCTTGCAGGGTCTGGGCTGTGTGGTTGCCTGGCAGCCAGGGGACCTAACACCTGCATGGCATACTCTGAGACCATGTCAAAAGGGCGTGGCACCCTTGCCTTGGACCTGTGTTCTACCTGCACTACTTGCTCTTGCATGCCAGGCACAACCTCTCTGGCAGAGAGTGTGTTCCTTTCAAGTCCAAAGCGGCTTTTACAAGTCTCAAATTATGTATCATTATGCACGGGTCCAGTATTAACCTGTGATATGCAAGTCAGGGAAATTATCTTAGGGGAAAGACTCTTGAATCCAGTAAGAAACTTGAATGGAAGTCTGCCCATAGCCGCTCCAACCCACTCTTCTGAAAATATCCACACCCAGGGGACCAAGGGTTGAATTATTTATCCATGGAGCAAAACCAGATTGCAGTAACAGGAAAGGTACAGCTTTGTGTTAAAGCCATGCTGTCCTGGCAGACTGGGGTGGGGGTGGGGGGGGGGGGAAGCTCCTGGTGATTCTAGAGACACAGGTTTGTGCTGCCCTTATGATGACTACTTAGGCAACCATACTGTTTGTCCCCTCTGAGATTAGCAAAGGGTGAAAACCTTTTGCTTCCTCCTCACAGAGATGTGTATGCCGTTGAAAAGCCTTCATCATAGACTTGCCAAGTGCTAGGAGATACAGTGATCTTCCCCATCAGAGGGTGAGAGAAGGGCAAACTGAGGCCTCAAAAGACAGCAACAGCCTAGGCTTGAACTTTGTGCTCCTCCTTCCTGGACTGCTTGATTTTGGGCTTCATCTAGGAACTTTGGTTTCTCTCAGGATCTAGCTTTGGGTGAGATTTCTATGAAGTGCTGTGATCAGTGCTAAACAGGAAATAAACATGAAGGCTCATGGGGTCTCCAGGGAGAAGATACTGTGACATACTTTAACTACATTGACTTGGATTGTGGCATCTCCAAGTTGGGAGCAATGGGTATTTTCTGCATCTTAGATGAAGTCCCAGCCCTTTGGGCTTTCCCTTTGTTCCTGGGAAGTTTCAGACTTCCTTTCTATGTTCTGCTTCATAGAATTAGAAAATGAATCGCAGGAAAGGGGGTTCTGAGAGGAAACAGGTCTCCATGGGTTTCACCCTTCCCTTGCCTGTGTGTACACACAGGTCTGTATATGTACTCACACACAGACACACACACATGAATATACATGAAATGTCATGAGCATCTTCAAAACTGTGTTATTGCTGCACAAATCTCAATGGGGTGTCTGGTAGTAGCAGTTATACAATTAAGACCCATCCCATATGCCTACCTCATTGGGAAGGCTTTGATATTGTAGCAGAAAATCATCTGAGCGTTTAAAATTACTAAAATCCAGATTACATGAATGAACCAAAGGTGGTCACGTCCAGGGAGTCGGTGGTACATGCTGCTATAGGCATGTCTCCATAACTATACCCACAGCTCTGCTTGCCCTCACTAAAATGCTCCTCACTTCCTGTCGTCTCTCACCAAGGCTGATGAACCTGTCTGTCCCTGTTGGCCATGTCAATGTGGGTCAGACCATTCAGTACATGTACCAGGTACCCATGCAGAAATGACTTGGATAAACTCCATCCTGTGGAAACATAAATCCCCCAAGTTCAAGTTGGAACACTCAAATACCTCCAATGGGTTCCCTATGGCTTTGTAGCATTGGAAATAATAGTTTTGCAAATTTAAATCATGAAGCAGCAGCATAGGGCAAATGTGGATGGTCTACAGGTTTGACTAAAATGGAGGCAATGTCCCTGGGTAAAGAAAAGGGAGCAGGAAGGACAGCGATGGGAAGAGGGTCAGGTCTCATCACAGCCTCCTTTCTCCATCTATACCCAACCATCTGTAGCTCACTTTGAGTTCTCATTTGGACAGTATTGGCTGTAGTAGTTATCAGGGTAGTTCTAAAATATTTCTACAGGCACTTCTTTGTCCACACTGGCCTGGCCCATGGTTTGACTGTTAATTTCACCCTCTTGGTGTGCAAGCCAGAATCTATGCTCAAAGGCAAGAGTTTTTGGGCCAGGCTGCCTTGATTCCAGTAACAGCTCTTTCATCCACATTTCTGGTTTGGAATTTTCTCCCACTAGGGCCTTAACAACAGTTTTTTGTGCTTTGGGTTTAGAAAGACTTGAGGTTTTCTAGAATTCTTTGTGCTTCAGTTTCTTTGCCATGCAGCATTGAAAATACTATAAGAAAATGAAAACAGGCTGCTATTAGTCTTTCAACTGTGATATGATAAGAATACATTAAAAGATGAAGGAATCTGGTAATATGAACACATCACCAAAGAGCTTACAGGCTGCAAGATCTAGCATTAGGTCAAAATCTGTGATGGCCTTCAAAGATTCCTGGACCCTGCTTATTGACCAAATACTGATATTCCAGTGATGGGTGTTTGTAAATATAATGTCTCACTAGAACAGACATTAAAATACAAATTCCCCAGGAACACTGGATAGTCACAGTACAATGGTAATTTTGTTTTGTTTGTTTTTACAAGAAAAATGTCTCTAGTCACCAAAGGAGAAGTCAGTGGACTCAGTGTGTGAGAAATTCAAAGCAGTGGGGATGTCTCCACTAATGAGGTGATTGGGTCCTCATGGTAAAGACCTATGAATGGCTTCTAGGACATCCTTGGCACAGTCAGCTGAATGATGGGCACTCTTGACCTGCTATTGCAAGCAAGAAGATTACAATGTCGGGATGTTCAGGGATGGACCTCTGCCTGGTTGAGCCTTCAGATAAAAAGTGTGACTAATATCCCAAACTTCAGCTTTGTAAAACACTGAACTGAGGATCCAGCTACAAGGTGTCATAAATGATGAAGTAACAGATTTATGTACTTTCAAGACTCTCAATGCGTAGCAATTTGTTATATAGCAATGGAAAGCTACAGCCCTCTTATAAAGAGAACTGAGCCAGGCTATACTCATTTTCAAACATTCTGTTTGGTAGAGACTATATATACAACTCAGTGCCTGCTCCAGTATGCAAAAACAAAAGCCCATTCAAGACAACAATAAGACTTAAAAACAACAACAACAACAACTTGAGGCCCAGTTAAACTTCATACAACTACATGGTCTGCATAGATACATTGTTGACTACAGCCTTTTACTAAGGCAGTTTCTTCCTTCACTCTCCTCCCACTAAAATCAGTGCCCAGTTCAGGTGCCTGGCCTTGGAGGACCTCAGGACATGGCATTAGACCAGTTTTCTATTGTTATGAAAGGACCTGGTGTTTAAAAAGGACCTGGTTGTTTAAAAGAGGTTTTCAGTAGATTGGGCACTTCCAAAATGCTTTTTTTTTGTTTTGTGATGGCTTTTCCCCTATAAAGCCTTTCCCAACAACTACTTTCCCTCCATGACTTTCACATTGTATAGTGTTTATCCAACAGATTGAGAACAGACTAAATGTGAAGACCCACCTTCTTCCCCGTCTGGTCTTGCTTTCATGTACAAAGCAGCTGGATTAGGCAGACATGCATACATAGCTGGTACCAGAATAGTTAGGGGGTCTTGCAAATTCTGAAAGCATTCCTAGAAACTATAGGTATCTGAGATTAGACCTAACAAACATGCAAAACAAGAGCCCAATTCATGTATGTCCAGGTTTGGAGGAACATCAGATTTGGTAAGAAATGGGAAAGCATGCTTGTTTGCTATTCACAGAACACAGATGGATGGACATATTTGTCTTTGAGTCTTTCCCAAATTGAGATTCTTAGCTTCACAATAAAACTCCTAACAGCAGGTACCCTCCCCAGCCCCCTAAACCTTTTCGTAGAGAGCCTCTGGTCCCCGAGATACTTTGAGCTGGTGAGCCACTGGAAAAAGCCTTTCCGTGTGCTTCATGTGCATCTCCCACTGAGCAGAATGGCACAAGGAAAAAAACTCACCAGGGTAGAATTTTCATGGCAATGTGTAAATAAAACCATGCTGCAGTTTCACAAGTTTCTGGCATCCTTACAGAAGGCTTTTTCCAGGCTCCTCCTTCTGGGATGTGTCCCACACATTCTGGCTGGGGATAGCTCTGATTTACCAACTCACCTTCCTCTGACAAGAATGGATGAGCTGGTATAAGCCCTCCCAGGCACCCACAATGGGTTTGGGAAAGAATCCTCTGTGTTCTTCTCACCAGTCAGGCGTGTGAAGGAGGAACTAAAAAAGGTCTTCAGAGCCACTGGGCCTAGAAAAATTTCCAGTCAATCCATCACCTGCCTCCTCTAGAGAAGGGGCTGTCAATCTGTCCACAGCTAAGGGGGCAGGTGGAGAAAGGGTGTGAGATGTTTTTGAGGAGTTAGGGCTGTGTGTGCTTGTGTATGTGTGGTGTGGTGTGGTGTGTGCGAGGAGCACAGTACTGAGCAGTAACAGAAGAGCAAAAGGGCGTGGGAGACTGGGGACTCCTTTATAGAAGCTCCTCTGCCCTAAAGCAAGTCAAATCCCTGCTGTGGAGCTGCTTTCTCTTCCTCCCTTTTGAGTCTTCTGTGCTGAAGTGACCTCTCCCCCGTGGAGGTCAGTGATCTGCTCACCCTGACACACTCGGCCTTCTGGGGCTTGATTGCTGTAGAGCCCCAGGAAAAGAAAAGTCTCCAGCTAATTTCCGAGAGAAAAGCTGTAGTAAATCTCCTGCAGAAACTGGTTTTCTTTTTAAAAGAAACCACACACACACACACACACACACACACACAGCACAAGCACACACGCATGATAAAATGTCTGCTGGGAACTGTGCAGAAAGCAACAGACAAACACAAACTATACATCATCATAGAAACCTCTCACAGCCTACTTTAGCCTTTAATATAAATCAGGCTGGGTAATGAATGAGGTTTTAAGAAATGTAACTGGACTTAAAATACAAGGTCAGTATCTCATCCTAGGTAATCCTCTGCAGGATGAGAAAGTCTCCCGATTTTCCCACAGGGTTATTTCACATGCGCTTTCCGAGCCAAACTATTTTAAAAGCGTTCATTCTTCCGTTGCTCTGCCAAATGCTAGCTTGAGATTCACATGCACTTTTAGAGTGCCTATTAATGATATTAATGATCATGGATCAAAGGCAAACCCCAGAGGTTTATGTAGAAATTCCAGACAATTATTTAGGCACTTTGAAAGCTCATCTTCCAAAGGAGGGTAGCAGTATCTCAATGTGGGGAATGATGTGTTTGGATGTGTAGAGTCTAATGCAGCAGAATGAAGGAGCCTTGGAAGTAAAGAAAACACATCTCTTTGATTAAAATGCGTTACTATTGATTGACACCTTGTCCCTAAAGACTTCCTACTCATTTGGCTGAAAGTAAATGTCATTTTGGATTTTGAGAAAGCCCTCTTTTTAAAGGGCTATTCTGGGTCAACTGTGCCTCCTTCAACATCCAGGATTAACATAAGCATACATACTCCATTTTGAAAAAGTGGTTCTTAGCTATGGCATTGCATGAGAATCACTGTTTGGTGGGCTTTAAAAATACGAAAATGCAGGCTCAACCAACTTCAGGGAGTTAGACTGAGCTACAAACTACACAGGAGATTCCAACTAGTGCCCACTGTAGGGAAGCATTTCTAAACAGATGGGGAAATTAACACATGGGTGTGGTATGCTTACTTCAGTACTTAAGAGGGCTATGGGTTATACTTAAAATACTAGATAATTTTGATAGATGAAGAAACGGAAGGTTAAATTGCTTATACTAAAACATACCTAAAATTAATGAATGACAATGTAGCTCCTGGATCCAGGGTTTGCAGCTTGTAGTACCTGCTGTTAAATCTTCCCACCTCTCTAGTCTAGAGCTCCCCAGGCCCCAACCCCAGCAGGGTACCTCTTGTACATAGTGTACCAAGATGACCAAAACACTATGAAATGGGTTTCCCAATTTTCAGTCATTCTTCACATTTCACATACAGCTCTAATTACATTTCCAAACTGACACGGAAACACTGGGATAGGGGCACCAGAGAAATCTTCTTACGACGGACCAGAGGCCCAAGAGTCTAAAATATACGGTGATATAGAGATAAAGAGGTGGCCCAGAATTTACAATCTTGAACAAAGCTAGATGCTCATACAACATGTAGATGAGTTCACTTGGGGGAATGGTCAGGGTTCTCTGGAAGGTGTCAAGACTATGTGAAGACACCCCCTCCCTCCAGGTCTACTGGAACTCAGTTGGGAGCACAATGGGAACAAACTCATACTGTTAAGACAGCCACAGACCTTAAGTGTCAAATTTGATCTTAATGTTTCTCATTAGATTTTCCAAACCTAAATCTCAAGGGTCAGTGGTTCAAATAATTCCTTTATCTAACTTAACAAGATTTCCAAAAACCAAGAAATGCTCCTGGGAGGAAAGACATTCTTACAAGCAAATCATAATTAAAAAATAACATGTTCAGAACAGGGTACTTTGGACGTGTATTCTTTGAACTTAATTCAGTTGTTTTTAAAGTCTCTCTCTCTTTCTGTGTTTCTGTTTCTGTCTCTGTCTCTGTCTCTATCTCTCTCTCTCTCTCACACACACACACACTCCTAGCAGAGGCCAAAGGACCCAGACTTTGAGATCTGTGTGGGCTAGTGTGTTAGAACTATGGCATATAGTGAGATCCTCCTACCTGCAAAGTAAGCAAACTACACAACAAATTTTTTAAATTCACAACAGCAAATATTTATTCATAAAACAGGTACATTTTCACTACAACAGTGTTTTTATTCTGTGGACACTCAGTCTATTAAAGGTACTTAACTGAGAGCACCAGACCTCTCCAGGAGATTGTGGTAGTATCTAATTCCATCTGGAAACTCATTCTGAGAATCTGCCAAATTAGTACCTATTAGCACCGGTCATATGCTTTAGGGAGGCAACTGCATGGTTTTATTGATTTTACTTCAATAAACAAAAATTCAGTCTCTGGTCAGATTGGTTATAGAAACTTTAATGTCGTGTGGGGACACTGTGCTACAGGGGAGACATACCTAGAGATACTTAAAGCCGAATCCGAATGGGTCCCCACAATTAGAAAAAAAACTTGACCCAAGTTCTCTTGGTTATGCTACATATTGACATACATTTGCTTTCTGTCTTGTTAAATATATATAGAAACCAAATTAAAGGGAATTCAGCAGATTTCTGAGAATTTAATTACACCCTGGAATTGCAAGACTGGTGATATATATGCTTAGACTTCTGTACTGAGTGATTACTTGAATTAACTTCATTTTACAATGTTTAATTTATTTTGTACCGTGGAAAGCTTTAAGCTATTTAAGAGAAACCAGTTTAATTTTTTTTTTAAACCTGCTCCAACATGTTTCAATTCATCACTATTTCAATACAGGGGAATGAACTCTCTTGTCTTGACAAACCAAGTGTAGTGATTTCCTCATAAGAGAAAAGAAGAAATTAAAACAATTTCCATAGTCCAGTCCCAGCATGCTGCACAGCGCATGTTTTGGCTCTTGAAAAGTTGCTTATTATTCAGAGGGCCATTCACTACCGTTTTGTGGAAATATTACAGTACGACCTGCCAAGGAGCTTAAAAATCCATGAAGGCTGACACTGATCCTAGGTCATTCTCTTGTGCATAGATGTTTCCTTTCCTATGTGTCTTCCCTAGCCAGAGCTTTTTCTAAAGTCACAGGCCAATGAGAGGTACAATCTCTGCTGAAATCAAAACATGACATCAAACATAAAACAATTAATTATACCGAGACCCCATCATTATTGCCAAGACACTCTTTGAGAAGGACCATCCAGAGACAAACTAGATTCTTCAAACATCAAAATACAGTGACTTTTTGTGTCTTTTTCTTTCTTACTGGTGTCTTACGGGTCATTGCACATGCAGTGTGCATGTGCACACTTCACCAACGGCCCATGAGTTTTGTTTTTTAAAAGTTAAATACATTTCCATGCTTCTTCAGTATGAAATAAGGAAACAACACCCTGTAGCTATTCCAGCGCCAAGTGTCTGCCTCTTTACACTTTACAAGTCATATGCATGTCTCGGTGAGCTAACTTCCAGTGGCAAAGAAAAGCAACTGTGTAAGAAAAATCACAGATTATTCCCATACTGTTTTGTTTGTTTTGAGACAAGGTCTCACTATGTAGCTTTGGCTGTCCACTAATTTATTATGTTGAGCAGTCTGGCCTCCAACTCAGAGATCTGTCTCTGCCTCCCAAGTTCTAGGATTAAAGGCATGTGCCATCAGGCCAGCTTTTCCATGATTTTTAAATTGGGGGAGGAGAGAGAAAGGAAAAAAATACAAAAAGACCTAACCAGCTTTCATCTATTAAAATGACATTCCATGGAGGTGGCTTACAATCTCGGATAATGAGAAAAGTCTTGAGTTATCATTAGAATTGGATGAACATTTCCTCCAAGTATCAGAATCACAGGGACCTGAATATAAATTTAATTTGGAGGATCAAAGGGTTGAAAAACTTGGTTTTGACTATCAATCTTGACAGTGTCTCAGACTTTCAAATGCCAAATTGTTATGTAATTAAGAATATAAAAACTCATACCATTCCCAACAGTAGACAATATCTAATGTTCTACCTGATAAGTAACAAAACACTTGGGATTAATTTCCCCCTTTATCCATATATTCAAAGAACCATTGTAAAACCATTCAAGAGACAAGAAATGGAGAGGTGTTTCAAGCATGCTGAAGGAAAATGATTAAGGGCAAAATTCCTTAAACATATGGCAGAGTGTGGGAGCCCAGAGCTCTGTTAATCCTTTTAAAATCCATTGTGCATGAAGGCTGTACCAAAGGCCACATCTATCTACAACCCTAACATATTTTCTTTTTAAATCATTGGTCACAATAATCATTATTTCCTGTAATATAATAGAACAGATTTGAAAAGCAAAACATTTCTTGAGAGCACATCCTTCATATAAGTACAATTAAGTACAGAATATGACCTTAACCATTAAACAATTAAAGTCTCATCTATTCCAGGTTAGCATATCTTAGCTCTGGAGAGGGAAGCACCCTCTGAGTTCTGAGTGAGCTGCTTCTTGGTGTACAATGGGGACTAGCTACTCATGCTTCCATTGAGGACTCAGTATCTTGGAATCAGCTCTCAAGAAAACAAAAAAAGCTAGGTGGGAAAGGAGAGGAATAGCAGGAAGTAGTTTCTGGTCCTGTGAGGTTGGGGTGACCAGATGAAACATCCAGGTTGACAACTTAGGCTTCCTGCCTTTCTTGAGAGTTGGCTACATAACTGAAGAGAACGTTTAAATACCCTGGGAATTTTTCCAAATTGGGAACTGGAATGGCCACTGCGCTCCCTTTAGATTCTGGTCTGTCTTAACTGTAACCAGAATATGGGAGGTGTGAACAAGGACAGGGTTAAACTTGTGCTACATAGGACACACCTCTTCCATGTCTTCACCTAAGACTGAGATGAATTTCTGGCGACTACAGATGTAATAGCTCCCTAGGTTTGTGTCCATCCTATAGTAGAACTCGGGAACAAAGTGACTCACACACCAAATCCAATCTAAATACTTTACAAGTCTAAGACCCCAGTACCTGCATTCCTCACAGAACCACATGCTGAGATTGCTGGCCTGTTCTTCCTGTCAGGTCCTCAGCTTGAGGAGTAAGAGGACTGTAGCCCAAGAACTGGCCTGCAGTACCTGGTACTGTCTCTCTCTCTCTCTCTCCCATCAGCATGTCTTCATAGTGATGGGGTGAGAAGGCACTGTTACTGATTTCTCCTGGGGTCCTAGATACATAGTTTACTCCTTGACCATTGGCTTGACCTTGGCTCTTTGTCAATACCGTATGTTCTGGAGACAGTTATAAATATGATGAGAAAGTAACAAGGTTGTTAGGAAAACAGCCTCCAGGAGGTGACTGTGAAGGCCAATTCTAACACAAACAGTGTGTGTGTGTGTGTGTGTGTGTGTGTGTGTGTGTGTGTGTGTGTGT